>OX637699.1:36510611-37120160 GCA_951802165.1 Adalia decempunctata
ATTGGGATGAAGAGAACAACCACCTCTTCAGACAATGGAACTTTCAAGAGACCTGGAGTTTCAATGTGTTTTGCGCCATCAAAAATAATGCAATTCTCGATGTTCACATTTATGATGGGACTTTAACTGGTAAGATAGAACACTACACATGTTTGCAATATTTAAAGAATGTTCTCCCTTAGTAGATAGATATTCTGACATATTGACTCAAATAATTGAGCCGCTAGTACAGAACCATAATGACTTATGGTATCAACAAGATGGCGCGCCTCCACACAATTCACTCAATGTGTCAAATATCCTCTACAGGCTATTTGTAGATCGATGGTTGGCGAACAATGGTCCACATCTTTGGCCACCACGTTCTTCCGATTTAACTCCTTTAGACTATTATGTTTGGGGTAGGATAAAAAATATTGTCTACTCAACTCCCCTGACTGATAAAGAGGACTGCATAGAACGAGTCAGAAATGCGTTCAGGTTTGTTTAGATTTTTAGATTCATAGTTTGAAACTCAATTTGGTTTTTAAACACTTTTAGACTACAGGCCCGTGTTGAAAATTGATGGGTCATTTGAACCAGAAGATGACCTATCTAGAACGATAGAAGGACATAAAATAATAAGATTCAGCACTATGCCGTCACTTGTAAGCTGTCCAACTGAGTACAGGTGGCAATTCAAAAGGATAGGTACACTGGGTACATTTGGGTCATATGACTTTTGACGGCATTCTTACCATCGATAGCTCCATGGAAAATAATAGGAAAACGGGCAGTGCCGTACAAAAATGATGCGCCATATATTCGGAATTTTTTTTTGATTTTCCGAAAATTTCCATGGTAAAATAGGTCATTTGACTTTGTACGGCATCAGTTTTATACGGTTGCCATACATCTTCTAATCCATTATTCAGCAACGCCGTACAAAAATCATGCGACAAAGGGAAAAAATCGAGGGTTGCAACCCCCTCTCTTGCCGTGCTCCAGGGGGTCATTTGAAAAAGTACGGCTTCGGTTCCAAAACATTATCCAGCACTCAAAATTACTATTAAAAATAAGGCCGTCAAAAAAAAATTGTTCATTTTGAGGTTATATCAATAATTATCTTAATTTCATCTTATGCTTGACCCATAAAGCTCTAAAGTCATTTGACCCAGTACGGCAACTTCTTTTTTTACATGATACTTTAAGATACAATTCTTATATTATATTGCCGTTCAAAAGAAACTGTTCTAAAAAAAATTATAGAGAAATACAAAAAGTGAAATTTTTCATATTATTGTAAAAGTTTGGAACTCATAGATTAATGATATATAACAATTTTCTATATTTTGCTCTATTTTCGATTTTTTTTTCGAATTTTCCCGCTCAGAGAGAATTTTCCAACCAAGACTGAAAAATGTTACATCAAAATAACTTGAAATTCTTTAAGGAATCTATTTCTGCAATAAAAAAATGGTGTTCTAATTTGAAAAACGGAAATTGACGTCATTTCCGGAAAAACCGGAGGTGCTCATGCCTTGAAAATATTTTAGATTTCATCAGCATCGTGAAATACTTATAAGTGCTGAATTTAATGAAAATACGTTCAGTAGTTTCCCGTATAAATATGGGTGAGGTTCCTCGTGAAAGACCCTGTATAATAGTGTAAGGCGGTCATATTCCCAGGACAAATGTTAGCCCGAGAGCCAGTGATAGTTTTTAGTCAGTCATTTTAACCCTGGCCATAATTTGTATACAGGGTGGCCATTTGAAAACGAAACAGACGAGATTACAGACGAAATAAATTTTTTCGATAGAAATGCTCGGACAGGTCGATTTCTGTTTCGAGGGGGACAACTTAAGATGTAGATTACGGACGCATAGCGCTTCAACCCTTGCTGCTACAACCCCCACCCCCAATTTTTGAATAGGGAAGATGGGGTGAGTGATACCTCAATTCAAAGGTATTTTTATACTGATTTTAGCACAGTAATTGTTTTTTCATTTTATGCATTAGTTCTCGAAATATTCTTATATATAAAAATACCTTTCAAATGAGGTATCATCCACCCCATCTTCCCTATTCAAAAATTAGGGGTGAGGGTTGTAGTAGCAAGGGTTGAAGCGCTATGCGTCCGTAACCTTCATCTTAAGTTGTCCCCCTCGAAACAGAAATCGACCTGTCCGAGCATTTCCATCGAAAAAATTTATTTCGTCTGTAATCTCGTCTGTTTCGTTTTCAAATGGCCATCCTGTATAGATTGATTTGGTTGTTTTCTTAGCCAAAGTGACCGTCAGCTGGCTCAACAGTGGTGGGTTCCCCAACGGGAGCAACGGAAACATGTAAAAAAAATATTGAGTTTCAGTCATTTTAACCCTGCTGAAATTTACAGAGATGGTAGTTTGTATAATTATTCGAATAAAAAAAATCGTCCACTGGCTGAACGCTGGTGGAAACCCCGTCCACTGGACATGGAAACTTGTAAAAAAAATTTGAGTTTCAGTCATTTTAACCCTGCTGAAATTTACAGAGATGGTAGTTTATATAAATATTCGAATAAAAAAATCGTCAGCTGGTTGTACTTTGGTAGAAAACAAGTTTTCATGTCCAGTGGACGGGTTTTCCACCAACGTACTGCCAGCGGACGATTTTTTTTATTCGAATAATTATATAAACTACCATCTCTGTAAATTTCAGCAGGTTTAAAATGACTGAAACTCAATATTTTTTTTACGTGTTTTCGTTGCTCCCGTTGGCAAACCCACCACTGGTGCGCCAGCTGACGGTCACTATGCTATAAGACAAATACAAATTAAGCTATATACAAATAATGGCCAGGGTTAAAATTGGTCACCAAAAACTATCACTGGCTCTCGGGCTATGTGTAGACTCGTGTGTAGATCTGTGCGCTCGTTAAAACATATCCCGGCCCATACCATAACACTACATCCTCGAAATGGATGGACTTCTTGGACATAGCGACGATTGAGGGGTATGCGTGGGATTGTCCATACCCTTATTCTTCGAGAATATGGAAATCGTTCATATCTGGACTCATCAGTGAAAAGAACACTACGCCATTGATCGTTCCAATTGATATGTTGCTTGCCCATTCCAGTCTTTGACGCTTATGGTCACGTGTTAATGGAACTCCTCTTAATGGACGTCTAGAACCTAGATTCACTTCTCTCTCAATTCTCAAACGTCGTCTGTTGGTTTCAATGGAAACTTGGACCCCATCTGCATTTTGAAGAGTATTCCGTAGCATTCTACACGTAGATGAAGGGTTTCTTCTTTCTTCTCGCCGAAACGGTGATGAAACGTTCCTGAGCAGGTGTTGTTTTTCGTCGCCCACCAAGCCTTCGTCTTTCCAACACGGAACCTGTCCCCCTGAACCTATTCCAAAGTCGAGATATTACACTTTGGCTGACTTGGAGCCTTTCCGCTACAACAACCTGAGTTAGGCGGTAGGCCACCCTGTAGCATTCCGACAGCACTATTAGCCTCAGCGTTTGGTAATTTACGTCTTGGCATTTTCAGAAAACTCTCTTTAAATCGAAACCGTTTATAAACTGACTTCATTTTAAAATAAGAACATTCATCTCATGAAGCATATGCAAAGAACCAAACTCCAGAAAAAAGTCGACCAGATTGACGAAATGTCTCATACTGATTTTTATTGGATCGATTCAAGTTGTTATTGAGTTTTAAATGATTTTACAGCGATTTTTTCGAAGATTACATACTTTCAAAAACGATTGAATACGATATCCCTAACTCTTGTGGAGCATTATATTTCTGTTTGTGTTTGGACTTTTAAATCCTTGTACTCTCATTGATCGTAAGATAATACTCATAGGGAGAGTTCTAAAACACTCTTGGAGTATTATGAAAAAGACCTTGAGGGGGGAATTATTAGCGAAGCAAGCATCTCATCAATTCAAGGAATATCTTGAACTCTTGAAAAAAAAATACTAGTTGTTTAAAGATGTTGAAAATCTATATATATAAAAGAAAGATGTTGATTTATAACTCGAGATCGGATGGACTGTTTGTTATGAAATTTCATATATGGATTCGTCTACGTTCTGGTTATTATAAAATACAATAAAAATTTGAAAAAATCGATGAAAACTTTACTTATACAGGAAATGCTTTTCCTCCTTTTGAGTAAGGCCACTAGATGTCGCTACGATTACAGTTACGCTACCGCTTATTCGTTGGTACTTCATTTGATATTCTCCGCGTTAGATGGCGATATAAACAAACAGTGTGTACAGTGACTATATTCCCTCTATAGTCACTGTAATAGTGTGTTATTTGAGTTGCCTACAACTCTGCGCTGTTGGGAAAAACAAAAATGTCTTAGCGTAGGAGTACAGATGTCTAAAATGATTAGATTTCGTTGAGATATGAGAAAAGTTTCGTTCTTACCACTTCAGATGGCGCTATTCACACATTATGACTGATGATTATCAGTTATTTTTATAGTTTTATTTATTTCAAATAACGTAATCGTGAAGGTACTATATTTGACATTATCACAATTAAATGACGATGAATTTGTTGAGGCTTTCGCGGCCATCAATTGATGTCATCTGTTCTTTTTTCGAGCATTTCGGTCGTCGTGGTTTGAAATGGTCGAAAATAGTATATTATTCGATGAGCACATAATGATTACTATTATTCACGAGGGGGAAGTTTGCGACGCGAGCCGCCAGGCGAGTGTCGCAATTCACCCGAGTGAATAATAGTAATTATGTGCGAATAAAATACTATACTTTGTCCACGACTTCCTCAATAAAATTCTATTTAATCTGCATTTTCAGCAACGAAAATAGTTATCAAAAGCGTTGACATAACTTTTTCTGTGTTCGCACTGAATAATGCAAAATCTCTATAAACGTCAAAAAGTTCACATCGATTCATTTCCATACTTTCGCTCTGATGAAAATGAAATACAAATGTAAGCAAGCTAGTGTTTCACCTTCATCACAAGATATTTTTGATCGCATGCTTCAGGAATAATTTCTTCGCTCGAAAACACTCTAGCTATCTTCCTTCTGATTTCCTTTCCAAAAGTGAACGCAGTTTTTTATAATTTCCAATATCGTTGGCTTCATTTATGTTGAGAGTATTCCTAAGCATGGAATAATGGCTCCATATAGGGTTGTTTGTTTATAGGTAGCTCATGTTTTCGAAAAATGAGCCTATAAAACTGACTCCGAAAATGAGTGGATTTTATTAGCTGCTCTCAGTCCATGAAATTATTAAACGCTTTTAGGCTGAGATTCCTTGATTTTTCCGGCAATAGATGTAATGAAGTATTTCTTGCAGCCTGTCTTATTTCTGGTGGAGTACACAACATTTCTTCATGACTCTGTAATGCAGGTATCTTCGAGAAGAATTACAATTTATGGGAGGCACAATGAAAATAGACGTTTCGAATATTTTATAACTTGTCAAACTGAATGGAGTCATAGAAGAAAACATTAAGTGGTTATTTTTTCTCTAAATTGTCATCGCTCTGTTGGCTTGGTGGTTGGCAGTCAATTTTCCATCGTGGAAAAAGGGCGTCTCGGGTTCGAATCCTGACGGATTAAAAATAAAATTTTCAGAAAGGAATATTTAGCAGTGATTAATGAATCATTATTCACTGCCATTATTCACCGGTGAAAGATACCTGTCATTACGTTTCTTAAAGTTCATTCGAAATGTAAGGATTATAGGGAAGTCGTGGACAAAAGAACATATGACATCAATTACCGTGTAATTTACATAGGGCTTATAGTACCATGAAAGGCTATTAACAGATCAAAAAGCGGTTGAATATCACAGTGAATCTTTATCGACATTTCAAGTAAATCATATTTTGGCGATCAGTTTCAATCGTGAATTGTCCGTTCTCGTCTTTCCTCATAATTTTTGAAACGTTTTTGAATTTCTGTTTGGGTACTAAATATATTTGCGGAAATAACTGAATCCAAAATTGCCATTATTAGTGATTGACATATTATGACATATTATTTTTGTGTATCTGTTCTGTGTGATAGCTCATATCCATGGAAACATTTGACAGTTCAAAAATCAGAGTGGATTTGTGAAATCCATCGTAAGTATCATTAGGGCGGAACATAGTTCGCCGGGCCAGCTAGTAATATACAGGGTGTTTGGAGGGTGAGTAGCCATAAGTAAATGGTGGATAGGTGATGCTCTTGGCTACTTGTTGCGCCTAATAAAATAACATTTTGCCCAAAGTTCAAGGTGTTATAATTTTTTTACCATTTTTCAAGAAATTTCCCATTTTTCTCATTAAAACCTTGAATTTTTTCAAATTTAATGCTCGAGGTGCCCATAAAATGATTTATTTCCTTAGTCTAGTCTTGTCTTATTCAGATTGAATCAAAATTTCATACAAACGTCTTCAAAAAACCTGACAGCGTCGTATCAAACTTCAAAATGAAAAAAAGAATAATGTTGTGTCCACTTTACAAAGTGAAATAAAAAAAAATTTACATAGCGTTGGGTTTTAAAATGGCTTTAAAAACTTCTCTAGTTAATACTCTTTGCAATGGTATGAAACACGTACCATTAATAATCAGATAACTCAACAAAAAACCGTTTTGTCTTCAAGGATGCCTTGAAAGGATGACGACAAAACTATTCCATTGAGCAGGCAAAATCTTTTCTCTCATTCTACCACAGCTAAAAATAGCGTGCTCTATCTATCATCGGCTGACAATACTCCCAAGGGCGTCACCAGGGAGGGGGCAGCTGCCCCCCGTGCCCCCCTCAATCAGAATAGAAAAAATGAACTGATTTTCGTATATTATTTCATAAGTTTTTAAGGGATTTTTGAGCTCTTGGGGGGGGGCAGCTGCCCCCCGTGCCCCCCCCCAGCTCAAAAGCTAGGGAGTAATTACCACATTTGCAAGTAATTTCATAGGCCTGCAGTAAAGGTGCAGTAATGCAGTTTTGAGTTCACTCAACATTTCGGTGGTTCATCAGCATATTCTGTAGAAAACTAAACTTTTTATTTAATGACTTGAAGTTCTCTATGTTTAGTTTTCTACAGAATATGCTGATGAACCACCGAAATGTTGAGTGAACTCAAAACTGCATTACTGCACCTTTACTGCAGGTCTTTGAAATGACTTGCAAATGTAGTAATTACCCCCCAGCTTTTGAGCTGGGGGGGAGGACACGGGGGCAGCTGCCCCCCTCCCTTGAGCTCAAAAATCCCTTAAAAACTTATGAAATAATATACGAAAATCAGTTCAATTTTTCTATTCTGATTGAGGGGGGGCACGGGGGGCAGCTGCCCCCTCCCTGGCGACGCCCTTGGGAGTATTGTTAGCCGATGATAAAGAGAGCACGCTATTTTTAGCTGTGGTGGAATGAGGGAAAGATTTTGCCTGCTCAATGGAATAGTTTTGTCGTCATCCTGTCAAGGCATCCTTGAAGACAAAACGGTTTTTTGTTGAGTTATCTGATTATTAATGGTACATGTTACATACCATTGCAAAGAGTATCAACTAGAGAAGTTTTTAAAGCCATTTTAAAACCCAACACTATGTAAATTTTCATTTTATTTCACTTTGTAAAGTGGACACAACATTATTTTTTTTTCATTTTGATGTTTGATACGACGCTGTCAGGTTTTTTGAAGACGTTTGTATGAAATTATGATTCGATCTGAATAAGACAAGACTAGACTAAGGAAATAAATCATTTTATAGGCACCTCGAGCATTAAATTCGAAAAAATTCAAGGTTTTAATGAGAAAAATGGGAAATTTCTAGAAAAATGGTCAAAAAATTATAACACCTTGAACTTTGGGCAAAATGTTATTTTATTAGGCGCAACAAGTAGCCCAGAGCATCACCTATCCACCATTTACCTATGGCTACTCACCCTCCAAACACCCTGTATAATAAGGGGATGATAGAAGTATTCTCCAATTTATATATTGCTCTAAAGTTATTTGTTCCTAACGGTACATATTACAAGTTGTGAAGCACAGCGCTCATTTTCCAAACTGTCCTTGATAAAAAATAAAAACTGTTATGACAGAAAATAGATTGCAGTTTTTATGATTACTTTCTATCGAAAGTGATATAACAAGCAGTCTCGATTATAATTCTGCAATAAAAGAATTTGCTTATATTGAAATAAGAAAAAAACAATTTTTTTCAGTGCAATTTCATTTTGTAGGTAACGGATATGCAGCTTTACGATACTTGTATCTTTTGTGATGATTTTATTTACTCCTTGATTTCGATGCCGCAATAAAAAATTGGCAGATATGATATTCTAGAGATATTTTGTATTTTAATTTTTATGGTATTTTTTCCCTTTTTTAAGATTTTTATTCATCTTTTATATTTTGTTTTGATATACATTCCATGTATTTTATTAATAAACTTTATATTTTGTTTTTAAAGAAGTGAGTTTTAATTACAAAATTCTTTTGAAAAAAATCAAAAATGTTTCAGAGGGACCCCAGAAGTTTTGAAGCGTAGGGCCCTTGAAATCGTAAATCCGCCACAGCCGTCTTCCAGTCGAATATCTTCTCCTGCGTCTTCAGCTTTTCCCCTGCGCAGATGAAAAACAGCACACTTGTGTCACTTGTCCAAACCGAATGACATTCCCATTGCTGAGGTGTAGTCTGAAACGATATTCAGTAGTTGCCGTAGTGCGGACTCGGAGGGAGCGTATAGAGCTTCAAGCAGTGGCGGTTTTATCTATCTACTGAGGGGGGGGGGGCGAAGTGAAAAAATAAAAAAGCAGTTCGTGGGGATTTTTTTCAATGGGACGACAATGATAATGCTAAAACAAAAATTCTGAATGAGGTGAATAAAAATATACAGGGTGTCCAAAGTTCTGGAGTTTCTGGAGAACTGGACTTTATTTGAAATCTGAAAATTGGGATTATGATATTGTTCGACATTCTCTACAGACCTGAAGTATTTCCAGAGCCGGTTATACAGGGAGTGAAAATAAATTCGCTCAAAAAATTTTTTTTCAATTTTTTTCGTTCCTGATATGATTGAATATTCAATGCTGAATACATTTCTGTTAAAACCATTGTATTCATTCGAATAGTTTTCAGAATATCGAAAAAAAAAACTGAAAAAAAGTAAAGTATTTAGAGTTCATTCTTCTTATTCTGAACATCCTGAGTGTAAACCGTTATCACAAAATCAATGTTGAAGAATGTGGAAAGGTCATGCATCTTTTGAATTTCATGAATATCATCACAGAGTGTTTTAAACTTTGTGTCAAAAACTGTGATCGAAAATTGGCCACAACTTCTGTTTTTCGAATTAGAACCCTATTTTTTATTATTGCGTTGGATTCTGCGAAGAAAAATAGTGATAGAACTCTAAGATGCGGTTGCTTCTAAATTCAGCAATTCCCGAGATATTTGAGCTTTTCTCGATTCATGTTGTACATAGAGTCAAATTCATCTAATCTAAACAGATTCATTTATGAATTATTAATGGGATTACAGTGACTTTATACAAGACAGTGGCGACAATATAGTCATAGAACACGTTTTTGCACAAACATGGCAGATATTTGTTTACATTTGAGTGTCGTGCGGTTTGACATTTGACTCTATCTTTTGTTTTTTGTTTTATGACAGAACAACAAACAATGAAAGTCCGCCATTAGTGGTCGAAAACAGCCCGACCAATCAAAACGTGAACGTCTATTGTCGCCACTGTCCTGTATAAAGCCACTGTAAATGGGATCATTCATCTTCTATGGTCACAGAATATTCTCAAGTAAAAGATTAGATGAATTTGATTCTACGTACAACATGAATCCAAAAAAGCTCAAAGAACTCAGGAATTACTGAATTTAGGAGCAACAGTATCTTAGAGTGATATTATTATTTTTCTTCGCAGAATCCAACGCAATAATACAAAAATAGGGTTCTAATTTGAAAAACAGAAGTTATGACCAATTTTCGATAACAGTTTTTGACACAAAATTTGAAACACCCTGTGATTATATTCATGAAAGGGGCGATCGCCCCTGTCGCCCCCCCCTGAAAACCGCCCCTGGCTTCAAGTCGTCCACGTACAAGAGATGCGAGATCAGGTGGTTTCTTCTGCCTGGTGGTCCGGCCTTGTGTCCTATCTTGCTCTCCCTTAACTCAATTGTTAGTGGTATAAGAGTTATGCAGAATATAATAACGGGCTTATCGAATCCTCCTGGAAAACTCCTCTCCTGTATCTCACCCATCCCGTATAAACGGTTCGACCCTCTGCTCGGATGACAAACTTCATTTTCTATCGCGTGGATGATGTTAGGGTGTGCTTTCAGCATTTTTAATAACCGTACTATCAGTTCTTGCTCCCCTCTGTTCGTAGATACTGTTCCACGCTGATCCAATAACCCTCAGTATTTGATCTCGAATTACACTTGTGAGGATCTTATACGGTGTATTGAGGCAAGTGATTGGGCGATAGTTCTTGGGTTGCCCTAAATCACCTGATTTTGGTATCAGCACTGTTCTACCCTCCACCAACCATGAAGGAATGGGCTCACGGCGAGTCAGCATCCCGCTGAATAATCTTGCCAGATGTTGATGTGTAGCTGGAAATCTCTTCCACCCGTAGTTTGGAATACCGTCCAGTCCAGGTGCTGTGAAATCACGCTTGTTCTTAAGGGCTTGTCTAATATCTTCGGTTGATATTTCAGAAAGTTCATCGTTCTGATGTTGGTTTTGATCACACATCTGCTGGAATCTGAGAAGTGCTGGAGTATCCCCGATTTCTGCTTGTTGTTCATACAGGCTTTTCCAAAATTCTTCGACCTCCTGCGGTGATGGTGGGTTCTGTGCCTTTTGTTGTTGGGACTGAAATAATTTCGATGGTTCTGCGGTGAAGGTGTTGTTATCTTCAATCCATTTTGGCCTTTTTATCAGTTTCTTTCGCGCTGCAGCAAGTGATCTTATTTTATCTACACCTTTCTGCTTCAGTAGATGGACTGTATGGAACGAAGATCCTCAATCATATCCTTCATTTTCTTGCTTGATTTAATTTTGCCTTTCAGAACATCTATGATACATTGGTACCAAGATGCCTGCTGCCTCATTGATTTTATTTCGATGTCAAGCCTACTGAGTCTTAACCTATGCTTATCATTCTTCGTATAGTGCGTTCCACTTGGTGCTCACAATGCTCACGCTCACGACCGCTGTTTATCCCATTCCACATGCTCGCGATCGTTGCGATCAAACATTCAAGTGGAACGGGCTAGATTGGCATTGGCCTAATACATCAGTCTTTAGCAGGCCGTGACCAAATTATCATCCCCACTCCTCGAACGACCGCAAAGACCCAAGTCTTGGGATTGGTCGTTGTGAGCTTGGCGTGGGCGAAAACAATGACGTCATGAGTGACGTATTCGCCGCGTCCACAACGACCGTAGTCGCCATGTGGAACGGCCAAAGGAGCGTTTTGATCGTTGTGAGCGCCAAGTGGAACGCACTAGTAGCTGTACTTTTCGGTGGACATAGAAGTGAAGCGGCCGCTCTCACTGCAGCCACCACACCTTCTAGTGAACAGGTCTCGTTAAGATGATCTTGAATTATTTTATCCAATACGGCTAGATCTTCAGCCTTATGTCTTGTTTTTATTCGAGTGGCCTTAACCAGTGGGTTTCTAACGGCAGCCTCAAATGCTTCCCTTGTATTGACGATTAACTTCGGAACATCTCTCACCGTTCTTTAAGAAAATCATTCATTTAAATATTCATCGAGTCTTATAAACAAATTGAATTTAATAGATGTATTCGTCAAGGAAGAAAATCCAGATCTTATTCTTTTCTCGGAACATTGGCGAACATCTGAAAACGTTCGAAATTTTAAAATCAGTGGCTATGAGGTTGTTGCGCAGACGCGAAAGATGTCACGGCGGCATAGTCCTGTTTTCTAAATTGGAGAATGCGCATTTTTGCAGAGAGTTAACAACACTATAAAGAGAGAATCACGTGAATAAGGCCAGTTGCAGACACAGCGGTTTTCGCCGAGTCGACGGCCCCCAAGCGCTGACCATCAAATCGCGTTTGAACTTGAAAAAAATTCAAACTTTGATTTTTCTATGTGATCTATTATTATTGTTTTTATTACCTATATGTATTCAGTTGTTGAAAAATTATTTTTCCGAAATATCATCAAATGTAGGGATTTATTGCCAAAATTCACTGTTGAATCGGACACCTATCTAAAAAAACTAAATCCGACTAGATGGTCCAGTAGGGTTAACATAATTTCGGCAATCAAATTTCATTTTTTTCATATCATTCGTGCATTAGCTGAAATAGTTATGAAAAATTCTTGTAAATAAGAGCGAAAACAAGCAGAAATTTAAAAAAATTTTGAATTTTGAATTTATTCTCCTCGGCGATTTAATGCACCGCTTTATCAATGATATCAATAATGCATCTGAAGTATTACAAAAATGCGATGCAGTTTGGACGACGTATGCAGAGCTTTAGAAGAGACGAATACAAAGAAAAAAATTTATAGGATGAATTAGCTTCCGATCACCGATTTCGAAGCAGGGAGAATTTTCCGAAATGAATATTTTCAATAGAGTGCTCGATATAATACTTTCTCAATTTTAGAAGTTGCCTTCTTATATTTCGGTTGCAGTTCTCAACAAACTGCCGAATCATTGGAAACTATTAAGTTTTATTAAATTTAAAAGAGAATTGAAGGCGCTCCTTGTAACAAAAGCGTATTATTCGCTCAGAGAGTTTTTCTGCGACACAAACCTATCTGTGATATAAGTATAGTTTGTCCTAGACTGTAAGTTCATTTTATGTCCATACTAGCTGGCCCGGCGAACTTTGTTTCGCCTAAATGACATCTTAAGGTGGATTTCACAAACCGTAATCACCGGTGATCGGAGATCAACGGCTTGGTTCTCTGATTTTTGAACTGTCAAATCGAGTTGATGTTAGATCAAGCTCCGATCACCGGTGATTACGCTTGGAGAACCCAGTGCTAAAGTTGTATAAACTTACCATTGATAGTTTTTCAAGCAGGTGATGAATAAGGCCAAATATACGAAATTTCAGTACCATTGCATTTCCCACGAAGAGAATACTCTTTATTTAAGCGGTATCTAATTGTTGAACATATAATTTTTTGTTTTAAATCCTTAACAGTTCTCTCATTGCAGTACCTATCTTATAATGAACGACACCACGAATACAAATATGAATCACGATCGAATTATATGGATGAGGAATAGTTCCAATGACTAATTACCTCTGATCACTATATGAACCACTTTAGTTCTGCCAATACAACGCTGAAAATTCGAATTGAAGTACCTACTTTGTCAATGGTACTTTAACTTCACTTCACAGAATACAAATACGCTAAGACAGTATCTATTTTTTCTTCTTGGCTAAGACATTTTTGTTTCGGTCCACAGCACAGAGTTGCAGGCACAAATATATTTATAACACAAACAGAAATTCGAATACATTTCAAAAATTATCAGAAAAGATTGAAACTGATCGCCAAAATCTGATTTACTTGACATTTCAATAAAAATTCACTGTGATATTCACCCGCCTCTTGATCTGGTAATAGCCTTCATGGTACTATAAGTTATACGCAAATTAGACATTGTATATACATCACCATCTAATTGTGATCATTTCAAATATAGTACCTTCACGATTACGTTATCTTTATATATAAAAGAAAGATGTTGGTTACACCATTTATAACTAGAGATCCAATGGACTGTTTGTTATGAAACTTCATTTATGGAATCGTCTACGGTCTGCTAATTATAAAATACAATAAAACTTCGAAAAAATTGATGAAAGTTTTACTTATGCAGGAAATGCTTTTCCTTCTTTTGAATAAGGCCTCTAGGTGTCGCTACCGTTGATGCGTAGTCGTACAGTGAATAGACAAGTCACTGTACGTAGTCGTAGGTTGATATTACCGCTGTTAGATGGCGATATGTGATTCGCATAGAACTCATGGTAACATGGAAGTCTATTGTCAGATCAAAAAGCGGGTAAACATCTCAAGTTGGTGGAACAGTGAATTAATTTTTACCGAAAGATCAAGTATCTGATTTTGACGATCAGTTTCAAACGTGAGTTGGCCATCTTCATCTTTTTTCTGTATTTTTGAAATGCTTTCGAATTTCTTTTTGGGTAATAGATATATTTGCGGAAATAACTGAATACAAAATTGCCCATAATTAGTAATTGACATATTATATTCGTGTTTCTGTTCGCACAGAGACAGTATTGTAAGCCTCAATAATTTTGAAACGTTTGCTCATGGGGCTTTCACTTATGATATACAATAATGTTTCATGGGTTGCCTAATTTGATTTGGTCGAATGACCACCAACTGAGATGTTTACCCATTATTTTGAGCTTAGCAGCATAGCTAAGATGTCTAAAATAAAGGTGTGACCACTGATTAGATTTTGAGAATATTAGAAAAGTTTTGTTTTTGCCACTTCAGGTTGGGCTATTAACAAATTACTGATTTTTTAATTCTGGTCGACAGGCTGTGTTAAGAGTCGAAAGTTCTTTGAAGGAATAATTTTTGTTCATATTCTTGATATTTTGATTCATATTAGAGGAAAGGTTTAATATGGATTATACTCCTGCTATTCACAGTCACATGAGGTACTGCAAAAAGAGAACTGTAAAACAATTAAAAAAAAAATTTATATGTTCAACAATTAGGTACCGCTTGAATAAAGAGAAGTCTTTCCATGTGAATCACAAAATTGTTAAAATTTTGTATATTTTGAACTTATATTTCCTGCTTGAAAAAAAAAGCAATGGTAAGCTTATACAACTTTTAAGTATAATTCAGGCGGTACAAAGTTCGCCGGGCCAGCTAGTTTTGGATAAATAAAACTGTAAAAATAAAAATATCTCCTAATCCTCAAAGAAATTACCGACACGCTTCATGCAAAGCGTTCGGTACGATTTCCACCAGAAGAAATATAAATAAGGAATTATTGGTTCGACGGATCCATTTGTGTGCGATTTTATGAAACTTTAATATCATCCATATTGCTGATATGAATTGATAATTTTAACTAGAGTTTCGGTGATAAGTTGGTTTGAGTGCAAAATGAAAGATTTATTCTGCAACAAAAAATAACTCTGAAACATTTCGGGAGAGGGGGTTGAACCCCCAAACCCCCCCCCCCCCCCCGGCTACGCCCTTGGCGAAAACTATATTCAAACGGTTTTAGGGGTAATAGACCAAGAGCCAGTGACCAATTTTCATATGTCATATCATCACTCACCAAAATTTACTTGTTTAATGTTCAATATCTGCTCGAAAATAAAAACCATTTCTGCCAACCCATAATGGCCGGAGTAGTCTACCATAAGCGCTCAAAGAGGCCAGAAAATTAGGTTCAACTATGTCATAGTATACACAAAACTTTCAGGAATTGTTATTGATGATATATTGAATCTATAAAAAATAATGACAGAACTTTTTCGTCCCTCCTAAGTGTTGGCAGAACTCTTTGAAAATTCATTAAGAACAGCTGTACTTATGTCATGTCAGTACGCTTGAAATTTACAGGAAATAAAAAAAATGTGTCTAGAAAGCGAATTATAATCATGACAGAATTTTTTCACATCACGAACCATCTGCCAGAATGAGAAATGTTGCCGCGCAAATGCGAGCGAAATGAGCTTATTCATATTTGCAAGTCAGACCTATACAGGGTCTTTCACGAGGAACCTCACCCATATTTATACGGGAAACTACTGAACGTATTTTCATGAAATTCAGCACTTATAAGTATTTCACGATGCTGATGAAATCTAAAATATTTTCAAGGCATGAGCACCTCCGGTTTTTCCGGAAATGACGTCAACTTCCGTTTTTCAAATTAGAACACCATTTTTTTATTGCAGAAATAAATTCCTTAGAAAATTTCAAGTTATTTTGATGTAACATTTTTCAGTTTTGGTTGGAAAATTCTCTCTGAGCGGGAAAATTCGAAAAAAAAATGGAAAATAGAGCTCCGCTGAAACAAGAATAACTTCGAGGTTTTTGGATGGAAAATTTTCATTTTTGGGATTTTTCAAGATGTAAGATTGATGTATCCACTTTGGAAATCGAAATCGCGATTCATGATACAGGGGGTGAAAAAATTGCTTTCAAAGTTAGGGATGACAAAATCGTGAAAAATCAATTTTTTTCAAATTAGAACCCCATTTTTTTATGGCAGATATTGAATCTACGTTAAAAAATAATGTGAGTGTATGCATCACACCCTTGCCCTAAAATGGATATTTTCTGAGTTATTCACAAAAAACTGTTTTTCGTCTTGAATTTTCAGCTATTTCTTTTCCCTTCACGCCAAAAAGATGAAATTTTCAGGAACTGTTACTTAAACCATGTTTTAGATTTTACTACCCTAATATGCAAGAGAAAAAAGTTACAGGTTGTTCCTAAATAGATGGCGAATTTGGATTCGAATTTGTATCGGAAACCTCTTTATTTCAACTAATCGGCCATCGGTTTTCTCTCCAGTGATAAATAAATAATTCCTTATGAACCATATGCAAAAACTTACCATGTTTTACATTCTTCTTTTTTAATGATAGGTATCATTAATTACATCTGCTAAATTCCTCTTTATTCAGTAGCATTTTGTGTTTACTATTAATTTGGTGATAATTTGTATTAAGTTATGAAATCGATCACTATGCCTAATTTTACCAATGAAGATTATTTAAATCTCATTCTACTTCATGGAGAATGTAATAAAGTTGTAGAAAGAACGATTCGAATGTTCATTGAGAGGTTTCCTGACCGACCCAGACCAACGAGAGATACCATTAACATAACCATGACAAACTTGAGAAATGTCGGATCTTTCGTTAAGAAAACTATACACAGAGAAAAAAGTGTAGTAGAAGATGAGAACAACGAAATTACAGTTCTTGCATATTTTCGTGTGAATCCTCAAAATTCTCTCAAAGATGCCGAGATTGATCTGGGATTATCTCAATCGAGTGTTTGGAGAATATTAAAAAAACATAAAATGCACCCATATAAATTCAATAGGGTACAGCATTTGAAGGAAACTGATTTCGTCAGGAGAACAGAGTTTTGCGAAGCTATGATGATTCGATTTCAAGAGAATGAAAACTTTTTGGACTGAATAATTTGGACAGATGAATCTAAATTCACAAAGAATGGTTCTTTCAATAGGCATAATAACAGTCATTATTGGGATGAAGAGAACAACCACCACTTCAGACAATGGAACTTTCAAGAGACCTGGAGTTTCAATGTTTTTTGCGCCATCAAAAATAATGGAATTCTCGATGTTCACATTTATGATGGGACTTTAACTGGTAAGATAGAACACTACACATGTTTGCATTATTTAAAGAATGTTCTCCCTTAGGAGATAGATATTCTGACATATTGACTCAAATAATTGAGCCGCTAGTACAGAACCATAATGACTTATGGTATCAACAAGATGGCGCGCCTCCACACAATTCACTCAATGTGTCAAATATCCTCTACAGGCTATTTGAAGATCGATGGTTGGCGAACAATGGTCCACATCTTTGGCCACCACGTTCTCCCGATTTAACTCCTTTAGACTATTATGTTTGGGGTAGGATAAAAAATATTCTCTACTCAACTCCCCTAACTGATAAAGAGGACTGCATAGAACGAGTCAGAAATGCGTTCAGGTTTGTTTAGATTTTTACATAGTTTTGAAACTCAATTTGGTTTTTAAACACCTTTGCAGATCTCTTCCTCCCGATGAAATAAGAAGAGCAACGCACGAAGCATTCCTGAGACGTATAAATAAATGTCTAGAAAACAGGTTTTTGTGAATAACTCAGAAAATATCCACTTTAGGGTGAGGGTGTGATGCGTACACTCACATTATTTTTTAACGTAGATTCAATATCTGCCATAAAAAAATGGGGTTCTAATTTGAAAAAATTGATTTTTCACGATTTTGTCATCCCTAACTTTGAAAGCGATTTTTTCACCCCCTGTATCATGAATCGCGATTTCGATTTTTAAAGTGGATACATCAATCTTACATCTTGAAAAATCCCAAAAATGAAAATTTTCCATCCAAAAACCTCGAAGTTATTCTTGTTTCAGCGGAGCTCTATTTTCGAATTTTCCCGCTCAGAGAGAATTTTCCAACCAAAACTGAAAAATGTTACATCAAAATAACTTGAAAGGACCCCGCACTTCTACTTAGGAAAATGGCGTTCCGTCAAATTTTCTAAAATTTTGGTATAATGTAGTACTCGACCTACTGATCAAAAGTGTTCATGGACCCAACTCAATCCTATGACTAGTTTTCGAGATACAGGGCGTTGAAGTTGAGAATTACCCACTTTTACTACGCTCGTATCTCGAAACAGAATCGAATCAACTTCAATTTTTCTCAAGAAACATTTCATGACATCCCCAGAGAGCAACCATATAGAGGAATATGACCGAAAATCGTTACGAATACAGGGTTATCCATAATTGAATGCATGCCCGATTTTGAAAGTATAAAATATGTCAGTTTCAGAGCGAGAACGTTCGAAAAATAAACTATTACACTAGATATGTTGTTGTTACATCGAAAATGTCTGAAATACCAAGAATTTATACTGGGTGATCCATTATTATAGAAACTATTCTCAAGGAAGATTAAATGGACACCCTGTATTTATGGGTTGATTCAAGGTGTTTGTTTAATTTTTTTAGAACATATCATCATGGACTTCAAAGAATACAGGGTGATTCAGTCAGGAAATAAACTTTGAACCTCACGAAAATACCCAAAAACCACCTTTTTTTTCATCACCCTCTATTTCAAAATTAAATCCGAAGAGGTGGGAGTTTTCTTTCACCATTGTACTTGACATGAAAACATCAATACGGCTGAGAGTTTTCATCCACTTCCTATGACCAGATTTTGTTTTATGTAATATGAAAATTATTAATTTGCAATTCTGATCGAAATCAAATGAACCACTCCTGAAATCGAATCTAAAACTACTCATGAACAACAATAAAAGAATCGTAACTTGAGGTTCGATTGTGGCCTAAATAGTATTGAACGGCATTGGTATTTTCGAAAAGGTATATCGAAGTTAATTTCGTAGAGATGGTAGAAGTGATTAATATCTCGGAAACAAAATTCATTTTGCAAACGAAGAAATGCTTTGTTGGAAAAACTGTATTCAATAATTGAATCAAGATATTTTGTGTTCGATGACATACGCCTATATTGATGTCATGATTTTGTTTTCCAAACCTCCTACGAATCAGTTGAAAATGCAAAATGCAAGTAAAAGTATAACATAAAACAAAATCTGGTCATAGGAAGTGGATGAAAACTCTCAGTCGTATTGATGTTTTTATATCAAGTACAATGGTGAAAGAAAACTCCCACCTCTTCGGATTTAATTTTGAAATAGAGGGTGATGAAAAAAAAAAGTGGTTTTTGGGTATTTTCGTGAGGTTCAAAGTTTATTTCCTGACTGAATCTCCCTGTATTCTTTGAAGTCCATGATGATATGTTCTAAAAAAATTAAACAAACACCTTGAATCAACCCATAAATACAGGGTGTCCATTTAATCTTCCTTGAGAATAGTTTCTATAATAATGGATCACCCAGTATAAATTCTTGGTATTTCAGACTTTTTCGATGTAACAACAACATATCTAGTGTAATAGTTCATTTTTCGAACGTTCTCGCTCTGAAACTGACATATTTTATACTTTCAAAATCGGGCATGCATTCAATTATGGATAACCCTGTATTCGTAACGATTTTCGGTCATATTCCTCTATATGGTTGCTCCCTGGGGATGTCATGAAATGTTTCTTGAGAAAAATTGAAGTTGATTCGATTCTGTTTCGAGATACGAGCGTAGTAAAAGTGGGTAATTCTCAACTTCAACGCCCTGTATCTCGAAAACTAGTCATAGGATTGAGTTGGGGCCATGAACACTTTTGATCAGTAGGTCGAGTACTACTTTATACCAAAATTTTAGAAAATTTGACGGAACGCCATTTTCCTAAGTAAAAGTGCGGGGTCCTTTTCTAAGGAATCTATTTCTGCAATAAAAAAATGGTGTTCGAATTTGAAAAACGGAAGTATAAATATGGGTGAGGTTCCTCGTGAAAGACCCTGTATAGAGCGCATATTGGGCATGTATTATTGTTAATTAGAGGAATAAATTAAAGGAATTAAAGGTGTTCATTTTTAACATTACAACAATTTATTTAGTAAAAAAACTATTCAAAAACATACCTATGCTCTTCCTACGCATCCTCAAAATTTGTTTCCTCATCGTCGTCATCTTGGTTGACATTTTCAATGAATGAAGAATCATCTGAATCCTCAGTTTCATCACTCGAAGAATATTTTTCAACAACCAACCATTATTGGTTGGTTCTCAAAAAATGAGTAAAAATATTTTCACCAACAGATTATTAATGAACATTGACTATGTTAGAAGAATTTATGCTCGAATCTGAACTGAGCTCCAAGAATTTTTCGAATGGATTGAGGAGGTCTTGAGTATATCTGTGTGACTTACGAAACATTCAAAGAAGTGTAAGATCTCAGTCACATTAAGGGGTAAAAAATAAACCATCACGGCATTTAAAACCCCAAAAGTTGGGTAGACTAGAGTGGTAAAAGACTTTCACAGTGAGCTTTAGTATTACGAGTACAAAGCGAATACCCTTATCATCAGATCAGGTAAATTAAAGTGAAAACAAATTCTATAATTTCATAAAAGAATTTTAGCTTCCTCCTACACTTAATAAATTATATCAAAATATCAGTTCCTAAAATAAACTTGCGGATGCTAACCAAAAAGATATTTTACATTGATTATTCTGATGATTGCTCTCCATTTAGAAAAATGATGGAGCAGAGTAACTTGTTCTTGCAAGTATGTAGCATCGACCTGTTTGATGTCAGTAATGCCAAAGAAATTACAAAAACATACTTCCTCTTACAGCAGTGAACTATTTTTTATTAAGTTTTGTGTTCAGTTTGTTAACTATATACAATATATTTATTTTTCTTTGTCTCCCTCCTATAATTACAATTTAGATTTGTGTTGGTTCGAGAATAAATAAATAAATGAATAAATAAATAATATTCTATCAACTTTTGATGAGTCTCGTAAATGCCCAATATGCGCTCTAGGTCTGACTTGCAAATATGAATAAGCTCATTTCTCTCGCATTTGCGCGGCAACATTTCTCATTCTGGCAGATGGTTCGTGATGTAAAAAAAATTCTGTCATGATTATAATTCGCTTTCTAGACACATTTTCTTTATTTCATGTAAATTTCAAGCGTACTGAAATGACATAAGTACAGCTGTTCTTAATGAATTTTCAAAGAGTTCTGCCAACACTTAGGAGGGACGAAAAAGTTCTGTCATTATTTTTTATAGATTCAATATATCATCAATAACAATTCCCGAAAGTTTTGTGTATACTATGACATAGTTGAACCTAATTTTCTGGCCTCTTTGAGCGCTTATTGTAGTCTACTCCGGCCATTATGGACAGGCAGAAATGGTTTTTATTTTCGAGCAGATATTGAATATTAAACAAGTAAATTTTGGTGAGTTATGAAATGACATATGAAAATTGGTCACTGGCTCTTCCTCTATAAGTCATATGAGCTCATGAAGAGTTATCTGTCGGATAGAAGACAAATGGTGGAAATAGACGGCATAAGAAGCAGTGCCAAATTCGTGAAATATGGGGTGCCACAGGGTACAGTTTTGTTCCTTATCTATGTGAACAGTCTTTTGAGGATGAAAAAAAAGGAGAAGCCATCAGTTTCGCAGACGATACTGTATGATTATATACGAGGGTAACGCTTGGGATAGTCTAAAGAATAAGGAAGCTGAAGAAGATCTCAGAAACGTCAATATGTGGTTCAAGGAAAACAAGTTGACTATGAACACCGAGAAGACAAAATATTTGCTTCATTTAAATCCGGCCTTCCAAACATGGGAAATCTAGTAGTGGATCAATACACGTTGATCCCGGAAGCTGACCAGGTGAAATATCTAGGAATAACAATTGATCGCCATCTAAAATGGGACAAACATATAGATATTTTAGTGAAAAAATTGAGGTGTTTACTCACCAAGTTTAAACATCTCAGAAAGTTCTTAGATCTACCAGATCTAGTGTCGATATACTCGGCACTGTGCCAGTCTCAGATAAGATATGGCAAAGTGAGTTGGGGGGGAGCCTACAGTTGTCATATGAGGAGGGTTGAAGTGGTTCAAAAATGGATGTTGCGTGTTGTATGCCAGAAGCCTCTCCTCTTTCCATCAGACGAGCTGTTTACTATGACCAGGTGCAACTATTCGTGCTGCAGATTCTCAAATTTATTCTACAACTGAAGGTGTTCTCAATGATAATTATTTTTATCAGAATTATGCATGCATATGTTATCCACTTTCTTCAATACAGATGTTTTCTCCCAGAAGGAATAAAAAAAGATGATATTATCAGATTTTGAATGTATTGGCTCCATTCCAAAATCAGTTGTTCTCGATCAATTCTAGTGATCAATAGTTTATCTTTCGTTTGATTTTCTACACTCGATCGCTATGCAACGCGAAACACGCAATTTGGCCCAAGAGGAATGTGCCCAAGCGGTAGTTTTGCGAGAAGAAGGGTGGACATACACAAGAATTGCAGAAAGGTTTGGAGTTTCCCATACAAGTGTGTCCAGAATGTTGCAGCGATTCAGGGAGACAGATATGAATGTCCGAAGACATGGACAAGTAGACCACGGGACATGGGTAACAACTGCCATTCAAGAACGTTACTTGAGAGTTTCTTCGTTGAGACAACGGTTGCAACCGCCTTCAAAATCAGCTTGAGCAAACTCATGAGGTGCAAATTAGCACTCAGACAATAAGAAATCGCCTCAGAGAATATGATTTAAGGCCTCGTGTCGCGGCAAGAGGCCCAGCTCTTACCCCAGCCCATCGAAGGGCGCGTTTGGATTTTGCGAGTGAGCATATCCATTGGGAAGAGGCCGATTGGGAAAGAGTTCTCTTCACAGATGAGTCTAGATTCTGTCTCTACCATTGTGATCGACGTTCCCTTGTATACAGACGTCCACATGAAAGATATGCTCAGTGCAATTTCCTGAATACTACTAGTTTCGGGGGAGGATCGATTATGGTATGGGGTGGAATATCTTTGACTGCTCGCACAGACCTAGTGGTCGTTGATAATGGAGCTATAAATGCTGATAAGTATATAAGGAACCTTCTTGAAGGGCATGTAGTGCCATTTGCCCCATACATTGGTGGAAATTTCATTTTTATGGCCGATAATGCCAGACCCCATCGTGCGCGCATCGTTCACTAGTACCTTGAAGAGGTTGAAGTCTCTCGAATGGAATGGCCAGCAAGAAGTCCAGATCTCAATCCGATTGAGCAGGTTTGGGACAACCTCATAATAGAAGGCTGAGAAGTTCAGAAAATCATCCAGCTACTCTTAATAATAATCTTAGGAATTCAACTCGGAGAAATCTGGGAAGGATTAGATCAGAACATTTTTAGATCACTCATTTTGAGTATGAACCGAGCTGTAATTAACGCAAGGGGTGGAAATACCAAGTATTAAATCACTTATCAGCATTTCAGTATTTTGAAAATTGTTCATTTCTCTTCTTTCACATAAGATTCGGTGAAATCCTGAATTTTTATTCCATTTAATGTGTCTTGTTCCGTTCAAAACCTTCCCGAGAGAACATTTCATTAAAATTGAGATTTTCAGAATGTGCGTTAATTCTTTCGCGCAGTGTAGTTAAAGATAGGTATAGGACATTGTGCATGAATTGTGTCTAGAATTCTCTGAGTCTGAAGAATCCAAAAAATAAATAATATACAGGGGGTTGCGTTTGAAATAAGAAAGTTGGTATGGGCCACGGTCACATGGAACACCTTATATAATATTATTTTCTTGAAAAATATGCGCATTTAAAATTACAAATCGACGTGTCCGAGCGTTTTTCCCAACTCGCCCTCATTTATTCGTTATCGAATTTATTCCATTTGGCTGTTACACTCTGTACATATGTGATTTCTGTTACATATTGTAGCGGACGAAACTTTCCTGAATACGTCTCTGGACTCTCTGATTCCACGTACGGAACTCGAGAAGCCTCCGGAAACTATCTGGACTATTCTAGAAACAGAGCCGTATCCATATATAAAGACGCGCACGATGGGGACGAAGTCAGTTACTATCTGAATAGAGCCGAATCGAATTGTGAATCGCGAATTCCAAGTGGTGAATATAAATCAGCATTATTAGCAAGTGTGTAAATAAATCAGTATTAGTTATTGTACATAAATTAGTGTGATAAGTTAGTGGTATTGGAAATAAATTAGACGTTTAAATTCAGCAGACGATTTGTTTAACCCCGAGAACGTTACATTGGTGTCAGGTGTGGGGTCAATTGAACTGTTGTGCTAATTGAATAGACGAGTCCCTTCATGCTGGCCAACTGTTTAAAAATACCTGAAAATCACTTCCCTTTTTTTCGCAATGATTCAACTCTTACCTGAAAGCTTTAATCCCAATGAGTGTATCCTGAAAATATTAGATGTCACGAAGGTCTTCATCAAAAGCTATAAATTTTTGTTTTCTTATGTTTTCATTAACGGAAATCTATGACTTTCCAACCTAGAAAACGACTTGTTTATATTTTTACTTGCTCCTAAGCTGTTTTCATTGACTTAGAAATTAGAATATCTATTCTAAATCAATGGCTGTTTCAGGTATTCTTGAGGAATATGATCCTCGTAATTCGAGGTACTGAGCTGTGACTTCATCTTTCTGTAAGATGGAAATCAGAAAAGGTGAAGTAGGTATCTGCACGAAATGATTTTCATGTTTCAATCCTCATGATATATTTGAATTTTAGGCCAGTAGATGATTATATTACAATGTAAGCAAAGTACTAGTACTGGAAAAACTGTTCTCAATTGCTCTCCAAGGAAAAGTAAAAACACGGCTGTTCGTTTTGATAAATTTCCTGAGAAAGATGCCTCAACACCGAATATCACTAATGCCTTTGGCATATTGCATAAATTGGACTGGAGAAAAGTATGGATAGACAAACTATGGATGGGAACCTTGCTGCAAAGAATATATGTGTTTGTTCCCTTCACGTGGACGATTATGTCAAGTTAATTTCAGATTTATATCCAGATTGTTTAGTAAATATATTGTCTGTATTTATTATTTTGAGATGTGGTATACACTGGCCAAGTTCTGATGCTGAATTGATGAATTTACCACTTTACATATTAAGAATATACTACGATTTTAAAGTGATACTTCATTATAATGATTTTCCAGTACAATGATCCTAATTTCTCATGCGGCATCAGAACTTATTCACATCCAGATCATAGTCTATGGCAGTTGTAAATACTTTTGGGTTGTTATTCTGTAGTAAGTTTCCATGCAAATAAAGAACATTAAAAACAATCATTTATTTCCCTAATTTCCTTTGAATTCCTTGTAGAATTTCTATCCAATTAGAAGCGAAAACCCAATTATGCACCTATATTTAATAAACTCCACAATACAGGGTTAATAATACATTAATTCACTGAAAGTTTTCCTATGATCTCTACGAATCCAAAGAAAACACCTATAATAATCAGTTTGACATCTTGCAACAGGTCTTTATACGAGTGCTCCTTCTTCGGAAATTAATGAAATTTGGATTTGATATTTCTGCAGTATCTTGAATCATTTTTACACTGTTAATAGAAACATCTCATTCATCAGAAAAGTTATTATAAAAAACAAACTCAAGCGAAATACTCATTCGATTCGAAAAATTCAAATTCTCCATTCAAACATTTTGTTGGGGATATTTATTTTCCATTGATGAAACCCTAAGAAAACAAAAATTTATAGCTTTTGATGAAGACCTTCGTGACATCTAATATTTTCAGGATACACTCATTAGGATTAAAGCTTTCAGGTAAGAGTTGAATCATTGCGAAAAAAAGGGAAGTGATTTTCAGGCAATTTTAAACAGTTGGCCAGCTTGAAGGGACTCGTCTATTGTGGACTTCATAGTGGAACTTTTTGAATGCCGATAACGAGATCACAAGCAGAGAAAATGGACCAGGCGAGTATGGAGTTTTTCAAGCAAGCCTTTGAACAAATGAGCTCGAAATTGGAAGGTAAAATGGAAGAAAATTCTCGAGAAATTAGTTCAAAAATGGATAAAATGGAAAATAGGGTGGAAGAAAATTCTCGGGAAATGAGCTTGAAATTGGAAGAAAAAATGAACAATTGTAACGAATTGGTGAGTCAAATTGCAAGTTCATTGGATGAGAGAATGGAGGCCATCAAGGATGTGATAATAGATGAAGTTAATGAAAAATTTGAAGAAGTCAATGGAAAATTTGATAAGGTTGAAGAAAAATTTGAAGAAGTTAATGAAAAATTTGATAAAGCTGATGAAAAATTTGACGAAGTAGTTGATGAGGTTAATGGAAGATTTGAAGAAATATCAGGAATAATTGAACAACATGCCAAATTGATAGAGTCCCTGAAGAGAACATCACATGGAAAAGAAACTTTAGCTTCATCACCCAATAACTTCGTGAAATCAGAAAACAACACAGAAAGTAGTAAAATGAAGATTAAACCTCCAACTTTCGATGGCAAAACACCTTGGTGCACGTACCAGAAGCAATTTGAAGCAGCAGCGAATGCCAATGGTTGGGGAGAGGAAGAGAATGCGACAGCTTTGATTGTTGCACTAAGGGGAGATGCATTGAATATACTCCAGACTGTTCCTGCAAGCCTACAAGGTAATTACGAGGCTTTAACAACTAAACTCCAAATGAGATATGGTGATGCACATCTCCAACAAGTGTATCACGCACAGATCAAGAGTCGCCAGCAGAGGAGTACAGAAACGTTGCAGGAATTTGAAACCGATATAGCAAGGTTGGTGAGACTGGCATATCCTACAGCACCGGATAGCTTCCTGGAACAGCTCGCTATCCAGACCTTTGTTGATGGTCTGAGAGATATGGAAACCCAACAGACACTACGATTGGCCCGACCCAAGACTCTGGATGAAGCCCTGGCCTTTGCATTAGAGTTTGAAGCTGCCAAACAAGCTTCGCACAGGGGACACAGCAAGGTGAGGCGCACTGTGGATGATCCCTCGGTCAGCGATGAAATCATAGAAGAGGTACTACGCCGAGTTCGTCAAGAGCGACGGAATAGAGGACTAAGACCAAGATGCTGGAATTGCGGCGGAGAAGGACATATTCGGCGCTACTGTAAAGAGCCAGCTAAACGTCAGGAACAGGAAAACTAAAACGGGTTGGTGAGAAGGGGCATAAACCGACCCTCCATGACAATGCCCCAGAAGTCATAATTCAGACCATCTCTTCAAGTATTTATGTCGACGGTAAAGTTGATGGGCGGTCGGTTAAAATTTTAGTCGACACAGGCCGTTGTAAACCGGGAATAGTTGAAAGGAATGGAAAAATCCGACAAACAATGGTCCGTTTACGAACAGCTACTGGAGAGGACGTATCAACACATGGAAAGAAAAGGATTGTCCTGAGCATTGGAGACATAACTCTCGAACATGAGGTGCTGGTAGCAGATATCATGGAGGAAGTCATCTTGGGAATGGATGTCATCAAAGGTTATGGCTTCCAGATGGATATGAGGAACGATGTCTTGAGAATTGGGAGTCTGGAAATCCCATTCTTGGGATGTGAAGGTGCATCAATTCGAGTCTTGCTCAGCGAAGATGTTGACCTAGGTGGCCAGGAAGAAACGATAGGGGTACTTAGACAGAAACCTTCGGGATAGCGGTATAAGACTCATCGAACCAGCTAGTGAAAATAACCTAGGAAAAGGATTGCTACTCGGAAAAACCTTAGTGAGAGGCGGGAAGGAAGTTCCCGTAAGGATATTGAATACCAACATGTACCCGGTGACATTAAAGAAGGACACGATTCTGGGAGAAAGCTGCTCCGTGCTTTGTGTGACAGGAGACATTCGGGATGAACAGAACAAGGGTACCAGAAGGGGGAAGTGTTCGCAAAAATTACTTGAGATACTGACTTCTTCCTACATAGACCTTGAACCAGAACACATCAGCGAGGTGAAGAAATTGATAACTGAATACAGCGACGTTTTTGCTACGGATGATACTCGAATGGGAAGAACAAATGTTGTGAGACATTCAATCAACACTGATAAATCCGGTCCCATTCGCCAACACCCACGAAGACTTCCGATAGCAAAGAGGGAAGAAGCAGAGAATATTATCAAGGACATGCACCAACAAGGAATAATAGAGCCATCAGATAGTCCTTGGTCATCACCTGTGGTTCTGGTGAAAAAGAAAGATGGCAGCACCAGATTTTGTGTCGATTACCGTCGTCTGAACGAAGTCACTAAGAAGGATTGTTACCCCCTTCCAAGGATTGATGACACTTTGGAGACTCTTTCTGGATCGAGATGGTTCTCCACACTGGACTTGAAGAGCGGGTATTGGCAGGTGGAACTAGATCCCAAGGACAAAGAGAAAACAGCTTTCACCATTGGGACAGGACTGTGGCAGTTCACAGTAATGCCATTTGGTCTATGTAACGCACCTGCGACCTTCGAGCGATTAATGGAAACCATTCTTCGAGGATTATCCTGGAAGACGTACCTGGTTTATTTGGATGATGTCATTGTTTTTGGTCGGACATTCGAAGAACACCTGAGAAATTTAAGAGACGTTCTGGAGAGGCTACGCACTGCAAATTTGAGACTCAGTCCGAAGAAGTGCCACATGTTCAGGAGAGAAGTGAAATACTTGGGGCATGTAGTATCTGAACATGGAATTAGTGCTGACCCAGACAAGGTCAAGGTCGTACAAGAATGGCCGATTCCGCAAGACAGGCATCAAGTAAGAAGTTTCCTTGGATTGTGTACCTACTATAGGAAATTCGTTCCTGGGTTTGCCAATATTGCGAAGCCTTTGACGAGACTGACGGAAGATGGAAAGGATTTCAAATGGGATATGGAATGTGGGGATGCTTTCAATCGGCTGAAGCGAGCTCTAACAACGGCTCCTGTTCTGAGTTATCCCCAAGCCAGTGGAAAGTTCATCTTGGACACAGATGCGAGTAACCTGGCCATAGGAGGCATATTGTCCCAAATTCAGAATGGCCAAGAAAAAGTAATAGGATATTTCAGCAAGGTCCTGTCAAAGCCCGAACGTAACTATTGCGTTACAAGAAGAGAGCTTCTCGCTGCAGTGAAGTCCATGGAACACTTCTATAAATATCTGTACGGCCGAGAATTCCTTCTCAGGACTGACCACGCCGCTCTAAAGTGGCTTCTACAATTCAAGAATCCAGAGGGTCAGGTTGCCAGATGGATAGAAAGATTGCAGGAATATAATTTTACTGTCGAACATCGTGCAGGAAAAACTCATGGTAACGCTGACGCATTATCGAGGAGACCATGTCCGTCAGATTGCAAGCACTGCAATAAGGTAGAAGAGAAAGAATTCTGCTTGAGAACGACCATCGTGGATACAGACTGGATGCCAGAATCCCTGAAGCGAGATCTAGAAAGTGACCCAGAATTGAAGATGCTGTTGTATTGGAAGATAAGCGGACGGAGACCAAGATGGGAGGAAGTGAGTCATCTGAATCCTAGGGTCAAGTCCTACTGGGCACAGTGGGATTCTATCATTTTGGAGGATGGACTGCTGAAAAGGTCCATCGAAAATGACGAAGGTACCGCAGCAAGGAAACAGCTGATAATTCCCAGGAGTCGAGTGAGAGAGGTTTTAGAGAAGTTACATGACGGAACTTCCGGTGGCCATTTCGGTATCAAAAAAACGCTAGAAAAGGTTAGAGAGCGTTTTTACTGGGTCAACAGCAAAGAAGATGTTAAAGACTGGTGCCGGAAATGCAGATTATGTGCCTCATCGAATGGCTCGAGGGGAAGTCGTAGAGCTCCAAAGAAGCAGTATAACGTGGGGAGTCCTCTGGAACGAGTTGCCATCGATATTGCAGGTCCATTCCCCGAAACAGAAGATGGGAATAAGTACATACTGGTTGCGATGGATTATTTCACCAAATGGGTTGAAGCTTATGCTATTCCAAATCAAGAGGCCTCGACAGTGGCGGATGTTCTGATTAAGGAGATGTTTAGCCGATTTGGTGTGCCTCTCGAACTTCATTCGGATCAAGGACGAAACTTCGAGTCTAGCCTGTTCCAGAATGTATGCCAATTACTCGGAATCAAAAAGACAAGGACAACTGCGCTTCACCCACAGTCAGATGGCATGGTCGAAAGAATGAATAGAACTGTGGGAAAATATCTGGCTAAAGTGGTCTCTGATCACCAAAGAGACTGGGACAGGGATCTCCATCTGTTCACTATGGCCTACAGGTCGTCAGTGCAAGAATCGACTGGAGAGACACCAGCCTGTATTATGTTCGGCCGAGAAATAAGGTTGCCTTGTGACCTGGAGTTTGGATGCAAGCCTGGAGCGGAGATAGCTGGTGAGGACTACGCGAGCCTCTTGAAAGGTAGGCTACATTACATCCATGAGAAGGTCAGACAGAACCTCCAAATAGCGAGTGATCGAATGAAGACTCGGTATGACAGCAAAGCTGCAGAAGGTGGTTTCAATGTGGGAGACCTAGTCTGGCTGTACAACCCCCAGAGGAAGAGAGGTTTATCACCTAAGCTGCAGAAGGATTGGGAAGGGCCATACAGAGTAGTAAAACGAATCAACGATGTAGTGTACCGTATCCAGAAACTACCCAGATGCAAGAAACGTGTGGTCCATATAAATCGTCTAGGCAAATATGAGGCAGACTACGAAGAACATGACGAAACCCATCTGAGAAGAACGACTTTTCGGAAAGCGGAGCATGAGGAGATGAGTTTCGACCTATTCATGGCAAACTACGGTGGAACCGGAAAGGCAAGATTCGGAGTAACCATCGAGAAAAAGCAAGATCTCTTCTCTGTATCTGAAGACTATTCACTAGCCCATTGTGTCTCGGAAGACCTGCGTAAGTCGAGAGGAATAGCATTCGTCTTCCGGAAGAAATTTGGCCGTGTATCAGAACTCCTAAAACAACATCCTCGTACTGGGAAAACGCTGAGGTTGGCTGATGGCCAGCGTTACCTCTTCTACCTGGTAACCAAGAGATTCTCCGACAACAAACCCAGCTACAAAAGTATGTGGGACACCCTGTTGCAGCTGAGAGACGAGCTCACCAAGTTGAAGGTGAAAAAGCTAGCTGTGCCAAAGTTGGGTTGTGGTCTAGATCAGCTCAACTGGAGAATCGTTCGAAGTATGCTTGAGGTCATTTTCCATAAGACCGGAATGAAGATACTGGTTTGCAGTTTCAACCCGAGCGGATATACGCCGAAGAAGAAGACAGTGGAATGCTTTTTCGGACAACAGGGGTGCTGCAGAAAAGGAGACGCCTGTAGATTCAGCCAGACCATCCAGGGTGTTCGGGGACCGAACGTCTTAAGGAGGGGGCAGTGTAGCGGACGAAACTTTCCTGAATACGTCTCTGGACTCTCTGATTCCACGTACGGAACTCGAGAAGCCTCCGGAAACTATCTGGACTATTCTAGAAACAGAGCCGTATCCATATATAAAGACGCGCACGATGGGGACGAAGTCAGTTACTATCTGAATAGAGCCGAATCGAATTGTGAATCGCGAATTCCAAGTGGTGAATATAAATCAGCATTATTAGCAAGTGTGTAAATAAATCAGTATTAGTTATTGTACATAAATTAGTGTGATAAGTTAGTGGTATTGGAAATAAATTAGACGTTTAAATTCAGCAGACGATTTGTTTAACCCCGAGAACGTTACAATATAAACAATTGTTCATAACTCGAAGATATCGAAGCCATTCAAACGGCACACTATAAATACCGGCAATACAATTTTTTCGAAGTTGGAATATGTTGGTGCTAACATCACGCCGGCTAAAAAACAACCGTGAATATCTCAAAAACTTCAAATGATAGGGACGTCATTCAAACGGCACAAATGGACACAAGTATTGGCATCAAAATTTTTTCGAAGTTTTAAGGTGGGCGTTCAATGTAGTGTGTTTTAATTTCGAGTTGCATTTGAAAATGGTTTCACTTTGAGAACAGAAATTTTGTGGGTAAACTCAGAAAGGATTGGAGTTCTTAATGAAATAATTTAAATCGATTTCATTCCGAAAGTTAATCTTTTTTATTTCAAAAATAGAAGAAAATGAGCCAACTCATGCTTCTGTTTTATTTCAAACGGAAGATGAAAATAGTTCAACTTCCGATTGAAAGTGAATCTACAGATAATTTCGTTCAGAAAAACAGCTTGAAATACGGAATTGACAGAGAATGGCCAAATTCAAATATGTGGGGGGAAAAATTTTCTGCTTTACCCACAAATTCACTGATTTCATTGTTCAGCGATTTTCGGATAGGGAGCGCCATTGTACATTTCATTCATGAGGATAGACCATTGTTTAATCCTTAAACATTAAACAATGATGGAACTGATAACTGTGATAATTTCAGTTCTATGGAGATATTCCATAAAATGCACGGTGGCGCCTCTATCGGATGAGATTTCCCACTCGCTTTGAACGGCGACCTTAGGGCTTGTTCGGACTAGGCCAGTAGAGCAGTCGAGTAGCGAATGATTTTGTAATTTCCCGTGTGCGAACGCCAGCAATCGAGTGGAGTACAGTCACAGGATGATGTATCTACTACCTTATACTGTTTAAGAGTCTTACCCGTCAATTACACTCAGCCCACTTCCACGGCATGGAGCAGGGAAGTGAGCAGGGAAATGAGCATGGTGAGAATGTAATCACCTCACTTCTACTGCCACTCGTGTTGCTACTCGCGTTGCCGGTCACTCCCTAAATTAGCGGTTTTTCGTGCGGCAGTCAAAGGACCGGCAGCGCAAGTGGCATGGAGTGATCACATTCAGCCCAGTTACTGTCGTGCCTGCGTTGCGTACGTTGTCGTATCAATTGATTGAAATCGTTAATTGTTGCGAAAAATGTCGAAGGAGTGGAGCAACGACAAAATAATATCATTTCTAGAATACCTTGAGAGTGAAAGAGTGATATGGGATTCTTCTGATGAAAACCATAAACTTAAGCACAAAGTGCACGATGGTTGAAAGGATGTTTGGAATTGAGGAATTAAAGTGAGGAAAAAGTCACTTAGGGCGACATTCAGACCTCTTCTGATGTCAGGATCAGGTGCAATTTCGTCGTCCTCCATTGCCAAAACTTGATCGCGAGAGAAATGTTTGAGCTGAGTGTAAATACTCGCTGCCTTTCCATACTGCCGCAGAAGTATTCCGGGAAATATTTCTGGCAGCGCGAGTAGCAGTGGAAGTGGCTGAGTGTAATTGAGGTATTACCCGTCAATTACACTCAGCCTACTTCCACGGCATGGAGCAGGGAAATGAGCAGGGAAATGAGCATAGTGAGAATGTAATCACCTCACTTCTACTGCCACTCGTGCTGCTACTCGCGTTGCCGGTCACTCCCTAAATTAGCGGTTTTTCGTGCGGCAGTCAAAGGACCGGCAGCGCAAGTGGCATGGAGTGATCACATTCAGCCCAGTTACTGTCGTGCCTGCGTTGCGTACGTTGTCGTATCAATTGATTGAAATCGTTAATTGTTGCGAAAAATGTCGACGGAGTGGAGAAATGAAAAAATAATATCATTTCTAGAATACCTTGAGAGTGAAAGAGTGATATGGGATTCTTCTGATGAAAACCATAAACTTAAGCACAAAGTGCACGATGGTTGGAAGGATGTTTGGAATTGAGGAATTAAAGTGAGAAAAAAGTCACTTAGGGCGACATTCAGACCTCTTCTGATGTCAGGATCAGGTGCAATTTCGTCGTCCGCCATTGCCAAGTGCGCGAGTAGCAGTGGAAGTGGCTGAGTGTAATTGAGGTATTTGATACTGTGATACTACAGTCAGCACCAAGATTATAAATCTGGAATAACTTGAAAACGACCAGTGATAATGAAGTCATTTAAACGGCACGAATTGAGCACTAAATATTGACATTAAAATTCTTTCAAGATCAGAAAACGTTGGTGCCAAGTGTGAAGCTAGCACCAAGAAATTCAAACTCGAATAACTTGAAAACTATAATGGTGTGATGGAATTGATTCAAATGGCACAAATTGGGCCCTAAATTATTATTATTATTCAATACAATAAGAGTTGAGGTAAAATACCTATAAACTCAATAAAAAATATGAAAGTAACTGAAATGAAAAAAACAAAATTAAAGAGTTGAAATACAATAATACATTTATCAAGGCGATTCCCAAAAACATTAACCGATGGTGCAGTCACTACGTCAGGTGGCAATCGGTTCCAGCTCTCAAATATTCTGTTCGATAAAAAGTTTTGTCGAACAGTAGTCTTGAACTTCTCCTTGGCAAGCTTGTAAGGGTGGCCTCGCAAATGATTTTGATTTCTCCTGAACATGTAAGTGGTTTAGTTTTTTGGCTGATTATTAGGATTGTCAATAGAGACTATTCTGGGTGAACCCTTGAAGTATTTGATGGTAATATTTTCCCCTCCACCTCTTTGTCGACGTTTGAGTTCCTCACGCAAAGCATTCAGTTCCGCAATCTGCGATTTCGTTTTGTCGTCGTAAATAGCTATATTGCGATATTGTGAGTGTCCCACTAGAAAAGATTTATGTTTGAGTAAATTCGATACAGTCTCTGAATTCGAAAAAGACGCCTTTAACCAGCGAGGACGGCTGCTATCCTTAGAAGGAAGTCGTTGAGTACGCACCAGGCAGGTACCTGCATTTTTTTTTGTATGAGATCTGCAATGTTCTGGACCAAAAAATGGTCGGCAGTTTCATCTCCATTGTCCGGAACGTTGGCAATAATAACATTATGAGATTTTTTCATTCGATCAAGCAATTCAGGGATAATTTCTGGAACGTTTGTTGGATTGGTTTCGGAGCTGGTGATCTGCGACTTGATGTCAGAAATAGCACGAGTGAGTTCCACCTGTGCTTCAGAGATAATTTTAATTTCGCATTGGTTTTTTTGCATGATTGATGCTTTGATAGCATTTCGGAATGTTCATTAATGGCGGCATTACAACTCGAAAGTTGAGTAAGGATATCATTTTGACGTTCTTCTATTTTCACAATATTCGTTGCCATTTCATTAATCTTTTCCATGAGTGTATTAAAATGATGGAGGGTTATAGGACTGTTGTTATCGGAAACAGTCGGAGGGTTACTTGTATCCCCTGGCAAAACAGAACGGTTGCAGTTTACGGCATTACGTAGCGATCGCGACATTTTACGGTTATAGAAAAACAAATAATGACAATCTTCACTTTCTTGGGCCTGTAAGAAAGATTTAACACAGAATAGGAGGGCCACGGATCAAGGATAATGAGAGTGTGATAGGAAATACGTAAATTTCGGCGGCAACGGTAGCAGGCGACGGTGATATTTCCCCCCAGATCGAAGAGAAACGTACTAACAAAACCCGAACACCGTTGATGGCATTGATGGCAATGTCGATTGCGACAGCCGGTATGAAACAAATCTGTGGAAGGGAGGATGCGCCGCGAACCAATATGGAATCGGTCCGATTTCCACAAAGAAATTGTTGACAACAATAATTGTTTTGTATGAGACTCGGTGTATGAAAACGAAAATAAAAAAGATACTCAATAATCAGAAAACCACTCACAAGCAAATGAGCGCACCAACACAAAATAAACTTCCAAAAATCGCACGAGATATCTGAATTTCTCGGGAGCACAACTCTAGACGTGTTTACTTTCAGTAAGATGTTACAGATGAATGTTGGGAATTATTTTCGCCTTTCCGTAAACTTCACGCATCCCTGGAAATTACGTGGACGGTTACTTTATTAATTATTAATTTTCCATCTCATGGTGAATCCACAAGGATATGGTGACAATAAATTTTGCTCGCGAAAGCACGAAATCAATCGGAGGTCCATAACTAGAAAAAAATGTGATGTAGAACAGGGAAGCGTCAATAAAACGTAAATTTAAATCATACAATAAAATTTATTATATACAAATAGATATAACGGCTATTTACATAATATTTATATTTTCTGTGAATGTACATAATATTGATTTTATTTCACCAAAAAAAAAAGTCTTATCAAAAAATCAAATCAAATGAGTTGCAACCTCAGTGATGAAAGACATAGAGATGAGCGCATCATGCGATAGTCTCTGCATACTATTGCTTTTTTGATTTGGTTAGAGGTAGGGATGAAACGATACCCTGAAGGTATCGAAAATGTTACTTGGTTATTGTCCTATCATGTAACACCTCCTTCAAACTTCTTGTTGCTCAATGAGTTTTTTATTTGACAACTATCACACAATTTTCATTCCTATGTTTATATAGCTTACCAACATAAATTATATTCACAAGCATATTTTTGTCCTGAAATGGAACCATTGCAACATCCCACCGAACAAAGTTGTAGAACTTTTCATATATATATATATAAAATGAAGTGAAAAAGTAAATGCATCCTGATTTGAAAATTTAAGCACAAACGAATTCTTTCATCTACGCATCTTCTTCTTCATTAATTCTTTTCTTTTTTTATGCTCTTCCTCCAATTTCATATCTTCAAGATCTTCCATAATACCCATTTTAGTACTTATCTGTTCTTCTTTCATCATTTGAGAGAAAGAAGACTCCATAATATCATCGTCCTCTTCATCATATCTGGAATATTTCGATTTATTGTACCCAAAAATTTCTTGAATATGTTTAGAATAATCTTCCTCTTCTTCAAGACCATCATCAATGAAGTCATCCATTTCAGAATCATAGTCGTCATCATCATCCATGATTCTTCGTTTCTTCATTTGCAATTTATTGGAACTGGGCCTCCTTACATCCCCAATAGGATTTCTTTTAGTTCTTATATCGTCAGGAGGGAATCGTTTCGGCTTTAAATCTTTCGGTGGGAACTGCTTTGATTTTGCCATTTCTTTCCTATCAATCGAACCTCTATTTTCACTATTTTTCTTGTTATCCCTAGAAGGAGCATCATTCTTTACAGATCCGTTTGCTATACTTTTGGACGAAATTTCCTTCCTATTTGCAGTCTGTTTTTCCATATCTTTGGCAATAGAATTGTAGGCACTTGATTTTGAAGTATTTTTTTTGTCAGCTGATGAATAGTTTGTCGAACTGATCGTTCTATTGGCAGCTGGATGCTTAGCTCCCCAATCAATTTTTTTTCTTTCTGGTTCTGAGTTATTTTGCGGTTTGGAATCGTTTTTATTTATATTTTTTGTTAAGGCTGCTGCCAACTTAGACTGATTCACTGTTTTTTCTGACTTAATTGGATTTTCTTTGGATAGTTTTTCTTTAAGAAGGCTTGATTCCGGATTTTTATTTTCAGATCTTTGTTTTCCTTTTTTTCTTTCTTGCCATTCTCTCATTTTCTCCATTTCTTTTCTTTGTTTTTTAGTTAAGGGGGTCTCCTCTTCTTTCGACTTTTTTTCGATAACAATAGGCTCAAATTGCTTCTTTTCCGCTAACTTGAGTAAGTCTGAAACAAGTAAGAAGCTGATAGCAATATCATCAGAATACAATAGGAAATAAAAAACAATTTATAAAAAAGATAAACAATATAATATTTGAAAATCTAAAATTACAGAAATAAAGTCAAGTAGCTATTGTTAGCATATCACTAAGGTGATACATATTTATTATACATGTATTATTTCGTATTATCCAACAGAACGTTTTGAACTCTTCAAATGAGGAGTTACAAACGCAATAACCTAGGTTAGGAGTTTTTGTATGCTTGTTCAAATTCGTAACTAGCGTGATCAACAATTAAAGTACTAAATCCGTCCGAAAGTGATGAAATCAATTTCCCAATATTCTAATGACACACTGATAACCATTTTTTTTTTACCTCTTTGTTACTTCTGATGCATTTGGACCCAATGAAAATAAAGACATTTGTACTCATTTTGTTCTCATCTTACTTTGTCCATTGACTGTAACAAATATGAATTCTATTCTTCACAATCTGTACAGTTGTTATGGAGGGAGGGGCAGTTATAACAGCTCACATCCAGTTCATAAGGGACCCGAAAACCACTTGTAGTAAGAGAAGGAAAAAAATTATTGATCATCGCTCCCTGAAACAGGGAGATCACTTGACTCCATATCTGCACCAGGCGTTGACAACATTCCTGCTAGCATACTAAAAACTGTGCTGGGTCTCTAACTGATCCTATTACCAGACTACTTTTGATGCTATGAAGCTGCCTACAGTATGGAAATGTGCTAAAGTGACTCTAGTGTATAAGAATCGATACTTCAAATTATAGACCTATAAGCCTGCTTCCGAGTATTGGTAAGATTGCTGAGGGGTTGGTCAGTTCGAGGCCATTATCGTTTTTTGAGCAAAACAGCATTATTCCTGTCGATCAGCATGGTTTTCTCCCGAGGAGATCGGTCATAACCGCTTTGCTGAGGTGTATTGATAAGTTGACTAACGGCCGTATTTGCCGTATACTATTAAGCCAAGCTTAAAGCTTAAGCTCGCTTAACTTTATGAATTTGTATGCTCCGTATCCATCAACGCCTTTAGGCTGGCTTAACTCTATGCGGCCATATTCGGCAGCTTTATATTTTAACACAGAACAGAAGTCTTCCAGATGTCGAACCTATTCTTGAAAGCATTGACTGACGGAGCTCCTACATGAAGTGTAGTCATGCCCTGTGAGATCTTTAGTGTTCAACTGAAAGAGATCAGACAGATCTGAGCCGAAAAATACCTTCAATGCTCGAAACGCCACAATCATATCCCCACGAAGCTTACGATCCGCGAATGTGTCAAGGCACATGATATTTAAGAGATCTCGGTAGTTAGGTCTTTGCACTACATATTATACGGAAACGTGTGGCACGCCCCTGCAGAGATTCGAGCATCTTGTGGATGCCAGACAGGACCAGCAAACTCCAGAATTGGGTAGATGTATCTCTTGTAAAGTGCAACGGGCACCTGGGCGCCTACCTTGACAACATTTTTGGATCAAATAAAGCCGTTGATTTGCATTATTACAAATATGTAGAATGTGAGGACTCCAATATAGGTCACTGTTCATAACGACTCCCAGATCAACCTGGCTTATACAACCATCCAAGGAAATACCATCAATAAAGTAGGACAACCACGACAACCAGTCAGAGCAGCACCTCACAAACAAGTCCAGAGCACTCTGTCTGACGGGACCGATGACAGTCAGAAGTCAGACCTGTTGAACAATTTTATGTCATCTGCGTAAAATGTGGATGAAGAGCTCAACACAACCGGTAGATCAGACGCTTATAGAATGAACAGGAGGGGACCAATAACCGATCTCTTTGGGACGCCGCTCAGCAAAGGACACAAAGGGAATGTGTTATTTCCAACCCTAACAGAAAAGGAACGGCCTTACTGAGTCACTCTGGGCCTCTGTAAATCAAAGTTAAAATTGCCAACTATCAATAAGTTCTTTTTTGAATTTGATATGTGTTCTAGATGATTAAATAGATCTTGGTCATGAACACAACTTCTGGTAAGATGTATACAGCCGAAAGACAGTTTAAGGCATCTGATTTCACCTCAAAAAACAAGTTGTCGACATTAGGGGTATTAATTGAGTGATGATAAATAGTGAATGAATTAACTACATCGCAACTAACATAAACGCATACACCAGCATGATCAAGAACTATTTCGAAATTTTATAATTTTGAAATAGTTCGATGCAGCTGTTTTTTCACATAAGGTGTTTGACTCCGTGTTTTCATTTTTCGTGAGTATGTTTGATTAATTGATCGGTTGCTTTGTTTTTTAGCCTTGAGAAAGGAGAAATAGAAATCTCCGAAACGTTGGCCGTTGTGTGGAATAGTTTTCGAATAAAATGCCCTATGGCTCGTTATTGATTTTATATTATATAGAATGAAGCAGAAAACAACTTACCATTGAAATTCATTGGTGGTGGCATTTTTGGTTTAGGTTTATCGATTTTAATCTTTTTAGGGACTTCAGGTTCCTCATCGACAACAGAACTGAAGTTACCATGGGTAGGAGAGCTTCCTTCTTCACTTTTATGTTTTCTTTTTCTCTTGTGAGGCATCATAGCCTCCTCCTTCTCTCTTTCTAACGCAGCTTTAACTCTATCTTTGGTTGAACTTAGATTGGTGCTAACTTTTTTCTTCTCAAATGAAAACTTGGATGGTTGTTCTGGCATTTTATTGTATTTTTCCATCATTTTGCTATAAAACGCAGAAGCTTCCTGAGACACATATCCATAATCATCTTCGTCAGGTTGCGCTGGTCCGATTAATGTAACAGCAGTATTATCAGAATCCACTGCATCTTGAATGACGGACTGATTGGCAGATTTGGTCCTTTTCAACATGACATTCACACGTTTCACAGCTTTTTTATCCTGTGAAAAAAAATTATCATTTAACAGGAACAGTTGCACGCACTAAATATTTACAAATGAAAGAATATGTACTTGAAAATCAAACATGGGTGTTCGTTAAACCTTCTGATGAATAATGTAGAACTCACGAAAAATACTTCAATTCAAGAGCAAAAGGAAGACATAAGGGGCATTTGAAAAATAGAAATTTCAGAAGAGATCAAAGATCAAGTTTGAGACGAAAAATTAATGGAACAACCTATAGTCTTTTAAGTAACTAATTAATCAATGAAACAATAAATATGGCAGAGATAATATTATTGCGAAATTTAAACTGGAAATTATTGGTTAAACAGAAGGCTATGTTAGATAAAAAAAATAAACAAAAGAAATGTTTTAAATATTAAAAAACCAAGCCAAAAATGTATATCTAGGGAACTAAATGAAGAGATATGGAAAATATGAAACTTTTGGAATACAACAAGACATAATATGGAAATTGCCAGCATAAATGGAAGTTGAAGAGTCCATTTAGCATTTTACAGAAGTAGGTCAGGGGACGTAGAAAGTATATTTTTTTCAATAGAAACAAACTAAAGAAGAATACAATATAGGTAATATCTTCTCACAACGAAGAGAAATGTCGTAACTAATACAAAGATTAAATTAAGAAATAATTCTCAAAGTTGTTATATCATAAAAAAGATATTGAAATAATTAGTGGTGAAATGTTGGATTAAAAAGGGTAAAAAGATGTGACTTAGAGAATCGACAAATGAATCAAAGCAAAATTGGGAAGTTTTATTGAAAAACGTTTGAATTCGATCAAAATCAGTATGGTTTCCAGAAAGAAAGAAGTAATTAAAACGAAACAGTGGATTTAATTGAATTTTTGTTGGACGAGATTAATCCGAATAATAAATCTTAATTGTGTTTATTGAGGATATACAAAAAGCTATTATTGGAAAAACTGGATGAACTGGGTTTTCGTGAAGTGTGTCAAAAGCTACTGGATACATACTCGGTGGGAAGAACATTAAGCAATCTAACGTCCAGTCACATATTTTTTTGAGGTTAGTGTTGGTAATCAAACTATGGGAAATTAGCTTTATACATATAGATGTCAGAAACGTTCATTTGCTTGAAAAATAGTTTATAGGGGCATTTTTGTTCTGTGAAAGTGCTTATTGACAGTTACATTAGGTCGTATGATAGATGCATAGAACACCTGGTGTAACGACTCCCTACTAAAAATCGTGACCAAAATTTGTAGATCAAAACGGCATCCTAGATTTCAGATTTTGGTCTAGTTCCGGAATAAATCCGCAATATTTATCGGTCGTGGCGCTACTGCGGCAACGACAAAAAACGCGACCCCTTTCGGGAGAAATGGAAAGCTGTACAAAATATCACGTTTTCGATCGACAAGAAAGTCTTAAACAAAATCTAATCAGTGCCAACACCAGGTATTTCTATGCATCTATGTCGTATGTCATGGGTTGAAGTTTCATCTTGTTCTAGATATATAAACTGGTACACAAGGGGCGATGGGAAGTGAAGGCTACCGAGTGATAGAGTGAACTAGCTTGAATAGACTAGGGGCCGGGATTTATTAAATATCGTTGAGGTGTTCGTTATCTTTGTTCTTTAATATTTCAAGTTGTTAGAAAAACCAGCAAAAATAAAAATCGGAAATGAGGAATACAACTGATCAGAGAATACCAAATTTCTTGGCGTCTTCATTGATGCAGACATGAAGTGGAATACGCATATAATACAACTAGCTGACCCCGCGAACTCCGTTCCGCCTTAGGCCCGTAAGATCAATTGCAGTTTAAACCGTCAGATGGCGATTAACTTGCATTCGACGATTATTTCGTAAGATCAATGTACGTTAATCTATGGTCTCAGTTAAAACTGGAGATAATCTTTACTGGCCCAAGTCGACCGGTAAATCGCCAAGTAAAGTTTATTTTGACATAAAACATAACCTACAAAAGTATAAACCTAGTTTATATGTCTTTGGAGTTGACTTGGTAGTTGGCCAGTTGGGTTGTCTCTGTTCGAAAAAAGTATTTGCAAAATGTTTTCTCATTATAATGACAGTGATTCTGATTCCGATGGTGAAACATTGCTGGCACTGAATGAATTTCATAGATTGTACAATAGACCGTATTGTGTGCGAGAACGAGAAAATCATTGGGATAAATGGGATGATATTGAATTCATTCGACGATTTCGTGTTTCCAAAAATTCAGCAAGAATGGTACTGAGGGAAATCATAGATGAAATAGCTCACACAACATCTAGGTAAGTTTTTCAATAATTATTTATCATTCATCTTCAGTGTGTGTAAAAATTATTTATACAGAAATCAACTCTTGTGTCTTATAGCAATTTTCATATTTTCAGAAATCATGCACTCTCTGCAATGGATCAATTTTTGCTGACTCTTAGGTTTTATGCTACTGGATGCATGCAACAATCAGCAGGGGATTTTAGTGGAGTCCATCAAACGACAGCAGGCAGAGCCATAAAACGAGTTACTGAAGCTATATGTGCCAAAAGAGAACTGTTCCTCAAACTTGATCTCTCCACTAGTCAACAACAGGAAAACCAATCTGGCTTTTACAACATTGCCAGATTTCCTAAAGTATATGGTGCACTCGATTGTACACATATTCGTATACAATCGCCAGGAGGAATAAACTCTGAACATTTCAGGAATAGAAAAGGATATTTTTCTCTCAATGTTCAGGCAATGTGTGGCCCTGACCTTCAGATCTTGGATGTTGTGGCTAGATGGCCTGGTGCCTCTCACGACAGTACAATCTTCAGAAATAGTAGATTGTGTGCTTTATTTGAATCGGGACAAATGGAGCAAAATTTTATATTAGGAGATTCAGGATATCCTTTGAAGGATTATTTATTAACTCCATTGCAGAACCCCATCACGAGAGCTGAGAGACTGTACAATGAGTCACACATCCGGACAAGAAATTGTATTGAGAGGTGCTTCGGAGTATGGAAGAGGCGTTTCCCAATATTATCTGTTGGCATGAAAGTGAATTTAGAACTGGTTCAGGATATTATTGTAGCATGTGCAGTACTACACAATGTATGCATGAAGAACATGGATGAATTACCGAGTTTAAATAACGACATGGAAAATTTATTAGATATTTCATCTTCTAATGAGACTAGCATGATTGAAAATGCAAGAAATAGCCAATTGAAAAGACAAATTTTCATAAACACATATTTCAACCAATTGCTGCTGTGAAACTTGTATATGAATAGATATATAGTATGTAATATAAAAAAATAAATGGAATCTGAATGTTGTTTATTGATTATATTCGAAAATTCCTATGTCCAGCATAGTATTTAATGCATAATGAACTTATTAGATGAAACCCACTAGTATTATATTTTACTAGAAAGAATTAAGACACAAATTTTTGCCACTATAATATATTAACAAATGAAATGTGAATACGAACTAGGTCTCCCATACCGTTCACTGCAGTCGGTGCTATTCTCTGTTGACGTTGGACCATTCGGTCTGATGGGATGAACGGTATGGGAGACCTAGTTTGTATTCACATTCCATTTGTTGATATTTTATAGTGGCAAAAATTTGTGTCTTAATTCTTTCTATTGAGGAGGTAGCTGCCTTCTCAGCTCGATGAATTTAATTCATCTCTTTTGTTAATTTATATTTTACTATCAATAGGGAGACTTGTTACTACCTATTTCTGGTCAATACAGAGTGTAAAGGTACCAAATTATGGAAATTCAATTTAATAAAAAAGAATTACTAAAATTTCAATATAAAAATAATGATAATATAAATAAATAGGTTATATTATGGATCAAATGTCAAATGTTGAAACTGTCAACGATCGACAGTTTCTCTTCTTTTTTTTTGACATTCGAAAGAAATAACCTATATTTATGTAGAAGTGATGCCAACAGCAAACGAAAAACCAAAGATAACCTTATCTTCGATTTGTCCACAATTGAGCTTAGGACCACAGATTAAAGTAAAGTTAAACTTTAATCCAAGTTTATGTTACCACCGGTTTAATCTGTGATTGATCTTACGGCCCTTAGAGGCAATAAATAAGCAGTTTTTGTTATACCGCGTTCCCGTTAGGTTAGGTAGAGGGGTGAAAATTCAGGGTTGAATGTATTTTTGTGTGCTGTATCATAAAAAAATTAAAATAAAAAAATTTGTCAAAAACTTGAAAAAAAAAGTTAGGGGTGGGACACCCGTAACATTTAGGGGAATGAAAAACAGATGTTGGCCGATTCCTGGTCCTACCAGATATGCACACAAAATTTCACGAAAATCGGTCTAGCCGTTTCGGAGGAGTTCGGCCACAAAGTGCAGACAGGAAAATTTTGTATATAAGAAGATTAAAAGGACAAAAAGGATTTTAACTCTATATGCAACACACAAACAAGAATGATTACTAATTTTTCACAAGAACCATCACCTTTTTGAAAAACATAAAAATCTGAAGAATCAATACGAAACAAGGACACTTAACTACAACTATCCTAGATGCAGACTTACAACCACACAGGTACAGCTAGAATATAGATGCCTCCAGCTGTACAATAATCTACCTAAGAAAATACAGAGTATAGAAAGCTACACAATATTCAAGAGAGAAATATTTGCTGGGGGGGAAATGAATCATATTGTTTGGAGGGGTATGAGATGGATTGCAGAGAGTGATCATCAAATTTTCGACACTGTATCATTTTTTATGATGTAGACATTGAGATGAAGATTTCTATCATTATTGCACTGATGATTATTTGGAAGATACATATTCCTTTAACAGTAAGTCGTACGATGCGGATGAGCACCTGTCACATGTGCTTCACTCATATTTTTTTATATGATTTTAAGAACTTTTGTGAATTTGTATAAATGAATTTTGTTCAGTTATTGTCTCATTTTTCAGCTCAACAAAATAGCATGATTTTGAGTATGCTTTCAACGCTTATTAACAAAATCAATTAAACTAATTAGGATAGACAATGAAATGCCAACGGACTCTTGCAACACAAGAATGAAGTGGAAACTTTTTTACATCACAACTTTATCGACATCCTCCTCATAAGCGAGACTCATTTCACTGATAGGTCATACTTCAGCATACCGAAATACATCACCTACACCACCAACCACCCAGACAACACAGCACATGGAGGAACAGCAATTCTAATTAAAAACACAATAAGCCACTATGAAATGCCAGAATTCAAAGTTGATCACCTCCAACTTCCAAACTACCTCAGTCAAAGTAAATATGTTCTATGAACTAACAATATCAGCCGTATATTTTCCACCAAAGCATAATCTGAAAACTAGCCATTATAGAGAATTCTTTAACACATTAGGCACGAAATTTCTTGTTGGAGGAGATTTTAACAGCAAAAATACCCTTTGGGGCTCACGATTAACCACCACCAAGGGACGACAACTGGCCAAATTGTTGCAAGAAAATCACTACTCCTTCCTGTCTACTACAGGTAGTCCAACATACTGGCCTAGTGATCCAAGAAAAACACCTGATCTACTAGATTTTTTCATAACAAGTGGAATAGCTTCATTATATTTGGATGTGTGTTCAAGCTATGACCTATCATCACATCATACTACTGTAATAGCGTCATTGAGCACCTTGATAATCAATAAAAAGTCTCCACTAAAACTACATAATCGAAAAACCAACGCGTTTCTCTTTCCTTGAGGCTGAAAGAAAAAAACGAAATAGAAGAGGCACTTGAGGCCTTCACAATAATACTTAAGGATGCAGCCACCCAAAGTACACCAAGAAGCAGCAAAGACAACAAAACAGAACCTATACCTTTAGAAATTAAAAAGCTCATTGCTGAAAAACGAAAACTAAGATCTAGATGGCAAAACTCACATGAACCAGCAGATAAAACAGCCCTGAATAAAATAAGCAAACTCAAAAATAGACTACGAGAATTAAAAGAAGAATCATTTAATACATATATCACCGGATTGAACTCAATATGGAGACCTATAAAATCTAAGGCAAAGCCAAAAGAACAAAATGTCCCAGTGAAAAACTCAACTGGAACCAATGCTACATGGGCCAGGAGCGAACAAGAAAAGGGGAATTTGTTTGCACATCACCTGACAGAGGTATTCAAACAAAATGATCGGATCATTGATGAAATTGTTGAAGAAAATATATCCAACATCCCTCTAGGAACTCGAAATATAAAGTTCTTAACACCTAAAGAGGTATACAAAGAAATCAATCAACTGAATCTGAAAAAGGCCCCAGGTATTGATGGAATTACTGCAAAGATGATCAGAGAACTGCCAAGAAAAGGGATTGTCATGGTAACCTACATCTTTAATGCTATATTAAGAGTCGGGCACTGGCCCCAATCACTGAAAACAGCAGAAGTACTTATGATACTGAAACCAGGCAAGAATCCACATGAAGTGACATCATACCGACCCATAAGCCTTCTGCCAATAATCTCGAAAATATTGGAAAGATTATTCCTTCAGAGAATCAATGCTGAAATCCCCATTGGATCCCTTCACATCAATTCGGATTTAGACAAGGTCACTCAACTGTCCAACAAACGCACCGAATAACGCAAACCATAAACCGAGCATTCGAAAAGAAGTTATACTGTACTTCGGTTTTTCTGGATGTGAGTCAGGCGTTCGACAAAGTATGGCATTCAGGACTCTTACTCAAAATGAAGAATATTCATCCTTTGAAATTCTTCAGATAACTGAAGTCATATCTTGCAAATAGACAGTTTAGAACTAGAGTAGGGCATGAAGTATCACTTTATTGCCCCATTCAAGCTGGAGTCCCACAGGAAAGCGTGTTGGGCCTACTTTATACCTCTGATCTACCAACAACTACTCACACAACAGGAACATTTGCTGATGACACAACAATAATAGCAACACATGAAGATCCAGCAACGGCAACAAAACTAATTCAAGATCACCTAGACAAACTGCAAATCTGACTGAAAAAGTGGAAAATAAAAATAAATGAAACCAAAACAAAACAAGTAGACTTTACACTGAGGAAGCAACATTGTCCTCCAATCAAACTAAACAACATAGTCATTCCACAAGCTACAACAGCAAAATACCTAGGCTTTCATCTAGATACTAGGCTTACCTGGAGGGAACATATTGTCAAAAAAACAAATTGACCTAAAAGTCAGAGAAATAAACTGGCTTATCGGAAGAAAATCCAAACTACCACTTGCAAACAAAATATTAATTTATAAAACTATCATTATCCCAATATGGTAGAAGCCGAAATCATCACGCAAGGATAGAAGCCCACTCAAGCAGCTTGCTGCAGCCATTGCTGGCAACCACCCTGCCAAGAAGACTGCAGAGACGTTGGCCAGATGATTTAATGAAATAATGAGTTTCTCTCACTGGAGAGAATCTTTGCCCGCTCTACTCAAGCCATTTCATTATAGTGTCAACATATTAACTTATAGAATATTATTCTGATTGTAAATTATTGAGATAGAATAAAAAAATATTTCAGCTGACCTGATGATAACTTAAAGCCAAAATCGATTTTAACAGAAAGTAATTACGAACGAATGAATGAAGCTTATTCGTATTATAACGAAGTGTGCTCTTCTGTTTTTCCCCAGTATTTGTGATATAACGTATAATGGATACTTAGATTGCAGAATTTGCGGTGAAGAGGAAGCAACAGCCTCTTCACATCATCTTTGAATGCGACGCCCTAGGAAGAAGGCGTCACAGAACCTTCGGAGAAATCAGTCCGGAAACGGGAATGAATCCGAAAAACCTCATAAACAGGCTACTGAACCTGATAAAGGACACGAACCTATTCTCGTGAGGAACCACTGACGAAAGAGTGATACAATAGGCCCAAGTTGGTCGCAGTGTCATAGGGAGGCCAAGTGCTAACCCGGTCTCTTGTTCGTCAGCCAATCAATCAATGTATGTATACAGGCTTATCATAATAAACCGTGCATTAGACGTTTCTTGGCTTCTATGAGGAAAAGCTTTCTGAAATTTGGCACAAAGAATGTCTCTATTTTTTATTGTAGTTTTTTTTTCGCATATAGAAAAGAAATTTTTGGTAATAAAACCACAGTTATTATACAGATTATAAGATCATTCATAATAATTCAAATGTAAGAAAACCTAAAAGTGACCACTCGAATCCGATATTTTGGCGTGAGGTTAAGATGAAGAATTTAAAAAGTATGGATGAACACAGGAATTAATTTATTTAGAGACTATAGACATTGATGAACATTCAAATAGCGTACTGATTAACAATTTTTTCCATGAATCTACTTAGAATACTCACTTTAGATCTTAGTGATAACAATTCTTCCTTCTTCTTTTGAGCTTCGAGTCTCTTTTGCCTTTCTTCTTCATCCTTTTTCTCCAGAAATTTTCTTACATTAACAGATACCTTAGACTTATCTTTCTTTTCCTTTTTTGGTGGTTCAAACTTTGTGCTATAATATCTAATTGGCTGAAATAAAAAAAAGGAATTTGAAGACTGTCTGAGATTTTGGTAAAAGTCTAGTAATTTTACTTTATGCCCAACCTAAGTGTACTCTTTGCCTATGTGGAAGCACATTTACTTTCAACCTAAGCAATTAATTAAACTGGTTAAAATGCATTGTACCAAAATAAATTCACAGTAACTTAACCTAATCAACTTATTTCCAGAACAAATAACTTGCAATTAACAGAACTTATCTTCATGAAAAGACGATATATGGTATATAGGGTAAACTTATCAATTAGTTGAATTCAAAGTAAAGATTGACAGTATGCAAGAAAAACTAAAATATACTTATACATACCTCTTTCTTGACCTCTTTATTTTTTTGAGCACTATATAACAATGTTCCAAAATCCATCTTGATGACGAATGCTAATTTTCATCAAAAGAATAATTCAGAAATTTGTTAGCAAACACTGTATGAAGACAACTCACTAAACAACAAATATTATTATCTTTCCAACTATGTTGTTTCGTTTACCAATTACCACTTGCCATTTGCAATCACGATTCACGGCATAGATCATTGTATGCATAGAATAGTATGAATCTGACCTGTCAAATCCATTCGTAGCCTTCGTAATCTAACAGGACAGTATCATGGCTTGCTCAGCGGCGTTGTGAGTATGACAAGGGAGTGTCCAGGAAATTTCAAGAAGTTTCTGAAGCTGGCAACACTGCTACGTTGTAGGTGGTGTTTGTAAATATATGGCGTTTGCAGGTGTTTGCTTGAGTATTTCGCGAGCATTCGTCGGGTAAGGTTTGCGTTCTTTAGTTTTTCGATTTCTTCAATAGTGCTTAAAGTGAAAATAAGTGTTCCAATAACGTGGAGTGTTTGTGTAGTGTGTGTGAGATGATATTTTAACTTGCAGAGTCGAATCTGAGGATCCTGGATGTAAAAGCAATTCTAAATCTAAATCCACCCACGAGAATGTTTCGGTATTTCGATTTCCGAAAGACCCTAAGATAAGACGAAAATTGATCATAAAGAAACTAGTTTCAAAATTAAGGATCTAATGTAGTATGTATCAAACTTTTCGTAGATACACATATTTTAAAAGAGATCACTTTTTCAACTTCGGATGGTTCATTTATTAGTATACCGCGAAAGATTCCTCAACTGACTGATGATGCATTCCCTTCAAAATAACTGACCCGGAACTTCGAAGACAAAAATTAGAGTTTCATTATAACAATGTTTATAGTATCTGGGGCCAAGAAGATCAGATTGATTCATTTTCTCACCTTTGTTCCCTTCCGAAACTACAAACTTCGAAGCTTGTTCGGAGAAGCAGTTGTGTTCTGTGAAGGCTTTGTAACTGTGTTCTTACGCCACCTTGACCTTAGACACAGCACTGTTAATTTTCGACCCAACAGTGAACTAGAAAATTACTTTCCTAGCTCGGTATTGAACTCGGACTTGCCGGGTCCTAGTACAACATCCTAACCACTGGACCTATTCTGATTGCAATATTGTGGAACTCAATACTACAGCTACCTCCTCGTGGTGAGTTCTGGATTACTTGCAATAAAAGATTATGATACTTATCGCAAATAAACGAAATTCTGTACTCCTTTCAAGTTCAACCCACCATATCGTTATAAGTTTTATTGTGAATTGAAGTACTCCAAAATTACATCCCTAAATGCAAAATGCTTGCAATATCGATACTCGTTTCGTGCTTCGGTACACTCCGATGTTAACAACGGCAACGTCTAACCTTCCGGCCTGTTCACTACGTAGGCTACGCACAAAATACTGCGCTACATCTCTAGATCAAATCACAGATACGTTGTGACGGAACTTAATTTGACAACAACCTTAGCCTGTGATGCCCGGATGACTGCTGTCATTTAAGTTGATGGAATGATGGTCGTTACTTGTTTAAGAATTTGTCAAAATGCGGTAATGAGGAAATTTTGTTGTAAATTCGTCCTTAAATCATAAGTTCCTGATTTAAACGAAATGGATTAGCTTCCAAAATATGGTAATAAATATGGAAGTATTTTGTACTAGGAGAACTTCTGATAGTATCTTGGATATGATAACCATAAATCTATTTCCTTGAATTTCATGAAATTTCTTTCCAGGGTGCGAATATTTCTCAGTTGGAAAGAGATATAGGTTCTGAACAATTTCCTTCCAATGAGCGTTATTTTGGTCTTGTAAATGTAAGGTATAATGTATTGGACTACATTGTGGAATATAATTTGGTTTTTTTGCAGTTTGGTAATACATGTTATAGCAATTCTGTTCTTCAAGCCTTGTATTTTTGTAAACCATTCAGAGATAAAGTTCTAGAATACAAAGCTAAGAACAAGAGGACAAAAGAAACCCTTCTCACTTGTTTAGCAGACTTGTTCTACAGTATTGCAACTCATAAGAAAAAAGTGGGCTCCATTGCCCCAAAAAAGTTCATAGCTAGGCTAAGGAAAGAAAAAGGTATGAGTGTGGTTGATATCCCTGAAATTCTGAACAGTTTCTATTCAAAGTGCCCCACTATGAGTTTCAGTGATTTTCACCAACCAATGCATGTTTCATTATGGAAATCTGGTGTTTATGGACTGCAATTGGGTGGAATTATGACACTACATTATTGAAAAATCTGCAATTTATTTTCTATGAATTGCAATTTTAGTTCTCAACTCCACCAATCTTGAAATTGAGAAAATTTCCTTTTTCGGCAATTCAAATAAAAATCAAAATATAGATGCATAGAATTCCTGGTGTATCGACTCCTTACTAAAAATCGTGACCAAAATTTGTAGATCAAAACGGCATTCTAGATTTCATTTTTTTTTTTTGTCTAGTTCCGGAATAAATCTCCAATTTTTATCGGTCGTGGCGCTGCTGCGGCAACGACAAATAGCGCGACCCCTTTCGGGAGAAATGAAAAGCCGCACAAATTCTCGGATTTTCAATCGACAAGAAATTCTTGAACAAAATCTAATCAGTGCCAACACCAGGTATTCTATGCATCTATATCAAAATGTATAATAAAGAGATGTGTCATCTCATTGATTTGTAATTCTTTACGGTTGCCCAGAAAATAGTGTACGCAACACGCCCGAAAATAGTTTTTTTGGACTCACAGACTTCCAGGACTCGCCTCGGGCTCGTCCTAGAATTTTGTCTATTCGTCCAATAAAACCCTATTTTCCAGATTTGTTACGTAAATTACTATTTCAGTGACACAAAATAACATACCAAAATTTGCTGAACATTTTGATTCATACAATTTGTTTGTGTGACACAATTCATTATTTCATAGTGGGTCAACTTTTTTGAATTTTTTTTCTAGATTTCTAGTAGTTATGAGATATTATGTCCCAGAGAAGGACTGATGAGTTAGATAGTACTAACCAGTTTAGTATAGTATAGAACTAATGAAAGTATAAACAAATTTTCAGCTAACTAGGGGATGATCTCTCGTATATTACGGAATGCTTGGATGATGGACAGATGTAATATACAGGGTGTTTTATTGGCAAATGAACATACGGTAACCTGAGCTAGAACTACCCTAGGCGAGTCCAAAAAAACGATATATGATAGTTCTAATCAATTCCATAACCGAGATACAGGGTGGTTTATGTATTCACCAAAAATTTCAATTCCTCATAACTTTTGAACTAACCAGTATAGTTGGTTGATATTTGGAAATTATGATTCACTTCTACAGGTCGATCGATTCACTTTTGAATTTCCAGAAAATTCCAGGTCTGTATTTGAAAATATGGGACTTCTTCCAAGCTGAGATTCAACACCCTGTATATTGAAATTTTGGGATTTGATTGAGATATTTGAAAAGAGCTGAAAATTTTCGATGGGGTTCAGTAGATTTCATTGTTCCGCACGTCGTTTTGCTCAAAGAATCTTCAGGGAAAGATCCAATTGAATATTGGAACTCCACAAAATTCTCAGAAAAATCGTATATTGTGATCAAATTGAATTTATTTTGTCCCACTAATTGCACATTCGAATTTCATAATATTCTAAAGAATCATTTGGAGTTATTTCCCGAAAAAAACATTCATCGAAAAAACTTCATTTGAAGTCAAAAAAAAAATGAATAAATAAAGAAACATAAAAACTTAACGTGAATTACAGAAGGTGCTCGAAAGTACCATCATTTTGTTCAATACACATTCTTGCCCTCTTCAAAATATGTCTGATCCTTTTTTTGATCATGTCTGGATTATTACGTATTTCATTACAGGCGACTTCGATATGTTGCATGAGGATATCCCCCCTTCCTATTTCAGATGAATATACTGAACATTTCAAATAATCCCAAATGAAATATTCAACAGGATTGAAATCTGGTGACCTAGCGGACCAGGCATGCGTTCCACCTCTGCCTATCCACATATATGGAAAGTTCTGATCTAAAAATTGTCTGACCATTACTCTAAAATGGGTAGGAGCTCCATCATGCTGAAAATGCATTCCTGCAATGTCCGTACCTTCGAGTAATACAGGAAGATGATTTTGGAGTAAATCTAAGTAAAGATCATCCATAAGCCGTCTTGGTAGGACGTGTGGTCCAATCAACCGATTTTTACAAACGCCACACCATACGATTTTTGAAAATTTGTATTAGGATTTCGTATGGCTGATTGCATGCGGATCCTCTTCAGCCCATTCATGCAAATTCCTTATATTGAAGACCCCATCCCTCGTGAATATGGCTTCATCGATAAATGAAATTCTGTTGACCATTCTTTCATATCGTAAAATCCAGCTACTAAAGTTAGTTCTTCTAACTTTTCATCACCTGGTTCCAATTAGTGGGACAAAAAAAAATTCAATTTGATCACAATATACGATTTTTCTGAGAATTTTGTGGAGTTCCAATATTCAATTGAATCTTTCCCTGATGATCTCTTTGAGCAAAACGACGTGCGGGACAATGAAATCTACAGAACCCCATCGAAAATTTTCTGCTTTTTTCAAATATCTCAATCAAATCCCAAAATTTCAAAATACAGGGTGTTGAATCTCAGCTTGGAAGAAGTCCCATATTTTTCAAATACGGACCTGGAATTTTTTGGTAATTCAAAAGTAAATCGATCGACTTGTAGATGTGAATCATACGTCCCAAATATCAACCGACTATACTGGTTAGTTCAAAAGTTATGAGGAATTGAAATTTTTGGTGAATACATAAACCACCCTGTATCTCGGTTATGGAATTGATTAGACCTATCATATATCGGTTTTTTGGACTCGCCTAGGGTAGCTCTAGCTCAGGTTACCGTATGTTCATTTACCAATTAAACACCATGTATACAGATTTGTCGCAGGCATTTGACATTGTCGATCACAGTATTCTTCTGGTGAATTATGTATTTTATAATGAATTCAAGTCATTGGAATATGAACTTTTATTTGGAGTGCCACAGGGATCATTAATATTTATTATCTATATTGATGATCTCTTGGTTTCTTTTGGTTGTTCTGCCTTGCCATATGCTGATGATTTTACAATCTAGTTGGGGATACGTAATGCTTCAGATATGATGTTGCTGCAATCAAACCTGCAGTGTATCTGTGAATGGTACTTGATCAACAGGCTGAAGTTGTATGTAGGAAAATGGTTCAAGGTCACATACACTAGGAAGTTGCAAATGTATGTCTTTGGGTTTTCTTCGAGTTTACCTCCAGTTCCATTCCCCATCTTGTAGAGGTATGAGCATCAGCTAGTAGAACTTTTGGCTTTGTAGTCAGGAGCACAAAGGAATTTCATGATCTCTCAATACTCAGAAGTTTGTACTTCAATCTTGTCATCAGTAAGATGGTTTGATCTAGCTCCTCTGGAATGCATTCATGGAAAGTTTTTCAAGTGTGTGTTGTTCAGGAGGACTGGTAGGTATCCAGAGTGTGGAGCTGATCTATCTCACATCATGGATGAGATGAAGATGTCTTTACTTACAAGACGTGAGGTTCAGTGTGTCAGGTTTGCTCAGAGACTACTCGCTGGCAGAATCAACTCACCATATTGTCAAAGATGGAATTTAGTGTCTCTAGGTTCTCAGTGCAGACGATGTTCATTTTTCATTTATGACAGCTCATACTAATTTGTCAGAGAGAGCACAAATTGAGTGTATGTGTGAAAGGGCAACAAACTGGGTGTGGATATGTTTGTTTGGATTGAGAATAGTTTTTAAGTTAATTCAGTAGCTGTTGTTTAATTAGACTTTTTCACTTGCATACAGGGTGCGTCAGCAAGGAGTACAGCTAAAATAGCGCCTAAACTATACCATGTCGAGAAAAACTTATATGATATGGTTGTAAAGTTGACGAAAATCTACAAATTAAAAATAATTTTTATATACAGGGTGCGTCACGAAAAAGTTATGGAAAAATAGGTAGTTTTTTCTAATGGAACACCCTGTATTTCATGGCATAATTCTTTCGAGGACAACAAGAGCTTTACTCTTATACCTCATTTTTTAACTTTAATCACGCCGTTGCCACATAATTCGTACTTTAAGGATATTTTTAGTGTTTTAAGGGGTTTTTCAATATTCTCATAGCAGTCGCTGTGTTCAATCTAGATAAACGAAATTTGTACAGTAGTCAACTAGTCAGGTAGTAGGGTATCAGATCCATCATTCGATAAAGGTCTGAAGTTTTTTTATACCTTTCACACATACACTCAATTTGTGCTCTCTCTAACAAATTAGTACGAGCTGTCATATTCCTGATAGGGTCCTCATAGCCGGAAGTTTCTTTTTCCGTATAAATGGGATTAGGTACTATGGTCTTGATTGGGTTATTGCTCGATGATTATGAGGCCCTCTTGCATTAAGGCCGGCGTTTAAAGCGAGTAGGAAATCTCCTCCGATAGAGGCGCCACCGTGCATTTTATGAAATATCTTCATAGAACTTACATTATCACTATAAGTTCTATGAATATCTCTCTAATCATGAATGAAATGTACAATGGCGCTGTCTATCCGAAAATCGCCGAACTATGAAATAAGTCAATTTGAATTTGGCCATTTTCTGCCCATTCCGTATTTCAAGTTGATCTTCTGAACGAAATTATCAGTAGATTCACTTTTAATCGGAAGTTGAACTATTTTCATGGGTCTTTCTGTTTCATTTCAACAGAAGCATGGGTTGGCTCATTTTCTTCTATTTTTGAAAGAAAAAAAATTAACTGTCGGAATGAAATCGATTAAAATTATTTCAACAAGAACCCTAATCCTTTCTGAGTTCACCCTCAAAATTTCAGTTCTCAAAGTGAAACCGTTTTCGAAATAAACTTGAAATAAAAACACACTACATTGAACGCCCACCTTAAATCGCATAAGCCTATAGAAGGAGAGATATTATTATTATTGTTTTAATGCATACCTGCGTTTTAGGCCAGTTACAGACACAGCGGTTTTCGTCCAGTCGACGGCTGATTTTGCTTCTGTGGGACGAGTCGGCTTGGGCGGCGGTGTGTGGTTTCATAGCGCAAAAGCACAGGCCAATTCCGCCGACTCGGCAATTCTCTCGGCCGCCGACTCGGCGGAAACCGCTGTGTCTGTAACTGGCCTTAGCCATTCTCGTTTTCAACATCTATACATCTATTTGATAATGGATGACTGATATACATATGTGTTGTTATCAAAGACTCCAGATATGTCGGGGAAGATGTCGGGGAAGGCACGCATTCCGATTTCATTTTTATTCAGAGAACTCTGGGTTCCTGCACTATTGCAGACAGCTGATACAGAGCGGAGTATGTTGATCAGTCTGTCCTATATGCATGCTGGATTTTCTGTTTCAATTCTCCATATTCTGGGTATATGATCCAATGCTTAGCAGCTTCTTGTCTATCAAGTTTTTTTCACTTAAAGCTGACGCAGGTTGGTACTCGTGAAATGTCAAATAATTCTCGAGAGACGTTGCCAATGGTTATTTCTATTTACTCTTTTTTAACATTGTAAATGGAGTTAGTTCTTTTGAGGTTTAACTGTGACACAGGTTTCGTAGTACTACTACATTTTCATACTGGAGAATTTCAAGTTGTGCAAAAAGATATTTGAATGTCTTCTGTAGGCTTATTTCTTCAGAATTTTGAAAAGTGAGGAATTCCATAGGTCCGTCTGATCATTTAGAAGTTATTCTGTCGGGTTACTCGAGTACTTTTATTCTTTTTTCGAATGAACTATGACAAAGTAACGGACTATTCTGTCCATTATTTTTCAGTAAAATTTCAACATTCGATTCTTGATTTCCGTACAAGAAAGTAGCATAACTGAATCTTCCAACCATGATTATATACTTGAAATATTTCCAGTACTAACAGAAAGAAAGTCTTCAACATTCGCCAGTTCTTTGGAATTATTGAATTCACATAATATTTTCCCAAAGTATACCGAATATAATATTTCCAGTGCCGTACTCTAAAAACAAAATTTTGGCTGCTACTATATTTGGTAGGAGTATGTAAAGTTCTTCGTGGGACACTCTGCCTTATACAGGGTGAGTCTTTGACTTGTACATATATTTTAACTGAAGATTCTTGGGGCCAAAATAAACCTTTTTTTCATTTTCCATTTTTCCGAATTCGGCTCTGTTAAAAAGATATAGCCATTTGAAAAAAACATTGGGCTGAATACGTCCCTGAAATGATACTGTGGAATTGATTCAAAGTTCATATTTCTCGATAGAAATTGAGTTTATACATTTAGGCCCAATTTAGGGAATACTCAAGTAGTCAAGTACTAACCTTATTGGAATAAAAATGTTGCAAACACGATAATTTCTACAAAAACAGTTAGTTTCATCGGATTATATCTGCAACTAAAAAGCCACATTTATTCCAACAAAATAAGTTCCTTCTTCGATTTTTCTGCAGATTAGTTTGTAAACACTAATAACTTGTTCATATTTTCCTCGAAATTTCCAAACAATATCATGAAGAAAGACTTTCATTCAGATTTATTATTAAACAACCTAACTTAATCTAATTTGTATCGATTCTGTGAATTTTTGGACAGAAATGTCAAGAACATGTTGTCAGCTTGCTGATATTTTCATTGAGGTTGAGGATTTTTTACGAAACATAGTATAAATCACGATACATTTGTGTACCGTGGTATAAATATCTATGAATTCTGCCGTTTTCATCACAAATCGACTTTGCCGCCAAATTTCACCACGCATGCGTAGAGCGAAAACCAGAGTCTCTGAAAAAACTGTAAACAGTGTAAACATTATGTGTAGTTCTTAATACATTCAGAGGATTATTGTTCTAATGTGATTATGGCGTGAAGTGAATTAATATAATTTCAACTGTGTGGAGTTTATAAAATTCAAGAGGACGTTGTTTACATAGAAACATATCAGGTATCGTTTCGTTAATTTCAATTTAATAAGTAGTTTGTGTTGAGATTCATCATTCATATCCGAATTTTGAGTTCATCGACATTTAACTTCAATATGAACCGGTAACCATGAATTTTCAATTGAAACTGTGCGTGTTAAATCCTCCTTGGTGTTCAATTTTATCTCCCACATTTGGGGGATTTTATTATTGGAAAATATCTCGACAAAGTTGATAAATATTGTGACAACATTGTAAACTCGTTTAAAGACCAGAGATGGAATAATAATTATAATATTCGATGATATTTAATTCAGAGACGCATTCAGGTTATTCTTGAAATTAATGATTTTTTCGTCAAATTTCTGCGGGTAAAATTGGAAATAACTCGAAAACGACGCGTTTTATTGAAAAAAAATAGGAATACTTTTAGTTTCTTAAATGATTGATTCTTTCGAAAATATGAACCGTTTATCTTTTTTAAGTGGTTTTATGGTGTTTTAGCGTGTATTGATGAGACGACTACCCTGTAACTTTTATACTAGTGAAGATATTGAATAGGTTTCGATTGAGGAATATGCACCATGAATAGAGTAAAAACTCAACCAAAATTCAGTTCATTCAAAATAACGGTTCCGAAGATATAAACAGAAAAGTGTTTTTTTCATGGATTTTCGACACCCTGTATCTCCCAAACCAAACCGAATTTTGAAAAATGGTATAGGAAAAAAGTATTTCGTTTGATGAGAGGAATCTACAGTTAAAATATATGTACAAGTCAAAGACTCACCGTGTATAAATCATTGAGCAAACTTAGATCATCACGCATTTGTCTCGACTTGTGAACATCCAGGTGTTGTCCGGACTGCATATGGTTTTCAGGGGATGCCGTTTTAAATTAACTCAGCTCGGACCCATGTTTGCTGGAAATATTTTATTATTATCATTAGTACCCTATCACTTACACCTACTATGAGACACTGTAAATGTTCTGGTAAATTTAGAAAATTCGAAAAAAATTCACGATGTATTCTGAATTGATTTCAGCAAACTGAAAATTTCTATTTTTTTATGTTGGCTGGCTACCATTACTTTTTCAACTCATGTTTTTATGTGCTTGTTCGGAAGGAATGAAATTAAGTTCGACTCTGATGATGATGAATTTGTGTTGAAGTTGTGTATACAGGATGAGTCTTTGACTTGTACATATATTTTAAGTGTAGATTTCTCTCATCAAACGAAACACTTTTTTTCCATACCATTTTTCGAAATTCGGTTTCGTTTGAAAGATACAGGGTGTCAAAAATCCATGAAATTAACACTATTCTTTCCATATATTTGGAACCGATATTTCGAATGAACTGAATTTTGGATGATTTAGTCTATTCATGGTGCATATTCCTCGATTAAAACTTATTCCATATATCTTTTAGTATAAAAGTTACATCGTAGTCGACTCATAAGTTCACGCAAAAATACTATAAAACCACCTGAAAAAGATAAACGATTCACATTTTCGATAGAATCAATTATTTTAGAAAACAAAAGTATTCTTATGTTTTTTCAATAAAACGTGTCATTCTCAAGTTATTCCTAATTGTATAAGATTAAATTCGAGGAAGAAATCATGCATTTCAAGAATAATTCGAATGCTGTCCTGAGTTAAATCTCATCGAATATTATTTCTTCTCTGGCCTTTCAAAATGTTAACAATGTTGTCAGAATGATTATCAGTTTATCAACTTTGTCGAAAATCTCTATGATGAAATAGTAATTTACGTAACAAGTCCGGAAAATAGGGTTTTTTTGGACGAATAGACAGAATTCTAGGACGAGCCGGAGGCGAGTCCTGGAAGTCTGTGAGTCCAAAAAAACTATTTTCGGGCGTGTTGCGTACAATATTTTTTCGGCAACCGTGTAGAATTACAAATCAATCAGACGACACATTTCTTTATTATTCATTTTGATTATTATTTGAATTGAACAGAACAGAACTGTCATCCATTATTTCGTTGCTATTGTGATGATCATCACAATGACAACAACGACGTGAGTTTTTCCGGCCTAGGCCGGAAAGTACGTACTTTCCGGACTAGGCCGGGAAATGTTACTTTATCAAAGAAAAAGCGTCCGGGAAGTGGGTACCTCTCAGACGGTTGCCGAAAAAAACGTTTGCTTCAGATATATGTTATAATGAAATCCCACAAATGTGGGAGTTAAAATTGAATTCTAAGAAGCATGAAATTATACATTTTATAGGCAGTTTCTATTAAAACATCATTGTTACCGGTCCTTCAGCAAAAAATCTATCGAAACAATATAACTCGACACCAGACGATACTACTATTACATCAATTCACTAAAAGTCATTTACATAATCATCACCTTTTTGCTTTATTCTCTGTGAGTAAATAAATCGAAGTCACTGACTAACGTTGGAGGTTGAAGACACAGAAACACGGTTTGTCTTGCGTGGCGGCTACATCCACAGCCTTCTGAAGGGAAGAGTAGGCATCGCACCGTTATCGGCGACTGAAATTAAGAACTTAGCGCTATATCGGCGAGAATCAGAATTACTCGTTTGGCGTTTCTGGAGAGCAACGCCTAAATGCCTTTAGCGAAAAGTAAACAAAGCTCTTGCCCTTGCGATAGTTCTTCCGTTAACGATAGGGTACGTACCGCCTCCTTGGTTCCGCCTATACTATTGTTTGAGGAGAAAATCGGCAATCTGGCATCGTCTGCTCTAGAGTTCTGTGGAATATCACAGAAGATGAGTTAGGTTAGGTCATTGACCTCGAATCATATGACTTAGGAGTTAGGATAGGTTAGTGAGAAACCAATTTTTATGAGATCGTTCCAGAATATCGAGGAAAATATGAACAAATCATTGGTGTTTACAAACTAATCTTCAGGAAAATCGAAGAAGGAACTTATTTTGGTTTGAGAATGAGAAATATGGGTTTTCAATTGCAGAAATGATGGGACAAAACTTAGCGTTTTTGTTAGGAAATATCGTGTTTGTAACATTCTTCTTCAAATAAGATTAGTGCTCGAGTATTTTCTAAATGTATCACCCAGAATATCTAATAATCACATCAATTTCAATCTCTTTAACAGAGCCAATTTCGGAACAATGGAAAATGAAAAAAATGTTTATTTTGGCCTAAAGAATCTACAGTTAAAATATATGTACAAGTCGAAGACTCACCCTGTATAAACTAATTCTCTCCTTAATTGATTGCCCAGTTCGGCAGATATTTTTCATGTCTATCAATTGGATAGAATAGATAAAATGAGTTGACCAAAAATTCGTGAGGATCGGAAAATTGATTTTATCTAGAAACCAAAGAAAGTTGGGAGGATTCAGAATTAGAACAGGTGAACGCCCTGGCTATGAATTTGAAAAAGCGTGATAAATTTCCCAACTTCAGGTTAGTTTCATTTCGATTAAAAATGATTGAATTTCAGTATTCTGTTTCGTCAGAATTTCTCCTTCTGTCTACTAATAGCAATAACTTCCTATTCACATAAGTTAGGCAGATGAACAGTGCTATTTCGAAATCAGTATTTTTTGTATGGGTGGCCATTTAGGCTTTATTATATATTTTTCCTGCGCAATAACTTAAACTTTTCAAAGTGAAATATTCATTACATTTCATGGTGGAATTTCGATTTAAACAGCTATTCATACGACTTATTGCATATCTATGCGTATATTACAAAGAATAATAATTTGTAACCATGAGCTTTACATATATGCAAATTATTGTGGCATAAATCGTCATTTAACAAAAAAAATACAAGCAAAATATTCTATTGATATTTTATTCCGAGCACCCAATGGCCTTATTGGGATATTTCAGGCATATTCATTCTTTCTGATACATATAAAATGGTTTATTCAATTTATACTGAGTTGAATCAATTTAAAATCACGTTTTCTGCATTGTACATCAATTTTTTGGAGAGGTGTTTAATAGAAATAGTTACAAATCAATATGAAAGAAAGTTATTGAGAATTAAAACTTAAAAATTTTATTACTTTTCAGAGGAATTTGATAACTATATGCAGCAAGATGCCCATGAGTTCCTCAATTTTTTAGTTAATCATATTAGTGAAATAATTCTAGGTGAGTCCATTTGTATATATTAACTTTGAAGATTATTATTGATATTGTTTCAGCTGAACGTCAACAAAATTCTACCACAAATAATATAAATAAAACCAAAGGTGTAGGCGAGAATGGAACAAATCATTCATCACAAGAACCCACATGGGTTCATGAAATATTTCAGGTTTGTGAGGAGTATTGATATTTGTTTACTAGACCTGGTTACTCTTGAGAGTTTTCCGGAACTATAATGCAAAACTGAAACTTAGTATTAGTATCTTGAACATTAAAAGGGATTTCGTCATATATTTCCTTCAAATATATGTGGAGGCAGAGATGAAGTGAGGTGTAGACAAAGATTCATTTTATAATTTTTTCTTTATAAATTTCACTTTTTCTCAAAATTTTAAAAGATGTTTTCGTTCAATGTTTGCTCTGTTTGAAAACGAATCAGTGGGCTGGCGACATTTGAGAGTTCAACTTTTATCAATCGATTCTGCCGAAATGTTTGCAAAGGAATTTATGGGTTTCTATTTAAAGGTGAGGCTTTTCTTTTGACAGATGGTAGAACTCATCAAAATAAGTCATTTTACCAAAAATTGTTTATATGAATTATGTCCCTGTTTCGAGAAAATGAAATGAGTCTGGTCTGGGGGAGTCATATAATAATGATAATATGTAATAATAATTTTATTCATCCCGTAGACAAAATACATTTGCATAGGAAACGTCAAGAGAAGCAAATATTTACATTAATACCATAGAAAAAAGTATACAAAGGAGAAACAAACAACCGCATTCTAATATAAAGCTGCCTCAAAATACTCATCTTCACCGTAGAAGCACTTCTCGAGTAGCAAGGACTTAATCTCGTTCTTGAATCTTCTGTACTCCTAATCCTTCAATCTCTCAGGCAGATGGTTGAAAAATTTGATGCCACTATACATATACTGCGTTCGTTATTACCAATCCGGAGTGGAGCGAGAGAAAACGGACACAGAACTTCTAATAAATACGGATCTCTCTCTCTCTCTCATCTCTTCAAGCCAAAGAGAGAGAGAGAGAGATCCGAATTATTAGATGTTCTGTGTCCGCTCCACCTCGGAAGGAGAATACCGAATGCGCCTATTGATGACTGCTGGAATTTAGATTAATTATTTCAAGACAACGAATCGGGTTGGGAAATAGGTGCATAAAAACCCTGGTGTAACGACTACAAACTAAAAATTTTGACAAAAAATTGTAGAACAAATCGGCACTCTAGATTGTAGACCGGGTCCTAGTTCCGGAATTATCCGCAATATTTCACGATCATAGCGCTATTGCTTTAATGGAAAAATAGCGCGACCCCTTTCGAGAAAAATGTAAAGTAGGACCCATATCCGATTTTCCTTCGATAATAAAGTCTTAAACAAAATCTAATCAGTGCCAGCACCAGGTATTCTATGCATGTAGGTTGGTATAATCCTCCATAGAGAGTTTCATGTAATGGTTGGTAATTAACAAAATAAAATCTTTCCACCGTTTATTGCTCGCGATAAATGTTCGCGGCATCACACACCTACAAGATAGTTCTTATTCTTATTTTCCCTTTTTATAGGGTATTCTAACAAGTGAAACTAGATGTTTGAACTGCGAAAATGTGAGCAGCATCGATGAAGACTTCTTTGATTTACAAGTGGATATTGAACAAAATACAAGCATAACGCACTGTCTTCGATGCTTTAGCAATACAGAGACACTGTGTAGCGATAATAAGTTTAAGTGTGATAACTGCAGTAGTTACCAGGAAGCCCAGAAGAGGATGAGGGTGAAAAAACTACCAATGATACTGGCTCTGCATCTTAAGAGGTTTAAATATATGGAACAGTATAACAGGCATATTAAGGTTTCCCATAGAGTGGTTTTCCCATTGGAACTGCGTCTCTTCAATACTGTGAGTAAAATTTTATGAATTTTTGAATTAAAAAAAATCGGAATGTTGTTATAGACCAAGAGCCAGTGACCAATTTTCATATGTCATTTTATAACTCACCAAAATTTACTTGTTTAATATTCAATATCTGCTCGAAAAATAAAAACCATTTCTGCCAGCCCATAATGGCCGGAGTAGACTACCATAAGCGCTCAAAGAGGCCAGAAAATTAGGTTCAACTATGTCATAGTATACACAAAACTTTCAGGATTTGTTATTGATGATATATTGAATCTATAAAAAATAATGACAGAACTTTTTCGTCCCTCCTAAGTGTTGGCAGAACTCTTTGAAAATTCATTAAGAACAGCTGTACTTATGTCATCTCAGTACACTTGAAATTCACAGGAAATAAAGAAAATGTGTCTTGAAATTCACAGGAAATAAAGAAAATGTGTCTAGAAAGCGAATTATAATCATGACAGAAATTTTTTACATCACGAACCATCTGCCAGAACGAGAAATGTTGCCGCGCAAATGCGAGCGAAATGAGCTTATTCATATTTGCAAGTCAGACCTAGAGCGCATATTGGGCATTTACGAGACTCATCAAAAGTTGATGGAAAATTATGTGGAGGAAGCTAAAATTCTTTCATGAAATTATAGGATTTGTTTTCAGTTTCATTTACCTCATCCGATGATAAGGGTATTCGCTATGTACTCGTAATACTAAAGCTCACTGTGAAAGTCTTATACTCTCTTTTACTACTCTTAGTCTACCCAACTTTTCGGGTTTTGAATGCCCTGATGGTTAATTTTTTAACCCTTAATGTGACTGAGATCTTAAACTTCTTTGAATGTTTCGTAAGTCACACAGGTATACTCAAGACCTCCTCACTCCATTCGAAAAATTCTTGGAGCTCAGTTCAGATTCGAGCATAAATTCTTCTAACAAAGTTATTGTTTAATTATAATCTGTTGGTGAAAATATTTTTACTCATTTTTTGAGAACTAACCATTATAATATTGTTGAAAAATATTCTTCGAGTGAGAAACAATGCAGTACTTTTCGTGTTGATTTTAATGTTTCTGTGTGTTGAACTGAGAATTGATGGTGATAATTGTTTGTTTATTTGATGAAATGATTTCCATCATCACGTAGATGAAAACAGAATCGAAAAATATCAAACGGTTTCGTTACTACGGTGATTCAAATGTCTTGTTTGGACATTGGAAATAGTAAACAAAAAAACTGCCTGAGTTCTAAGGGCAAAAATATTTTAATTAAGTATTGGGAAATCAAAACATTCAAAGAGTTCTGCCAACACTTAGGAGGGACGAAAAAGTTTTGTCATTTTTTTTTATAGATTCAATATATTATCAATAACAATTCCTGAAAGTTTTGTGTATGATACTATGACATAGTTGAACCTAATTTTCTGGCCTCTTTGGGCGTTTATGGTAGTCTACTCCGGCCATTATGGGCTGGCAGAAATGGTTTATATTTTCGAGCACATATTGAATATTAAATAAGTAAATTTTGGTGAGTTATGAAATGACATATGAAAATTGGTCACTGGCTCTTCCTCTATTACAAAAATATCGGGGTATATTTTTCAAGATTAGTCCTAATTTTATATGGTTTTTAATAAGCAATCTGGACAGAATTGTGCATGCAGCTTGAATACATAATACATCATTCTCCATCTAAATTTGTAATTTCATCTTGATCGAATACGTTGTTTTGAAATGATCCCTATTCGAAATAATCAGTGCCAAAAATAAAAGTACCAATTGATTTAACTTTTGGAGAAGAAAACAATAAATATAAAAATGGAATTTTTCACACATATAAGTGTGCGAGTAGGAAAACTCATCCGATAAAGGCGCCACCGTGCGTTTTATGGAATATCTCCATAGAACTTTCATTATCACAATAAGTTCTATGAAAAGCACACAAAAGAATGAATAATTGAACTGAATATTAACGGTCGAGGTAAAATATGAACTGAACAAATTCATACATGTCTAATAAAATTGGAGGTTCAGTTCTTCTGATACCTATGCAGAATTATTCTTCAATTTACAGTGACAAATGATATCATTCAATCGGCACTAATGTCATCACCTATGTGTTGAAATAAAAGTGAATAAATATTAACAAAATTCCAAGATGCATGTTTATTGAAAAAAATTCAAATCACATATTCTCTTGTAGATGTTTCCCTATTATCGAAAATCAGGTTTGTTCATGCTTTTAATAATAATAATAATAATAATAATTTTTATTCTCCAAAAAAGACAACACATACATTGTATAGGAGTAGTCAATGGTAAAACATCCATCAAAATGGTCACACAAAGATTCAAAAATAAAAAAAGGATGAAAATCAGAAAGAACCAGCTGTTATATATCACCCTACAAGTCTTCAGAAGACACAAGTAAAAACACGTACAGCGGAGTAATATACAAAAATACATAATAATAAATTATACAGTACCTACAATTAAAATGAAATCTGAAACATCAGGTCAATATCTGATCTACACCATAAAAACATTTGTCTACCAAATACAGCTTAAGATTACTTTTAAACAGAGACAAAGACCGACTGCCCTTCACATGATCCGGCAACCTATTGAAAATTAAAGGTCCCAGCGACTTTGGGCTGTTTTTAGATACCTGAACCCTGGAAAATGGCACATCAAGTTGATCTTTTATCCTCGTATTATATACATGGAATGCTGACCTTGTCATAAAGGAGTCATAATGAACGAAAACATAGACACACATCTCAAAGATAAAAAGTGATGGAAGCGTCAAAATTCCATTAGTCCTGAAGAAAGTAACGCAACTCTCTCTTGGCGGTAAACCAAACATCACGCGGAGTATCTTCTTTTGCGCGATAAACACATCCCTCGACCCAGCAGACTTCCCCCATAAACAAACAGCATAACGCAACCTCGAGTCCACCTGAGCATAATAGAGCCTCAACAACTGATCAACATTCAATACAGTCCTTAAATTGCGTAACTGATAATTAATAGAGTTTAATTTCTTAACCAACACTCGACAGTGATCACTCCAGGAGAGGTGCTCATCAAGATGTATACCCAGAAACAACGCCGACACATCCGCAGATTGCAAATCACCAAAACTAATAATATCAACCTCTTTCTGTCTGTTATGAAATCGAATGCATCTTGTTTTACTTACGTTTAGGTAAAGAAGGTTCGCTCTAAACCATAGGTTCATGACGTCAGAAACCCTTTCACACATAGAGGACAGCTGAGTGTCATCTCTGTCTGACAATACCACAGACGTGTCGTCTGCATAAACAGTGAAGGAGCCATCACATATCTTCACAATATCATTAATATAAAGTAGAAACAGAGTTGGTCCCAAGACAGAGCCTTGGGGAACTCCAACATCAGTATGCGACCTATTCGTTGAGCGACCACTGCCTATTTGGACATAACTACAACGGTTACATAAAAAACTCTTTATCCACTCATTGGCGACACCGCGGATTCCGTATCTAAATAATTTATTTAACAAAATTTCATGACTTATGCAGTCGAAGGCCCTACTAAGGTCACAAAATATACCAACAGGACACTCGCCAGCATCAATGCAGTTAATTATTTTCAGAACATATGAATAAATTGCCGTCGTCGTAGACTTATTCCGAGTAAAACCATGCTGATCCTCGGTTATCACATTAAAATCTTCCAAAAAAGACAGCAGTCGAGACAAAAACGCAATTTCAAAAATTTTTGAAAAGACGGAAGACACAGATATTGGTCTATAATTGCCTACCAATGAAGGATCTCCCTTTTTATACACTGGTGTAATCTTACCAGTCTTTAAACAATGTGGAAATGTTCCAGACACGAAAGAAACATTTATAAGATGGACAAGAGGTTTAATAAGATGACCCAAAACGTGTTTTAAGACGGTCTGAGGTACCTCGTCGAAACCCGATGAATATTTATTTTTTAATTTCTTACTGAGCAAATCAAACAACTCCGGTTCAGTGTAAGGACACAAGAACAAGGATCGGGACTGTTCACCAATATCGCCCAGAAAGTGCGCCGCTGTCTCGAAGTCCACGGGTTCCACCTGTGAGACAAGTCTAAGAGGTTCGGTCATAAAAAATTCACCAAATATACGCGAAATATCATCTGAGGAGCTGAATATCATATTGTCATGTTTGACAGATAAAATTGGTTTTTTACCTAACTTATTATTCATCTCATTGACTACACCCCAAGCTGCTCTGATGGGGTTATCGGAATTGTTTATTTTTCTTTGAAAATATTGCTTTTTACAGTTGGCAATCATTCTTACATGTTTCTTCTTTTCGGTCTTATAGAAGTCACTGAGGGCAGGATATTGGTTCCTCAGAACATAAAGATCTTTTAATCTCTCACTGGATCTCCTAACTTCATTGGTAACCCAGTTACAGTTAGGATGATCACTCCGACGATACCTATATCTCCTGAGTTTGGGAAAATGCCGGTCAAAATAAAAGAAAAAAGTGTCCAAGAAATATTGAACTGATTCTTCAACGCTTGTCATGGTAAAAAGAGATCCCCAAGTTTCGCCACCCAGATCAAAATCAAATGACGCCAACGCAACCTTAGAAAATTTTCGCCCATATACCACATCACGCGAGACAGGTTCATCTCCTCGAAATCCCGAATCAAACATAATTGATCGGTGATCAGAAAAATGATTATCAACCACGGAACATATAGCCTCGTCAGAAATATTGCTAAATATATGGTCAATCACAGAGGCCCCACCACTATTTGACAATCTGGTGGGCCAATTTACAAATGATTTCATATTGAATGAGTGCATTAAGTTGGACAATTTATGAAAATGTCCCATATCTTCCGACGAATCCATATTAAAATCCCCCGCTATAATGAAATCAATGTTCACTATCACTTTGGGCATGATTTTTGCATCTCTTACATACTTTGGTAGAGAGCGATGTTTCCGCTGACTTACTATTCGCCGCCATCTTGATGAGAGATCATTCTATACTATACTAAACTGGTTTCTTCTCTATTTGCCTCAGATATTTCCATACAAGAATCCATTAGTTTATCATATTTTACATCCAAATCTGAAGTGGTTTCTAACCATCAGGTATATTTTCATTTGAAGTAGAATATTCCAAAGAAAGATGTCAACTTGTGCAATGAATGTTGCATCGGTTTTTACCAAAGAAATTCGTTATTACAAACTCTTTCAATTTGCGAAATGATCGATATCAAAAAATGTCTGAACAAAGAAACTGTCAAAGCATAAAAAGGGATAAAATAAACAACGTGAAGTTAGGCACAAGTACCAATTTATCACTATGAGTTCTATGAATATCTCTCTCCTCATGAATGAAATGTACAATGGCTGAAATCGCTGAACTATGAAATTAGTGAATATGTAGGTAAAGCAGAAACCTTTTCTCGCTATACAGGGTGTATTTTAAGGTGAGGCTTTTCTTCTGACAGGTGATAGGACTCATCAAAATAAATCATTGGCGGGTATAATGTTGGCAGTATCTTTTTCCATCTTGAGTTTTATTATTTTCTCGAAGAGCTTTCCCAGGACCAGTAAGAGCGTAATAGGTCTGTAGTTTTTTACTGACTTGTGATTCGAGTTAGCTTTAGGGATTGTTATTATACATCCTGTCTTCCAAATGGATGGAAATAAATGTTTTCTGAGACAAGTTTCAAAAATTTTCATTATATGTGAATGAATCTCCCCATCAAACTGTCTACGCCTGGTGCACTGTTTTTGGTTGCATGCAGTAGTTGGTAATAGTCACATTCATCTATTTTCAAATCTTCCTCTGAATATGTAAATTCGTCCTCTATAGATTCATCGTACCATCTGTTGATATTGTCCTCTGTTATTTTGCAGAAATTTTGGTTATTATCATATGCAAATGAAGATTCGTAATAATTTCTGAATAGTTCAACTTTGTCCTTGTCAGTTACAGACCATTTTCCATTATCCTTAAGGGCAGGTATCGAGAATGTTTGTTCGTATCTCGATAGTTTTTTGATCTCTTGATAGAAGGTTTTACCCTTCGTTCGGTTAATGTTGTTACACCCTTAAACCCATGTGTGTTCCCTGTACTGTTGCACCATTATTTGAATATTTTTATTATAAATGTTGATCTGTTTTTTGATCAGAGGATCTTGCTTTTGGTATTATTCCCTGTACATTCTCCGTTTAGATTTGATCAGCTTTATCAGAAAAGGGTGGAAGTTCGTGTCTGAAGTAACAAGGTTTTTTTATTGGACAGTTGTCTTTAATGCTTATTGAGACTGCCTTATTGAAGGACTTTGGACATATTATTACAATAAATGGTGATATGTTTCATTGATATGAATAGCTCAGACATACACAAAATTTTCATAGAATCAAAGCAAGTACCTACATACGATGGAGTAATATAATTGTTTTTACCTGTTCTATCACGAGTTACAAATATTCCACTCCTTGAAAAAGTTTCTTCTTATCAGACCCTTACTTCTGTAAGAGAGGACAGGATTTTAGTTCAGAGTATGACAAAATCTGGGTTTCACAGAATGATGCTGATCGGTAAATCTTGTGCCAAAATTAGGCACAAGCGCAGATCTGGATTATTACCAAAGCCCACCTTCAATTTTCATTGGCTCATAATGGCCCATATTGGAATTATTACATGCATGCACCGAAATGACACGTAAGACATTGCGGCGCTAATATTTTCGATTTGATCAATGTCAATGCATTCAAAAATTGACAAATGCATACACCATGTTTTTAGACATCTTAAGCAGAGTTGCATCCAACTCTGTGCTGTGAACCAAAACCAACGTATTCTGTACCAATTCGAATATTTTCAGCGTTGTATTTTCAGAACTAAAGTGGTTTATATAGTGATCAGAGGTAATTTATCATTGGAACTATTCCTCATCCATATATTTCGAAATTCGATAGTTATTTAAATTTGCATTCGTGGTGTCGTTCATCACAAGATACTGCAATGAGAGAACTGTGAAACAGAAAAAACAAAAAGTTATATGTTCAACAATTAGGTACCACTCAAATATAGAAAATTCTCTTCATTTAAATTACAATATTTTTAAAATTTTGTATATTTTGAACTTTAATTTTGCCTAATTTATCTTCTGCTTGAAAAAATAGCAATAAGTTTATACAACTTTAACGGTGGGTTTCACAAAGCGTTATCACTGGTGATCGGAGCTTGATCTAGAATCAACTCGATTTGACACTTCGAAAATCAAAGAACCAAGCTGTTGATCTCCGATAATTGGTGATTACGATTAGTGAAATCCACCGTAATTATAATACCTTGGTTTTCACTCACATACGTCGAAAATGTTGGATAGCTGGTGATTACTTATTGATTCCAAATTATCAGGATTACTTTCAGAGTAAGCAGATTTCAATTATACATAGCACTTCCTGATAGTTTGTCTCTGCTTCTTCAAAACTATCTTCGGCATTTTTAGTTTCCAAGCATGATGATTATATTGAGATTGAGACTATTTAACGTAGAAATTAGCATTAGCAACGTCTCTGAGAATTATTTTTGCATTGCCGATATAACACGAGTGCCAACTTGCTTCAGTTTTAAGTAAAAAAAAACTTGATAAACCTAAACCTTGGGCCTTGGCCAACCGGGATACTTTATAAAAGTGAATGGAGTATAGGTGTTGAAGTTGCCCTGCTGGTCTTAAAGCAGTTCGGACCGAGGTACCCCAGTACCGCTTCTGGGTGGCGCCTTATGCTGAACACTTGCTCAAGCTCGGCCGGCGTGTGTAGAAAGACGCTGTGGAAAGTGAGTAACCTAGTAACCACGATTTCATCCCGATATTATGAGTTCAACAGCATCTTTTAAAAAATTTGCCCTTGGCAAAAGTGTATAACTCATATCGCAGGAGCAATTTCTAAAACAACAACAATTTTTCATTTTATCCCCTTGTATTCCGTATGTCGGTAGAGAAAACCACAAACAGTGTCGAGAATATCTTTATACCGCTCGAGATCGCCAAAACTACCTTAGGTTCATTAAGTAAGTATCATCAATATCCGATCCTTTGATGGTTGTATTTTAAGTCATTTACAGGCTTTATTTGGACAGTCAGTAGCGATCCAATACAAAATTTAAAATTAGCTTTGTTTCCACCTGAAAAATCTTTATGTTGAAATTATGAATCACCATATAATGAAGTTATGTTATAGTATTCCGCAACTTATTTTTCAGCTCTCATTCTTCGAAAATGAGGGCTATTTCATTACTGTGAAATGAAATACCTGCCTATGAGTTGCAATCCCAATTTTGGGAACTGTTTTTTCTCAGGAACAGGAACCATAGTAACTGCTTCTTGAAAATACCGGGGGTAATAAAATATATTCTTTATTACTGCGTAAAATGGCTGCTCGAAATTTTGTTTTCCTGATAATTCCAAACCTACATCCTAGGTTCTCCGCTCAAGGGCGTAGCTAGGATTTATAACAGGGGGGGGGCAAAATTTATACAGGTGGGGGCAAACCATGGTCATTCTCCATGGTCTTTCAAAATGTGAAAATTTAGGAATGAAAAAATAGGCGAATTTAATTCATTTTTTCTTTCAGGGGGGGCAGCTGCCCCCCCTGCCCATAGCTGGCTACGCCCATGTCTCCGCTATTCCCAAGCGGAATCGGAATTGTTGGCACTGAACAGTTTGCAATATCAATGCGTGTTTCAGCACTACCCGACCTTGTATCCAAATCAATTCGGACAAAACAAAAATGGCCTATCCAAAGACGGTCCTGTGCAATGTCATATGAAATCAATTGATTTTCAACAGATTCCATTCGAAAGTTTCACGATATTTAAAAAGTAATTTTTGTTTTAGATATACGAGTTCTCTCTAACAAAATGTTTTTAACTTTGATTTCAGTCCGATGATGCTTTGAATCCAGATAGGCTTTACGACTTAGTTGCAGTTGTTATCCATTGTGGAAGTGGACCCAATCGTGGCCACTATATAAGTATAGTTAAAAGCCATGGTTTTTGGTTATTGTTTGATGATGATCAAGTGGATGTAAGTATCTTTCCTCACTGATGGAAGAAAAATGAACTGATAGTTTCATTAAGCTTTTCTCGTTATCCTGCATTAGGGCAAGAAAAAAGATCTTGCCATAAATCATAATTTAAACAATGAATTTTGATCACTACACCTTAGAGGACATCAATCACAGTAAATCCCCCGTGGAAAAGTGTTTCGTACTAAATTTTTTTTCTGTGGAAAGTTGAAGACATGATTTCTTTGGATGGACATTCGTATTTTTTTTTAACACCGGACTTAGTATCTTTTGAGATAGGGAGCGGAAATTCCCGAATTTCGCATATTTCCTTGAATATCTTTTCAAAATTTCTCATTTAGATCAAAAGTGGTTATTTTTAGATGTGCTCTACCATTGCGTCACGAAAATACATACAGAGTGTAACAGCCAAATGGAATAAATTCGATAACGAATAAATGAGGGGGTGTTAGGAAAAACGCTCGGACACGTCGATTTGTAATTTCAAATGCGCATATTTTTCAAGAAAATAAAATTATTATATAGGGTGTTCCATGCGACCGTGGCCAATACCAACTTTCTTATTTCAAATGCATATACAGGGGATATTATTTATTTTTTGGATTCTTCAGAAAATTCTAGACATAATTCATGTACAATGTCCTTTACCTATCTTCAACTTTTTCGGAAATATTAAGTGTTTTCAGATTTTTTACAAAAATTAACATTTTAAATGAAAATTATTTTATTTCACAAATTACATACATTACACTCAATGCTTATTTCCCATTTACCTCTTGATATGAAGAAAGTAAGCAAAAACCATTACTGAGAAGAAATTAAAAAAAAAACAAAAACAGATTTGTTTTGTTTATTCTCATAGCCTTAGTAACACGTTGTCTGTTTGCATGACAATAAGTGATCAGTGTAAGTGCTATTGTCTTTTGAATTTCGATAACTGTACGTAATAATATTAGAAAAATGGTTCGTTTAACAGAAATGCACAAAATAACCATTCTTCAAATGATTGGTTATTGAGATTCGTGAGATTACACACGGACACAAATGGAAGTTTCTCGCTTATTTCACGAAAAATTTCCAAATTTGCCGCCTATATCCCAAGGAACAATTAGCAAAAGAGAAAAGCAGTTTCGAGAGCTTTGTCATGTAAGGAAAATAAAAAAAATTGCTGCCAATGCAGTAAGTGATGATACGAAATTGGATATTATGCTTGAGTTTCAAGAAAGTCCATAATTCTGTTCGAAAAGTAGCCCCGCTGTTCACCGTCCGCCACACGTCAATATTTCGAATATTATAGGAAAGTAAGATGCATCCATATAGAATGATGGCAACTCAGGAGCTCATAGAAGACGATTTCGATAGGAGAACGCATTTTTGTGAGCAAATGATGGCAATGTTAGATAACAATGTGCTCCAATCAGAAAATGTTTTGTTTTCTGATGAGAGTACATTTAACACTACACGGTCATGTTAATCGTCAAAATTGCCGCTATTGGTCTGATGAGAATCCTCCCTGGATGAGAGAAGAACATACGCAATATCCTGAAAATGTTAATGTTTGGGCAGGAATTGTTGGAAATCATATCGTAGGTCCCTTTTTCATTGACGGCAACTTGAATGGAGAAAAATATTTAGAACTACTCCAAAATAATGTCGTACCAATTTTGATAAACTTATATCCTGATCCAGCAAATCCACAAGTTCCTGCCAATATAATATGGTTTCAGCAAGATGGAGCACCGCCCCATTACCAAATCAATGTCCGACAGTACTTGAACCAAATTTTTCCAAATCTGTGGATAGGGAGGCGCGAATCGATATAATGGCCAGCACGATCTCCTGATCTGACGCCATTTGCCTTCTTTTGTGGGGATATGTCGAAAGTATTGTATACGAAACGAAACCCTTAAGGTCGGCGTTTAAAGCGAATAGGAAAGCTCAGCCGATAGAGGCGCCACCGTCCATTTTATGGCATATCTCCATTGAACATGCACTATCACTATCAAGTTCTATGAATATCTCTCTAATCATTAATGAAATGTACAATGGCGCTATCTATCCGAAAATCGCCGAACTATGAAATAAGTCAATTTGTGGGTAAAGCAGGAACTTTTTCCCGCCAAAATTTGAATTTGGCCATTCTCGGCCAATTCTGTATTTCAAGTTGATCTTCTGAACGAAATTATCAGTAGATTCACTTTTAATCGGAAGTTGAACTATTTTCATGGGTCCTTCGGTTGAAATAAAACAGAAGCATTGGTTGGCTAATTTTCTTCTATTTTTGAAAGAAAAAAAATTAACTGTCGGAATGAAATCGATTAAAATTATTTCAACAAGAACCCTATTCTTTCTGAGTTCACCCTCAAAATTTCAGTTCTCAAAGTGAAACCGTTTTCGAAATCAACTTGAAATAAAAACACACTACATTGAACGCCCACCTTAAACTTACTCGACCTAAAAAACCGAATCACGCTTGCGATTAGATCAGTCTCGCCTGAAATGTTGAGTAACGTTAGAAGACAATTCTACACTAAATTAGCATGTTACCAAGACGTTCGCGGCGAGCATTTTGAACATTTCCTACATTGACATTAATGTTGTTTTTTGTTTTTTTTTTAATAATTAAGAAATAATCAGTATTACTTATTAGGTTTTAAGTATAATGTACCGAATTTGTGAAATAAAATAATTTTTATTTAACCCTTTCCGGGCAGAATTAATTTTTTTTGTTTTAGTTTCTTTTTTCATTTTCTTTTCAACTGATAGGGCTTATTGAATACCGATATGGACGTACAATTCGATTTTTTCTATTAGATTTCATAAAAATCAGTGGTTTCACAGTGAAACCACTGGGCAATAAAAGCATCGTGAGCAAAATTAAGGAAGGTGGTTTAGCAGCGAAACCACTGGACTCGAAAGGGTTAAAACGTTGATTTTTGCAATAAATCTGGAAACACTTAATACTTCCGAAATAGTTAAAGATAGGTATAGGACATTGTGCATGAATTGCGTCTAGAAGTACCTGAAGAATCCAAAAAATAAATATGCATTTGAAATAAGAAAGTTGGTATTGGCCACGGTCACATGGAACATCCTATATAATATTATTTTCTTGAAAAATATGCGCATTTAAAATTACAAATCGACGTGTCCGAGCGTTTTTCCCAACACGCCCTCATTTATTCGTTATCGAATTTATTCCATTTGGCTGTTACACTCTGTATATGGTACTTCAATCATTTCAAGTTGTGGACAGACGCGCGGGTAATCCAATATTTTTCTTATCGGATGAACCAAACCCTTAGAATGTTCAAGAAAACATATTCTGCCAGTTTTTATGAATAGATATAACTTCTTCAACAGAAAATCGACGCATCTACCATTGAAGACTTCTATGGCCTAACTTCAGACACTCAAAAATCATCAGAAACCGGATATATACTATTTTATCAGTCAAGAGAGAGCTTATGAAGCATATTACGTGCCTTTCAGAGACTATAGAAGCAAAGTACTGGATTGTTACAAAGAATTTGCACGAACGGATATGAACTGAGTGATTTCCTAGTTTGCCAATGAGAACTGATTTGTTTCACTTATGTATGTACCTTCATATTTTGATTCAAATAGTAATTTACTTGATTTGATTCTCAGCCAAATAATTTTACTGTTTCCAAAATAGGAAATAATGAATTTTCATTCCAATTTAAAAAGCATGCAATTTTTAAATGCATCATAGGCCAGTTTCATTCACTATTGTACATAAAATGATATCCATACTGTGTTTGTTCACATTGAAATTATTACATAATGTTGCATACAGTTCTAGTGACTGTAGGAAATCATATTTCAATGAGGAGAGGAAATATGTGGAACTGGTCTGTTTTTTTATCAACTCGTTGACGAGTCTTTCAGTTAAATATTATTCAGGTGTCCCATAAAGTAATGTGTAGCTGATGACCAGAGAGCTTCCCTGTAATAATCTGAATCACCCTATCAGTTGCGTAAAGAAAACTTCATCATGTTAAGATTAATACATGATTTTTTCCAATTTTTTTATGATTAGTATATGTTGGTAAAATATAGAATTTAATATGATTGAAATACGATTAGCTTTTACAATCTTCAATTGCGTTTTATTGGCAGAATAATATTTTTCATCAATTTCTTTCTCAGAGTTTGATGCAGAATTCGAAATTTTCAGGTAAGATGAGTTAATTAAAAATTTTGTTGGATTGATTTATTTTTAATGAGATTGTGGCAAAGCATTCATCATTATGAATACAAGATGGTCCACCTCACTTCATACTAGCAGGACTTTAACAGGCCAACTTATTTCATTATTTCGTTTCGGGGATACTGAGAATTGAAATCTTCAAAAAGCGATTGTTTTTCTTAATACCTCAACCTCCGGAGATTTTCAAATCAGATGCGGAATACAGCATCATATTACAAATTTAGTGAGTGATATTACTTCTCTAGAAAAGCCAGTCTTTGTGGGGTTTCTCTAGCATAAAATTTGAAATATATTACTGATAAGTCCAAGCTACTTTTTGCTTTTGCATAAAATTTTTTCCTTTCTTTACCAGTTGGGTCACCAATATATTTTTTTTTCAATCCGAGTGTTTTTCAGAAATTGTACAGGGGTAAGAAAACTGAGCATTAAAAAAATACAAATTAGATATGCAACTAAGGCAGATTGATTTTGGTTAGGCCGTCAACTCCGGTACAGGTTGATCGAAAGCCGTGATATCACTGAATATGAAGCATATTCATAGGTTGATGTATTGTAAAGAATTAACGAACTTATTTTTAAAACTTCAACACCCAGCATTTTTAAAAAGCAGCGTCTATGTTTAGTTACGATTTTTTTTTTCATAAAATCAGTTGTTGTCCTGCTAGTACAACGCAGAGAACTCTCATGTGTCCCAATTATAGAAGTCATATAAGTCTGTGTTTTTTGCGAAAACTTAAAATTCATAGCTCAAAAACTATAAAATATTAGATGACGACCAGTATTATTTTGCTGGGACACCTGTATATTAGTCAAAATAATTAGTGAATTTTACCAAATGTCTACATACCAGAATGTTTAAAATAAGCTTTATTTTCGAAATTAATATATTCATCTCTGTGATTGGAGATACATTTTATATTTATTCTTCCTTTCACTGGTCCAAGAAGCTTGTCAAGTCCACTCTTTTAATCGAAATGTTGATATATATCATTTGAAAGTTAGTATTTTTCAATTTGCATTCTAAATAGCATTTTGGATAATAAAACATTTCTTTGCATTGTCTGTGATAAGTTTTGAGGAATAATTAATTTATTAGTATGTGAGCATGGAGAATGTCAATACTTTTTCATATTTTCCAAGGCATTGATTCCTTCATTTTCCACACAACATTTATTTTTGTCAAATCTTCCATTTGATTAGAATTCCGTTTTTATAACCGCTATTATGAGGAGAAATTGCAATAAACATAATGAAACATGCGTTTATGCCTTGTATATAATGTACATTGTTATTTGTATATGTAATGTATTGTAATAGAGAAGTAAAATTCATTTTATGAACAGTTTGTTACTACTTTTCTCTATCTATTTAATTTTAAATACACGAGAGTTATGATTGAATTTATACTGCTAAGCAGATTTTATTTTTATTGTGTAAATAAATGTTAGATTTAATAAAGAGAAATTACGGACGTTTTTCTTTGTCTTCTGTCATATGAAGTAATTTTTTAATTTCACATTATACAAAATGTCACTTTGGGATCGAACAAACCGCGTTATTATTTCACCTGCTCAGGGACAGTTTTCATTAATTCATCAAGCATTTGCACAGGGTATCAAAGCGCCTGCTTCACCATGTTGCTACTGCAGCCTAGAATAAATTAATGCTGGTCACGACTACTATTTTTGTAATGTAAGCAAGCGGCTAAAATTACAAATAAATTCAGAGATGCGCTTCTTCATTAGATATACTCTGAATTATACGCTGTCATAAAAATATGAACAATGCACTGAATGAACTTTAAGGTCCCGAGGATAATTTCTGTGATATACCTGCTTATAGTTATTTTTATTAGACAAGATTCTAGTTTATGATTATAAGCTCTAACATATACATATAGTCTTCTGAATGAGAGCAGTGCAGCCTTTTTTTTAAATCAAGCAATATTGTAAGTGGAAACAAACAGATCATACAATATAAAAGATCAATCTGTTTTCAAGTCCAAGCTCAGTATTAGTACACGAAATGTTAACAGGGTACCATACAGTTCTACTTATGATACATAGTATGATACAAGAGCACAGATAAAAACTTTGTTTGCCAGTTATAAGTGTAGTGATATTACATTTGTTAATAGATTACGACATATATTCAGGTTGCAGAATTTTTCAATTTGTAACAAAAAATCCTCATCGATTTGGACGGAATATCTTCAAATTGTATCTGAATCAAATGAACAGAAAGAGAAACAATAAGTAGAAAATAAATGAATTGAACTTGCTAAAAAAAATTCTTTCAACTTTCCTCTTGATCTGTATTAATTCATAGGTATAGATTAAGTGGAGGTACAATCTTAAATTTGGATACAAACCTTATATTGAGTCCCATCATCATTCACTCAGTATCTAACTAAATGAATACAAATCACCTCCATGTAATACCATTTGCAATAGTTTTTGGTCATGTTTGTCCTCATCGATTCAATTATTTTTCTCTTGTTATGGCGATTTGGCAGAAAGACGAAAGTCGTTAGCCATTTGCTAGAGCAATAAATATCTTTGCTCTCTCTATGGCGATTTATTTTTAATTGTTTCAGTCTTAAATTTACGAAAATATATTTTGAAATTATGAATAAAAGTAATATTACTCATACTTGGAGCTGACAGGAACAGGGACAGAGTACAATGTAGTGTACAAAACTTCATCCTTTAATTCTTTGGTCAACGTTTCGTCAAAATTTCTTCTTCATAAAGAAGAAAAAATATACAATGCGACCTCATGGCGGCTTACCCTTGAATAAATATTGTCAACATTTGGATGAAGTCCAGATATTTGGAGGAGGCATTGACCAAAGAATAAAGTTTTGTACCCTACATTGTAATTTGTCCTGGTTCCCATATGCTTCTCTGAATTATTTAGCTAAGTATTACTAAGTATGAATTCAACAATTTTATATTTCCGCTTTTTTTTATCAACTCACACCAACTGTATCGACATACCACCATAGTATATACTATGATACCACCACTTCTTCTGGAGACTTTTACGGGAATATTGATTATGCAATAGCAATGTTCAAACAAATATAAATAACAAAATCTGTACCCGAAGAAGAGAAGGGTCTAACAATTCTTAATTACTTAAAATAGGTAGAGGTGATCTGTTTGGTCATTTAGTGGAATTTGTTTTTGATTTCTACTAATTTCCAATGGGTTGAACTGAAAATTTTCAGTTTCAATATTTAGAGCTTCATTCTTGTCTTCAGAAGTATGCCCTGTATCTAATAAATGTTCTGCCGAAGTTGATTTTCCTTCTATAATATTTTTCATGTTTCCTTATTCTTGTCTGAAATGATCTTCCTGTTTGGCCAAAATGTAGATACTGATAAGTACCTACCAAATGTTAACTCCAGATTTCTCAGATATTTGGTCGAATTATTAATTTTATATGAAATATAGTTTTAGTACCTTTTGAAGTAACAGTTCCAAGAAACAAGTTTTAGCGACGTTTCGAGAACAATTCTTCTCTTCTTCAGGCCAAAATTATAACATTCTAATGGACAATCTATGGATTCCAACATTTCAGCAATGAAAAACATAAATTGCGAACAACAGTGGGCATCACAAAGACAGAAGCTATGATAGAAACTATTCAAAAGAAAAATCAACCAATCAACCCTATGAACATTGAGTAAAAAAAAAGTATTTGAAAACTTTCAAATTTGAGAAAACATGATACAACAGGCACTCAACTTATCTTGGGGTACAGGTAATAAGTGTGGGTTCATTAATAAATTGGAGGAAACCAATATCGAACCGCGAATTAACGGGGTTAATGTGTTTTATGAACATTACCTTGAAATTATGCTTGAACCAATCCGTCCCTTCAGGATTTCCGCATTTTCAAAATCAAATTGATGACTCTCATTTTTAGCGTGTTGGAAAGGGCGGTTGACTCAGATTGTTTTTTAGTCTGTCTGGTGTTACCCCAATCTGAATCCAAAATATTGACACGTCTGTCCAATATGTAGCATCACAATTCAAACAGTTCACCCCTCGGACCAAACCTAACTCTCTTTCGAACAAGAAAATAGGCGTTATATAGTATTTTTGTATGAGATCGCAGTGGCAGTTGATGAGGAGCATCAACCTTATTAACATCTTGCTCAATTTAGGAATATAGACTAATTTTTAATATCTGAAAACCCCACCCTCTGCAACAGGACTCTCTACCTAAGTTGAGGTATTAGAAACATACAAAATTTTATTCACCAAAGTCTTCGGGTATCCATTTTAACAAAAAATAATCGATTGGTGTTGAAAATTTTTTGAATGGAATGTTGCCTAGGCCAAATTAAGTTTTTTTTGATATTTTTTGACACGTTGAATTCAGATAATTAAAAAGCAATGTTCTGTGGAATATCGTGGGTTTGGAATTATAGGTCAATTTCGATACCAACACCATCTCTTATTAATAATAGGTCTAAGAATGGGATTTTACCATCTACCAAAATCGCATGTGTAAATTGGTGAACCTCATGGAAGCTGTTGAAAAGTGTCATTACTTCTTCCAGTACAAGCATGAGTATATTGTCCACATAAACTAAGACAAATGAAGATTACATGGGAATAACGATCTCCGAGTCACAAAACCTTCAATTCGCAGGAATTGAAATTTAAGATTTAGATTCAAATTATGCTGAAAGCATGAATTTATGCATTCATGTGTTATGTATTTAACTAAGAAATTGTTAAGCAAAAACTAGGTTGGACTCGGATGATTATTTTGTGTAATCCAGTGATTATTAAAACGCTTGAACCTGGACACTGATTTCATAAATTGGTAACAACCAAACAAAAGCTCTTGAAAAACTGTACCAGATGGTACTAATAGTTTAGGACTGATATTGTGTGGAATGTTTATGAATATTAAGAATTCATTGATCAATGAACGCGATGTATCTGATAAACTCTTGATGTGTTGCACAACGATTTCTTTTGGAGACATGTATTTCTCTCTCTTATGGTTAATGAATATTGTAGTATACATTTACATAATGATACAAAGTTCTTATAAAAAACCCAATTATCCTGATTACTAAATATTGCAGTAAGCCAGTGAGTCTGCAAAATTGATTCGATGGCTTTAACCCATAAATTAATTAGTATGGCATTGTCACTGTTGAATTCATAAAGGAAATTGTGCATCAGTACTGTTCAATGAGTGTAAATAATTTTCAAAATGAATATTTATGGAGAATGGTATCGTACAGAGAACGAAAGGGCTAAAATGAAACAACAGAATAACTTAGAAATGTGTAATCACTAATATTCCATCTAAGCAATGAATTCATATGGAATTGGTGCAAGACAGACTGCAGGTACTTTACCACTGACAATGTGACTTGGTCTAGGTTGCGCTGGTTGTCTTCTAAGATTCACATGTACTTTCTTTTCCTTAGCTTCTTTCCTCAATTTTTCGTTGGTCTTTACTCTAGTGAGGAAATCTTCTCTGCACTTAGAGTGGATTACATGTTCAATTCGGAGGTTAATTCTTTTAGGAATGATTTTACCTCTGACCCTTTTGTTTACAATAACTCCCAAGGCGTGGGGTGTTACATTGAAGACGCGACCTGTTCTTCCATGGTATGCCTTATGGGGCATACCCTTCTGGACGGCACCATTTCCTTTGATGTCAACAATGTCGCCTACTTTGTAGACTTTCATATAAGTCGACAACGGGATAACTCCATGTTTCTTGAATTTTCTAGAGAATAAATCTCTAGTTCCTCTACGGTAACCCTTTGAGTTAGTCATAGTTGCTGAAAAAAAACACGTGTTTAAATAGGTTAGTTGCAACCATTCAAATAATTGGTCAAAAATATAGCAATACAGCTCTAGTTGAACAGAAAATAATTATATATGAAAATTCAGAAATATCCAAACATAAGATTTCAATAAAGTAAGTCTAATATTTAAAAATTACCTGCTCCTACAACACAAGGTTTCAGCAAAAGGAGGTAATAGAAATTGACAAACTAGAAAATGATGGCGGATTTTCGTGTCCACAGAAATAAAAGCGAAGCGATCACAGAACACATAATGCACCCAACAATCTAAGCGCTCTCTGTCGGCTATATCATCAACCTAGAAAACGAGTAATTTGTTGAGCTGTAGTTTATTTTACGTGCTTCTAAGCTTTGATATTTTATATTAAGGCCTCTTGCAACGACAGAGAATTGAGCGAATTCTCGCGAGAATTTTCTATCAAATTCACTGACCGAAAATTCTCTGCCGTTGGAACGTGATGGAACAATGGAATTCCACAGAGAATTCTACCGAAAGTAGTATGCAAGGATGCAACGGTAGAGAATTTTCGGTCAGTGAATTTGACAGAAAATTCTCGCGAGAATTCTCTGTCGTTGCAAGAGGCCTTTAGACACAGAACATATATATTTAGATAAAGAGTGTGGTCCGTAAATCAACCAAGGTACCAAACAAAGATATTCTATGTAGAATATCTTTGGTACCAAACAACCAAACCAACGTTTTCACAGCGGTTACGTCAATTCTGACAGCGGTACATGTCAAATTATCAACCAAAGCTGTATTTACGGGACGCCCGGGGATGACCAATTTGTTTTTATTGTGGACTAATATTCGGAATATTCTTCGTCAATGGAATGGGTTCATTCCAACTTGAGAAACTGATATTGTGCTAAACATTGGATTATGGAATCGTATCGCATTGTTTTGGCTATTCGATTTATTCAAAATATATATTGTTTGAAGCTTAAGCTTTAAGTCTTGATTGTCTGATGGATCTCTTCCTAAAAAGAATATGCAGGAAAAAAGATTTTCTGTATGATGAAGGTTCATTCAAAATTTCACACTTTTAATTGTCCTATCCTGCTCCATGGGATTGACGTTGGACTGCTACCTGTCCTCACTGAAACCAGATAAGCCACAATTCGTAACTGTATTTTTCGAATAATTTATTATCCATATGTGAAACATTCAATGTTCGTATAGCAACAACATTATGAGGATAGTTAAAGATGAAGTAATGTTTTTAAGCCTCTAAAATCGGTGAATGGCTCACTGACAGATACCTTAGATCATTGATTCTTTGTTTCGCAGAAACACTCTTCCCTAATACAATTGGATTTATTGACAATATGCATGTAAGAAAACCAAAGGACTATTTTATCGTATATTCACATAATCATTTGTAAACAATTTTTTTTAGACCATTTAAGATCATAAAATGAAATTTATTCATTCACCCAGGCGGAGTTGGATCAAATCATGAAGCGTAGTTAGATCTAAACCTTCATGAACCCAAAGTTGGAAAATTCTCGAATAATACTCTGTTAGCTGGGGATAAGACTTCCGTTTACCAGAATTATTAACTATAAAAACAATGATCATTGAATAACGTCCAAAAAAAATTATTTTTATGGTCAAAAACAAGAACTATAATAGAATTCTGGAGAAGGACTATGCAAGAAAGGGGTGAGATGTATCAACCGTTATTTTATTGATGATACAAAAAAGATTGCAGTTGATATAGCCACTAGTGTGGAATTGGTGGTTGCAGTTGAACAGTTTGAAGAAAATAAACTCTTGTTAATTAAAAACATAACCCAAACATTGACTTTCTCTCATCAACACTTAGACAGTCTCAGTTGATGATATTTTAAGGAGTAATATTTCGACAAGATGAGAAATGGAGTGAACATTTAGAAGAATTATTCAAGAAGCTGTTCTGAGGTATTTTCACTATATGTAGAATGATGCACATTGGAAATTAGGAAAAAAGCAATGGCTGCTTACAGAGCCAACTTCCGTAGCTGGGCCTCCTATATTACATATTTATTTTTTTCACACCTAGATGCTGAACATCTGTATTTATCACATGCAACCTCTAGTTTTCTCCAAAAAAAATAGTATTCATTCATTAGGACAGATACATAAAACTCCTGTAATTTTTATGAACAAATTCATGACATTCTCTTAAAAATCTCGAAGGTCTATTTTTATGATCGAAGGAGCATATTTTCGATATAAATGGATTCTCTATACTAGTGTCTTTGTTGAATAGAGAAGTCTTGTAATATATAATCTGTTGACGTGTTGACATTTTTTATTACTTCTGAAAAGTATGCATATGCGATTCCTAATTTATATAGTGTGTTATATAAAGACCTCTCCATATGAGTACATATACCATATCTGAGTATTAATTTGGCTAGGGATTAATAAACTAGGATAAGAGAGTCTCTTCTTAGGATGTTCTTAATACAGTAAAATATATGTACAGGTAACTGAATATATTTGAAAGAAATTTGATATGAATATTCGATTTGAGATGTTTGAAGAGAATGAGGCGTAGATATTTATGATTCTCTACTTTGGTCATTTCCAATATACATAAATAAATGAAAACTTAGGATGTGTGGCCATTGTCTAGAAGAATGCCATATACATTTTTCATGGTTCTACTCATTAAGTTTTTACCTCAGGCCAACTGTTACCTTTTATGAAGATGTATCTTCAGCATATGATGAAATTAGTTGAATTTCTTTGTAAGAATTTAGATTTAAAATAAATACAATTGGAGTAATTGGACCAAGTAGTTTTCCTTGTGGTATTCCCATCTTTGCAATTGTTTGGCGAACAGTCCACAGCTTTTGTCGGTACTCAGAGATGTGTCCAGATTATTTCATATATTTCTGCTTCAATACTGAATTTAGATATAAAATACATAGAATTGTACTAAGTATTTCAATACAGAAGTGGATTGATTTACATGATTACATATTTGTTACGCTATTTAAATTTCTTTATATTCCAATATATTTACTGGTAAATAGCTAGATGATTTCATCATTGTCATATTCTCTTTTGTTCCTCAAATTTGGAATGAAATGTGCTTTGAAAGGACTCTTATTTCCTTGATAATGAATGAAAAATACAACTTCAAATATAGTTCTTTATTTCAAAAAGTAAATATTTTAAATATTCTCTCGAATAAATTTTATATAATAATGCACAAAAAAATATACACCCCAGAGCTTTTGTACAGGTGTTAGTAAAAACGTATCGAAATATCATATCAGAAAACTTGATAATGAATTCTCAAATAATCCGAAATATGTAATAGAAAACGTCAACGTCGTTAACGATAGGGGGCGTACTGCTTCTTTGGTTTCGCCTATTGGACAAAATACACAAACGAGGAGTCTTTGATTCAAAGGCCGTCGCGAGAACCCAAAAAGTTCATCTCTTTTAACTTTCGCTTGATCTGTGAGCAACAGAAACCCAAGGAACCGACGAAAATTCTTGGTCAATAATCTACCGCTGTCATCAGGAAACATCCGCCGTAAATTCGAATAATAACAAACCGAAGAAACCCGAAAGCCTACGAAGCAGCCCACGATCACCTCCGGTTGATTCGGTTCATGAAAACATCGGGTGATTTGAATGAACCATGTCCCGTAAATATTCGGTTTCCATCTACCAACCGGACATATTTCATTTACGGAACGGCTTGACAGTCACCAACCATAGATTCTCATGAACCAACCGAACTTGGTTGATATACGGACCATACCCAAAGAAAGATGCATAGAAATACCTGGTGTTGGCACTGATTAGATTTTGTTCAAGTTCAAGACTTTCTTGTCGATCGAAAATGTGATATTTTGTGCGGCTTTTCATTTCTCCCGAAAGGGGTCGCGTTATTTGTCGTTGCCGCAGTAGCGCCACGACCGATAAATATTGCGGATTTATTCCGGAACTAGACCAAAATCTGAAATCTAGGATGCCGTTTTGATCTACAAATTTTGGTCACGATTTTTAGTAAGGAGTCGATACACCAGGTATTCGATGCATCTATAGATAAAGGTATTGGGATATTTAGAACATTTATCGTTTTCTGAACAAATTGATTTGTATTGAATATAAAAGGTTGAGCGTTATTCAGTCGAAAAAGTATTTTCATCGCTATTTTGACATAAGAAAACATAAGGTTCTGAGGACAGTGGGCGATTTAGGCATTTAGACAAAGCAATATACGCAAAAGTAGTCGATTGGGACACCGCTTTTGCGTATTTACTAATTAGTATTGTTGAATGAGTAATTCTGGCTTTGGTCTCGCGCCTGCTGCCAAGCGGGACACACTATATTTTTTCAGATATCACAATTTTAGTTTAATGCGTTCAGGTGGATGCTATTACCTAGGAGCATATTATTATTATTCTATGCTCCTAGCTATTACCACCAGATCAAAAGGTGGGTAAATACAGAGACAACCTTGACTCCGGTAAATATCTTTTCGCTGAAATGCCAAGTGCATCGGATTTTGGGTTTTGACGATTAGCTTCAATCGTGAGTTGTCAATTTTCATCTTTTCTCTTCATTTCGGAAATGTTTTTGAATTGCTGTTTTTAATAAATATATTTGCGGAAATGACTGATTTCAAAATTGCCCGTAATTAGTAATTGATATATTATTTCCGTGCTTCTATTCTGTGTGACAGCTCATATCCAAGGAAACATGAAAAATTCAGCTATTCCACCAACTGAGATGTTTACCCATTATTTCAAGCTGAGCAACAAGGCTAAGATCATTCCATTATAATGTAAGGATCCACTTTTGCGTATTTAGTATAGTTTGAACGGTAAATCGCGAGAGTTCTCGCGCTACCGCTACCACGCAACACACAGTAAGAAGAATAATCAATATTTATTATTATCCCAAGAATTCTACTGAAAGGTGTACACAAAATATCGAGAAATTAATATTAATATTTTACATAGAATATAAAATGAATTCTTTATTCTTTGATTTTGTCAACAGCGCAAGTCGTAACAACAAACCACAGAACATATAATGCACTGGTCGTTACTCATAACTGCATTGAGCATATACATAAAAAACATTAGGTGTACTGTGGATAAAACTGTCTATCTATGCTATTGACATTGACTTGACATAATAATTCTAAATCTATGTTCATAACAATTCTTAATCTAAAGATTTTAGATAAATTTTCTGATATCTTTTGTATTTTGTTAAGGAGCAGATTCTAATATACAAATATACTAAAATCCTGAGACCAAAATGTTATATCGAAGTAGTCTGATCCAAATTATAGTATAAATCACATTGTTCAAATTTATTATGGATAACAATTCCCTGAATAGTCAAGAGCAGGTATTTCAATAATAGACTAAATTGGGTGCGAAAATAAACTGTTGATATTTTCAAGATGGGTCTACCAGAGGTAACAATCCAGGAAAATATTCCAGAGAATGTTCCACAAATCACTTGTGTGATGGGATCTTCAATGGATAACATACCACCTCCAAAACCAGATTTCTATGCACCACCTCCATATGAAATTGTAACCAACCCAACAAAATTACCTACTTATGAAGAGGTTCAGAGGGAGAAACACTTGGAAGGTCAACATATTAATATTCATACTCCCACCATTACTGTAAGTCGCTTCTTAAATTTGACCAATGAACAAAAATTTCAGTTGGCAATAGAACCAAGTGCAGCTCAAACATGGTCTGTTTGAGAATTCCAGAGTGATATCGACGATTTGAAAAAAAGAATTCCTAGAACCAATATCTAACATCCATTTCATGTGACAATTAACAAATTAAGTGAAATACTGAAACATGAGAAATCGCCGGAACATGCTAGTCCATTTCTCACATTTATTTAGTTGGTCCTCACTTAAGGACGTTATCCCCATGTTTGAAATACTGAAACATTGACACTTAACTTCTATAGGGCTCTCCTGTAAAATTTCAAAAACGGGACTCAGGTCGGATGGTTCAAATATTTTGGGCTATTCACTCAAAATAAATGTGACAATTTTCCTATTATAAATGTTATGGAAATGTCTATAACTTAGTACTAGCCACATGTCCCAACCTTGGCCACTTCAAATCTGTGATACATTATGAAAATGAATTTTCAATATTATTCTTTGGGATTATGAGTGTGATACATCGACGTTTAAGACGTGATACCTTGTGTCTACACTTTTCACGTATATTGAGTTATTAGTACCAAAATGTGCAGAAAGAAATTTGTTTGACACTAATATCGTGTGGAATTCGAATTCTGATTGTTCGAGATGAAGATCTTGTAATAATATCTGAATCCTGCAAATAAATCTAACCGTTTTAAAGTTTTGGACGGTTTTTTATCTCTCCTGTAAAATTGGCCGAAAAGTACATACAAGGTATCAAGTCTTAACCATCGACATGTGATTTCTCTTTTTATTATACCCAGTATTGTCTGTTCAATAACTCAGAATTTAAAATCTATAAGTTATTTTTGTATCAAAATTTGAAGGACTCTCCACAGAGAGAAACTCATCCATTAGATCAGCTGGCCGCCAATGTCTCTGTGATCTTCTTGGTTGGGTGTTTGGCATTGATGGTTGGTAGTAATTATTCAAGTGCTCTCTTGTAGAGAAGAAAAGGCTGTCTTATCATCACAAGAATCAAAGAAAATTAATGAAACTGAATAATACGACAAAGTAAACACTGAAAGAATGGTAGTTAGCTTGAAGGCATTGAGGTAGAATATGTGGACAAGGCACCAGAGATTTCTATGTTGTAAAATATTTTCAAGCGGGGATCTACTTCCGGGTCTACCGGAAACGAATGTGCACTTTGTTATTTCAAATGCAATACCCTGTATATTTATACATATGTATTTGAATTCTTTGTTTAATTCTGCAATGACTGATATTTGATGTATGATATGCGCAACCACATCAAGCGATTGTTGAGTTATGGCCTGATTCCCTCTTACTTATTTTTATTGATCAAGCACTATGCAAAGCAAGCAAAAATAATAAAGTACACTAGAATGTTATATCAAAAGTCTGTTCTTTTTTGCGGCGAATGTGACAAATAAACAAAGCAGATAATGAATATAATAATGATAATTAAATAAAAAAATCTCAGTTTAAAACTGACATATTCTTACTCTTGACATAGCCTACTTGAAAATCATCTTAATAAACCTGATGATTAGACAAAGAAACCTGGCTTTATAGTAGTGAAATTCGAATTTTATTCAATAACGGCTAAAGTACTGATTTTAAAACATGAAATGTTTGGCACACTCTAACTAGTTTTTGACGAGCAATCGATTGGAATTACAAAATTATATGGTTACCATTTGAACAAAATCAGATTTCATTGTTTTGTTGAGGCTCACTTTGAAGACCTGTTTGAGACACCCTGCATAATATTTCCTCATAATTTATACAAGAAGCAGTATCAGCGTAATTTCTTTTCTTCCGCAGTTACGAAAAAAATGTCTTACATTGATATATTTTGGAGATATGAACACCAATTTGTGACCATCTTCCTGTCAAAAAATTTGAGAATCAGGCTATAACTCAACAATTGCTTTATGTCGTTGCATAGATGCATAGAAATACCTGGTGTTGGCACTGATTAGATTTTGTTTAAGACTTTCTTGTCGATCGAAAATGTGATATTTTGTGCGGCTTTTCATTTCTCCCGAAAGGGGTCGCGTTATTTGCCGTTGCCGCAGTAGCGCCACGACCGATAAATATTGCGGATTTATTCCGGAACTAGACCAAAATCTGGAATCTAGGATGCCGTTTTGATCTACAAATTTTGGTCACGATTTTTAGTAAGGAGTCGATACACCAGGTATTCTATGCATCTATGTCGTTGCGCATATCATACATCAAATCATTGCAGAATTAAACGAAGAATTCAAATATGTATAAATAAACAGGGTGTACCAACTACTGCATGCAACCAAAAACAGTGCACCAGGCGTAGACGGCATTTCGTGGAAAATATTGAAACAGTTTGATGGGGGGATTCATTCACATATAATAAAAATTTTTGAAACTTGTATCAGAAAACATTTAATTCCATCCATTTGGAAGTCAGGATGTATAATAACAATCCCTAAAGCTAACTCGAATCATAAGTCAGTAAAAAACTACAGACCTATTACGCTCTTACCGGTCCTGGGAAAGCTCTTCGAGAAAATAATAAAACTCAAGATGGAAAAACATATTGCCAACATTATACCCACTTTTCAGTTTGGATTCAGGAATAAAAGGTCAACCACGCACCCACTGGCCATTTTGGTATCCAACACACAAAACGCCAAATTAAAAAATTATAAGACAGCTGCTATAAGTCTCGATATTGAAAAAGCTTTTGATAGTATATGGCATAAAGGTCTCATCTATAAATTAGCCAAAATGAAGGTACCTTGGTACCTCATACTTATAATACAAGATTTTTTGAATGAAAGAAAGCTGATAGTGAGAATAAAAAATATAGTGTCAGAACCATTTTCTCCCAAACAAGGAACTCCACAAGGATCAAGTCTGTCTCCACTCCTCTATATACTGTACTGCTATGACATCCCAAAAGAAGAAAACAATCAACAATATTTACTACAGTTCGCAGATGACACCTTCATCATATCGCACGATAGGTCACTGCCAAACTGCTTGAATGGACTGCAAAGTATGATGAATCAATTGGAAATGTGGCTCAGCAAATGGCGCTTGAAACCTAATCCCGGGAAATCACAATATATTATTTTCCATCATAAAATATGTTCAACTTCGCCTACCATATCAATAAAAGGAATAGCGAAAAAACCTGCTGCGGAAATTAAATATCTTGGAGTTGAAGTGGACAGCAAAATGAACTTCAACAAATATTCGAAATTAGTTAAGAAGAGGACTATATCAAGAGCCAGAACTTTTACCAAACTTACTGTCGGAAATAGAGGAATAAGCACGAAGAACGCAGTCAGAATATATACCACAATATGCAGACCTGTCCTGGAGTATGCACATCCAATATTCATTAATTGTCGACATCCCGCTCTTTATAACTTAAAAACAGCAGAAACTACTTCCCTTCGTACAATTACAAGAATTAGGCACCCGCGAAACAGACTCCACAATCCATCTAATGAATTATTGTACGAAATAACAGAAGTTCAACCGATAGAAGAAAGACTAAAGAAACTGAACAAAAATTTCTATACACGTCTGAAAGAATCGCAGGATATCTTGGAGCTCTTCCACCGCGAACCGATCGCCCAAGCAGCCAGAAAGTATCCACCAAAATCACTGATACAGACATTGGATGAACAGGGTAGCAGCTGATGAAGCAAATCATATTTTTGTAATATATCAGTTGTATATATATATATATATATATTTTTTTTTTGAAATGTTAAATTTTTGTAATTACGAATGGGCTGAAGGACCTTAGGTCGATGGCCTTTTGCTTCTGCAATAAATTCCTTCTATTATTATTATTATTAAACAGGGTGTTAAATTTGAAATAACGAAGTTCACATTCGTTTCCGGTAGAACCGGAAGTAGATTCCGCTTGCAAATATTTTACAAATTGAGTTCATGTACTCTAAACCAAAAATGCAAAATTTTGAATTTTTATCGCAATTCCTTCCTCGAATATGTCTAAAGAAACACTTAAAAAAATCACCCTGTATAGTTGTTTATAAAAACGAGAATAGACTTGAATAAAAAAAGTTTAAAGATCGTGAAAAGATGATCATCTAATAATACTATTACTTTAGTGCGTCAAATGAAGAAATTAAGTGCTCAAGAAACAAATAAAATAAGGGGTTAAAAAATATCCTTAGCTCTCAAAAGAACTTGAATATGGAAAATACTCAGAAAATAACCCGTCTCGGTAAGCTGATTTAAATTTTTTTGAAAATGTGGCAATGACAAGGATGACAAAAAAAAATCAGTCCATTTCTTTCTATATCCTGGGACCTAGGATTTATCCGTTGCCCTGGCTTAGCGTGGGTGCACTGATTAGAGTCCTTTTTCTCACGGAACGAATTCACTTTATGGATACGTCGGTTTCAAATTAATTTTAATTTCAGCAGGCGCGTGCTATATTGCGTTTTGCGAATAACTGGTTCGAGCGTGTAATGCAGGCTACTACGAGCAGGCTCGGATCTATGTTCGACTACACCCCGGATGTTTTTCACACAGAACAAATGACCCAGGTTATACGATATTTAAAGAGAACGGAGTCTGGATATGAGATAAAGGAAAGTTTTATTGACTTAGAAGTTGACGGAAAAACTGGAATTCTAGATAAACAGCAAGCTGATGATTTAGATGTCAAAAAATGTCGTGGGCAATCCTACGACAACAGATCTAATATCGCTGGCATATATAAAGGAGTCCAATCCAGAATTCTACAGATGAACAAGCTGGCAGTATTAGTTCCATGCCTAGCACACTCTTTGAATCTTGTGGGTGTCCACTCGGCTTCATCATGTTCAGAAGCAGTAAATTTATTTGGTGTTGTACAAAAACTGTATTGTTTAGTTCAACCACACGCTGGACAATTATGAAAAGTGCACGAAAACAAATTTGAAAGGAAGCAGCCACACAAGATGGGCTAAACATTAAGCTGTTAATGCCTTGCTCAATAATTCACCGGGAGTTATGAAGGCTGTGGAAGAAATCAAAGAATCCTCACTAGTCGCAGAATCCAAGTATGTGGCTGGTCATTTGCTTCATGATGTGATGGATTTTAGATTCATCCTGAACCTAACAATTTATATACAGGGTGTTTGGTAATTCGACGTGAACCTTGAAAAGGGATATACTAGACGTCATTTGCAGTGAATTGCGTCGAGTAAAGCATGGTCCGAAAATCTATGGTTACGAAGATATGGCGATTTTTCAACTTTTTTGAAATTTTCTACTTCGTTATCGAAAATAATTGATTTTGTGAAAACTACTCGACTCTAAATAGTCAATGAATATTTTTTTCAAAGCTCAGGAGATGGTCCTTATTTCTTGCGAAAAAGTATTCACTAAAAATACAGATAACCCAAGTTATACAGGGTCATAAATGGCTGCACCTGTTTTCCTCATAAAATCTTGATAAAACAATTGAGAATTACTCGAAAAAAGTATTATGAAATTGGTGCACAAATGTAAGGAAAAACTTCCCTGTTTCATCAGCTTTCCAAAAAGGGTACATATGTCAATAATTCCTTCATGCAATCAAAAAATATGGCCGGAAAACCAAGCAGACAACAGACATTTTCGAGTCATTTAGTGATCGAACCATGGCCCGCTTACGGCTTACGAATCACGCCGAGTGAAATGAAGGATAATAGGATATCTGAATGACTCGAAAAAGTCTGTTGTCTGCTTGGTTTTGCGGCCATATTTTTTGATTGCATGAAGAAATTATTGACATATGTACTTTCTTGGAAAGCTGATGAAACAGGGAAGTTTTTCCTTATATTTGTACATCAAGTTCATAATACTTTTTTCGAGTAATTCTCAATTGTTTTATCAAGATTTTATGAGGAAAACAGGTGCAGCCAATTATGACCCTGTATATCTCGGGTTATCTGAATTTTTAGTGAATAGTTTTCCGCAAGAAATAAGGACCATCTCCTCAGCTTTGAAAAAAATATTCATTGAATATTTAGAGTCAAGTAGTTTTCACAAAATCAATTATTTTCGATAACGAAGCAGAAAATTTCAAAAAAGTTGAAAAATCGCGATATCTTCGTAACCATAAATTTTCGGACCATACTTCACTCGACGCAATTCACTGCAAATGACGTCTAGTATATCCCTTTTCAAGGTTCACGTCGAATTACCAAACACCCTGTATTTATTTCATGTTGATTATCGTTGATGCAATGTCTTGTGAAGATCTTGCAAGGAAGAAAACCCTATTGAAAACTGGATCTTGAAAGCTACACTTTTTTCAGAAGAATTGGATGTGGAGCCAATTCTTAGAAATAAACGTGTTTCCAAGAAGAAAAAGCAGGTCGACGAAATGTGCGAGAATGAGTCAAGAACGCTAGATCTAGTTGCTTTATTCTCGAAGGAAATAAAGGATGTTTTCGACAGTTAATTGTCAGAAACCAGAAAAAGCTCAGAGAGCGCAGAGAGTCTGTATACCAATTTCGCATTCCTCAGCGGCCATTCCCTTCTAAACATGCAAAAAGAGGATCTGCAGAAAAATGGGATCCTTTTAGCGCAAAAATAGAATATATATTGAAGAGACTTGAATGCAGTTGATTTTTGTTAGGAACTAGCGGTTTTTAAAGAGCTGGTTCCTGAAATTAGTGAAAGATCGACTTCATTAGACCTGCTACAAATTCTTCACAGGCAAGATCTGCAAGAAGCTTTCCCTAATTTCAGTATAGCTTTAATAATATACTGCACATTACCTACCACGTCTGCAAGCTGTGAACGCAGTTTCAGAAAATTGAAAATGATAAAAAAAATTTTGCGTTACTCAATGAGTCAGGAAAGTTTCTCTGGTCTCTCGATCTTAGCACAGAATACCTAACTGTAGTTAGGTATTCTGTGATCTTAGCTACAGAAAACAAAACTGCTTTCGAAAGAGATTTCGAGGAGCTGATAGATTCGTTCACGGAAAGAAAATCACGTAGCGTGAAGCTGTGAAGTAAAAATCTAATTTCTTTCCTTGTGATATTTTCCTTATTATTATTATTTATTTTTATTATTCATTTGTATTATTTATTTTGTTATTTTTTATGAATTCATATATCACACATATCCTTATTTGTGTGATTGCGCCCCCTTGGGGGCGCAATCATGACTTTTTGCCCCGGTCTGAAAAAATCGTAGATCCGGGCCTGATGTCATACACTCGATACTTTGAAGATTGAATATTATTTACAAGAATTTATGTAATAAAATTGGAATCCAATTTTCAATATTTGCTGGAGTGATACTGAAACATGAAAAGGCCACAGCCCTGTAGCCTCTGAAGAAATATGTGATAAAATTTTGATCTTTACAGCCTCCAGTATTTACCAGACCACATAATCAGAGGGTCATAACAATCAGTAACGAAGCCGCAGATGATACAGATACGAGTCTTTTGGGCACTGATTTCATGTTCTATGTAGCTTTCTTCGGTATGAAAAAGTTTCATTATGTGCATTTCATCTTAAGCTCCGGTTTTTTTTTAGTGGCTTTTGTATTTAACTGGATCGGATTCTTACTCCTCATGTGTTTCTGTCACACGATAGCTTCGCGGTATGGGGCTTTATCTGGATTTGGACTGTCACTTGCGAAGTGGACGTTTATAGTTCAGCATTCAACAGATTTGGCATCTAAAGATAACAGTTGGTTGTGGTGGCTGATAATGACTTTTGGTAAGTTTCATGTAGACTAGCCAAAAGCTCCTATGCTTAGTCGTAAGCTTAGATGCTCCATTCATTCATGTTGTGAGTAATACACGAATTTTGATTTTTCTCCTAAACGATGACCTATTTCTACAGAGCGAGTCTTTTCAATTGTTGATTACACTCATCTAACGAAGCATTTTATTCTTGAACTATTTTTCAAAATTCGGCTTCATTTAATCTTCCAAAGAAACTGAAATTCGGGTTTTTGGAAAACATAAATATGTATTCGCATAGGAAAGATCTATCTCCAAAAGGAATCATTGTGACAACATATCGTTTATCAGATACATCGCGTTCATTGATATACAGGCTGTCCCAGAAGTCCCGCACTTCCTTGAGGGGATCGAAAGTGAAAAATATTCTAAGCCCAAATATCCATGTTTGAAATTTTTTATAACGTCTCTCTCTCTCTTCAGTCCTTCACCCTACGTGAGGGTATGGTGACATCTTTGATAACGTAGTTCATTAGTTATTAATTAATGAAAGTGACCAATCAGGAGCGCGCTACAGAAGATTGCGTAAGCAGTGGGGACTCGAAAGTGAGGCGCCAGTCTCGGTTTACTGCGTGAAAAGCCGGCAGCAGCTCTGGCGTCTCATTCTCGCGTCCCCAACTCCTTACTCATTCTTCTACAGCGCGCTCCTGATTGGTCACTTTCATTAATTAATTACTGATTAACTACTTCATCAAAAAATTTCAAACATGGATATTTGGGCTTAGAATGTTTTTCACTTTCGATCCCTTCAAGGAAGTGCTGGGACACCCTGTATATCAACAACCGCCATGGATCCGACTTGAACGTGCCACAAATCTTCATCCAGGGAAGTACTGAAAGTCTACCCACTTCGATGAGGTTGGAACTTTCACTAGTTCCCTGGATGAAGATTTGTGGCAAGTTCGATTCGGATCCATGGCGGTTGTTGATATTTTCATCAATGAACGCGAACGCGATACTTATATCTGATAAACAAACGATAAATATTCGCATCTTTGATGCATGAAAGTTTTGAATGCGAATTGTTTGAAATATCATCGAACCCCTTGTTTTGTTTGATTTTTTAAGGTTGCCGTTCAGAGCGAGTAGAAAATCTAATCCGGTAGAGGCGCCACCGTGCATTTTATGGAATATCTCCATAGAACTTACATGATCACTATACATAAGTTCTATGAATATCTCTATCCTCATGAATGAAATACAGGGTCACAGGGACTATATTATATTAATACTAGCTGACCCCGCGAACTCCGTTCCGCCTTAGAGGCAATAAGTAAGCAGTTTTTGTTATACCACGTTCCCGTTAGGTTAGGTAAAGGGGTGAAAATTTAGGGTTGTATGTATTTTGGTGTGCTGTATCATAAAAAAATAAAAAATTTCGTCCAAAAAATGAAAAAAAAAAGTTAGGGGTGGACCGCCCTTAACATTTAGGGGGATGAAAAATAGATGTTGGCCTATTCCCGGTCTTACCCGATATGCACACTAAATTTCACGAAAATCGGTCTAGCCGTTTCGGAGGAGTTCGGCCACGAAGTTCAAACAGGAGAATTTTATATAATAGAAGAAGATAGTCACTGTAGAATGAAATGTGCAATGGCGCTCTCTATCCGAAAATCGCTGAACTATGGAATTAGTGGATATGTGGGTAAAGCAGGAACTTCTTCCCGCCATATATTTGAATTTGGCCATTCTCTGCCAATTCTGTATTCCAAGTTGTTTTTCTGAACGAAAATAATTTCGTTTTAATTTTTTCATTTTCATATCAACATCTATTGATATTTTTTACCTATGAAACATATTATAAAAACTTTCAATTGTTTGACCCAAAATATTTTGCTCGAAATCGGGAAGATTTGTTAACATTTACGCAGGCTTTCACCACGAATCACGATTTCTGAATTTTTGACTGTTGATAAACAAGACCTGATCTCAGAATTGAGCTCATTTTCTGCAATATTTTCAGAAATGAGAAGAGACTCAAATATAAATAATGTCTGTTCAAAAGAAAAACGTATAGTTTTGAGTAAATTTATTGTAGAGCTGGCAGAGCGCTTTTGGTTGGTTAGCCATCTTCAGTACCAGTGTCCTAAAATAAACATAAAGTGCCTACAGAGTGCAACGTCATAGATACAATGGGTCTGGGAAATGAGCCATTATGAAAATGAAAGTCTGAAACGACCTAGTCACCCACACATATAAACAATTATTAACGAAACAATATAAAAGAAGATGGCTAACTGGCCGAACGCGCTCTACCAGCTCTACAATAAATTTACTCAAAACTATACGTTTTTCTTTTGAACAGACATTATTAAATTATTTGAGTACACAGCCCCCCAACCCACATGGTCAAATATAAATTGCCAAAATATATCTGTTGATTCGCGATGTCTAGGGTGCCTAAGCTGCTGTTGTTCAGTATTAAAAAAAAAATGAAGATGCATTCGTCGGCATATTTTAATATAATGTTGTATATAAGTATATATCAACATTATCATGTACGTAGGTAAAATGTGAAACGGTATGTTCTAAATTAAAATAAATAAAATCCAGAATTCGTTCCACCATTGCTCAGGAAACCCTTGGAGCACTAGTGTTAATGAATGTGGAAAGTGATATTACGGATAATATCGACAACGATACAATAATAAATATTTTGAGCACGAACCATGTTTTTAAAAACAGACTTTAGACAGAGAATGTGTCCCGACTGATTTTTCGAGAGTTACTATGTTTTTGTCTCGTTTTTTTAGAGTGCTTATTTTTTATTTGATTATATATTTTGTTTTAAATTATACAGGGTGTTTGGAGGGTGAGTAGCCATAGGTAATAGTGGATAGGTGATGCTCTTGGCTACTTGTTGCGCCTAATAAAATAACATATTGCCCAAAGTTCAAAGTGTTATAATTTTTTTGCCATTTTTCTAGAAATTTCCCATTTTTCTCATTAAAATCTTGAATTTTTCAAACTTAATGCTCTAGATGCCTTTAAAATGAGCACGCTATTTTTAGCTGTGTTAGAATGAGAGAAAAGATTTCACCTGCTCAATGGAATAGTTTTGTCGTCGCCCTTTTAAGGCATCCTTGAAGACAAAACGGTTTTTTGTTGAGTTATCTGATTATTAATGGTACATGTTACATACTATGCAAAGTTTTTAAAACCCCACACCATGTGAATTTTTTTTATTTCACTTTGTAAAGTGGACACAACATTATTTTTTTTTTTCATTTTGATGTTTGATACGACGCTGTAAGGTTTTTTGAAGACGTTTGTATGAAATTATGATTCAATCTGAACGTTCCAACGTTCCTAATCTCGTTTAAGGCACTAGCCGAGATTATCTGTGACAAAACTAGACTGAAAAAATAAATCATTTTATAGGCACCTCGAGCATTAAATTAAAAAAAAATCAAGATTTTAATGAGAAAAATGGGAAATTTCTAGAAAAATGGCAAAAAAATTATAACACTTCGAACTTTGGGCAAAATATTATTTTATTAGGCGCAACAAGTAGCCAAGAGCATCACCTATCCATCATTTACCTATGGCTACTCACCCTCCAAACACCCTGTATAATTCAAATGTGTTGTATTTTTGTCAAACGTTAGGGTGGCCAACCTTCCGGGATTGGCCGGGATTTTTCCAGAATTTAATGTTGAATTTGGGGTTGGGGATTATTCTGAAATTGGCGAAAACCAATTCCTAGTGTCCAATGTTCGAACTCGACTATGGTGCATATCTTTAGAAAGGTTGCTTTCTACTTATTTTTCCGGGTTCACCTTAAATTACGTTACTCTTTCAGAATCTGAACCAGTACGCTGATTCTCAGCCTCTGGAGGCATCCGCGACAAGCGCTTTGGGGCTCCCTAAAAATTTTTTCCCGGTGCGCCCCCACCATACCAGTCCGGCCCTGGGTTCAGGTACTATGCAGAAAATGTCGTCTACGAATTTTCATATGTATAATAATTTATTCACTTCAACTACAGTTTCGAAACCTATGATATAATGAGCAATTTAATAATTTGGCCGTGAACAAAAATATACTCACGAAGCAGGAGACTGCTCGTGTGTGAGTGTTATATGAATAAAATGAAACATTTAGGCTTAAAAATTTAGGAATGTGCACTTATAAATCAACAATAATATAAACAACAATACATAGTATACACAAAAACACCATCAAGAACAACAAAAACCACCAGGAACACTCATTTCTCTATCAACTGTACTATTTTACTACGGTGAGTGTCCCCCACAAAAGCTCGGAGTGCTCTTCTGAAATGTCGAAGCACAGGAATCTGTCGTATCTCGACTGGAACAAAATTGAACACCTTTGGACCCAAGTAGCAATAATTCATTTGCCCAATGGTTTTTTTCATGTGTGGTAAAATGAACCTATGTCTGTGCCGAGTACCATAATGATGTGTCAAAGTAGACAATTCATCTCTGTTCCCATATTGGAGGACTGCTATGCTCATAAAGTAGATCTGTCTAGGATCAAGTTGCCCAGATTCAGAATAGAGTAAGTCGCTGGGATAATCATAGCTTCTTCCCAGGATTATTCTGAGGAAACGTTTTTGTATGACCTCAAGAGAATGCAAGTGAGTCTTAGACACTCCACCCCATCCAATGATTCCATAATTTAGGTGCGTCTCAACTAAACTCCTGTATATAACTATCATCTGTTTGAATACAAGGATGTTTTTTATTCGTTTGAATTTATACAGTATGCATCTCAACTTCTTCACAACATATTCCATGTGGAAGTTCCATCTGAGATGGCTGCCCAGGATGATCCCAAGGTATCTGATTTTATTTGTGGGCTTGATGCCACCAACATTGCCGAACGACAACTCAAACGATGGCAAGGAAATGTTGTAGCTACTGAACGGCACGTAGAATGTCTTTTTGAGGTTGACTGATAACAGTCTGCTATCAAGGAATGATTTCAACTTAATTATGTCGTCTTCAATTTTGCGCTTCAAATCAAACCAGTTTTCATCCTCACAGAACAGTACTGTATCATCGGCAAAACTGATAATCTTGGAATTGATATCTAAATTGAATATATTATTCATATATATGTTGAATAGGATTGGTCCCAATACTGTTCCCTGGGGCACACCACATGTTATGATTCTCTCCTCGCCGACAATATCTCCAATCTTTACTCTTTGTTTCCTATCAACCAGATAACTCTCGAACAGATTATAAGCCGTTCCCCTCACTCCCATGTCGCACAGCGTATCCAACAACCTCACGTGGTTGACAGTATCGAAAGCTTTCGTAAGATCCAAAAACAGGCCAATCGATGGGCGGGAGGAATCCAAACTCTCGTACAAATTCTGTGTCAGCACCCTGATCGCATCCTGCGCAGACATACCCTCACGAAAGCCGTACTGTGACGGTGACAACAATTTATGCTTGTCAAGGAAGGAATTTAATCTTCTCTGGATAACCTTCTCTAGTATCTTTCCGAAATTAGTTATCAATGAGATCGGTCTATAACTAGCCACATCGTTTCTATCTCCACTCTTATAAATTGGCGTAACTATTGCGGTCTTGAGAGCCAATGGAAAATAACCCTCCTTCAAAGACCTATTCACTATGTTGGTAAGGGGAGCTGAGATTTGATCCGATATAAGTTTGATTGTTTCTACTCTGATATTATCACATCCAGGTGCCTTTTTATTTTTAAGTCCTGAAATAATCTCCTTGATTTCGGTTTCCGTTGCCGGGATCAAAAAAATTGAATGGTCGCAAACAGTTTTATTCTCAACATATTTGGGATTTTGGGTTATCTGATTGGCCAGCCTCTCCCCTACTCTGACGAAAAATTCATTAAAACAGTTCGCGATCTCAGAAGGATCACTTATATTTCGACAGCCTTGATCTCTAATGGAAGTCACAAGGGCAGGCTCCGGACTTGTCAATACCTCATTCACAGTTTGCCACAATTTTCGGGAGTCATGGCTTCCAGTTTCAATACAACTACGGAAATACGCAGTTTTAGTTTTATAGATAAGTTTTTTGAGTATTTTCTTATATTCAATGTATTCCCTCAATAAAATTGCATTCCCTGGATGTTTCCTCAGATTGCGGTACATTGCATTCTTCTTGTTTATGGAATTCATCAAAGAAACAGTTATCCATTTTTTCCGTTTTCTATGGTTGCTATTCACCTTCACATACCTCGTACACTGTCTCAAACTTGCCTCAATTATACCTATGAACGCATTTGTTTCAGAGTCCAAATCACCCCCCGGTAAAGCCTCATCCCACACAACAGACCCCATCCTTTCCATGAACGCTTTTTCATCGATTTTCTGGCGATAATTTACAAATTTTCGCTTCGTTTTTTCAACTTGTGGCACCATGATCTGCACCATAACGGTAAAATGATCTGTTACATCAGTTTCGAGTGTCATTGGCAGAACAGAATCATAGGTCTGATCACTAGACTTGATGAATATATGATCTAGACATGTGCAAGAACCATTTTGAACTCTTGTGAATGTATTTATGGCAGATATGTAGCCATGCTCACTCAGGGTGTCCAAATAATATTCGACCTCCTTAGAATTCATCATCAAATCAATATTCATGTCTCCGACAAACATACTATAATCAGAAGCCTCACCTTCCCCATCCATTATCAGGTTCAACTCCTCAACAAAAGACGAAACATCGGTAGACGGCGATCTGTAGGCAGCACCGATGGCAAAAGTTTTACCGCAGAATTTCGCTTTCATCCTCAGTAAATAGCTCCCATTGAGTTTAACCATATTATGCGAACTATAGACATCCGACCTGACAAATGCAACAACACCATCGTTTCGATTTAGTTCACCAAAATTATATAATGTTCTATATCCAGGTATATTAAATATTCCTACATCAGGTATCATATGCGTTTCAGTGCAGACTATGCACTCAAAAGGGACATCAATTTCATCCAGCAAAAGCAGAAATTCATCAAAATTTTTTGAAATGCTACGAATATTCATATGTACCACCTTAAAATTCCCCAACTCCCCATTTATCCCCAAAACCTCTGTAACCTCCCCAGGCCTACCCAGCAAGAATGTATCCAATTTGGCAGTACTAAAATCACGTATATAAGGATCCATAATGTGAAATGTAAAAATATTTTTAGTTTATACTCCCCACCTTGTCATCTTTCTATTTTGCTATTTTGTTTCATTTATATAATCTCCATCATTATTAACAATTACTTTTTATTCCTACCTGGCCGACAGTTGTTCCTCAGCATCCGATTTTCCCCGGCTTTTTTGCCTTCCACACTTGTGTTGACGCTTTTTGTCAATGGAGGTTTAGTTCCAGGAGGAGTGCTCTTAAATGTTGCTGTCGCTATCTGATGAACCGCAGGTAAAAGCTCGCGTGGTGTCTCTGCAATACAGTCAGCTTCCAACTTTTCACCGCTCTCCACAAGACTATCCTCACTCTGTACAGAAGTCCTCCTGACAGTTGGGGTCGGGGGAGCACTGCTACTTTTTGGGACAAAGGTATTCACAATCTCGGTATCGCATTTGGGTTCCAACTGATCTGCCGTGTAGGAAACCCCATTCACATAGAGTTTCGAGTTTCTTATGTATGTGTTCAGATTTTTCGATTTCGCCTCCTTAAGATGTTTGACAAGGATCTTATTTATTTTTCGATCTTCAGGACTCAGATCGTTTGTAATTGATATTCCAGTTCCCCTCAATTTGTATAGTTGCTTGAATATGACCTGTTTCCTAAGATATGATACGAATTTCACAATGATGGTATTTTTTCTTCCAAAAGTGTATATGTCGTTTATGTCTCCTTCCACGAATTCACTCTCAAAAATCAAGTTTAATTTCTCCAGAGTAGTCTTCAACAGAGTTTCCCCCTTTGCATCAATACCAAATATCACTATATTATTCTTCCTACTGGATCGTTCCAAACTAGCAATTCTCTCCTCCAATCTCAGATATCTCCCTTCTATACTCTCAAATTTACAGTCTATAGCCTTTATTTCTGCTCTAATTTCAGCTGTATTCTTAATTACGAGATCCTCCAGTTTACTGAACAACTCTTGATTTGTAAGGGTGTTCATATTTCCAACCATATACCACCAGTTGACGCATCCAACAAATGTCGACGTGTGTGAAAACTGCCTTAGGTATATTCCCAATACAATCTCTTATCTTCCTCCAGATGTGGGTGGCACTTATCTACTCTTTGTTGTCGTATAGTTTGAATATCCTCAGTTGTCCTCCAAAGTCGGTTTTCAACAAGAAAGATCTATATCTACTATCTAATAATAATCTAATAAATTATTTTACTCTTATTTTACTATTTCTCTGAATCACTTAAATATTCAACCTATCACTGATTAAGGATGGAAAAACAAAGGACACACGCTTCACTCAGCCGAGGCCGATCGGTGAGACTTATATTAACTTACAAGGGGGGCCTAGGATAAGAACAGGGTGAGAAAACAGAGGATCAAAAAACACAGGTAGGGAAAAGTTCAGCGGAACAGAGATAAATCACACCGTGTGTGGTTCCTCTTAGAATGCAGACGAAACCACCAGAAATTCAAATGAACATATGCCGAGCGCCAGGCGTGAATCAACTAAATACCGAGATAAGGATGTATCAAAATCAAAAATGGATCTCGAATGAGAAGCAATACTTTCAATTTCATAAGATGGATCGGTCAGAAATCTTGCGCGACAGAAACCGCGAAACATCCGTCAAATCACACTGGCAAAAAATGGAATTTTCTTACAGTTTATCCACCTAAGCAAATCGACAAATCACGGAGCACAACTCAAACGTGTCACTTTCTCACAAGGTTCGTTAAATACTATCATTGTATGGTACTCCAAATGTCAGTTTTAGTATGGCTTCGTCTAGCAAGTCGTCCACCATCTGGGCCAAAATCTGAGAGACGACCGAGCCCATCGGAGTACCTTTTATTTGTTTAAAGAAGCAATCGTTAAACTTATAATAAGTTGTTTCTGAAACAACAAACAAGGAAAACAATAAAGACTGTTACTCATTCCACAACCACATAACCAATTGGCTTTTTTATAAGCCGAGGTTCTTTTATAATGGTGTTAGATTTTGTTACATGCGAGATCGATAAATTCTGTTTTTGACGACCGGCACTTTTGTGATTTTTTGTTTCTCTTCTAATTTCAGCGAAGGAATAGTATATTATTTCATTAGGAGGAGAAGTGTCACTTTTCGTGGCGAGCTTGAGTTTATCCGCCGAACGGAGTGAGGCGGATAATTGAAAGCGAGCCACGAAAAGTCACTTCTTCTCCGAATGAAATATGCTATTTTATTTCCAAACGTTTTCAAATTCATGAAAATTGTACATTTATATTGTAACTTTATCAAATAAAAATGACGTTTGAATTGGAAGTTTTCGTATTCTATGCATCTATGTTCATATTGTTCATGGCAACCAAGTAATCTTTTTCGTAGCAACCACTTTTCCTGCCGCCGGAGGGAAAAGTAAATATTTCTCCGCCTAGGCGGAGAAATAGAACTTTTCGATGATCCTGTCAGTCGAGAACTGACGTTGTTATCGTACGTTTGGAAATAAAATGAATTTTTTCTAAATATTGTACGCTAATGCAATTCGGATTTTCCAAATTTTCGGCCATAATTGCGCGGAATACAACAAATACAGTAAACCGCAGCTCGCCAAGAGTCGACGGTACACAAACTGGATGTGTACAGGGTGGCCAGATTTCGATATTTTAGTACTACAGCTCCTTAACTATAAGAGATAGGGATTAGGTATTTCATGTCATGTTCTCTTTTTTCGATAAACACACATTGCTGAAACCCCAAGTTGCTACGGCATCTAGTGTCCGAGCTACAGGCGCTTTTTTTGCTTAGGGAAGCATTCATTACGGTTATGAACGGGTTACATGAAATTTTGTGTTATTGTCATCATTAAAATAGATCATCTAAGTATTTTATGTTTTTTAGTTTTAATTTATCAGAGAAATCATCCAAGAATCAACAAGTTTCGCGAAACCTTCTATTGGTCGGAGTAAAAATAAAGCTAAAATTTTATAAATCAATTTGGCAGCTTACAATAATTTTGAGATATCGAATTATATGGCCTCCTCAGTTGGGCGGAAGTGAATAGGGGCAGTTTCCTTTCTCTATGGAAGTGAATCGAAGCCTGTTTGGATTTTGTTTAACTAAAAGTGTTTTTCGAAATTATAGATATATAGTGAACTCGGAAGTATATCATGATATATATATATATATAGTTATTAATGGTCATTGTCACCTCCAAAATATAAACTCAACAAGCGTTGTCACCTCATATATAACGCTCTCACCTCCGAAATCGGAGGTCACAACGTTTTGCCTTGTTTCTTAGCTTGTTAGACTCAGGAGACTTCAGGGATCAACATATCAAAAAATCGTTTTGAGGTCAGAACGCACCATATTTCTGTACTGTACAATCTTTTAGTTCAGCTATATACCACCAGCGCTAGTGCGCCGTCCTATATACGGAGAAATAAGTCGAAGAGACATTCAGTTCGTTGTCACCTCCGTAAATGGCAACACTGTAAACCATACTCGTATGGAGCAGGTGCGCTGAGGCATGCATGAAAAAGTGTATCAAAACAACATCTGGCATTCTTTCGAACCATAAAATCGTCTGGTTGATGTAAAATGAATCGTTTGTGAAAAGTTCGGAGGTCGATATTTCTGACCCGACTATGAGATAACTAAAAATCTTTAAACGGAACATTTGTTATTGTCGTTATTAAAAGCTTCATTAGGTTCTTTCTTCTTTTATTCTGCAAGATTTTCAGAGTTTGTCTAAGAATAAAAAAATTGCATATACCAGATTTCATTGAAATACACTAGTACGACTGAATACAGTATATTTTCCCCGAAACTGAATTACGAGCCGGTTTTCTAATGACGTTTATTTTTTTTTCACCTACACAAATTGAGTTTTTTAGTTCTTAGGGCCTAATGAAATCATCCCAAAAAATAATTATAAATTCTTATCCTTATACATTGCACCAATATTTAGACGATATATGAACTGGAGCTTGGTCGTCAAAGGTGAATAGTATTGTAACGTTCTCGGGGTTCAAACAAATTGTCTGCTGAATTTAAACGTCTAATTTATTTCCAATACCACTAACTTACACACTAATTTATGTACAATAACTAATACTGATTTATTTACACACTTGCTAATAATGCTGATTTATATTCACTACTTCGAATTCGCGATTCACAATTCGATTCGGCTCTATTCAGATAGTAACTAACTGACAGCAACACGCGCGTCTTTTTATATGGATCCGACTCTGTTCGAGAATAATCCGGATAGTTTCTGGAAGGCTTCTAGAATTCCTACGCGGAATCAGAGAGTCCAGAGACGTATTCAGGAGGATTTAGTCCGCTACACTGCCCCCTCCTTAAGACGTTCGGTCCCCGAACACCCTGGATGATGTGGCTGAATCTACAGGCGTCTCCTTTTCTGCAGCACCCCTGTTGTCCGAAAAAGCATTCCACTGTCTTCTTCTTCGGCGTATATCCGCTCGGGTTGAAACTGCAAACCAGTATCTTCATTCCGGTCTTATGGAAAATGACCTCAAGCATACTTCGAACGATTCTCCAGTTGAGCTGATCTAAACCACAACCCAACTTTGGCACAGCTAACTTTTTCACCTTCAACTTGGTGAGCTCGTCTCTCAGCTGCAACAGGGTGTCCCACATACTTTTATAGCTGGGTTTGTTGTCGGAGAATCTCTTGGTTACCAGGTAGAAGAGGTAACGCTGGCCATCAGCCAACCTCAGCGTTTTCCCAGTACGAGGATGTTGTTTCAGGAGCTCTGGTACACGGCCAAATTTCTTCCGGAAGACGAATGCTATTCCTCTCGACATACGCAGGTCTTCCGAGACACAATGGGCTAGTGAATAGTCTTCAGATACAGAGAAGAGATCTTGCTGTTTCTCGATGGTTACTCCGAATCTTGCCTTTCTGGTTCCACCGTAGTTTGCCATGAATAGGTCAAAACTCATCTCCTCACGCTCCGCTTTCCGAAAAGTCGTTCTTCTCAGATGGGTTTCGTCATGTTCTTCGTAGTCTGCCTCATATTTGCCTAGACGATTTATATGGACCACACGTTTCTTGCCTCTGGGTAGTTTCTGGATACGGTACACTACATCGTTGATTCGTTTTACTACTCTGTATGGCCCTTCCCAATCCTTCTGCAGCTTAGGTGATAAACCTCTCTTCCTCTGGGGATTGTACAGCCAGACTAGGTCTCCCACATTGAAACCACCTTCTGCAGCTTTGCTGTCATACCGAGTCTTCATTCGGTCACTCGCTATTTGGAGGTTCTGTCTGACCTTCTCATGGATGTAATGTAGCCTACCCTTCAAGAGGCTCGCGTAGTCCTCACCAGCTATCTCCGCTCCAGGCTTGCATCCAAACTCCAGGTCACAAGGCAACCTTATTTCTCGGCCGAACATAATACAGGCTGGTGTCTCTCCAGTCGATTCTTGCACTGACGACCTGTAGGCCATAGTGAACAGATGGAGATACCTGTCCCAGTCTCTTTGGTGATCAGAGACCACTTTAGCCAGATATTTTCCCACAGTTCTATTCATTCTTTCGACCATGCCATCTGACTGTGGGTGAAGCGCAGTTGTCCTTGTCTTTTTGATTCCGAGTAATTGGCATACATTCTGGAACAGGCTAGACTCGAAGTTTCGTCCTTGATCCGAATGAAGTTCGAGAGGCACACCAAATCGGCTAAACATCTCCTTAATCAGAACATCCGCCACTGTCGAGGCCTCTTGATTTGGAATAGCATAAGCTTCAACCCATTTGGTGAAATAATCCATCGCAACCAGTATGTACTTATTCCCATCTTCGGTTTCGGGGAATGGACCTGCAATATCGATGGCAACTCGTTCCAGAGGACTCCCCACGTTATACTGCTTCATTGGAGCTCTACGACTTCCCCTCGGGCCATTCGATGAGGCACATAATCTGCATTTCCGGCACCAGTCTTTAACATCTTCTTTGCAGTTGACCCAGTAAAAACGCTCTCTAACCTTTTCTAGCGTTTTTTTGATACCGAAATGGCCACCGGAAGTTCCGTCATGTAACTTCTCTAAAACCTCTCTCACTCGACTCCTGGGAATTATCAGCTGTTTCCTTGCTGCGGTACCTTCGTCATTTTCGATGGACCTTTTCAGCAGTCCATCCTCCAAAATGATAGAATCCCACTGTGCCCAGTAGGACTTGACCCTAGGATTCAGATGACTCACTTCCTCCCATCTTGGTCTCTGGCCGCTTATCTTCCAATGCAACAGCATCTTCAATTCTGGGTCACTTTCCAGATCTCGCTTCAGGGATTCTGGCATCCAGTCCGTATCAACTATGGTCGTTCTCAAGCAGAATTCTTTCTCTTCTACTTTATTGCAGTGCTTGCAATCTGACGGACATGGTCTCCTAGATAATGCGTCAGCGTTACCATGAGTTCTTCCTGCACGATGTTCGACAGTAAAATTATATTCCTGCAATCTTTCTATCCATCTGGCAACCTGACCCTCTGGATTCTTGAATTGTAGAAGCCACTTCAGAGCGGCGTGGTCAGTCCTGAGAAGGAATTCTCGGCCGTACAGATATTTATAGAAGTGTTCCATGGACTTCACTGCAGCGAGAAGCTCTCTTCTTGTAACGCAATAGTTACGTTCGGGCTTTGACAGGACCTTGCTGAAATATCCTATTACTTTTTCTTGGCCATTCTGAATTTGGGACAATATGCCCCCTATGGCCATGTTACTCGCATCTGTGTCCAAGATGAACTTTCCACTGACTTGGGGATAACTTAGAACAGGAGCCGTTGTTAGAGCTTGCTTCAGCCGATTGAAAGCATCCCCGCATTCCATATCCCATTTGAAATCTTTTCCATCTTCCGTGAGTCTCGTCAAAGGCTTCGCAATATTGGCAAACCCAAGAACGAATTTCCTATAGTAGGTACACAATCCAAGGAAACTTCTTACTTGATGCCTGTCTTGCGGTATCGGCCATTCTTGTACGACCTTGACCTTGTCTGGGTCAGCACTAATTCCATTTTCAGAAACTACATGTCCCAAGTATTTTACTTCTCTCCTGAACATGTGGCACTTCTTCGGACTGAGTCTCAAATTTGCAGTGCGTAGCCTCTCCAGAACGTCTCTTAAATTTCTCAGGTGTTCTTCGAATGTCCGACCAAAAACAATGACATCATCCAAATAAACCAGGCACGTCTTCCAGGATAATCCTCGAAGAATGGTTTCCATTAATCGCTCGAAGGTCGCAGGTGCGTTACATAGACCAAATGGCATTACTGTGAACTGCCACAGTCCTGTCCCAATGGTGAAAGCTGTTTTCTCTTTGTCCTTGGGGTCTAGTTCCACCTGCCAATACCCGCTCTTCAAGTCCAGTGTGGAGAACCATCTTGAGCCAGAAAGAGTGTCCAAAGTGTCATCAATCCTTGGAATGGGGTAACAATCCTTCTTAGTGACTTCGTTCAGACGACGGTAATCTACACAAAATCTGGTGCTGCCATCTTTCTTTTTCACCAGAACTACAGGTGATGACCAAGGACTATCTGATGGCTCTATTATTCCTTGTTGGTGCATGTCCTTGATAATATTTTCTGCTTCTTCTCTCTTTGCTATCGGAAGTCTTCGTGGGTGTTGGCGAATGGGACCGGATTTATCAGTGTTGATTGAATGTCTCACAACATTTGTTCTTCCCATTTGAGTATCATCCGTAGCAAAAACGTCGCTGTATTCACTTATCAATTTCTTCACCTCGCTTATGTGTTCTGGTTCAAGGTCTATGTAGGAAGAAGTCAGTATCTCAAGTAATTTTTGCGAACACTTCCTCCTTCTGGTAACCTTGTTCTGTTCATCCCGAATGTCTCCTGTCACACAAAGCACGGAGCAGCTTTCCCCCAGAATCGTGTCCTTCTTCAACGTCACCGGATACATGTTGGTATTCAATATCCTCACAGGAACTTCCTTTCCGCCTCTCACTAAGGTTTTTCCGACTAGCAATCCTTTTCCTAGGTTATTCTCACTAGCTGGTTCAATGAGTCTTGTACCGTTATCTCGAAGGTTTCTGTCTAAGTACCCCTTCACTATCGTTTCTGCCTGGCCACCTAGGTCAACATCTTCGCTGAGCAAGACTCGAATTGATGCACCTTCACATCCCAAGAATGGGATTTCCAGACTTCCAATTCTCAAGACATCATTCCTCATATCCATCTGGAAGCCATAACCTTTGATGACATCCATTCCCAAGATGACTTCCTCCATGATATCTGCTACCAGCACCTCATGTTCGAGAGTTATGTCTCCAATGCTCAGGACAATCCTTTTCTTTCCATGTGTTGATACGTCCTCTCCAGTAGCTGTTCGTAAACGGACCATTGTTTGTCGGATTTTTCCATTCCTTTCAACTATTCCTGGCTTTACTATGGTCCGGGTTGCGCCTGTGTCGACTAACATTTTAACCGACCGCCCATCAACTTTACCGTCGACATAAATACTTGAAGAGATGGTCTGAATTATGACTTCTGGGGCATTGTCATGGCGGGTCGGTTTATGCCCCTTCTCACCAACCCGTTTTAGTTTTCCTGTTCCTGACGTTTAGCTGGCTCTTTACAGTAGCGCCGAATATGTCCTTCTCCGCCGCAATTCCAGCATCTTGGTCTTAGTCCTCTATTCCGTCGCTCTTGACGAACTCGGCGTAGTACCTCTTCTATGATTTCATCGCTGACCGAGGAATCATCCACAGTGCGCCTCACCTTGCTGTGTCCCCTGTGCGAAGCCTGTTTGGCAGCTTCAAACTCTAATGCAAAGGCCAGGGCGTCATCCAGAGTCTTTGGTCGGGCCAATCGTAGTGTCTGTTGGGTTTCCATATCTCTCAGACCATCGACAAAGGTCTGGATAGCGAGCTGTTCCAGGAAGCTATCCGGTGCTGTAGGATATGCCAGTCTTACCAACCTTGCTATATCGGCTTCAAATTCCTGCAAAGTTTCTGTACTCCTCTGCTGGCGACTCTTGATCTGTGCGTGATACACTTGTTGGAGGTGTGCATCACCATATCTCATTTGGAGTTTAGTTGTTAAAGCCTCGTAATTACCTTGTAGGCTTGCAGGAACAGTCTGGAGTATATTCAATGCATCTCCCCTTAGTGCAACAATCAAGGCTGTCGCTTTCTCTTCCGCTCCCCAACCATTGGCATTCGCTGCTGCTTCAAATTGCTTCTGGTACGTGCACCAAGGTGTTTTGCCGTCAAAAGTTGGAGGTTTAATCTTCATTTTACTACTTTCTGTGTTGTTTTCTGATTTCACGAAGTTATTGGATGGTGAGGCTCGAGTTTCTTTTCCATGTGACGTTCTCTTCAGGGACTCTATCAACTTGGCATGATGTTCAATTATCTCTGATATGTCTTCGAATTTTTCGTCCACTTTATCAAATTTTCCATTGACTTCTTCAAATTTTTCGTCAACCTTATCAACTACTTCGTCGAATTTTTCATCAACTTTATCAAATTTTCCATTGACTTCTTCAAATTTTTCATTAACTTCATCAATTATCACATCCTTGATGGCCTCCATTCTCTCATCCAATGAACTTGCAATTTGACTCACCAATTCGTTACAATTGTTCATCTTTTCCTCCACCTTAATTTCCATTTTATCCATTTTTTCTTCCAATTTCAGGCTCATTTCCCGAGAATTTTCTTCCACCTTATTTTCCATTTTATCCATTTTTTCTTCCACTTTATTTTCCATTTTATCCATTTTTGAACCCATTTCTCGAGAATTTTCTTCCATTTTTAAGCTCATTTGTTCAAAGGCTTGCTTGAAGAATTCCATACTCGCCTGGTCCATTTTCTCCTTTTGCGATCTTGTTGTCGGCATTCAAAAGTTCCACAATGAAGTCCACAATTCACTTAGCACAGCAGTTCAATTGACCCCACACCTGACACCAATGTAACGTTCTCGGGGTTCAAACAAATTGTCTGCTGAATTTAAACGTCTAATTTATTTCCAATACCACTAACTTACACACTAATTTATGTACAATAACTAATACTGATTTATTTACACACTTGCTAATAATGCTGATTTATATTCACTACTTCGAATTCGCGATTCACAATTCGATTCGGCTCTATTCAGATAGTAACTAACTGACAGCAACACGCGCGTCTTTTTATATGGATCCGACTCTGTTCGAGAATAATCCGGATAGTTTCTGGAAGGCTTCTAGAATTCCTACGCGGAATCAGAGAGTCCAGAGACGTATTCAGGAGGATTTAGTCCGCTACAGTATGTACATAATTTATCCGTTTCGTCTAATTTTGAAAAATAAGGAAAAAACTTTGTGACTGATTGCATTTTAAAAGTTTCCTTTTAAGATAAACTGCGAACATTTCTCCACAGAAACAGATTCAAGAGAAAGGTGGAAGGTGGAATCACCGTTTATAAACAGGTTCCTTGAAAAAAGTTGGAGACTTTCAATAATGAACACTTAATAATAAATAATTCTATTCGTATGTTGATTATAACATAAGCATTAGGTTTTTTTAGTAACATATTTCTCAAGATATATGAAAGTTTGCCTCTCGAGAGCACAGTAATTTCCGAAAGAAAGTACCTACTTGAAGATTCGATATTCACGAAGCGGCTTTATTTGCGAGCATCAAAATTATGCTTCCTCAAATTCCACCCGATGATTCAGCTTATCCGAAATGTTAATGTCACCATATATTCAAGATTTCAGATTCGATCCAACTGAAATATGGTATCTTGGATGAAATATGTCGACTCTAAAGTTCATGCAGAATTTCAGCCGAACTTTACGAATAGGTTAGATGTGAAAATGAAACTTTCACAGAATTTCGCATCATTTCCTTTTCGGAATATACTTTTTGGTGAATTTAAATTCGATCGTATTTTAGAGTTATTAAGTGAATGATAATGGATGTAACTCCAAAGCAGTCGAGCAGATTTAGTTCGAGAGAGAGTCGCACCATCAAGACTCCACAGCGAGCAGGAAAATTTCTAGTGTTTGTTCCTTTCTCTCGAAAGTTGAATGTCTATGAATGATCGGCCCCAAAAATTTAAAATCAATGTTCTCATCAAGAGCCTTATCTTACAAAAAAAAGTATGCAGCCAAACAGCGTAAACAAGTGAACGAGCCTATACCTGTCAGCAAGCAACTGAATTCAAAATTTGAAATACAAATCAAATAGCTTTTGGTGTATGTAGCTTCTGAGTGCTCGTCTATCCACCTAGTAGGTAGATTCGCATTTTTCAGTCCGAGAATGTAATTATAAAAAAACGACTGAGGCCGTAAAAAAATTGACAGTGATACTGTCCGTGATTCCGACCTTAATATCTTGAAATTCTTTCGATAATCGCTAGAAATTCTCGAGGTTCTGGATATGTAATACCTGGGCTTCCAAGTTCCTACCTCGAAAGCCGAAGGGTAGTCTCGATAGACCATACACGGGACTCTTTTCGAGCATTCGTGCGATGCTGGATGCCCGAAAGTCCCGTAGAGAGTCCTCGTCAGTGGCCTACATTAGGTTATCAATTTATTGGGATGAAGGAATGAGTATATTTAGATATAATTTTATACTGAAGCGAAGAAAATGGTCGAAATCATGTCTTAAATGGGACCTACTTTGGATGATTGGATTTAACAAAAAATTGAAATCTCGAACATAAATTATGTATCACATAGAAACAAACCTCTCAACAAATAGGTGTAAACAATAAATATATAAAATAATATAAAAATGAGTTTGGAAAAATTATTTAATGAGTTTGTTATCCCACAAACTAATATTTTCTTCGACGCATTTTGTTAAGGAGTGTTGAGCTTTTTGTTTTTTTTTTTCGTCGAGCAAGCAGTAGGTTGTACTGCTTGCTATTTCCTTCGTCTTTCATCTGGAAACCGATTTCGGCTCAACACAAGTTTTCCTTCATTTTCTGAATGTTCTCGTTCGGAAGGATAAAATTGATCATTCCTTTTGTTCAAGAGTAAATGCTTTTTAGTAATAAATTTACTAGGATGAAGACATGAGGATATTTAGAATAGATTTTATACCGAAGCGAAAAGAATGACTAAACCCATCTCTTAAATGGTTATTTTTTTTTAATTTTCGAGGGGTGTTCTATCAACTGTTCTTATTGACCAAGTTACTTTTTTTGCATTTATAATATCGGCTTCTCACTTCTGAAACGAATTGACAAAATTAATCTTTATTCCCGTTGCTGTTGGAAAAATACACAAAGTAAAAAGCCGTTGAAAAGAAGAATCAGTGAGCTTAAAGTTCGAAATTATTAGAAGAGTTATGAAATTCAAAAGCTGTCAAAAGGGGAATGGTATTGAAAAAGAATGTCACTCAATTGAAATCTATGTGCGATATACGAAAGGCAAGAATAAGAATCATCGTTGTTTGGAAAAATTTATGACAGTAAAAGGATGATTGGAAGACTATTCGAAAAATTAAGTGGGCAGAATCCCTTCGAAAATTACGTTCAATAAATAAGATCACCCCACATTTTTTTTAAAGGATATAGTTACATCAGAACTAAATTAGGGTATAGTTATATCAGAACTAAATTTGAGAATAGTTTACAACATCCAATAACCCTGTCCAAATGATGATTCAGTTTGTGATAACAGAAAGTATTCCGTAGGGAATATCCCTTCTTTATCCTAATGAATAAAAAAATGAGAAGCTTAGCAAAATGTCGATATAAATTGAATTCTTATATACAATCCGCATTCCCTCAGTTACCTGTCCAATATTATGTTGAGCTATTGGTTGAAGGAATTTATAAATATGACATTTTTTTGGTAATGAAATTTTATAGTATATATTTTTTTTAATTTGACGAGAAATTTCACATTGATCCGTTGCTCGTGTTTTTCGTCACACATCGTTATCGGCACGAGAAAAAAACACGTTCGTTTCTAACCTCTACACAAAAAATACTACTACAGCGACGAAAACGTGTTTTCGTACTTGAATAGTAGACACTTCCAGCTATCCAATGCTGCATTCGTTTCCCACCCTACCCCTCTAGGACGCCTTCTGCGCGCGCAGTCTCGTTATTTAATAGCCAGACCTCGTATTGTTCAATGAGCGATAATGTAAGTCATAACAGACGCAGATGAATTTTGCAGCCCGAGCCTTCAGGCGAGGGGTGTAATTCATCAAGTGTGTTATGACCATTTCCGCGAATTGAACACTATACTTTACCTTCGACTTCTTCAGTGAAATTCGAATCAATCAGCATTTTCAAAATTGACAACAGTTGTCAAAAGCGATTTCTTTGGTCGAAAATCTAATCGATATCGAATACCGTAGAAAACGTCAGAAATTCACGTTTTCCAAATGCAATTTTTGGATATTCAGACCTAAGAAAATGTAGAAATGGATGGCGAGAACGTTACCTTGATGTCTGAAATAGAGTTCCCAAACGATTCGACTTTCTTTTTTCATTTCGTAATTCGTAAGCTACATTTTTCCTATTTGTATTATAGTGAGTTTTAGGCGTGAGTTATTATTACCTCACACTATTGGTTTATGGCGACTATTACAGATCAAAATGAGTTGAATAATAGATATATTATTCTATGGGAGTAGATAAAGATTATTATGTCTTTCCTTGAGTCCCGTATAACAATTACATATTTCCATGCATCAAATAAATGATGATTCTTTATGCCGAGTATTTTATCCATCCAAAAGCTGCACTTATACCAATTAATTATTCACTCTCCCATTTTATTTGAAGACTTGTTTCTTTCCAATTGTAGTAAAATAACGTCTTGATATAATTCTCTTCCGTTATTGTTTGATTCAATAATTTTTGGAATTGCTACTATTGTAAAATTACGAAAAACCCCTCACCTCAATTTCTGTGGCTATTTTCATTCTTACTATTTAGTTATCGATTTGCGAAAAAAACTGCACTTATTTTCTCCAAGAACTCCATTTCGCAGCATTGTGATGGGATTTTTTTAGCGATCTCACACAATTCAAAATATGTTTATTGATATTACAACTTTTTATTAATTTCGTGAGTTTTTATTCATGTTACAAATGATTCGATTTCCACGAAATTCTGAATTTAGGTTATAGTTCCCCAAAAAGAAACCTTCGATTTATTCATTTTTGTATCTTTACTATTATACCAGTCCCATCTTTGGAATCGGATTACTATTTTACAAGTTGTTAGCATGAATCGTGGCAAATGGCTAGAGGTTTCAATAATTTCAAGACTTGGTGATTTCCTTTGAAAATTGAATTATTTAAGGTTCACTGGTCGCAAGGAGTTTCGAATTCGACCACATATTCTTCACCATTGATTCCAACCCAATCGTTCAAGATCATTTCGGCTGAAAATTCTTCAATTGAAGATATTTTGACGAAACGATAAATATCGTTTCGAATTCACAACAACAAGAATACTCCCCGATCTCCGACTCCTTTATAGACATGAATCAACCTTGAAAAACCAAGCCACCTGCATCCAATATATGAATATTGAATTTCATATAATCACTTCACCTACTCACCTCCGAAATTTGGCAACACCGCCGGAGGTTATAACGTTCACACTACAAGAAATATAAGCGGAGGCTACAGCGCCTCGATTGTTCAAACAAAATTTTTTCAGCAAAAATGTTTTCCCCTCTCTCGGTAATTTTGTTCTTTGGCTTCCCCTCTCCATATATCAACAAAAATTTTTCCATTGAGACTACTCCTTCACCCGGAGGTGAGGTCGCCCAGTCTACTTACCGGAGGTCACAGCTTAACAGGGGTTCATATATATATATATATATATATATACAGGGTGTTTGAAGGGTGAGTAGCCATAAGTAAATGGTGGATAGGTGATGCTCTTGGCTACTTATTACGCCTAATAAAATAACATTTTGCCCAAAGTTCAAGGTGTTATAATTTTTTTACCATTTTTCTAGAAATTTTCCATTTTTCTCATTAAAACCTTGAATTTTTTCAAATTTCATGCTCGAAGTGCCTATAAAATGATTTATGTCCTTAGTCTAGTCTTGTCTCATTCAGATTGAATCAAAATTTCATACAAACGTCTTCAAAAAACCTGACAGCGTCGTATCAAACTTCAAAATGAAAAAAAAAAATAATGTTGTGTCCACTTTACAAAGTGAAATAAAAAATAAATTTACATAGTGTTTGGTTTTGAAATGGCTTCAAAAACTTCTCTAGTTAATACTCTTTGCAATGGTATGTAACATGTACCATTAATAATCAGATAACTCAACAAAAAACCGTTTTGTCTTCAAGGATGCCTTGAAAGGATGACGACAAAATTATTCCATTGAGCAGGCAAAATCTTTTCTCTCATTCTACCACAGCTAAAAATAGCGTGCTCTCTCTATCATCGGCAAACAATACTCCCAAGGGCGTCGCCAGGGAGGGGGCAGCTGTCCCCCGTGCCCCCCCCCCCCAATCAGAATAGAAAAAAATGACCTGATTTTCGTATATTATGCTATTATTTCATAAGTTTTTAAGGGATTTTTGAGCTCTAGAGGGAAGGGGGCAGCTGCCCCCCATGCCACCCCCTCAGTTCAAAAGCTGGGGGGTAATTACTACATTTGCAAGTCATTTCATAGGCCTGCAGTAAAGGTGCAGTAATGCAGTTTTGAGTTCACTCAACATTTCGGTGGTTCATCAACATATTCTGTAGAAAACTAAAGATAGAGAACTTCAAATAATTTATTTTAAATCTTGTTCAAATTGTTGGCCATTGACACAAGATGGCAATTAATAGAAAAAATAGATAATGCATTTGTGATAATGAAGCAAGAAATTGGACTAAGCTACACCACAACGGAAATAAGAAAGAGATGTTACGCATGTATTAGAAATAATGGCCAACAATTTGAACAAGATTTGAAATAAATGATTTGGAGTTCTCTATCTTTAGTTTCTACAGAATATGTTGATAAACCATCGAAATGTTGAGTGAACTCAAAACTGCATTACTGCACCTTTACTGCAGGCCTATGAAATGACTCGCAAATGTAGTAATTACCCCCCAGCTTTTGAGCATGGAGGCAGCTGCCCCCTTCCCCCTAGAGCTCAAAAATCCCTTAAAAACTTATGAAATAATAGCATAATATACGAGAAAATCAGTTCATTTTTTCTATTCTGATTGGGGGGGCACGGGGGGCAGCTGCCCCCTCCCTGGCGACGCCCTTGGGAGTATTGTTAGCCGATGATAGAGAGATTACGCTATTTTTAGCTGTGGTAGAATGAGAGAAAAGATTTTGCCTGCTCAATGGAATAGTTTTGTCGTCATCCTTTCAAGGCATCTTTGGAGACAAAACGGTTTTTTGTTGAGTTATCTGATTATTAAAGGTACATGTTACATACCATTGCAAAGAGTATTAACTAGAGAAGTTTTTAAAGCCATTTTAAAACCCAACACTATGTAAATTTATTTTTTATTTCACTTTGTAAAGTGGACACAACATTATTTTTTCTTTCATTTTGAAGTTTGATACGACGCTGTCAGGTTTTTTGAAGACGTTTGTATGAAATTTTGATTCAATTTGAATAAGACAAGACTAGACTAAGGAAATAAATCATTTTATAGGCACCTCGAGCATTAAATTTGAAAAAAAATCAAGGTTTTAATGAGAAAAATGGGAAATTTCTAGAAAAATGGTAAAAAATTATAACACCTTGAACTTTGGGCAAAATGTTATTTTATTAGGCGCAACAAGTAGCCAAGAGCATCACCTATCCACCATTTACCTATGGCTACTCACCCTCCAAACACCCTGTATATATATATACAGGGTCTTTCACGCGGAACCTCACCCAAATTTATACGGGAAACTACTGAACGTATTTTCATGAAATTCAGCACTTATAAGTATTTCACGATGCTGATGAAATCTAAAATATTTTTAAGGCATGAGCACCTCCGGTTTTTCCGGAAATGACGTCAACTTCCGTTTTTCAAATTAGAACACCATTTTTTTATTGCAGAAATAGATTCCTTAGAAAATTTCAAGTTATTTTGATGTAACATTTTTCAGTTTTGGTTGGAAAATTCTCTCTGAGCGGGAAAATTCGAAAAAAAAATCGAAAATAGAGCTCCGCTGAAACAAGAATAACTTCGAGGTTTTCGAATGGAAAATTTTCATTTTTGGGATTTTTCAAGATGTAAGATTGATGTATCCACTTTAAGAATCGAAATCGCGATTCATGATACAGGGGGTGAAAAAATCGCTTTCAAAGTTAGGGATGACAAAATCGTGAAAAATCATTTTTTTCAAATTAGAACCCCATTTTTTTATGGCAGATATTGAATCTACGTTAAAAAATAATGTGAGTGTATGCATCACACCCTTGCCCTAAAGTGGATATTTTCTGAGTTATTCACAAAAAACTGTTTTTCGTCTTGAATTTTCAGCTATTTCTTTTCCCTTCACGCCAAAAAGATGAAATTTTCAGGAACTGTTACTTAAACCATGTTTTAGATTTTACTACCCTAATATGCAAGAGAAAAAAGTTACAGGTTGTTCCTAAATAGATGGCGAATTTGGATTCGAATTTGTATCGGAAACCTCTTTATTTCAACTAATCGGCCATCGGTTTTCTCTCCAGTGATAAATAAATAATTCCTTATGAACCATATGCAAAAACTTACCATGTTTTACATTCTTTTTTTTTAATGATAGATATCATTAATTACATCTGCCAAATTCCTCTTTATTCAGTAGCATGTAATTAATGATATCTATCATTGAAAAAAAGAATGTAAAACATAAATAACTTGAAATTTTCTAAGGAATCTATTTCTGCAATAAAGAAATGGTGTTCTAATTTGAAAAACGGAAGTTGACGTCATTTCCGGAAAAACCGGAGGTGCTCATGCCTTGAAAATATTTTAGATTTCATCAGCATCGTGAAATACTTATAAGTGCTGAATTTCATGAAAATACGTTCAGTAGTTTCCCGTATAAATATGGGTGAGGTTCCTCGTGAAAGACCCTGTATATATATTTTTATTTTTGAAATCGTTGAAGAAAGGTCCATTTGGAAATATCATTTTTCATCACGGTTGCCATTTGGAAAAAACATTTTGTTATTACTCCAAAATCTGAGCATATACAAAAATCCAATAGCACCGCTGAGAAGAATTGAAAAAAGTGCCCGAAAGATGTAGATCCTATAATACAGAAGTCAAAGTCAATTGTAATAATGGGCCAAATACCAAAATCGCCCTGTAGCTAGACGCCGTAGCAACTTGGGGTTTTCAGAATTTATGTTTCTCAAAAAAAGAGGACATGACATGTATATTACTTTTTCTCTATCTCTTATAGTTTAGGCGGGGAAGTGTGGGGCGCGACGAGTAGCTGCTGCTCCAAGCGAGGATCAGTTCGAGAGAGCAGTGCACGCCGTACGGTCTACGCGTATTTGCATTGACCGTTGGCGTTCAAAGTTGGGAGTTCGCCCGCAATCTGACTGAAATCTAGAGTAGTACAGAACCGTGCACCGGAACATCGGCAATGAAAAATAAAATTAAATACACAATAGAAAACGATACTTTATATGTTCAACTGCGCCCCACTTCCTGCATTTGTCCCCCACGTTCAGCTTCAAACAGTGTTTCTCGTTGTTGCAAAAAAATTATTATTACTATTAAAATCCTCAGCGCTGAGCGAAGTCTCAGGTAAGAATTTCCGCTTCTTATTGGTTTCAGCCTTGATCAGATTCCATATGGCTTTCTGCTTATTGGCTGAATTCTCTATAAAAGCGGCGTTTCTTTACTTTGCGGAGCCATTCAGATTCTGTGTGTGAGCCATTTGAAAAAAATATGCTTCCTTGATGAAATTCTTCAATTTTTAGACCTTTTCAAGTATATCCTCTACAAGTAAATCGCTTTCCAGTATATCATCAGATCTGAAACACCCATTAATCAGAAAAATAAGAAAAGTTTGAAATTCATATCACTCTGATAATGAAGTAAAAACTCATTTTTCCATCAATTTTCGTAATATGCAGGCAACGCCGCCTAATTGAGAAAAAATTTGATGCCATTAAATAGAAATTCTAATTTTGAACTAATCAAATATGAAGGGTTGCCGTAAGAACAAACCGTCTCAATTATAGAACCGCTTCAAACGAACACCCTGTACGATACTTTTGCAGTAAAATTATTTGATAACTTACGTAAGTAATGAGATTTTTTCTTCATCGCACTAATGGTACACCCTCTATATGTACAGATACGTTAAATAATATACAAGAGCTCTCTTGGAGAGAAGAAATGGACTGCTGTACCAATTATTATCACCACGAGAATTAAAGAATGAAATGTATGTATGGAATAGAAAATAATACCACAAAGTAAACACTGTAGGAAATGGTACTTACGATTGGTCTGACCTGATGAGATGTATCTGCTGGCTGTCTAGTTTCGTGTAATGTTGTACCAGGTAAAGTCCTGGCGAATTCACTTTTATGTGCCGACGAGGGTATAAGTCTGCGTTAGGGTTGCGAGCTTAGCGTAAGGCCGTTGCGACTTGTGGCAGAGGTGTCATTGAACTGAACCGGTAGAAAGAAAGTTTTGGGTATTCTAGGTGAACCACAGAAAAAGTGGGTAAAGTCATAGACCTGTTCTTCTTTGTTACGGCACCATTCGCAATAGGAAACTTTGTGGTACGGGAATATATTGAAAAATTCTTAGCCTAAAAAATCAATCATGATTACTCCAAGGCAATCCCAAAAAACTGAAGCAAGAACTTTTCCAGCAGATTTTTGGACACGAAACTTCTTAGGTCTTGGAGAACCAGAGTGTCGCCATTCCATCGATTGTTGCTTTTTTCTGGATCGTAGAAATGTACCCAAGTCTCATCCATAGTAACAATTCGGTTTAAGAAGTCTACATCGATCGAGCACAGATCGAACGCTTTCGGTCAACATTCAAACATTTGGGGACCATTTTGCAGAAAATTTTCTGTCCAAATTGACGTGAACTATATGATGAACGCGTTCGTATGAAAATTTCAGTGCTTCAGATATCAGTTCTAGTTTTTTTATTTAATTATAAAATCATGCCATGAAATGCATCGATATTTTCGGGGACTGACACAGAAACTGGCCTTCCCGATCGTTCATTATCTTCAATGGAAAATTTACCTCTTTTGAAGCTTCAGTCCAATTTTTCACGTTCGCATACCAAGGACATTGATCACCAAGGGTATTAAGCATATCTTCGTAAATCTGCTTACCTCTTAACCCTATACAGGTACTTGATGATGGCTCGATACTCCAATTTTTCGATTTTTACAATTTCGGTGGACATCTTTTTTATTAATTTATTGCGTAACTCTGGTTTACTTTTTTGACGTCGAACTCTACACTGACACTTCTAATAAGTTATTGTTCGTTGATATGGTATCGCAATATTTTGTTTATGCATGGAACTGGTCTAGGCTAACTAGATATCAATACATCCTCGTATAAGAAAACAAAAAATATGAATTTTGAACATACCTATAAATGAGTTATTCCATTGAACTTTTCTTCGTCAGTTGCGTAATAATCTAAAATAGTCCCTTACTAACAACTCCCCAACAGATAGAAAGTCTCTATTAAAAATACTCTTGGTTCTTATTTTGCGATCTTTTTTTTTCGAAATATATTCATTGCTCTCAGTTTGAAGATCAGGTTGTATTTGAATCCAATAAGAAAATGAATAGGCTTATTTCAAAAAATATCACAGATCACACGACACGGAGTGTTCAAGAAATATTTAATATTACCTCAAACAACGCCCGAATTAAGTGCAGTTTTCCCTTTGCCAGAGAACAATGCAAATTTCACTACCGTTTCTCCGCGCCGACATCTGAACGAGAATCCAGCCGCGAATTCGAATTGAGGCAAGCCTCATATCAGTCATATCAATCTTTGAAAACGCCAAATATCTTCCTCTTTTCTACCACAGCGGACAGACGCGGGTCGATTTAGTGATAGACAAGGAAGCGCCTGAGGCTAGCCTCTAACCGTTTACTTCTTAAAGAGAAAGTGAGATGGATACACAGAAGCCGAGAGAAAAGAAAACGCGTAGCCTTTTAGTGCGTCCGGCAAGTAAATATCCTGCCGTCTAAGCTTGGACAAGTTGAAACAAGTGAACGGATATTTATTGCCGAACGCTCAATTATTGTTAAATGAAGCGAAATTATGGCATAAATGCTTTAAGATTAAGAATGGATAAATATGCGAAATGAATTGTGACAGGAATGAAATAATAAAATATTCGATTAATACGTGTATTTTTCCAAATACACTTCCTCACAGGACAAGCCACCCCCCATTATTTCGCTGAGACTTCGGGAAAATCTGCGTTTTGCTCACAATGTCTCAAGAAACAATACCGGCAACTATGACGAAACTTTGGTCGATTGAAGCATGGATTAAACGGTTTGATTCTTGCCAATTTTTAGCAGCGCTGAAGACACGTCAAATACCTACTTACGCTACTTGGCTCATATTCAACTATCGAACAGATAGATCTAGGCCCTTAGGGACTTGGAATTTTCCAGGATACCTTCAGATCTCGAATGCCGCGGTTGGGTTCGTTAGCGGGCAAAATTCGACCAGGGGTTCTATTAATATGGCCGTTCGGAAATTTTGTTATCCTGATAATTTCAAAACTGCAGATTCGGTCGAGATGCATTTAGGTGGAGAATAACGTATTCAAGCTACATGCAAAATTTTGCCCGAATCGCTCAACCGGAACCATGTAAAATGCATCAAGAGAATTGTTACCAAAAAAACCCAATATTTCTGTAATAGCATAATATTCAGGTTCATGGATGATTGCTTCGACAGCAGCTGTCAAAAATGTTTTCCGATGGATATTTGAATGCGAATCTACCTACAACATGGATCTACTCACAAGATGAATGAATGAGAGCTTAAAAGCTCCTGACTTTTATTTTTGAAATATTTTGTTGGATTAAAAGATGCAAGACTTTCGATAAGCTATGTACGTATATGATAATTTAATGCATTTCATTCATATTTTCAGGATTGATTATCTGCATAAGGGCCATATTGCAATACTTGAGCATAAAGAGAGGTTGGCATATGCTATCCGCCAGTCATCAAGAGCGCCTTCTATTTTTTTATTGAGTAGGAAACTCAAATGGAATATTCTTGTATGTATAGTGCATTTGATTAGTCCGCGTATTGAGATCATGAAGAATATCGTCTGTGGATTTCACTAAGATAACTAGCATACACTTTTTGCACTACTCAGAAGTTGTGTATGTTTTCACATACTTGATTGTCATGAATATTACAAGGCAGAATTGTTTCACTAAGACCTCCCATTGTTTCACTATCGCTGTATACCAAATCACCTGGCTGATGAAAAAAAGGCCATTTACTTCTGAGTCATTCCTAGAGTATTAAAATGTTACGAATATATTATTAGATTGTTCAATATCTGCTATAACTCTTATGCAACATGAGTGATATCCAAATAGAATGATGTTATCTTGAATAATCAGTTCTATTTTCAAGAAGCAGGACTCTATCAGTCAGTAGAAGTCATTGAAGAAAAACCAGTGATGTGTAGATTTTAAAAAAATTACTGTCATAAGCGAAAAACTATACCTTTTCAACTTCAAATTGAGACTAATCACAATCAAATTGGAATTAAACAAATTCAAAATGAGAATATGCCACTTCAAATTGGTAAACGAAATCGAATTGGGAATAAACATATTCAAAAATGGACTAAAAAATCTCATATTGGGAAATGACATTTCCACTTAAATTTGATACTTCAAAAATATTGTCTTTCAGGAACCAGAATTTCAGGACAATAATCTACTCAGACTCAGTCCTTACAGTCCAATGCTGAACCCTATAGAATTTGCGTGGTCAAGTTTTAAATCTGGAGTTAAAAGGGCAATGTCTACAAGGATGCCACAGATTTTGGTTGGTGAAGAAAGGACAAATCTTCCTCAAAACCAGTTCCGCTTGCGTGAATTGGAAATTATATTGCGTGATAATATAAATACAGGGTGGCCATTTCAAAACGAAACAGACGAGATTACAGACGAAATAAATTTTTTCGATAAAAATGCTCGGACAGGTCGATTTCTGTTTCGAGGGGGACAACTTAAGATGTAGGTTACGGACGCATAGCGCTTCAACCCTTGCTACTACAACCCTCACCCCCAATTTTTGAATAGGGAAGATGGGGTGAGTGGTACCTCATTTGAAAGGTATTTTTATACTGATTTCAGCACAGTAATTGTTTTTTCATTTTATGCATTAGTTCTCGAAATATTCCTAAGTAAGTATTTGAAAATGAAGTGGTGTTTTCATGGCACTTGTAGTGTTTTTTTGTGAAAAATCGACATTTTGAGCATCAAAACAACCATGACTGTGGCTTCCTTCCTCCAATCCACTGACATAGAAATCTTTAATCAAGATGTCGATTTTTCACAAAAAAAAACACTACAAGTGCCATGAAAACACCACTTCATTTTCAAATACTTAGTTAGGAATATTTCGAGAACTAATGCATAAAATGTAAAAACAATTACTGTGCTGAAATCAGTATAAAAATACCTTTCAAATGAGGTATCACTCACCCCATCTTCCCTATTCAAAAATTGGGGGTGAGGGTTGTAGTAGCAAGGGTTGAAGCGCTATGCGTCCGTAACCTACATCTTAAGTTGTCCCCCTCGAAACAGAAATCTACCTGTCCGAGCATTTCTATCGAAAAAATTTATTTCGTCTGTAATCTCGTCTGTTTCGTTTTCAAATGGCCACCCTGTATAATAAATATCAACGACTGTGCGCGATATGTAGCACATATACAGCGATATTTTCCTGATGTTTTATTTTAAACTTAGTTGATATGGTTGTGTGATTTTCATTGTTGAAGAAATATTTTTATTTATCGTATCGATTCTCACATTTATCAACTTGTTCATAAAATAGCATCATATAGTTTAAGTTTATCAACACCTCTGCATTGTAAAATAAATTTTTTCCTCATTTGAATTCTTAGTTACTTCAGAACAATTCTCTTGAACTATGAAATAAAAAGGAAAATGACTTTTCTCAATATGAAATTGTTTAGTGTCAATATGAATGTGTTTATTTCCAATTCGATTGTGTTTACCATTTTGAAGTTGCTTATTCTCATTTTGAATTTGTTCATTCCCAATTCGATTTCGTTTACCATTTTGAAGTTGCATATTATCATTTTGAATTTGTTTAATCCCAATTTGAATGTGATTAGTCTCAATTTGAAGTTGAAAAGGTATAGTTATTTCAGGGATTGAAATATGTTGCATGATTCTCACTTTGCAATATTTTGATTGATGTATGGATTAGTTCATTGCCCTATGGCTTAGAAACTGGGATCATATTTTATTCAAAGCCTGTTCTAAAAGACTAAAGTTTTTTTGGTATATATGTTTAGGGGAAATTTTATTTTCAGGTACTTTTCCCTATGGTAAAGGTTGAAATTAGGTTCAACTGGAACACCAGTGAATCAGTTGTGACATTTTATGATGTTTTTATTTTGTATAAATTTTGTAGAGGAAGAACAAATTCTAAGATATAATTCTAATTGAATGCAATAATCTACAAGAACCATCAAAAATTTTAGAAATTTTTTAGAACGTTGTTGCTAAGTGTAATTAAATCAAGATTTAACATTCAGCAAACACATTATTTCATTTTTACTCAATGATTCCAGAAGTATTAAACCTAGATTTAGAAAATCTGATATCATTCAGTTTTTCAATTTTTTTGTAGGTATCTTTGAATTGCGAAATATTGGATTGACCGGGATATATTATGTATATGGCTGTTATATGTATATGAATTTTTTGCTAATTTAGCACAAATGCAGCTGAATACTACTATCTCTATTTTTTAAATTGATTGAAGATTAGAAATCTCCATTTCATTTTCCCCTTTTAGGTGTGATATCTATGTACAATATAAAAAATATATAATCAAACCATAGTTTTTTTATTCATTCACTTATTTCATGAGTTCATTTCCTATTAATGTTTATGCTACTTATGTTTTCAAGGATTTTCCATATTCAATGATATTGGCCAAAAATCACTTGTTGCTGAAACAACGACATAAGCAATATTTTATTTTCGATACTAGCTGGCCCGGCGAACTTTGTTCCGCCTAAATGATACTTGCGGTGGATTTCACAAATCGTAATCACCGGTGATCGGAGATCAACGGCTTGGTTCTCTGATTTTTGAACTGTCAAATGTTTCCATGGATATGAGCTATCACACAGAACAGATACACAAAAATAATATGTCAATCACTAATAGTGGCAATTTTGGATTCAATTATTTCCGCAAATATATTTATTACCCAAACAGAAATTAAAAAACATTTTAAAAATTATGAGAAAAGATGAGAATGGACATCTCACGATTGGAACTCATCGTCAAAATCCGATTTACTTGACATTTCGATAAAAATTCATTGTGATATTCACCCGCCTCTGGATCTGTTAATAGCCTTTCATGGTACTATAAGCCCTATGTAAATTACACAGTAATTGATGTCATATGTTCTTTTTTCGACCATATCAAACCACGACGACCGAAATGCTCGAAAAAAGAACAGATGACATCAATCGATGACCGCGAAAGCCTCAACAAATTCATCGCCATTTAATTGTGATAATGTCAAATATAGTACCTTCACGATTACGTTATTTGGAATAAATAAAACTAATAATCATCAGTCATAATGTGTGAATAGCGCCATCTGAAGTGGTAAGAACGAAACTTTTCTCACATCTCAACGAAATCTAATCATTTTAGACATCTGTACTCCTACGCTAAGACATTTTGGTTTTGCCCAACAACGCAGAGTTGTAGGCAACTAAAATTACACACTGTTACAGTGACTATAGAGGGAATATAGTCAGTGTAAACACTATTTGTTTGTATCGCCATCTGATGCGGAGAATATCAAATGAAGTACAAACCAATAAGCGGTAGCATAACTAGTCATTGTAGCGTAACTGTAGCGACATCTAGCGGCCTTACTCAAAAGGAGGAAAAGCATTTCCTGTATAAGTAAAATTTTCATCGATTTTTTCAGATTTTTATTGTATTTTATAATAAACAGACCTTAGACGAATCCATATATGAAGTTTCATAACAAACAGTCCATCCGATCTTGAGTTATAAATGGTGTAACCAACATCTTTCTTTCATATATATAGATTTAATTGAATTATTCAGGGATGTATGTGCACTGAGTGTCATAAAACAAGATCTGCATGGAACTGTATCCTTAACCTTTATTCTCAGCCATTTTTTTCAGATACCACAAAACTTAACTAGAACAAAACCATAAGCAGCAAAGTTTACAAACATCATCAAAAGTTACAAACATCAGTGGCTGACCAAAAAAATTCTGGAGGAAAACAGTGTTCAAGAAAAAAATATCATCTTGTATATTTCATATATTTGCAATGGAAATTGGCATGTCACATGCTGTAAACTCTAAGTTTTAATATCTAATAACAGATGATAATAATAATATGATCAACAAATTAAATACTTCTGAGCTGATGGAAGTTTATCGAAAATTGTTACTGCATGGTTTATGGATTTTCAACGAAACAACCTAAAAATTCATTAGAATCCTTAAAAAGTATACATTAATTATTCATCGAAATGTAGTATTTTATTTTCTTTCTGTGGTTCCAGGAAGTCAAGTGTTAGTAACTTAGTTTGTGTAATGTATAGCCATAGATCTTATAGTAACTTAACTATAGTTACTATAAGTTCTATGTGTATAGTACTATTTGTCGAGTCTTACACAAATGCTCCCCATCGAAGTTCCATTTCAAGAATCTGTCGATGTAAAGAACAAGGAACTTCACACAATCAACAGTTTCTACTCAATTACACATTAGTTATTTCAGAGGTCTGTCCTATATACCGAATTTGGAATTTTATAATGAGCGAGTTTCCACAAAACCATGCATCAAACCACTGTACAAGATCTTTACATACTTGTATAAGTAATTCTCACTCAGACTGCTATGGATGTGGCATCCGCAAACAGAACTTTTAAATGTTCATTTGATATTCACTTGAGTAGCCTGTATGCATGGTAGGAATATGTTCAGTTCCTTGTGACTGACGCAGCATGTATTTTTAGACAGTAATTCATAAGAAATTCAATTGACATATTTATTGAAGCTTTTCACTACAACAAACCAAATGAGTGAAAATGATCTAAGGCAAATTTAATTGAAGGTTTTTCCTAATCAATCCATGATCTATTATTATTTAACTTTAATAAATTGAGATTGAAATTCATATATACCAACAGATTGATTTATTTTTTCATCATAATCAACCCATTCTTTCTCAGTCAAATTTATATCATTGAAAATTTTGCCGCTATCTTCAACTTTCACAATCCAACCATCTGTGGGACTGAAGTCTACCGGTTCTATTCCTCGACAATCGAAAGTAACTATGGATTTGAAGCTTCCTTGGTCTTCATTTTTGTATTTTCCTGAAAATAATTATGTCCTATAGCTCATGAACTCAAAATTCTTCCCTCTACTTTTACAGACAATGGGATTTGCTAACCATTTGTTCCTTCAATAATTGAAAGACTGTTTTCTCTACCGCAAAGTTTACATTTAGCTGAATAGTGTGTATCCGATTTGCCTGTTTTGGAGGGAAATGTTTTGGACTCTATTACATCATGCCATATATCAGGACACTCTCCACAGTTGAGACATTTTAGTTTCAATAAGAATGAATAATCTGGATGATTCGTGTACAATTCTTCTACTTGCTCCAAATTGGCGTTTATCTGCAAACTAATTTTCACCATTTTCACTTCCAAGAAACTTCAGAAAATCAACTAAGATTTAAGCGCTAAGAGGAGAGTCTGCTCCATATATCTAATAAGTAACAGCAGGTAACAGTAAGTAATAACATCAATGCTTCTCACAGTTACAACAGTTGTTGCAGGGGGATGAAGCGCTAGTAGTTAAGACCGGCAACACGATCCATAATACACATACGTCCTTTCCACTTTTAAATGGCTGCCGAATCCTATGATGTAGCTACGACAAACGTTGAAGTGGATTGAAATGACAATTTTGACGTATGAATAAAATAAGTGGAGTGATGTAAACAAGTGGAATGGAGAATTAAATGGAAAAAAATTACATAAATTGTGATGTAGGGATTAAGAGGATATAATCGAATTATTCTTTTTCAGGTTTATTTTCTTCTCACAACTCGTAACGATATTATAGCATGTCGGAATTTTTATTTTTGATTAATGATTATCTTGAATAATTTTCTCTAGAACCTCCAGAACATACATCAGTTATAGAGAATTCTATTTGAAAGGTGAGTTGTAGCTCTTATATTTTCTGATTGAGAATTTAATTGCGATACAAAGTCTCTGTTTGAAGTTTTGTTGGATCAAGTTCTTATGAAGTTAACTGACTCGAAATATAATGATCTGCCAATTCTGTTTATTTGAAGTCTGTATCTTATCCAGATATTTAAAAATGTTCAAAGATAAGCACTAACTATTTAGAATCATTCTCATTTGAAAGAAGAACTGGCATATTAGGTAATCGAGTCTCCAATCATGCTTTGATGATCAGCGTTATTGATTACCTGACTGAATGCATCTCTAAGATGTTGGTTTATCTATAATTTTGGTTTGTTTTAAGTGTCATCAATGAACGTTACCTGGCAGTAAGAAAAACAAAAATGTTTGTTTTTTTGAGAAGATACAAATCCACCTGAAGGTGACCTGTATGGAAACAATGAAAATGAGATATCTAAACAGTTGCGATGAATGATTGTGATAAATAATAATGTCAGAGAAGATATATTTCTAACTTTCCAATGAATATGTTGAAATGTGAACAATTTTGTGAAGCTAAATAAATGGATCTTATGATAGCTCAGTTTTATTCGAAATAACAAGAACATTTCACTTCCCATGAATTTTCGTTACTTTCGAAGTCAACGAAAATCATGGGAAGTGAAAATTTGCAAAACAAAATCATAATTTAAATAAAGCTCAAAAGCCAAAACTTTTCAAGTCGGTAAAGAAGGTTTCTGTATTATCTTCAATTCTCCACTTTTAAATGGCGGCTCAAAGCCATTTCTGTGGTTTGAACTGTCAGTGGTGTTGCCATCGTTTAGTAGGGAGGTAGCATTTCTTTTATTAGATGTTCTGTGAGTTGTTGTCTCTGTTGAGTGTTGTGTGGTTACAACCTTAATATATATGTTCTGTGGTTACAACTTAGAACATAGAACCAGGTTCTTTTTTCTTTATTCAAAGGGTTACAAGTTACATTAAGCGCGTTCGGCAATGACATCTGACTGGTCGGATTGATCTGAACCGTTCGTTTATTACATCCAGATTGAGGGGAGTACACATCTGGACCGTTCGGCAAGAAAATCTGATCAATCGGATGTAGATCTTTTTGCTCGGTGTATTTCGACGGAGGAAACGGATTTTTTTCCACAGAACAGAAACAGAAATTACTTTTCGACCTTTGTGAATGGATTTTTTATCCCGCTTCGAATATTCTTGAACAGTCTGTTGAATTTTCGTTTCTTATGTTATTTGTTGTGTAGTAATAAATACAAAAATGTTGTTTGATAAAAAAAATTAATGATTCAAAATATTGAATCATCTCAACCATGGGGTAGAAATGTTGAGAACTATAACAAAAGAATTAAAATAGTACCCACACTACCTCTACGGACGAATAGACCTTTAAGCTCTAATTTAATATCTGGCTCGGGTAAGGCGTTACATACGTCAAACAGAAAAATCGATCAAAATGCTCCGTAGCGTTCGTTTATTACAGAAAAATCTGACAAATCAGTACAATCTGTTATCACGTGACTAAAAAATCCGTCCGCTCTCGGACTCGGATGCTAAGCAATACGCTATCTGGCGGAATTAACTCGCATCAATGTCACGTGACCAGCAAGTGTGATTGCTTGTATATATTTACTTCCAAGAGTGCATTTGTGTGAGGGATTATAGTTGTTTTATAGTGATAAATAGTTTGTTAAAAGCAGAGATAACCGAGATGGTCAACTAGGTACTGAAATTTGGTACATTTTAAGGAAATTTAGCCATCTCTGTCTGTTCAATGAACTTCATATAAGTTCATCCTTGTTTAAAACTGATGAGTGCCACTACTTAGATGGCGCTAATTTTCAAGCCCAAAGGGTAGGAAACTGCTCTTTGCAAATGCAAATGGCGATTGTTGACATCCTAAATGGTGTTGTTTACAATCTGTTTACAACATCATAAAATATGCCGTTTAAAATGTTTACCTCGTTGGAATTCTCCAGCATTCTCGTTCTTTGCTTTCAAATCGTCTTCGAGCTAACAACAAGCAGATATTGGTGTGGACCTGTCTTCAGAGCAGAAATATTTGTTTGTAAATTAGCCAACATGCGTTGTATTGTATGTGGATCTGATGATCTGGAGGTGAAGAGAATGTATTGTTTTCCCAGGAATATTGAAAAGTAAGATATTTGAATTACGTAAACATTATCATATTAATATTTTCAAAATTTTAGATCCAAGTTGTGGCAAGAAAGTTTAGGAATGATATTCAAAGGAGAATCTCATAGAAGGTGGAAGATTTGTAATAAACATTTCCAGCCAGCTTCCTTTCGTAACTTGATCTCCTATGAATTAAATAAAGATGCGGTGCCTTTTCGGTGGGTCACCTCAAATGAATTGCCAGAAGAAAGTGAGGCTGGTCCTTCCGGAATGCTGTCTTCAGGACTTCACAAAGGTATTGATCTACATCAACTGCAAAATAAGAAAATATGCATATGATAGGGTCACCTACTGTGTATATGCCAATTATAGTGTCATTAGTTCGTTTTATTTATCACTTATACACCATATTAGAGTGCTCATTGATTTTATGCTTTCAGAAAATACTGGGGCCTTGCAGGATTTGATGATGAGTGATGCTGGTTTAGGAATGTCATCTGTTGAAGGTATTAACAGTATGGTAATTTGTGGGGAGCAGTAGATTTTACGAAAACTAGAATATTGAAAAATATGCACATAATATCACCTACTGTGTCCCTGCAAGTTGCTGTAGTCCGTTTTATTTATAATTTAATTAAATGCTTGACATATTAATAATGTTTCTTAAATATATAATATGTGCTTTACAAGATTAGAGATGCTCATTAAGTATTTGCTTTCAGAAAATACCGAAGCTTTGGAAAAATCAGTGAGAAGTGAGAGTCCACTTGCTACGCAGAGCCAGAGTACTCCACCTCATCAAAGTATCACTGAAACTCCTTCAAGGAGAAGAATTTTCAGGAATATTGAAAGTCTCTACACGCAGGAGTGTTCCCCAAGGAAAAAAAAATTAGTTGGCATGGTCCAAAGTAGGGAGAGACAACTGAGAAAATTGAAAATTTTGTGCAAAAGAAGATCGCATGATATAAGAGCACTCTCGAATATCGCAGAGTCTAACATCATGAATAATTTATTCAAGAACATGCCTTCCGTGACAGCAAATTTCATGCTGTCACAAATAAAAAATTTTAAGCCCAAAAATTTGAAAGGAAGGAGATGGAGTTTAGACGATAAGATTTTATCTCTCTGCATACTGAAAAGGAGCCCAAAGTGCTACAATTTGCTAAGAAAATTTGTGGCACTACCCAATAAAAGAACTGTTTTGAGTCTGCTGAAGAGAGTGCAATTTGAGTCGGGCATCAATGAGCATCTCTTCAATCATTTGAACGAGAGCATACCAAAAGGAATAGAACGATGTTGTGCTCTTTTGTTCGATGAAATTGACATAAAAGAGAACTTGCAGTATGATCAGGGAGAAGATCGAATTCGTGGATTCGAGGATTTTGGAGCACAGCAGCAGAGTACTGAGCTAAAAATTGCCAATAAAGCACTTGTGTTCATGTTGGTGGGGTTAAACATGAAATGGAAGCAACCAGTTGCATTCTATTTCAATAATAACGGTTGCAATTCTACCAACCTGAAAAAGTGCTTGATGGAAGTGCTTCATGCTGCAAAATATTTCGCGAAAGTGGATGTTGTCACAACAATATGTGATATGGGCACCAGCAATGTGAAATGTATGAAGGAATTGGGGGTGACCATTAATCATGCATATTTTAAATTTGAAAACAGAAGAATATCCTGTATGTATGATCCTCCTCACCTGTTGAAGAGCACAGTGTCGTTATTTAGACGACACAATGTGCTTCTGCCAGTCACCATTGGCGACCAAAACAGCATTATGGAGGCAAAATTCGCAGATGTGAGGACGGCACACGAAATAGATAAAAGAAATCCCCTCTTTTTCCGGACAATGCATAAATTGAAGGACATGCATTTGAGTCCTATTATGCAATATGGCATGAAAGTCAGTATAGCTGCTCAAGTGTGCAGCCATACTGTAGCAGCCTACATCTACTCTCTAATAAGTTCAGGTAAGTTTAACAATTTAAACTGATGTAGAATAATTTCCTTGAATTTACCACAAACACTTATATTGTATGACCCCCACACTGACATTTATTGCTGTAAAGAGCTATAGTAGGTCATATCTCATTATTTTGATGGTTCAATCTTTCAATATCATTTTTGAGACTATGATATGAAACCAGAATTTGAAAAAAAGTATAACAGAAATCATTACATTACCCACAATATATTTTTATTATACAATGGTTAAACCATAAATTTTTCATTTCAGGAACGATGGAATCAAGGGCTGTTGCTACTGCCACTTTTATAAAAGAGGTGGATACCCTTTTTGACAGCTTCAATGGTCGAACACTTAGGGCACCAGAAGGCAAAGACCTAAGATGTGCAGTAACGGAGGAATCTCCTCATGTGGGATATTGGGCTGAGGCATTCCGAACTGTACTAGGTTGGACATACAAAAGGGTATCCAAAAGTGGCACCATCAAGCCATCCAAGCCTCCATCCCAGACTGGATGGCTTACATCCCTAAACGCGATAAAGGACATATGGACTTATTTGAAAATCCAGGGATGCTCCTCCTTAAATCCAAGGTCCTTAAATCAAGACCCCCTTGAGAATTTATTTGGAGCAGTTAGGTATGGATGCGGATGTGGGGACAATCCAACAGTCCAACAATTCATTGGAAGCCTGAAGTGCCAGATTTTGAACGGCCTGGCAAACAAGGCATTTGCTTCAAAAAATTGTGAAGATGATGATCATACATTGTTATCAAATTTACAAATATTTTTGAATTTACATGAACAGCAAATGGACACTGTAGAGCAAACATCATCAGCTGCTGGTACAGTTTCTCAAACTGAATTAGATTTGGGGGATTTATCAGTAGATATAGCTGGCGATATTTCTCGTGGAAGTCCAACAATTTTTTCTGTGGCTTATGTTTCTGGATTCATCATCAAGGGAATTAAAAAAAAGATAGTTTGTGTATTATGTGATTCTAAATTGCTTTCCTCTGATTTAGAATTTCATAATACATTCGTTTCAAATAAAGAATGGTCTAGTACCAACAAACTTTTGTACCCAAGTGAGGATTTTACCATATTGATTGGATGCGGGATTACTGCATTAGAGGAGTACCTAAACGAGTCTTCCTCACATCAGTCACATCCAAAGATTATGTTAAGTTCAGAAAATTACTTGGGTACAAAATTGAATTTTGAACTTCTTGCATGTGCTGATCATCAAGGGGAAATAAAAAAATTAACGATAAAATCATTGTGTCGGATTGGAATCCCTTGGTGGTGTAAGAGAAAAAACCAGGAAATTAAAGAATTGAGGAAAGAAAGAAATTCAATTAAAAGAAAAATAAAAAAATTTCGTCATCAATAATAAAAATATATTTCATTGTTTACCCTTATTTATAATCAATTCTAGTAATATGGTCTGAAAAGCCTACAAATATGTAAAAAAGTCTGATGAATCTAGTGCAGGAAAATTTTATTTTATTAGAATTATATATTCTCTATTATATTTTGTGAAAAATTGTTTAGTAAGGTTTTATGCATCAAATTTTAATTTCCATGAATTTTTAATTGTTGCCCATCTTGAATGTAATTCAACAATGTATGTTATGTAATTCAAAATTACCACCAGCAATTGGAATGATTTATAATGAAAGTTGTAACAATATTATTACTTGAATCTTTTTTACCACTCTGAATAGTTTCTGTTGTTCTTGTGGTCGAATGATCATAATTATTCATGAATAATGAAATAGTGTATTTTTTCGAATTCAATGTTTAATATACGAGGAAAGAGTATGAATGAACCACTTTTATTTAATAAAACCTATTCACTTTAAAATACTTAAACACTAAGTTCGCAGAACCGTATGAAAAACCTTCATTTTACAGCAGAACACATTTGTCCTGTTGCAAAATGCAAGGTTTTTCATTCAGTTCTGCGAACTTACGTTTAACGCTGAATAATTTGGATGAGAAGGCTATTCAAATTTCCCGCGCTCCGCGATTCCGTCGTACAGCGCCTCTATATCATGGCACGCCTGACTTAGAGAGAGATGGAGAATTAAAATGTACCAAACTTTTAGTTCCTAGTTGACCATCTCGGTTATCTCTGTTAAAAGTGAAAATGACCAGCAGAGCAAACTGTTGTGTACCTGGATGTAACTCTGTGTATAAAAAAAACCCCGATTTGACCTTTCATCATTTTCCAAATGAGGGTCAGAGAGTCGAGAATATTGGAGAATCCGGAATGGTGACTACGGTTGATAGAAAGAAACTGTGGGAGATCAAATTGAAAATAGGAAAGAGAGTTACCAAAAACATGAGAGTTTGTTCCAAACATTTTGTCGAGGACGATTTCATAACTCCTAGTGATTGTAAGTAAGTAAAGTTTTTATATTATGTGGCTAAAACAATTCAAATCAATCTTTCAGGGGGCTATCAGAAACGGTACCTGAAAAAGACCGCTGTACCAAGTAAAAACTTACCTGTGTCCAGTGTTACAACAAAATCAAAAAGTCTGAAGATAGAAGAGAAAAAGAGAAGATATGAAAAACTTATTGAAAAAAGACAGGCAAGTTCTCTTGTTGGTTATTTTTATTGAAGTTAAAACTAAATAACTTTACTTACTAACTATTTCAAATTTTAGGTTAATCAACTCCCTTCCACCTCCAAGGATGACATGATATCAAGCTCGTTTAGTGACTTTGATGGAGCTAAAGCACTACTGGAGCTTCAACAACAGGAGTTACCATTTGTTGAAGACACTACCAAAGAAACATTACATACCATGAAGATATTTGTTGACGTTGCCACTCAAACTGATAACAAGGAAGTATGCGATGAGGAGATTCAAGTGAACACAAACTGGTCTTCAATATCTGATTTTATCCAGACTGAGAAAGCTTTGAACATTCTAACAGGAATTCCATCATTCAGTTTATTGATTTTATTGGTTAATTTATTTACATCTTGTAAAAAAGACTCAAGATGTCAAAGATTATCAGTGAAAGAAAGAGTTATTTTAGTGTTTTTAAAATTCAAACTTGATTTGACATACTCTGCTTTGGGAGTCTTGTTTGGGGGTTTGAGTGTGCTAACATGTAGAAGAATTTTTCAGGACACTATTGAAGTGCTTTCGGGTATTTTAGCCAATTTTGTTTATCTGCCATCTAAGGAAGATGTTTTGAAGAATATGCCAATATGTTTTAGCAAGTTCCAGAATGTGAGAATTGTTTTAGATTGCACTGAAATGAAAGTGCAAGTACCAAAGAAACTATGTTGCAGAATTAAATTGTACTCCCATTACAAAAAAAATCATACTCTCAAATTCATGACAGCAGTCACTCCTGCTGGCTTCATAGCCTATGCCAGTCCATCCTATGGGGGCAGAGCTTCAGATAAAAGTATTTTTGAACAATCTCAAATAGTAGAACAATTAATTCCCTATGTTGATGAAGTTATGGTTGATAAAGGATTCCTGATTGAAAGTTCATGTGAAGAGTTTGGAATAAAAATTATAAGACCACCTTTTCTTCGAAAGAAAAAACAGTTTGATAGGGGTGAGGCCTCTATGAACAGAAGTATTGCCTCAGCAAGAGTGCATATTGAAAGAGTGAATGCGAGGATAAAGGTTTTCAGAAATACTTTTCCTTTGCATTTGGTACCAATTGTTGATAATATATTCAAAATTATTTGTGGTATTGTTAATTTGGGTAGTCCTATTTTGAGAGATGATTTGTTTTTGCACTAGGGATTATGCCATGAAGAAAAATTGTTGGAAATATTTATAAATTGAATAATATAGTCCAAACTCGGCACAAGTTACAAGCTTCGAAGCTTGTAGTTTCGGAGGGGTCTCCTCAGGAGACCTAGAAGTAATCAGGATAAACAATATATCAAATGCTGTCTTATCATGCGGGTCATATGATTCAACAAAAACATACTCAGCTTCGACTATATTCAGAAATTCCATATTTTTATTGTGTACAGGAAATGTCAGATTATTTTTGAAAAATATTGTTTTCTCCCCTTAAAAGAACATAACTGTTTTTCTGACTTGATGGATCTTGAAATAATTCTTCTAAAAAATTGTTGTTGCTAACCAATAGTTTATACCTATATCATTATATATTTCGGAGATATAAATAAATCAATTCAAAGATTTTAAATATTTTATTCATGAAAATGATGAGGTATTTGCAAAACAACTAACCACAAACAGTATGAATCATTTTCTCAAAATATTTCTTTGAAACTGTTTCAATTAGATGTTTTGCAAATCCCTCATCGAACGGAACAGAAATTTGTAAATAGTGCTTTTCTTTTGAAAAATACACAATGAATTCACACATTCTCAAATTCAGCAAAGCCATCCCAAACTGAATTTGACCATAATGAGGATGGTTCTGTTTGAGTGTGCAGTCTGGATTCAGATACCTTAGTGTTGGTATCACCTCAGTTTCTGACTTTATTTTTCCTAAAAAAAAATTAATAAGCGTAAGGAAAGTCTTGAATCATTATTGACATTACCCAAATATGGGCACTTGATCTCTATAAGTCTGCTTGGCTTTCCACCCTCAAATGCTATTCCATCAGGAGAATAAGCTAACCAAGGATACTTTTTGCATATAATAATTCCAATCTTTTTAATTTGGAGATTAGGATTCATGCTTTCGAATGCTTCAAGCGCAAAAGATTCCTGTTCAGATCCATATCTCATTTCTTTTGTTATCAACGATTTGGGGTTGAAAAAGTTACCCAACATTTTTGTCCAATCCTGCTTTTGGAAGGTATAGATTGAATAACAAGTAGATCCTGAAAAATTAACATAATTACTGGGAGTGAATCAAGAGAACTTCATTGTTAATCAGTAGCAGCTAGATAAACATGATGAATAGTGAATACAAGTTGTTTATAAACAAATATAATTTTGTAGACATCATTTGCATCATAATTTTTTTTGCATGTCAATTAGATTAGGATTAAGTTTTCATTGTGACTAATTCTCTACAAACTTTGTTGTTTGTCAAAGAGAAAAATAAAGATTTCTTATTCAATACCTGTTATTTTATTCTTGCGCCTTCTTTTCCATTCCAATGTTCCTTGCTGGCAGCACATGCTTTCTAAAACGTCTTCATTCTTAAATGATTCCAACACCATCAAACAACAATCTTCTAGAGATGGAATAGTTATATTCAAATTGTTGATAAATGGGGAATCTTTAGAATGGTCAAAAATCACGGTTACATGTGAAGGCATTTCTTTCGTCAATTTGGGTTTCTTGACATTATTTCTTCGCCCTTGTCTGTAACAATCAGATTTAAATATCTATGATATATTTCAATTGTTTATTAATAGTATACAGATGAAAGTTTACCTATTCAATGCAAAGGAAGAATTTGGGAGTGCTAACGCGGCCAACTGAAACATTTCTTCAACTTCTTCCTTCGCAAACGATCTTTTTCTAGCCAACATATTTAATGGCCTGAAACACTGAGTTTTGTTCAGTGGCTGTGGCAAATATTTATTTGTTGCTTTGGTCTTCTGAACTTTCCATACACATTCAGTGTCTGTAGAGGACAGCTCTTCCAACTCTTCTAATGGTTTTCTGAAACAAAAATACAAGCACAGAAAAAGGAAACCTAAAATAAAAAAAGGTTGCAGAAACCTTATAAATTACAATGGGCACGATTAGCCATCTAATAAATCAGTCATAATACCACCTTGAGCAAAACAGTAGTGTTGCTGCTACATGTTTGCAAGATTCCGATGTGCCTGCCTTACAGCTGCAAGTAAATGTCTGTATTTCAACCTTGCAATCTGAAATCACTGAAAATATTCCATTGATCTCATGGGGATCACTTTTCACTGCACTAGTTTGCAAACAGTACGATCTGATCATCCACTTTTTGTCCACTTTTTGTCTCACTCCACACACAATTACATGGTTCGCTGCCAGAACAGCTTCACCTTCTACAATGCATCTGCTATTTGGAGAAGCAGATAAATAGTCAAAAATTGACGACAGTGACAAAAACATGATTGGATTTCTTTAAAAGAATAAAAAAGCTTGCTCAACCTCAGGTTATTTACAATGCAATCACACTTGGCGTCAAAAACGTATGTTTTTCGACAGAATGACAGCGCGGGAAAATTAGGGTTAAAATCTCAAATCCGAACGCGCTTATTGTTACAACCACAGAACATTACAACCATTGACTTAAAAACTAAATGTCAATGGTTACAACCACAGAACATATATATACAGGATCTCCCCCAGAAGTCCCGCACTTCCTTGAGGGGATCGAAAGTGAAAAATATTCTAAGCCCAAATATCCATGTTTGAAATTTTTCGATAACGTAGTTCATTACAAAAAGGAGGATAATGTCCCTAAGTTGGAACAAACTAGATTATAAAAATCAGAATTGGACTAGTAGAGATCCAGTTTCCGAAGCACACCACCAGGTGGCACCACCACAGGAAGACAATGCATTACCGGTTTCTGGCTTATTGGCCGTCATCAGTAGTTCATTAGTTATTAATTAATGAATGTGACCAATCAGGAGCGCGCTACAGAAGATTGAGTAAGCAGTGGTGACCCGAAAGTGAGACGCCAGTCTCGGTTTACTGCGGGAAAAGCCGGCAGCAGCTCTGGCGTCTCACTCTCGCGTCCCCAACTACTTACTTATTCTTCTATAGCGCGCTCCTGATTGGTCACTTTCAATGATTAATTACTGATTAACTACTTCATCAAAACATTTCAAACATGGATATTTGGGCTTAGAATATTTTTCACTTTCGATCCCCTCAAGGAAGTGCCGGACTTCTGGGACACTCTGTATACAACAAAGACCCCTTTGGTTACAAAGTGAAGCTAGAGACAACCGAGACTAGGAACTAAAAGTTTGATCAGAGACAAACAAAAGTTGTCTCTGGTTTGGTACATCTCTCTAGGCGTGCCATGCTGTACGACGAAATCGAGGAGCGCGGGAAAATTGAATAGTCTTCTCATTCAAATTATTCAGCCGTAAACGTGAGTTCCCAGAACTGAATGAAAAACCTTGCATTTTTCAACAGAACAAATGTTTTCTGTTGTAAAATGAAGGTATTTCATACAGTTCAGCGAACTTAGTCTTTGAATATTCTACAGTGAATAGGTTTTATTAAATAAAAGTGGTTCATTCATACATTCATATTAAACATATTGAATTCAGTGTTTCATTATACATCAATAATTATGATCATTCTCACTGTTGGGTCAAATATTAACAGTGCTGTGCCTAAGGTGAAATATCTTGGAGTGGGGGTCTGAAGTCAAATACCTAGGAATAACCCTAGATAGCAAACTTCTGTGGAATAAGCATGTTGATAATGCTACTGGGCACTGGCAGAGCTACAAGAGCTCTGATGGCGTGCAGGCGCCTATGCGGCAGGAATTGGGGCTGTAACCCAAAAATACTGCGATGGATATACCGTGATATACGTCATGATTGTTTGACCTATAGTCTCATATGGGACAGTAGCCTGGTTTGCTAAGGCAAGTCAGGCAAGTACGAGGAAAATGCTCGACAAAGTACAAAGGCTTGCCTGTGTGTGCATCACGGGAGCTATGAGAACGTGCCCAACCAGGGCGCTTGAGATCATCACAGACCTAACACCTCTACGTCTAGTGATTGATAGGGTAGCCCATGAGGCCATCCTCAGAGTATCTAAAGAAGGAGCAGGCAATGAGAGAGTTAGGTTTCAGAGAGGTTGGTCCTCTCTAAATGACTACACCTCATCTGCAAACCTTCCTATGGTGATGTAATGATCAAGAAAGAGTCTACTGAGAGGATTGGGAAAGGGAATACACCAACTAGAATCTCAAAGCAAATACAATAAAATGGTATACAGATGGTTCTAAAACCGCTACAGGAGCTGGCGCTGGCATTTACGGGACAAATACCAAGTGTGCACTATAGGTGGGCTCCTGTACAAGCGTCCTTCAAACGGAAATACTTGCCATCGGAACAAGGGCGGTCCTAGGCTGATTTTCTGGGGGGGGGGGTAATAATTGGATGAAAAATCGAAATTTTAAACTAAAAATTTGAAGTAACACCCAAATGCTTCTTATTCGAGATACCTCGAATACGAAGCATTTGCAATCCCATGTTTGAAGGTCTTACGTGTAGGTATCCGTACTGAGTGATTATTAGACTTTTCTGGAGAACTGGACATATTTGAAATCTGAAAATTGGGATTATGATATTGTTCATTGTTTTTCTCCGCAGAATCCAACGCAATCATGAAAAAATAGAGTTCTAATTTGAAAAATAGAAGTTATGGCCAATTTTCGATCATAGTTTTCGACACAAAATTTGAAACACCCTGTGATGATAGGTATTTATGAAATTCAAAATAAGCATGACCTTTCCACATTGCTCTACTTTGACGTTGTGAGAACGGTTTGCACTTGGAATGTTCAGAAGAAGAAAAATAAACATAATACTAGCTATGAATATTCGACTTTTTCTGAGGTTTTTTATTCGATATTTTGAAAACTATTTGATTGAATACAATGGTTTTAACAGAAATGTATTAACCATTGAATACTCAATCATATCATTGAAGAAAACATATTTATTTTCACTCCCTGTATAACCGGAAGTGCTCAGGCTCCCAAAATATTTTAGGTCTGTAGAGAATTTTGAACAATATCAATAATATCATAATCCCAATTTTCAGATTTCAAATATGTCCAGTTCTTCAGAAACGTCTAATAGGCACTCGAACTTGGGGCACCCTGTATAAAAACACAAAGCCATATTCCATGATCTGTGACTTGATTCATAATTCATATCACTTAAGGATTTTTCCATTCCGCTGTTCTCTTTATTTATTTTATGTTCGACTGCTTCATAAACACTTGATTCATGAATTCGTTTAGCGTCCAGAATTGACTACTTTATTGGACACCACTTTATTGGACACCACTTTATTGGACTCAACTGTCACAGTCTTCTCTCGATTTTGCAATTTTCTTCGTTTCACACCACTTGTTATAGGCCGCATACAAATTTTCATAAGCACTTTTAGTGGGTAGGAGAGATTCTTTGGCACTTGCGGCTAAATTATTCACGGTTTCCTCTTCCGAACTATCCATTTTTGGGATTATTATGACGTTTGTCACAGAATTAACGAAGTAAACAACTTTGTTCAGTGAGGTTGCTAAGGTCGCTGATGGTTACTAAGGTAAGATAAGCAAAAGCACACTCAAAGTATTTCTTGAAATAAAGCGACGACTATATTAATTGCCATTTCAGAAAATAAAATGCCTGCATTGCAGTCAAACATAAAGCTTTGTATGCAAACTCGTACATAATTAGGCTTATGGACTTGCCCAAATTATTGGCCTCGCTCGCTTTGCTCGCTCTGCCATAAATTTTGGACTCGTCCATAAAGACCTAATTTATGTACTTGTTACATAAATAGCTATTATGTTAATCTTATTTCATATTTCAATGCCTTAGTCATAACTCTGTGATTTTTTTCGAAGTTTAGACCTATAAATCCAGAATGTTTTATTTATTTGTGTTGTTTATTTTTTTCTGTTAATTCCATATCATTATAATATTATTTAAAAGCCGAAGTCATATAGCCCTGCGATTTTTTCTCAAAGATGATATAACTTTTTTTTTGTTAGTTTTTCCATGAATAAAATTTAAAGAATTGAATTAGTTGTAGTGCTCTGGGGGGGGGGGGGGTAATTACCCCCTACACCCCCGTATGACCACCCTTGCATCGGAAGATGTCTAGATATAAATCTAGAAAGAAACTATCAGAAGTGCGATATAGCTATTCATACAGATAGTCAAGCTGCTATTAAAGCACTGAGCTCCTACGTCATTGACTCAAAGGTCAAAGCTGATTTGGGAGTGCCGAAACAAACTCAATGAGGTAGGCAAGAAGAATAAGGTCTTTTTAATCTGGGTTCCCGGTAATTCGGGAATCTTAGGAAACGAAGAGGCCAATACACTGGCCAGACAGAGCGCACAAACGCCACTCACTGGCCCAGAACCCTTCTGTGGTATAGGAAAATGCACCTATATGAAGGAGTTTATGCTGAAGGGGAAAACCGAAAGGAAAAAACTCTGGCGGAATCTCCCAGCGATGGATCACTCCAAAAAGTTCCTCCGGAACTTTGAAACTGCTAGATCCGAAAAATATCTGGATCTCAGTCAAAACCAACTTCACCTACTCACTGGCTTTCTCACAGGACATTGTCGCCTAAAGAAGCATCTGTTGAGAATGGGTTTATCGGACACTGATGAATGTAGATTCTGTGGGGAGGAGGAAGAAACTCCTATTCACCTGGTTACGGAATGCTATGCCATTGCAAGCCAAAGGAAAGAGTGCTTTGGACAAGAAAGAGAAGTGGGGAGTTATCCTCCTTGAAGCCGTCCCAGATACTGGATTTCATCAAATCTCTGGAACTGGAGGGCGAGCTGTAGGAGGTGCGATGATAACAGCTCTGTTAGGGGGCACAATAGACCTTAAGGTCGCAGTGGACTGTAACCCCTTTTCACTATAACTATACAGGGTCTTTCACGAGGAACCTCACCCATATTTATACGGGAAACTACTGAACGTATTTTCATGAAATTCAGCACTTATAAGTATTTCACGATGCTGATGAAATCTAAAATATTTTCAAGGCATGAGCACCTCCGGTTTTTCCGGAAATGACGTCAACTTCCGTTTTTCAAATTAGAACACCATTTTCTTATTGCAGAAATAGATTCCTTAGAAAATTTCAAGTTATTTTGATGTAACATTTTTCAGTTTTGGTTGGAAAATTCTCTCTGAGCGGGAAAATTCGAAAAAAAAATCGAAAATAGAGCTCCGCTGAAACAAGAATAACTTCGAGGTTATTGAATGGAAAATTTTCATTTTTGGGATTTTTCAAGATGTAAGATTGATGTATCCACTTTAAAAATCGAAATTGCGATTCATGATACAGGGGGTGAAAAAATCGCTTTCAAAGTTAGGGATGACAAAATCGTGAAAATCCATTTTTTCGAATTAGAACCCCATTTTTTTATGGCAGATATTGAGTCTACGTTAAAAAATAATGTGAGTGTATGCATCACACCCTTGCCCTAAAATGGATATTTCCGAGTTATTCCACAAAAAACTGTTTTTCGTCTTGAATTATCAGCTATTTCTTTTCCCTTCACGCCAAAAAGATGAAATTTTCAGGAACTGTTATTTGAACCATGCTGTAGATTTTTCACCCCTTCTTGAAACCGACTTCAAGTTACTATTAGGAGAACCATGGCAAACTCTCGCAGTTATAACTAGAGAAGATGCTCAAAGTTTTGACCGTTAATTTCTAGACATTTATTTATACGTCTCGGAAATGCTTCGTGCGTTGCTCTTCTTATTTCATCGGGAGGAAGAGATCTGCAAAAGTGTTTAAAAACCAAATTGAGTTTCAAAACTATGAACCTAAAAATCTAAACAAACCTGAACGCATTTCTGACTCGTTCTATGCAGTCCTCTTTATCAGTCAGGGGAGTTGAGTAGACAATATTTTTTATCCTACCCCAAACATAATAGTCTGAAGGAGTTGAATCGGGAGAACGTGGTGGCCAAAGATGTGGACCATTGTTCGCCAACCATCGATCTTCAATTTGAAGATCGATGGTCTGTAGAGGATATTTGGACATTGAGTGAATTGTGTGGAGGCGCGCCATCTTGTTGATACCATTATGGTTCTGTACTAGCTGCTCAATTATTTGAGTCAATATGTCAGAATATCTATCTCCTAAGGGAGAACATTCTTTAAATAATGCAAACATGTGTAGTGTTCTATCTTACCAGTTAAAGTCCCATCATAAATGTGAACATCGAGAATTGCATTATTTTTGATGGCGCAAAAAACATTGAAACTCCAGGTCTCTTGAAAGTTCCATTGTCTGAAGTGGTGGTTGTTCTCTTCATCCCAATAATGACTGTTATGCCTACTGAAAGAACCATTCTTTGTGAATTTAGATTCATCTGTCCAAATTATACAGTCCAAAAAGTTTTCATTCTCTTGAAATCGAATCATCATAGCTTCGCAAAACTATGTTCTCCTGACGAAATCAGTTTCCTTCAAATGCTGTACCCTATTGAATTTATATGGGTGCATTTTATGTTTTTTTAATATTCTCCAAACACTCGATTGAGATAATCCCAGATCAATCTCGGCATCTTTGAGAGAATTTTGAGGATTCACACGAAAATATGCAAGAACTGTAATTTCGTTGTTCTCATCTTCTACTACACTTTTTTCTCTGTGTATAGTTTTCTTAACGAAAGATCCGACATTTCTCAAGTTTGTCATGGTTCTGTTAATGGTATCTCTCGTTGGTCTGGGTCGGTCAGGAAACCTCTCAATGAACAGTCGAATCGTTCTATCTACAACTTTATTACATTCTCCATGAAGTAGAATGAGATTTAAACAATCTTCATTGGTAAAATTAGGCATAGTGATCGATTTTATAACTTAATACGAATTATCACCAAATTAATAGTAAACACAAAATGCTACTGAATAAAGAGGAATTTGGCAGATGTAATTAATGATATCTATCATTAAAAAAAACGAATGAAAAAAGTTTTTTCATATGGTTCATAAGGAATTATTTATTTATCACTAGAGAGAAAACCGATGGCCGATTAGTTGAAATAAAGAGGTTTTCGATACAAATTCGAATCCAAATTCGCCATCTATTTAGGAACAACCTGTAACTTTTTTCTCTTGCATATTAGGGTAGTAAAATCTAAAACATGGTTTAAGTAACAGTTCCTGAAAATTTCATCTTTTTGGCGTGAAGGGAAAAGAAATAGCTGAAAATTCAAGACGAAAAACAGTTTTTTGTGAATAACTCAGAAAATATCCACTTTAGGGCAAGGGTGTGATGCATACACTCACATTATTTTTTAACGTAGACTCAATATCTGTCATAAAAAAATGGGGTTCTAATTTGAAAAAATTGATTTTTCACGATTTTGTCATCCCTAACTTTGAAAGCGATTTTTTCACCCCCTGTATCATGAATCGCGATTTCGATTTTTAAAGTGGATACATCAATCTTACATCTTGAAAAATCCCAAAAATAAAAATTTTCCATTCAAAAACCTCGAAGTTATTCTTGTTTCAGCGGAGCTCTATTTTCGATTTTTTTTTCGAATTTTCCCGCTCAGAGAGAATTTTCCAACCAAAACTGAAAAATGTTACATCAAAATAACTAGAAATTTTCTAAGGAATATATTTCTGCAATAAAAAAATGGTGTTCTAATTTGAAAAACGGAAGTTGACGTCATTTCCGGAAAAACCGGAGGTGCTCATGCCTTGAAAATATTTTAGATTTCATCAGCATCGTGAAATACTTATAAGTGCTGAATTTCATGAAAATACGTTCAGTAGTTTCCCGTATAAATATGGGTGAGGTACCTCGTGAAAGACCCTGTATGTATAACTATATAAGGTGGTGTAAGGACACAGTTACAAAGAACAAGAATATCTTTGGATTTTAGAGCAAAATCACGGATACTTGAGTATCCGTGGAGCAAAATAGCGTATGCGTGAACCGCGTCATTCGTGAATTTTGTTGCCAGATTGTGCAAGACCGTAACTTTAGAATAACAACCAAAATTGTTTTGTTTAATCAAATTATTGAAATTATTCAAGTTAACACTATGTATATGGAACTAAAATATCATTTAAAATAATTAATTTGAATTTTAGAGTTCCTTTGTCCCAAGTACTAAATATTAATGAAGGACGAAGCATCACCCAAGCAAGCACCTGTTTAGAAAATCAACATATTTTCGTTTCGACAAAGAGTTAAAGTATTTGAATAAACTGAATTACAATTGATTATTATCAAAACAAACAGTGTAATACAATCCTTTCTGGAAGCAGTGGTATGGGATAATAAAACAAGCCGTTGATTTTAAATTACATCCCCTTGAAAAATATTGCACATAATCTTTGAATACCCGAATAATCGTCCGATCTGGCAGCGCTGCTGCGACTCCAGTCCATGACACACTACCACTGTGACCATAATTCACTTGATCAAACAACAGGATTACCGATTACGTATTGTTTGTCTATGGTTATAGATGTTCTGTGGTTATAGGTTATGAGTGTTATGACGGTTAGTGGAAAAATAAAATTTGCTCTTTTTGTTTCGGACGTTTCGGTTCGTGTTTAGATTCTTTCGATTTTTGGTGGATAAACTTATTTTATAAACTATGGTTTGTTGTGCTGTGATGGGTTGCTCTAGCAATAACAACAAGAAGTGTGAAAACTCTTCGAATTCGAAGTTTCGGTATTTCACATTTCCCTCAAAGGAGGAGATTTGCAAATTGTGGGTGAAAAATTGTTGCCAGAAGTACAAGTTCAATGTTTCAACAGCAAGAATATGTTCCAGGCATTTTGCTGAAGATGACTATCAAATGAAAGAAAAGCTTTTGAAATTACCTTTTGTTAAGTGGAAGTTGAAGCCAGATGCCATTCCCTCATTAAACATTCCTTTTCAAATGAAGGAGCAACCAATTAATCTCAAAATATGTGATGAAAGTTCGGAAAAAATGGTTCTTATCAGAAATATATGTGACAAGTAAGTATCCCATTTGGGTATTCCAGTCATTACCATTGGATTACCGTTGTCACAAATATTAAAGCTATCATATTCCTTTGGGGATTCAGTTCATCTTAGCTGGGAACTCCTTGCCAAAATATGTCTTCATCAACTAATAAACTAATGTATTTTGACAGTATTGTATGTCATACAAGAATAACACATTATTCAATTTCAGTATGCAACAGCATGAAACACCAGAATTAGCATCTAACAGGGAAACCATACTAATGGAGGTAGAAAATATTGTAGTAGGGACCACAAAAGAGCCACAATCTGATACCACCAGTAATAATATAGCTACACAAACTACTAGGTAATGATAATTTTTTCTATTATTGAAACAAAAGAAACATAATTTTCTAATATAATTCCAGTTCACCAGAGCAATCCGTACTTTTGGAACGGATCCGAGTTCTTGAAGACAAAAATAGATCTCTGGCGTTACAACTACAAGAAGAGAGGGATGAAAGAATGTCAGTAGAACATCAAAATAGATCTCTGGTTCTTCAACTTGAGAAAGAAAAAAATGAAAGAATATCAGTAGAAAAAATTTTCACCAATGGACAACTCCGCAAGCTGAAAACTGAAAAACAAATTCATTGGAAAAGTGATGATGTGGCACCTGCAATATCTTTGTATGCTAGAGGACCAAGGTTGTATAGATTGCTAAAAAAAAGAGGTTATCCACTTCCTTCTGTTTCAACATTAAGAAGATGGCAAGCAAAATAAATTTGCAACCAGCAAATGTTACTCTGGCTCAAGGGGAATCAGACATTGCATCAAATATAGTACCAGAGGGAACATTGTGAGCAGTTTTGAGTAATGTCAATAATTCTGAAGAACGAAGAAATGAAGCAAGTTGTTACTGGGCAGATGTTTAGTGTTTTGGATACATCCTCTGAATCTCTAGATGTTAGTTGTTTGGAAGAACTACAATGGGATGGTCTAGAATTGGCAGGTTTCATTGCGTTCAAATTGAAGAAAAAAAAAATGGAAACACTAGGCTACAATCCAGACTCCAATGATTCTTCGTTTTCTTGGACAAACCATTTATCAGAAGGTGGATTGCAGAAACCCACAGGAGATTTTCTCTCAGAATGTAAACAGCTTGACAATATTTTCTGTCAATTTAATGGTGACAATGTGAAAATATCAAAAGAATATATTATAATATTATCGTACATGAAATTGTAAAATGATTGAAATATCGAAATTAAAATGTGTTTGTTTCATGTATTGCCGAAATACCTTTACCTTTACCTGCCGATAATTCTTTCAGTGATTCTCTTCACTTCAAGTCAAGATTAAAAAATTGGCGAATTTTTATTTTATTTGAGTATGAACTGTTTCAGCCAGGGGTTATGTCAGTTGAAATACTAATTCTCTTGTATATCAGTTCTCATATTGATTGATGTTCATTTAAAAAAATTCAGAATCTTTCCAAAAAAAATAGGAAATACCCCAACCATAGTTTAACAAAAACAGAAAAGTGCCCACTAAGCAATTAAATTTTTCAACAAACTTCCACCTGAAATAAAGTCAATGACTAAGATAAGCATTTTCAAATAGAAAATTAAGAAGCTCCTTATAAATCTTGAACCATATGATGTATTTTCGTATATACCTTAATCAAAGTAACAACTAACTGAATAGGATAACTTAAGGAATTGGACCAGTAACATGGATACTCAGTAATTAAAATTATTCTCTACAACTTCTTCGACGTTTCGAAACTTTGGTGGTTCCTTTTGCAAGACCCGTTATGTAATGCAGTTTAATTTTCAGTGTTCAACATAACCAGTCTCGAAAAAGGAACCACTAAAGTGCCGAAACGTCGACGAGAACACAACTACAACACAATTGAGTTTGAGTAACAACTAACTTTGAAATAAAGATAATATTCATATTATTATAGCGTGTTGCTACCGATTGTGAATCGGGATGGGGATACCTTTCGTCCCGGCCTCACTCACGATGGACTCATCAGATTGGCTAATGTGAGCGAGGCCGATGTCGTAGATGATAAAGCTGCCATGCTCGAAGCGAGCGAGGGTACCGAGCAGTTGACGTGGTTGGTATATAAAGTATATCGTTCCGCGGTATTCGCGATTCAGGGGTAGGCAGCGCCCTCTACTACACGTGTATACGACATAGCATAATAAATGGGGGAAATGGACGAGCAGAGTTGCTATCGTACCGTCCACAGAACCACCCCTCTTAAGGACGCCCATGGAAGTTTCACCTTCATGGAAAAAATAATAAATTTTCTCTATGGTATATCTTTATTCTATGGTGTTTGATGTTTCGTGAAATTCGTTTTTCGAGGTTAATTTATACTTTATAAGTCTGGCCAAATGCAAAATATAATATGTATCAACTCATCAATTGTTAGATTGTCTTGGTATAATATTAATGATGGATGGATATTTATCAAAACTTGTTCCTTCTACTAAGGAAAGCGTGAGGGCAGCTTGCAAAAAGTGTGGTTACGCTGGTCATTTAACGTATCAGTGTAGAAATTTTTTGAAGATAGATCCAAACAAGGAAATTGTTTTAGATGTAAGTAGTACCAGCAGCGAGTCAGAGGAAGAGTATACAACACCCTTAACTGATCTCAGAAAAGAAGAATTACTTCAGAAACTGAAGGAACTTAAAAAGGCTAAGAAAAAATCTAAGAAGAAACGTAAGAAGAAGTGTGTATCTTCGGATGATAGTAGTAGTGATAGTGAGAAAGATTCAAAACGTTCCAAAACAAAAAGACATAAGAAGAAACAGAAGTTAGAAAGAAGATATTCCAGTTCAGATTCTGATTCGGACAGTAGTAGTGATGAGCATGTCAAGAAGAGAAAGGATAGGCACTCAAAACATTGAACTAACAAGGAAATTATATTGTTTCATTTATCAAGGGTTTTAGGAATCTCATTGAAGATTTATGTATATTGTATTATGGGTAACAGATCACTCTATTTCCCATTTTTAAGGAATATTACCTTTTAATGTTATTCCGGAGTTGGAATATACTATAGTTTTCTGCTTATCATCTAGTAAAGATTCTAATCATTATATTCTTTGGAGTCGGCTCTCAACACCCTGTTCAGGAAGGCATGTTTGCCATCCTGTAACATTTAGTGTATAGACAAAGACATTTGAGAGCAATAATACAGGCATGAGTGTCCAATTTTTTTTTAAACTGTTGAATCTTGGAATGATGATTTGATTGAATGACATGTTAAAAAACAAATTTGAGGATTATATTCAATTTTCAGTTAGGCATATAAAATATCAATAAATGAATGACTTTTGGTGTGACTCTTGATTTTTATTTGGTAGGAATGGACATATACATGAAATATTTTCCAAATGAGCATCAGTTAGATATGCAGCAGGAATTAAAATTGTTTCATGAAACTGAATAGTTGAGTTATTCATGGAAGTCCATTTTAGATTCGATGAAACTAGTGTTGCCTGCAACATTAAATGAATTTCATCTTCTGCATGCATCAACTTGCAATTTGATTTGTTTCATCCATTCAAGAAGTATAAGACGAACCATTAAGTTGGTTTCACTCAGGACTCGAGAGAGTACCGAATGTGTTTTATAGGCATTTATATGTTCATAGTTTGCTGTGAGGACTCTTCAATGTCCTTAATTGCTTCAATTTTATCTTGATCAGATTTCATATTCATACCATCTTTACTGAATATGTGTCCTAAAAAACTTTATCTGAACAATGCTGCAATATTTGTCCCTATTAAACTTTATCCCGAAGTCTCTTCCTCTAGTCAAAAATTTTATTATGAAAATTGCCCTTCACATCATAGAATTACAAATTACAACGAGTACATCAAAAGATATGGCAGGTTGAAGATGAAACCGCCGCGTGAAACAAATTTCTACACGGGCGAAGCTGGGACGGCTTGTAATCAATATATGGGGAATGAGCCAATCAAAACTGAAGCTGGGCTTTGGTAACAATCCAGATCTTGTGCGGCAATACTGAGAATAAAATTATTTTTTTAATTCTGTCTCTCTTCGACACATCGTATTATGTCGTGAAACGTATGTCATTCTTAACTTCATGTGAATAGTTTCGATCATAACCTCACAATTTCATGAGAAATGTTTCAATTGCTTTATTCCGTTTTCTTCATGTCCTAAATATCATTCTTAATTCATATTCTAAAATTGAACTGAAAGTATTTAAGTGACATATTTTAATTCTCGATATCTATTTTCTTGTTGTCTTTCAGAATAAACATTCATTATTGGTGTTCGTGTCCTATTATTCAGAATAAACATAACCTCTACATTTCTCACAATTTTTTAATTTCTAGTTGACGCAAGCGTACTATTCAATTCTCACCAAAGATTTGGCTTCACTCTTCACTTTGTGAGTGTGCAAAGCAGGGGTATAATCCATATTGATGTTATTAGATATATGGTGGTGGGAATTTGAATTTGTTGAATTCGAAGTTTTCTCTATTCCCTTTTGGATGAACATTGCATTCAGAAATAATGAAACCACAAGTCTCAGGAGTCGAAAGGTCATGAAATTGGAGTCTCAACAGAATGAAAAAATTGATTTTTTACAACCAGGCCTAAGTAACTACTTTCCCGCATTGTTTTCGATTCGGAAAGTGCCAATTTCCCGCACTAGTGCAGGAAAGTAAATACTATTCCATTGTTTTAATTTCAGCCTGAGGAAGAGAACAATTTTTTCTCGAAACGTTGCTATGTAAAAAGATGTTGATAAACTGTCCCTTAAACAAAAACACATAAATTTTTCACAGAAACATAGAATTTTCCACAGGAATAAAACACTAACAGCCACTTTTCAACAATGCACATTCACAAAAAATACTCACTAACACCTAAACAGATGGGACACCGACGTCAGTTTTTGTTTATCTAGTTTATAAATAGGAATTTACATTTAAATTTGTTCAATTTGACTCAGTCTGTATTCTCGGTTGAACATTTTCATGGCCCCCCTGAGAAACCCCCTAGATCCGCTAGTGGCTTCTAATTATTTCTGAAAAATTGAAAAAATTATCTTCCCCCCACCATGCATTCTATAAACTAACGATCCAATCACTAGACTAGATAACTATGTAATAATTAATGTTCTATTCAGTTTTATTAGAAGTAGGTAGATAAACAAAAAATTATGTGGAATTCGAACGAAACTTATATGTCATAACTAATTCATTGAAAACGAAAATGGCCAGCGGTCGATGCTAATCCCAAGATCCAAGAATAGTACTTTCTCTGAAATCTCTGGCGATAGAATTAACATTTGGGCAACATTTGATCATGTCGAGTGTATAGAGATTATCGTTAGTCATCAACTGCCGTACACTTCCCGGAGGCAATCTGATCTTTGGGAACATTCTTGGATGGCTTATTCACCTTATTAACCATTCACTCCTGCATCGCATTCTTTCAGATGAAATTTCGTTAGTTCAGGCTGTTCCACATTCACTTCGATGCACTTGGCTCCTTCAGAGAATTCTATTGAAATTATGCTCCAGAAATGAAATAATTTGTATCACGAATATGAGGGGGTAATAAACATTGGTTCAGAAGTATTATGGTAAAAAAAATATTCCGAGCACCGAATGGGATATTTATAAACTAGAGTAACTAGACGAACAAAAACATATGTATAGGTGTCAAGTCGTTGTAGTATTAGATGGCGTTTTTTGTAAATGTTCATTTTTGAAAACTGGCTGTAACTTTTTTCTGTGAAAAAAAATGTGTTTCTGTGAAAACATTTCTGTGGCACTATTTATGTACCATTCAATGTGTCGGTATATTTTCTTAAAATGATGCTGATTATTTATTTGTAGACCAATATCTGATTCAAAATGGGATTCTGACACTACATATTTTTTTATATTTCAGTAGAGATTGAGATTACCATTCCAGAAACATACGAAACTTTATATACTAACTGACAAATACACTGCAACACCCGGAAGGAGCTGTTTAATTAATTAATCAATTAATTTTTTTTTTTGTAAAACATAGATAGTATATCCAGTAGTGAATTATTGATTATTACTCATGATGTCCCAAACATGTTCTATGGGCGAAAGATCGGGGGATCTGGGCGGTTATGACAAAAGTGAAAAGATATACATGGGTCGCTTCCCAAAAGTTTAAACTAACTCTGGTAACATGAGGCCGATCATTAATCTTGCTGAAATATTCGATTTTCGAGCCTTTTTAGTTTTGCTTGCCAGTGGCGGATTTACGATTTCAAGGGCCCTACGCTTCAAAACTTCTGGGGCCCCTCTGAAACATTTTTGATTTTTTTCAAAAGAATTTTTTAATTAAAACTCACTTCTTTAAAAACAAAACATAAAGTTTATTAATAAAATACAAGGTATGTATATCAAAACAAAATATAAAAGATGAATAAAAATCTTAAAAAAGGGAAAAATACCACAAAAATTAAAATACAAAATTGAGGTGTCTTTGGATTTTAGATGCTTGAGTTGTACAGGAAATGAAAATTAACTGTTTCAGGAATAACATTCAATTCTTTCGCAATTGTACAAATGTGGGAGATCACAATTATGATTTCCCTAACTGACAATATTTAGGGAGGGGAGATGCGCAAAGTTTCTTATATTAAATACATTAGGTACATTCTTCCCCCTTTACAATTGAGCAAAATAGGTAAGTTGATACATATATACATTATAATTTTACAATTACTTAATATTACTAATACTAATAATTTACATATTTACATTTCATTTATCCTGGCACAAAACGTGATGGAGGTTTAACCAATCTTTTTGGTCTATACGAATTACCAATAGATGGACTTGACTCTACATTATCCCTATTTACATCTGTACCTGAACTTGAAATAGAAATAGATTCATTATTATTCACATTTTCTACAGGATAACTTATATAGAATAGAATAGAATAGAATAGAATAGAATAGAATAGAATAGAATAGAGTTTATTCAGTAACATATTACAGATAAACCCGAACATTACAGCTGTGGAGTATTCACTCTGAGGTGAACGACTGTGTACAGCAAAAATAAATCTTATTCTAAACGGTTATGAACAATTTAAACAATAATTTTGCCCTTTTGAAATATAAAAAAACTAACTAATATAATGACGTATGTGCTCTTCCATTTCCTTGAATTATTCCTTTTTATCGTCTTTATCGGTCTTTCCTCTCTTTCTTCAATCATAGTGTCGTAGAATTTATGAAATTGTGCATGAAATCTCGACCTCCCTCAATCATCCATCCCTTCACACCCTTACTGAATTTGGATTTATTTTTAATTTTCCTAATATCTTCTGGTAAAATGGAGTACAATCTCGAAGCCAAATATGAACCACACCTCTGTCCAATTCTCTTTTCTGCTCTCTGTGTTTCGTAGTTCTTTTCTCCTGCTCTAGTTGTGTACCTATGTTCCTTTTTTGTGATGGAAATTTTATTTTGGTGGATATTTATTAGTATTTTGTGTGCAAAGATTTGTCTCAAGTCAAGTACTCTAGATATCTGGAATATTTGCTCGCTAGAGAATGTGATTTTCTTTCCGTACATAACTTTAAGTATACATTTTTGTAGTGTATCAATGCTTCTTTTGTGCCGGTCTAGAACACCTCCCCATCCTATTATACCATATGTGATCTGAGGTACAACCAATGCATCATATATCATTTTTAGGTATTCAACAGAGTTTATGCACTCTTTTATGAATTTGAATCTATATAGGATGCCTCTCAGCTTTCTCGAAACATATGACATATGTTCCTCCCATTTGAAATTTTCGTCAATAATTATGCCAAGATATTTTGTGGCCTGAGTTTTCGAAATATTCATTTGAGGATCTATTTCCAAATCTCCCAAATTCGGAGTTCCTTTTTTATTTGAGGCAAATGTCAGGTATTTAGTCTTGCTAGTATTTACTGTTAATTTATTTATCCTAAACCATTTAACTAGCTCCTCAAATTCATTTGTTGCTTGTCTTTTCAGGCTTTCCCATGTTTCATCTTGAAATAAAATCAGCATGTCATCCGCGAAGCCAATAACCTTTCCTCTACTTTCCATCTCAAAGATACCATTCAAGTACAGAATGAACAAAAGCGGACCGAGCACAGTTCCCTGTGGAACTCCATAGTCAATCTGACATTTCTTGCTGTTTTTTTCATTTAAATTTACTATTTGAGTTCTCTTTGATAAATAACACCGAAGGAGATCAAGCATTTTACCGCGAAAACCATACCCTTCGAGCTTCTCTAACAGCTTGTCATGACTGATGGTATTAAATGCTTTTGCCAGATCTATTACAATAGCCAAAGTTGGAATTTTTTTGTCTATGTTTTCATATATTTTATCTGTTACATTTTTAATAGCGTCTTCGGTCGACATACCCGAACGAAACCCAAACTGATTTCCTGATATAATATCATATTTGGTCAAGAATGCCTCCACTCTAACCTTTATCAATCTTTCCAGGATCTTTGCTATGTTCGAAATTAGAGTAATTGGTCTATAGTTCTCCATACGACTTCGATCACCACCCTTGAACAAGGGTTTAACTATTCCCAATTTCAGTATATCTGGGAAGCAGGCCCCTTCAAAGATATTGTTTACTATATGAGTAAGTGGTTTAGATATTTCATTTTGTATTTCCTTTAAGGTTTCTGCTCTTATACCATCATGTCCCTCAGATTTTTTCGATTTGAGACTTTTTATACAGGGTGCGGCACGGAGGATGGATGGTTTTAAAAAAATAATAAAAGCGTTAATTTTTACTCAAAAACACATTTATTGACGGAATCAGATTCTCAAGGAAATAGCATTTGAGACAGTCAAGTGTGGAAAATCACATCAGGCATGTGGTGGCCGAAATCGGTGATGCAGTGCTGGAGGCGCTCTTGGAAGTTCGCGTAGACTCTCTCCAACATCGCTCTCTCAACTTGGGCAACTTCCACGCGAATAGCCCTTTTCAATTCGTCCAGAGTTCGGGGCTTGGTCCCCATAAGAAAAAATCGCATATGGATAAATCTGGGGACCGGGGAGGCCAATGAACATCGCCAAACCTGGAAATAAGGCGACCAGGGAAGAGAGGGCGAATAACGTCCATTGATGCTCTGGCTGTGTGGGCGGTCGCCCCATCCTGTTGGAACCAACTGGTAAATAAATGCTAGGAACACACGAGTCTAACGGCACCTTCCCCACTTCTCTCGTCCTCAGTGGGGGAAAGTTATGCCCATCTGAAAAACGTTCGCGCTCCGTGCCGCACCTTGTAGTTTTAACCAACTCTTCTGTATCGGTTGGTAGCAAGAAAAATGTTTTGTCTACATATTTGTTTACTTCTGTGAAATCGTTTGGTACAGTCACTTTTTTGGCGTAATTTTCTCCTATTTTATTAAAGTATTCATTAAAATGATCGCAGATCTCCTGCCCCCTCTCGATCTTAACGCCATCCTCAGTTTTGATGTAATCTATGTTTGTCTTCGATCTGCCATTGTTTGTTATTTTATTTACGCAATTCCACAAAGCCCTTGAATCTTTTAGGTTTGATTCTATATTTTTTTCAAAATATTTTGTTTTTGATTCCTTTATAAGTTTATGTAATCTGTTTTTAGTTCTGGAGTATTCATTTTTCAATTGAATATTTTCTGGATCTTTCCTTGTTTCATTGTATAAGTTCTGTTTATTCTTTATTTCTTCCATAATTTTTTTTGTGATATATTCCTTTCTGATTCGCTCAGTTTTTTTTTAATTTTTGGTAGTGGTACACTCCTTCGTAAATTTTTGTAAGATATTAATGAAATTTTCGGTCATTAAATTTATATTATCACATTTGTACACTTCATCCCCTTTTTCATTTTCAAGAATTCTTCTTAATTTATCATAGTTTATATATTTTCTGCAAAGTTTTTTTTCTCATTATGTGTCATTAGTTTTCTATTACTGAACAATAACACAGGAAAGTGATCAGTGATCAGATTCCGCAAAATGATACCATCCACACTCGAGTTTTCGGGATTCATACCCTTTACTAAAACATGGTCCAAACATGATCGGCTATCTGGACGAGTAATTCCATTTATGAGTGATATGAACCCAAACATACTTAGAATGTTTTTATACTCTTCTACATGAATTTCGCGGGAAAGAAGATCTATATTCATGTCGCCCGTAAGAATATGATGAGAACAATGCTTCTCCTTCTCCAGGTAAAGTGCTAGGTCTTTATTGAACTCTACGATGGGGTGATGTGGTGACTTGTATATCGCAGTGAGCTTCATATTTCTCGCTTTGCTTTGAATGTTTAATTCCAACGCTGTGATCTTGCCTATTTTAACATTAGAGCACTCAAAACCCACGCCATTTTTGACGTACACTATTACTCCATCATTTTTGTTGTAATTACCTTCGTTATAGACCTGGTCATATCCTCTAATCTTAAACAATCTCGGGTCTTCCACCTTGAACGTCTCAGTCAGTGTTATGATGTCAAAAGAGGTGGTAAGTGTCTCAAAAAATGCCTCGAATTCATTGAAATTTTTTCGTATACTCCTTATGTTCATTGTCAGAATCTTCAATTCCCCGCTCAACCCCATATAGTTTAGTTCCCTTACATCATCGATGACTATGGTATTGTAATCTTCATTTTGATACTGTTCTACAAAATTATTCATTTTTTTTTTATTTTTCTCAATTTTATATTCCCCTGTATCCCATAAAAAAAATTTCTATTTTTTATTTTTATTGATTTTTTTTTCCTTTTTTTTTTCAGTTTCTGATTATTCCATTTTATGCACCTACGACTTCCTTATATCAAGAACAGAGCTACTTTCCGGTGCCGCTGCGTGTTTTCATTTTCTGTTTTTCAGCCATGTCTTTCTTAACCGTCATCATCTGTTGCTGTGTTGGTGTGTTTCTTCGCTGACGCTGGTTTCCGACGTGTTGCTGTGTTAAAGTGTCTGCCCTCTGCTGTAGTCCCTTAATCGGAGTTTGCGTTTTTTCAATGTATTCTGGAGTTTCCCTGGACTCAACTTGATTTGGGGTACCGGGCGCACTCGATGATTTCTCCTGAATTTTTCCTTCAGCTTCTTCCTCTCCCCGTTGTAAGTGTTCCGGAGTGTAAGTCTTATTGTTTACATGTAGCCGACCACCCTTTATATAACAAACAGTTTTCTTCACCGTTTGTTCTAGCCAGGTTCAGATGTTTCCTCAAGATGTTATTCTCCTGCCGTTGTTTTATAGTCAAGTCCCTGGCTATTGAAACACTGGATCCCTTCAACTTCTTAGCGTTTTTCAACACCTCTGCCTTCTTCAGGTAGGACGTGAATTCGACCTTTATAGGAGGATGTTCAACCCTTCCCAGCGGATAAAAATTGTTGAGATCACTCACCGCAACATCCACATCAACCAATCTGTGTACCTCGTCCCTGATAAAATCTACAGTGATGTCCTCCGGTTTTGTTTTCAGCCCAAAAATTATAATATTATTTTCTTTCGAATCTCTCTCCAATTTTTCGATCCTATTTGTTAAATTCACGTTTTCCTCTTCAAGTTTACTGATTCTATGATTTAACCCTTCAAGTCCCAACACTATTCTCACCTCCACAGCTTCAATTAAAGATCTTAATTCCTGTTTGTTCTTCCTTATCTCTTCAAGAATATCTTCATTCGTGATGGACATCCTCAAAAACAATCCACTCAAGAAATCAGCTGCCTGATAGTGTATGTTTACCCTTATAAATAAGGTATTCTGATTTGGATCAATTTATATGATCGATGCGAATCACAGAGATAAGAATCCACAGATGTCTCTCCAGGATGATAAGGAACTCGAGCGTTTTATGCCTGTTATTTTCTGTTTTTTTCCACTGTGCTCAACAAAATCAGTCAGATCTGAAGAAAATTTCGACTATCCTTATAAAACTTTATTTGTTTATTTCTCCGATATGAAATTCGAAATTTTACTCACGAGTTCACACCGATAACTCTCACTATCTTTCTTTGTTATCCACTTTCAACGTTTTTCTTCAATACAGATGTTTTCTACCACCAGGAATAAAAAAAAGATGATATTATCAGATTTTGAATTTGAATTTGAATGTATTGGCTCTCATTAAAGGTTTTGAGAATTTGGTTCGAATGTCTTTTCCATGTCATATCTAAACTAAAAATTTTAACTAAAAATGTAACTTTACCAATTTTCTTAATTATTTGACCTTTTATCCAATTCACTGAATTTTGATCTCTATAATCTTTAACCATGACAATATCATCCACTTCAAAATTAACTTTATTATTACCTTTAAAATTACTCTTTTGTGATTGTTGATTATGTTTTACTTTACTCTCTACAGATTTGCTGGGTGATTTATTTAATAAAGCATCAAATCTGGTCCTCAGATTTCTGCCAATCATCAGTTGAGCTCGGCTCACTCCAGTAGTAGAGTGCTTAGTACTCTTAGTAGTACGGTAATCTAATAGAAATCTTAAAAGAATTTTATTAGTATCCAAGGGAGTATCCTCCGAAAACGACCTCTTGAGACAATTTTTTATAGTCTCAACAGAATTTTCCGCAGCACCATTCGATTGAGGGGGAAAAGGCGGGCTAGTTACATGGGAAATATTATTGTTCTTTAGAAAATCTTGTGAATCTGTCGAAGTAAAACAAGAAGCGTTATCGGAAACAATTGTTTCAGGCAAACAAAATCTGGCAAAAGATTGTCTTAAAAATTTAATCGTCATTTGGGAACTAGTAGATGCAGATTCAAAATCTTCAAGCCATTTAGAATGTGCATCTAAAACAACCAGGTAATGCTTATTTTTAATAGGACCCAAAAAATCAATGTGTAATCTCTGCCACACCTCCTCAGGCCATTTCCACCCAGCCAAAGGGACTTTGGGAGGATTATTTGAATTTTTTGAACAGCCCATACATTTTTTTCCCAAATTTTCGATATCTTTATCGAGGTTAGGCCTCCAAAAATGAGATCTTGCCATACTTTTCATTTTTACAATACCGAAATGACTCAAATGTGAATTATCAAGAAATTTCTGACGCAATTTAGCAGGAACTATGATCCTATGATTCCAAAACAAACACTTATCAGATATGGCAAATTCCGATCGTCTTGAAAAATAAGGTCGAATTTTTGGATCATCTATATACTTTGGCCAACCCTTGATCATGAAATCTTTAATTTTAACCAATTCAACATCAATGGGTGTTTCTTTTTGAACTTCTTCAAAATTTACACGAAAAAGATCACTTTTTGCTAAGAAATTACAATAGGGTAAATCAATATCATTCTGAAATGTGTCTTGTGTAGAATTTTCAGCCAACATCCTAGACAGGGCCTCTGCATTATTTTCTGTAGATTTGACGTACTCAATTTCGTAATCGTAGTTCGAAAGAATAACTGCCCAACGTCCAAGTCTGTTTGCTGAGAATTGAGGAATTGATTTTTATTTCCGAAAATCGCCATCAAAGGCTTATTATCTGTTACTAGGGTGAATTTTTTTGCATATAAATATTGATGGAATTTTATTACTCCAAAAATTATAGCTATGCCCTCGCGTTCAATTTGTGAATAATTTTTTTCAGCCCCGGTTAACGACTTAGAAGCGTACGCAATAGGTCTATCGGTTCCTGAAGGATAAGTATGGCTCAAAATTGCCCCAATTCCATATGGACTAGCATCTATAGTTAATTTAATTTTCAAATTCGGATTAAAATGAACCAAGACTTCTGTTGATTTCAACAGACATTTGATATTTTCAAAAGATTTTTTGCATTTTTCCGTGCATTCCCACTTCGCATCTTTTTCAAGTAATTGATGCAATGGATAAAGAACAGTAGATAGGTTTTTCACAAACTTACCGTAGTAGTTAACCATGCCTAAAAATGACTTGAGCTCACTAACATTTCTAGGTTCAACGAAATTTTCAATTGCCAAGGTTTTAGCTTCACTTGTATGTAAACCGTCTTTATCTATTATGTACCCCAAGTATTCAACACTATTTTGAAAAAATTTACATTTCGATGGGCTTAATTTGAGACCTGAATTTTTCAATATTTTTAAAACTTCTTTTAATCTATTCAAATGTTTAATTTCATCTTTGTCAGTTACAAGAATATCATCCAGAAATACTACTACTCACTCCAAACGACTTAATAAAGATTCCATCAATTTTTGAAATTTGGAATGTGGAATTTCTAGAATATCATATCTGCCAATTTTTTATTGCGGCATCGAAATTAAGGAATAAATAAAATCATCACAAAAGATACAAGTATCGTAAAGCTGCATATCCGTTACCTACAAAATGAATTTGCACTAAAAAAATTGTTTTTTTCGGCAACCGTCCGGGAAGTAACTACTTCCCGGACGCTTTTTCTTTGAGAAAATAGCATTTCCCGGCCTAGGCCGGAAAGTACGTACTTCCCGGACTAGGCCGGAAAAACTCACGTCGTTGTTGCCATTGTGATGATCATCACAATAGCAACGAAATAACGGATGACAGTTCTCTTCTGTTCAATTCAAATAATAATCAAAATGTATAATAAAGAAATGTGTCGTCCCATTGATTTGATATTCTACACGGTTGCCGAAAAAATATTGTACGCAACACGCCCGAAAATAGTTTTTTTGGACTCACAGACTTCCAGGACTCGCCTCCGGCTCGTCCTAGAATCTTGTCTATTCGTCCAAAAAAACCCTATTTTCCGGACTTGTTACGTAAATTACTATTTCGGCAACCCACTTCCCGGACGCTTTTTCTATGAGAAAGTAACATTTCCCGGCCTAGTCCGGAAAGTACGTACTTTCCGGACTAGGCCGGAAAAACTCACGTCGTTGTTGTCATTGTGATGATCATCACAATAGCAACGAAAAAACGGATGACAGTTCTGTTCTGTTCAATTCAAATAATAATCAAAATGTATACCTAATGAAGAAATGTGTCGTCTCATTGATTTGTAATTCTACACGGTTGCCGAAAAAATATTGTACGCAACACGCCCGAAAATAGTTTTTTTTGGACTCACAGACTTCCAGGACTCGCCTCCGGCTCGTCCTAGAATTTTGTCTATTCGTCCAAAAAAACCCTTGTTACGTAAATTACTATTTTCGACAACCGTCCGGGAAGTACCCACTTTCCGGACGCTTTTTCTTTGAGAAAGTAGCATTTCCCGGCCGGCGGCCTAGTCAGGAAAGTAGGTACTTTCCGGACTAGGCCGAAAAAAATCACGTCGTTGTTGTCATTGATATGATCATCACAATAGCAACGAAATAACGATGACAGTTCTGTTCTGTTTAATTCAAATACACTGCGCAAAAAAAATTAACGCACATTATGGAAATCTCCAATTTATTCTACAACTGAAGGTGTTCTCAATGATAATTATTTTTATCCGAATTATGCATGCATATGTTATCCACTTTTTCTTCAATACAGATGTTTTCTCCCAGTAGGAATAAAAAAAGATGATATTATCAGAATTTGAATGTATTGGCTCCATTCTAAAATCAGTTGTTCTCGATCAATTCTAGTGATCAATAGTTTTTCTTTCTTTTGATTTTCTACACTCGATCGCTATGCAACGCGAAACACGCAATTTGACCCAAGGAGAATGTGCCCAAGCGGTAGTTTTGCGAGAAGAAGGGTGGACAAACACAAGAATTGCAGAAAGGTTTGGAGTTTCCCATACAAGTGTGTCCAGAATGTTGCAGCGATTCAGGGAGACAGGTATGAATGTCCGAAGACCAGGACAGGGTAGACCACGGGTAACAACTGCCATTCAAGAACGTTACTTGAGAGTTTCTTCGTTGAGACAACGGTTTGCAACCGCTCGGCTCCTTCAAAATCAGCTTGAGCAAACTCATGAGGTGCAAATTAGCACTCAGACAATAAGAAATCGCCTCAGAGAATATGATTTAAGGCCACGTGTCGCGGCAAGAGGCCCAGCTCTTACCCCAGCCCATCGAAGGGCGCGTTTGGATTTTGCGAGAGAGCATATGCATTGGGAAGAGGCCGATTGGGAAAGAGTTCTCTTCACAGATGAGTCTAGATTCTGTCTCTACCATTTTGATCGAAGTTCCGTGTATACAGACGTCCACATGAAAGATATGCTCAGTGCAATTTCCTGAATACTACTGGTTTCGGGGGAGGATCGATTGGTATGGGGTGGAATATATTTGACTGCTCGCACAGACCTAGTGGTCGTTGATAATGGAGCTATGAATGCTGATAAGTATATAAGGAACATTCTTGAAGAGCATGTAGTGCCATTTGCCCCATACATTGGTGAAAATTTCATTTTTATGGACGATAATGCCAGACCCCATCGGGCGCGCATCGTTCAGGAGTACCTTGAAGAGGTTGAAGTCTCTCGAATGGAATGGCCAGCAAGAAGTCCAGATCTCAATCCGATTGAGCAGTTTTGAAAATTGTTCATTTCTCTTCTTTCACATAAGATTCGGTGAAATCCTGAAATTTTCTTTCATTTAATGTGTCTTGTTTCGTTCAAAACCTTCCCGAGAGAACATAAAAAATAAGTTAAAGTCAATGTAGAGTTAACTTTCATTAAAATTGAGATTTTCAGAATGTGCGTTAATTTTTTTGCACAGTGTAAGAATCAAAATGTATAATAAAGAGATGTGTCGTCTCATTGATTTGTAATTCTACACGGTTGCCGAAAAAATATTGTACGCAACACGCCCGAAAATAGTTTTTTTGGACTCACAGACTTCCAGAATTTTGTCTATTCGTCCAAAAAAACCGTATTTTCCGGACTTGTTACGTAAATTACTATTATGTTAGCAATATCATTACATCCCATATAATTTGACTTATTTTCTCTTTTTTTTTTAAATGTTCTGTGTCTGTGCAAGCTTCTCATTTAATAACTGTACACATTTTTCCACCGGTATTTCACTCGCTTCATGTCTTCTTGTTTTCTCTGAATTCTAAGATTATATTACATTTCACAGAAACCTCAAGCCAACTTTATAGGGTTGTACTGACACTGCGTGCGTTATTTCCAATAAGTGGAGCGAGAGAATACGGACACACAACATCTAATTTATTCGAATAAGGTTGACACTTTCCTCCCGTTTCTGCTCCGAAGTAACTTAATTGTATATCCGTATCCGTATTTATTAGATATTCTGTGTCCGTATTCTCCCGCTCCACTCAGGATTGGAAATAACGAACATAATGTGACAATTGTAAAGTGGTAATCTATAAGGGCGTCATGTTTGGCATTTCGTAAAACTTGACATAGATGCATAGATATACTCTCTGTATAAAAAGTACCCGGAAAATGTTATTTAAATGAACCGCCAAAAAGGAATCGGTAATTTTTTTTTTCTTAAAGTTGGTAGGACCTTCCTTTATTACCAAGCCAAATTTGAGCGCGATCTGTCAACTAGTGTGTTTACAACAGCTGTCAGTATCAGTCGACCTCAAAAGCTGCACGAAGAAAATGTCATAAGGTAACCATGGATATATAATGACATGCCCCTTCTCTTCGACGCGAAACTTCACGACGCATGCATACAGAGACAACACTGGATTTAGGAGGAACGAAGCCTACACTTTTGATACATATCTGCCACTACGCTCAAATTCTTTATTCATAATTCTACGGTTATTTCCAAGACCAACCTGAATTCTGCAACTCAAAATATTACTGAATTGGCTATACTACCGAAATAATTTAGATTTTGCATGGAGTATTTTAATTTTTAATCAGTGCCAACACCGGGTTTTCTATGCATCTTTGATAAAATTATTCGAGAATGTCAATGAGCAGAAGGGGAACGTTTTGGATATTCTCGAAAACACATAAATTACATTCATTCAGCCGTTATAAAATTGTCTTCTTAACGTTCGAATCCCACCCAGAGATACAAACCGCTAAAATGATGATTCACGTACGAAACAATTTATTTCTGGGCTTCTCGGAATTCCTTCGGGTAGAGATCAGGCTGGTAATGTAAATGATTGACATCATGAAATATCAAATCCTTGTAAAGATATCGAGTTTTCGTTCATTCAAAATAGTTTTGGACTGGACTGGACACAAATAATGCGAAATCCTTCGTAAACTAGGTAGGTATGGCGATAAACCTAAAAAATTATTATGGAACAAATTTTAGTGTGAAGTCCTATTTATAATATAGACAAACAAGAACTGACGGTGTTATAGTATTAGAGGGTGTTCTTTTGTGAATGTACATTTTTGTGGCTGTAAATTAAGGTGAAAATCCCACACCTGTAATTTTGAACCAATCAAAATACGTTATTTTGAGAGATCACCATGGCAACGGAGGTATGGGATACCCATCAACAGCGAATTATACTGGACATTTACAATAACGTCTAATAAAATATATATAATATTTTGAGTATTTAGACACTAATAGAATATTAAGTATATCCATTACTAGCGACCCGCCCCGGCTTCGCAAGGATGCAATGTTGATACTAAACACCTACTACAGAATGTCCTTATAAACGACGTTTACATCTTTTTGTTACAACTAACTACTTTTCATTACACCATTTACACCGCTCTGAAAACCCTATCAAAACATGTCGATTCAGAGCACCGAAAGTGACCCTTTTCCGTGCAGCCGCACCGTAATAGTAATTTACGTAACAAGTCCGGAAAATAGGGTTTTTTTGAACGAATAGACTGAATAGACAAAATTCTAGGACGAGCCGGAGGCGAGTCCTGGAAGTCTGTGAGTCCAAAAACACTATTTCCGGGCGCGCTGCGTACAATATTTTTTCGGCAACCGTGTAGAATTACAAATCAATGAGACGAACACATTTCTTTATTATTCATTTTGATTATTATTTGAATTGAACAGAACAGAACTGTCATCCGTTATTTCGTTGCTATTGTGATGTTCATAACTATGACAACAACGTCGTGATTTTTTCCGGCCTAGTCCTGAAAGTACGTACTTTCCGGACTAGGCCGGGAAGCATAATATGCTACTTTCTCAAAGAAAAAGCGTCCGGGAAGTGGGTACTTATTAGCAATTTACGTAACAAGTCCGGAAAATATGTTTTTTTTGGAAAAAGGTTGAAAGCGCACGCTTGTAGAAAAAGTTCTATTTCTCCGCCTAGGCGGCAGCAAGAATAGTATATTATTTCATTAGGAGGAGAAGTGTCACTTTTCGTGGCGAGCTTGAGCGAGCCACGAAAAGTCACTTCTTCTCCGAATGAAATATGCTATTTTATTTCGAAACGTTTTCAAATTCATAAAAAATGTACATTTAATGTAACTTTATCAAATGAAAACGACGTTTGAATTGGAAGTTTTTGTATTCTTCTCGGTATTCTATGCATCTATGTTCATGGTAACCAAGTAATCTTTTTCGTAGCAACACTTTTCCTGCCGCCGGCGCCCGGCGCCGGAGGGAAAAGTAAATATTTCTCCGCCTAGGCGGAGAAATAGAACTTTTCGATGATCCTGTCAGTCGAGAACTGACGTTGTTATCGTACGTTTGGAAATAAAACTGTTGTTATGCAAAGGATTAATTTTGCAAGACAACCGTAACTAGGCAAATGTTCCATTTTCACTCCATTTAAATGAACGTGAATGTCAATCCAAAGGTGAAAATTCAGATTTCCATTTATTTCAAAATGTTTGAAAAAAAATATAACATAGGTATCTATTTAATTCCAAGGAGAAGTGACTTTTCATGGCTCGCTTTCAATTACCCGCCTCACTACGTTCGGCTGGTAAACTCAAGCTCGCCATGAAAAGTGACTCTTCTCCTCCTTATGAAATAATAATATACTATTCACACGTTGAATATCATGTTCATTGTTAATGGTTCGAAATGTATTATTTATTCTTTCCTTTATATTTGTCGCACTGTAAGAGGATTACTTTTACTGATATTTTTAATATAACCCCACAAAAAAAAATCATTGGCGCAAGGTCAGGAGACCTAGGTGGCCAAGCGTGCGGGTCTCCACTTCCAATCCACCATTTGGAAATTTTCTATCTAAAAAGCTCCTCAACCTACTATCAAAATGTGTAGGAGCATCATCTTGTTGTATTATCATTTCGGAGGTGTTCCTTAGATATATATGAAAAATTAGAAAAATGAAGATTATGCTTATTGGGAGACAAGGAATTTCAAATTTCTCCTCCATGGGCATGTTAACAGATGAGAAATTTCGCAAACTTGCAAATAAATCCGAACCTGTAAGATTTAGGTCTGACGAACCTCAATAATTTTTCTAAGGTAATGAATTTTGCTTTCGAATGTGCCATTTGAAATAAGCCCGAAATTTCAGTTTGAATATGTCGTCAATCGTTGTTTCATTTTGCATACCCAGTAGAATTTTGAATGAATATCCTATGATTTTCATAGTAGTAGTCATTTCCGTTTTTTTAGTATTCACTCCTGAAATTTTATCCCACAAAATTTATACAAGTCAAATTCGAGTTTTCTCCGCAATGCTAAAATTTACGAGAAATCGAAATATCTCAGAAACGGCTCATTTTAGCGCATGGGATGTCCAATGAACTGAATCTTATTTTCACCATGCTTTCTGAATCTTCAAATAAATACAGGATGTTCCATAAGACGAAACTACGATTTTTCTGTGACGCCCTGTATATTCCAAAATAATTTCAATGATTCCGCGTCAATTGTAATTGAGAACCACGTCACCGGTGAGACACCCTGTATAAATATCAACAAATGAAATGTGAACAGTATGAACCCCGGACAGCCCCTCCTGGCTACGGCCCTGGACCCTACTGAAAAATCCTTTCATACCCTCGCTCTACACCAAAAATGAAAATGAAAATCTTTTTATTTCTCTCAGGATTTTTTAGAAATGATTTAGCTCTTCATAAAATGTGCAATTATCCCTCGTCCACATCGATTACACATATATGTTGAAGAAATTAAAAATCAAACCAAGGTCACAAGAAAATTATTTCGATTTGACGCCAATAAGAATTTATCAGAAGGTCAACCGGTGCGGCAGAATAAAAAACTAAATAATCTCATAATCTTTCAGGAAACTTTGCGGTTTGTTTTGTTCGACGTGAGATGTCAGAAAGTTACATAAATAAATTGGTCAAAATTGGCTTAACACCGCCCATAAACAGCGTTACCCAATAGGATCCTGAAAGAAGGACCATCCTTTTCGGAGAATATCGCCTTTCGGCAGGATACATTTGAGAGCTATGGAAATTAAACCCGTCTTTTATCGCAGTGTTCAAGCTATGCGAAGTGTTAACCGAGCGGAAAGTAAGGTACCGGAAGAATTCCGACTTGCATCGTGCGTTGCGTATGCTAGAGAGAGCCTAGTCACTGGGTTTTACCCATCTCTCGATTCTTAAGAACGCCGTTCCGAGATCATACGCCGAAATAATTTTTTCTCGGAAATCATCAATGAATCAGCTCCCCCGAACGCCGAAGGTCCACGGATCCAATGATGGCGCCATTGCCTTCACTCCGCAGTCGACAGTTTTCAAAATAGGCCTACGGACTGTTACTCCGCGCCAAAAAACCGCGAAAGAAACTTCTAAAAACTCGCAGTTACTTCGACATCTGTTGGAGAAGCGACAATCGGATGTAATTCCCGCTAAACGGAAGCGTGATTCATCACGTTCGGATACTGTGAGTCAGGAGATTTTTTTCGATCGTTTCTACTTCCATAAAGTAGGTTCCACTCCGACTTACCGAGTCAAAACGCATCAGTTATTGCCGGTACAAACAGTCTTCGGTTTTCGGGAAAATGGAATTATGGGGGAAGAAAAAGAAGCGTCTAGAAAACTTAGTAGTAGGCTCAACAACACAAGTGGCGGTACCTTCTTCGAAGTTACCTCAACCAAAAGTGACGATTTTTGGGAGTCACCCCCGTTCACGGGAAGAGTCAGTGAGAATTTATCTTTGGAGAAGTGCGAAAGTACGTCCAGTAGTGCACTCTATGATTCTTTTGCCGATCTGTCTGGTGATCTTCAGGGTGAAGGATCGATGGAGGACATCTTTAAAGATGCCGAATTGCGTTTGGGTGTTAAATCGCCGTCGATTTCGAGTGTGGAAACCGATATTGTTAGTGAAAATAGTGATAGTGCGAATTTTGGAGGGAAAATTGTTTGCGCTGGACCTTCTTCATCAAATGCGGGATTGCAGTTGCCGACGGATGAGGCCATTTGTGAAAAACAAGAGGTGACTGGTGAAGATTCTGAAATCGATGAAGGAACTAATGTGGAAGTACCCTCTGGTGAGTTATTAGGGTTCAATGTGTTACACATCAATATTACATATTCTTTTGATTTTGCTGAAGAAAGTATTGCATTTGTTCACTTCATATTCAATATTATGAAATATGTGACGATTCACTGCAGATTCCTCTTTTATGTGGGACTAAGCCAAGAACCCAAAATTTATTTATCAATGTTGCAGTGATAATGTGGATTCAGATAAAATATGTATAAGTGAGAATAATTAAATTTGAAATGTGTAATAGACAAAAGAACAATTCGGAAAGTTGTATTTTTTTTTAACTTACTCATCGCACATGGTTCTGACTGTAGCATATTCAACTTTGTGACATAATTCTTCTCTCTTCATAAGCTCCATAGGACAGAATAGATATTTTCTTTCCATATTGAACATGCATGTAGCGGCATGCGAAATTCTCCATCTAGGATCTATGTGAAAACTTTCATTTCGATCAGATACGTTGTTTTGGAATTAACAGGAAAACAAAATTTCAATCTTGTTCAGAAAAAAACAATTTCAGTTTTACCTTGCTATGAATGGATATCAAGAGTGAAGGATGAATCCGCCTTAAAAACACCTTAAACATTAATTGGTCTGTGTATAAAAGCCTTTCGCTTTATTTAGAGTTAAACATTTTGGGTGAGATGCGATAGTGAATATTGTTCAAATATATTTTTCCTATGCTCAATTTCCCTGTCAAAACATATGCATCATTAATTTATGATGAGGACTATCGATAAATATTCACAGTGCACATATTGCCAGTGTTGGTGCACCTATATGCTGAGTGCAGAATTGAAACCAAGAGTGTTCAGATTTTGATGAATATTTTTCATGATCTCCCAAGTTCTTCAAGTTGAAATCTGATTTTCAGTGGCAATTTATCGCAAATAGAGACAGCCTTTTCTGGGAGCTCCCATGATGTAAGATGTAAGGTCCTACATTATCCTGTTTAGGAGCAGGCCCGGCGCTAGCTGTTTGAACGCCCACGTGCAATACCCGTCATTTTGTTTGGTCAAAAAGGGCTATTTAATATTTCCTCATTATAACGGGAAAAAATGAAGAAAAACTTATTGGCGATGAAACAGTTATTTAGGTACTCTGTAATTTATTTCCAAGCTCAATTACTTAGTCCCTGATGAAACAATGTCGATATTAAATAATTTTTGATGCAGCTGAAACCGGCAGCGTTAGTAATATTCTAAGTATTCGGTATTCTGTATTCGGAAATGTAGAAATTAAGACATTGCCAAAAAGATATTGCAACAGGTTTTGTGGACCAGTAGACCTGGTCAGAGGCAAATCTTCACAACACTCCATTAAATCATCATTGGAGAAGTAAATTGAGTTGTCCCTAAAAAAACCAAATACATCATTAAATGCTTTCAACTCCTTTAATCTATTCTTAAATGAAGTAATTGTTTAATTTAGGATCTTAAACTAAAACTCTACTTTGTATTAAGTTAATTTTTTTTAAATGAAAAATAATTTTATGACATTTATGTTTTAAAAATAATTTCCGGCATAGATCCATGCACCACGACTAACTCTGAGAAACCGCATTCGATCAGACCAATTTTGGACCACTTTTTCGAATAGTTCAGGCCTTATTTCAGCAATAACACGAGTTATGTCGGCTTCCGAAGCGTCTATTGTTTCTCGTTTATCAGCATAAACCAATGACTTGACATAACCCGAAAGAAAATAATCCGTTGGAGTTATATCGCATGATCTTGGAGGCCAATTAGTTGGACAATTTCTCGAAATAATGTTATCGCCAAATCTTTCTTTCAATAAATCAATTGTGACGGTAGCAGCCTGAGGTGTAAGACCGTCTTGTTGGAACTAAAACACACTTCTGGGTCGATACAGTTCAAATTTTGAAACAGATAATTATTGATTTTCGATCTCGCCAAGTCATCGTAGAAACAGTTTTTCCACCGATCAATACAATCCGACCATGGAGAAGAAAACAATACAATATCAATATGAACACAGTATGATGAAGTTTTAGTAGACCCAAAAAAATTACAGAGAAGAGTTTCATTGTAGAATGATGATTTAATGGAGCCGCAAGTGCCAAAAAACCTCTCCTACCCACTGAAAATGCTTTCGAAAATTTGTATGCGGCCTATAACAAGTGGTGTTAAACGAAGAAAATTCCAAAATCGAGAGAAGACATGTGACAGTTGACCCCAATAAAGCGGTGTCCAATAAAGTAGTCAATTATGAACGCTAAACGAATTCATGAATCAAGTGTTTATGAAGCAGTCGAACATAAAAATTATTTCTCTATTTCAGTATCGTAATGAGTTCATTACAGTACTAAAAACAGTGCTGTAATGAACTCATTACAGCATTGTTTTCAGTTATATTTTTCGTTTTTTGGTTATCAGCACTGGCTTCCGCTCCTATCAATTTTCAACACACGCCAATTTGGAAATGTCAATTTCGTAACAGTCACCAACTGCCAAAATAAAATACAAAAGTCACTAGGATAAGTTTTTCATTGAATTTCAACGGTATTTCACGAAATTTGACTGAAATAGAGAAAATATCGTCTAATACTCGTTGCAGAATGCAATTCCAACACTCATGCGTTCGAAAACTCGCTCCTTCGTCGCTCGTTTTCGAATTTCACATTCGTATGGGAATAGGAGCCCATTCTGCAACTAGTTTTAGAATACGAGTATACTATTAGAATCGACAATGCTCCAGCAGAGACTAAGTAATTCAGCTTTAGTTTCAATTGAACATGAAATTTTTTGGAGAGCTTGGATACAAATTACAGAGTACCTAAATAACCGTTTTATCGCCAATAATTTTCTCTTAATTTTTTCCTACTATAATGAGGAAACATTAAATAGTCCTTTTTGGCCAAACTCCGGGTAAACATTTATAGGGCGGCATTACAGGAATTGCACGCGGGCGCTCAAACAGCTAGCGGCGGGCTAGCTCTAAGTGTTATGTCTCGGAACAGATTACGTTTTTCAAACAATGGAAACATGATTCCTAGCGACAGATTAGGATAAATTAAACCGCTATTGGCTTGAAGTATAAAAATGCCGTGTTCCGTGGAGAGACAGGCTGATTTTTCTCCAAGATATATCCAATAAAGTGTAAAGAACGGAATGCAACTTTTCAAATTGTTTACTTAAGAAAGATACCCCTGGGCAAGAAAAATCAATTGAGGTAAATCTGAGGATCATGATAAAAACTACGGTTTTGCTGCAATGAATTTACATAAAGTTAGCAAAACAACTTTCGCAAATCAAACTCGAAATACCTCGAAATTCTGCCGTTTGTTATCCGTTGTTTATCCGTGACTATTCCACTCTTTCCATTTTTAGTGAGGAAGTTTCCGTAGCAACGATCGTTTCATCTCGATAAAACTTTCAACCCGGCAAAACCAACAAGATAGAGAAAACAAACAACGTTTAGTTAACCCTACGGTACTCAAAAGTACCACATCAAATAATCTGCTGTATTTCGAAGTGTTCCTCAGTTCTGCGCCGCAAGCTCGTAGGTATCGACGGGTACTATGTGTTTTCCCCCACCGTCAAATACTCAAATGCCCCTGCTGATACATCGCGCGTTTGGCGCTCTTTCAACCAGTATGGACGAACGCTTACGTAAGCCTTCGAGCACGTCTGAAAGGTAAGTTCAGATCCTCAGAAATATTATTTATTATGCTTCAAAGTCATGAAAATAATATAATTTGATATAGTGGGTGTTCATTTTATATAATTATATAGTTAATTGATATATGAATTGGATGATTAGTTTCAAACTAACCCCGTTTTGCAGACACCTCAAAAGTACCGTCAGGAATTATGGATCCAATAAATAAAACTTGTTGGGATAAGGGACCTCTTACTGAAGAGGAATTGCAGCTAATAGCCGACACCTTTGCTTTTGAAGATTCACCTCTAGACAACAATGATGTGGGGATTTTTGGATATAGCATTCATAAATGCATACATTATTTATTGTATGCAATTTGAAAAAATATCCACTTTAGAATTCAGAAGATCAATTAGTCTTGGATTCATTGCCATGGACAATGATCGTCACAGAAACACTGAATTGAAACCAATAGCAAAACGTCGAAGATATAATTAATTATAGTGTAGCTGAAGATATCAGATTAGGAAAAAGGGGAAGCCACTGGGTAATATTTGAGACCTCAAGAGGTAACTGCGAGATGTGCAGTTCCAAATCAGTACAATCGCGCCCTCACAGCAAATGCTCTACTTGTGGAATATTTCTGTGCTGTAATGCAAATAAGAACTGCTTTCTAGAGTACCATGAAATGGCATAATAATTTTCAGATTTCCTGACACTGTGCAATAGAATAATATTTATGTTTATGACCGGAGATGCACGATAATTATGCCAAAAATGACAAAAAAAAATAGTTTTTTGTGTAAGAAACAATGTTACTTTGTTGAATTTTTATTTATTTCTCTGTTAATAATATTGTTTTTAATTTTTTAATAAATTTCATTGAAATATCGGTTCATCCATCATTTCAATCTTAAGCAAAATTATATCTCAAATCCCGACGGTACCTATTGTTCTTAACGATGTTACAAGTACAACAAAAGTTTCTGATTTTTTCAGATATTTTTTTCGTATTCTCTTATGATAACTGAAGCCAAAAAATATAATTTTAATAAATATACCGCGAAAAAAAATCTTGGGCACTAAAGGGTTAATCCATGAATTCTAATTTGTCCAATAGCGCAATCCGTGTCAAATGTGACCATCTTACTTAAGCCGAATTTTCGCGTGACAATATTTTAAAACTATTTCGTCTGTTTTGAAATATTCGTGTTTTCGCGTCGAACTGGTGACGTCACGCACCAAATGGTTCAAAATAATTTGAAGCGGTTTGAAAGCAGGTAGCGGAATAGTTCGAACTGCAGTTTGAAGTTTGGAATCAGCTGATTGAAGAATATAGGTTATGTTTGTTGGATTTTATTTTGTTTTCACCGTTTTTATTTTGAATAAATAATAATAATAACTGTTCTTCATTGCATTGAATATTATCTGAAAATGACAGCTTTGTTTTAAGAATGCATTGTAACCTGTGACTGTGAAGTAATAAATCACTTCGAGTAGAACACACCGTTATTTTAGAATTCTGAAATATTATTTAGTTTTGAAAATGTATGTTCAAATTTTTGAAATTGATTTTACGGCTTCTTCCTCTTGATTCAATCAATATGAATATTGCGTATATTTTTTTCAACAAGTCGTTAATCAGGACGAGAACATTCAAATTCATCATAAAATGATTGGAGTCCAATTTGAAAATACAAGATTTAATAATAATATACAAATAAACACACCTAAAATTATAAATATTTTGATTATTATGTGCGTGTATCATGTTTCTAACTTTCAAATTCATAAGTTGAATTGACATTTCTATGATGACGTCACCGTTTTGAAATTGTGGCATTTTAGCGATGCATGAACTGGTGACGTTTACTTCGAAATGTTTTTAAAATAGTTTTGAACCGTGATTCACGCGAAAAAATGGCTTTAATGTTAGACATTTTCTCGGGAAATAGTCATGCCGACTACCACTCGAGATGAAATTTAAGCAGGTGAAATTTCTCTCTTGTAATATTCAAGTTTGTTGCTTTTCGGAAATTTCGCTCATGACATTTTTTTTCCAAAATCACTCGCCTCACGGCTCGTGATTTTGATACAATTGCCGTTCATAAAATTTCCGAGCAACGAACTTTCACACTACAATCGAGAAATTTTGCCGGCAAGATTCCATCTCTATTAAAAAATTAATTTTGCCGCTCTTTTAAAAAAAATATAAGATGTGTCGCTAAGTTGATATCAACTTAGCGAAACAACTATCCGAAAAAATTTTTCAGGTGAAATCAAACTACCTAATATTTTCCAATAATTCATTCGTAAATTATCCGTGAAGGAAGGAACTTTGTACTTTTCATCTTTGATTTATCTGTGAAGAGAAAAATTTTGCCACTCCTGTTTAAAAAAAAAAAACACGTCCACTGGTATCTAAGTGTACTACATCCAATTACCAGGTGACATATGTATTGAAAAAATTATTTCAGCAATCAACAGATTATTAAATTTTTTTGGTGATTTATCCGTTAATTATCCGTGAAGAAAAAAATTTCGCCACTCTCGTATTTAAAAAAATATAAGATATTCAAGGATAAATCACAGAAAAAATTAAATAACCTGTTGATTGCTGAAATCATTTTTTCAATATGTCGCCTGGTAATTCGATGTGATTGTGCACTTACCAGTGCACGTGGTATTTTTTTTAAAACCAGGAGCGGCAAAATTTTTCTCTCTTCACGGATAAATCAAAGATGAAAAGCTACATGTCATTTTTTTTCGAAACCTTGAATGATACAAATTTTCTTTTTTCACTATCCGCGAATTGCTGGATAAAAAAGATGAGCTAGTTTGATTTCGGCTGAAAAAATTTTTCGGATAGTTGTTTCGCTAAGTTGATATCAACTTAGCGACACATCTCATATTTTTTTAAACATAAGGGCGGCAAAATTTTTTCACGGATAAATTACGGATAGAAAACGGAAAATGTTTGAGCTATTCCGAGTTTGATTCGCGAAAGTTGTTTTGTTAACTTTATGTAAATGCAAAGGTGTACGAAGGTCGAAGATATTTCATGAGGGCTACTAAATGAATATGTTACGGGTAAAGTTAGATTGACCAGTAAACCTAGGTTTACCCGGGTAAACTGCGCAATACTCAAGAAACATGGGTAAAGTAGGAAATATAACCGACATTAAACCTATTTCGGACTCTACCTGGGTAGATTGACTTTCCAGAAATAAGCTTTTCAAACATTTCTGACCTTGTTCTTTTTGTAACATCCAACTTTAACCAAGTCATAATGGGTGGAACGCGTTTAACCCGGCTTAATCTAGAAACATGTCCAATTTCAGTTATATTTCGGACTTCACCCACGTTTCCTAGGTATTGCGCAGTTTACCCGGGTAAACTTAGGTTTACTCGTCAATCTAACTTTACCCATAACAAATATAATACCTATACCTACGTAGACAATTTCTACACCAGCTACTCGCTAGCATTGGCATTTATTCATATGTAATACCACTAGAGATAACATTTTGCCCGCAAAATTTCTCGATTGTAATATGAAAGTTTGTTGCTCGGAAATTACGCGAATGACATTTGTATCAAAATCACGATCAGTTAGGCGCCTAACGGCCTAACTGCTCGTGATTTTGCCAAAAATGTCATGAGCGAAATTTCCGAAAAGCAACAAACTTGAATATTACAAGAGAGAAATTTTACCTGCTTAAATTTCATCTCGAGTGGTATTCGGTATGAGTATTTCACGATAAAATGTCTAACATTAAGTAATATGGTCACATTTGACACGGATTGCGCTATTTGACAAATTAGAATTCATAGATCAACAAAACGTTGTTTGTTTTCTGATTCATTTCCGAAGCTATCTATGAATTGGAGAGACGTCAAAAATTTTATCGCTGGAAAACCAACTTGTTGGTTTTGCCGGCTTGAAAGTTTTGTCGAGATGAAACGATCGTTGCTACGGAAACTTCCACACTAAAAATGGAAAGACTGGAATAGTCACCAGAAAACATATAATATCGGTACAATATGAGTCACCAAGAAGTTTATTTCCAAGGAAGTTAAGTATGCAAAATTGGAGACAGGAAAAATGGTAACAAAAGAAGACAGAAACGGAATAGTTGAACTTAACTGGCTCGAAATGTTAAACATCCCCAGAAATGATGGATAAGAACAATACTATTTCCAGTACCTACCAGCACGCAAAAAAATAATAAATTAAAACTAACTAATTGTTTGGAATGTAAACAACAACCCTCCTTTTGCTTGGACGGTTTTGGACAACATAATGAGTTGATATAATTAGCGTATCATAATGTAATTTTTTGGGATGTATAACCAAGTCTATTTGATTGATTTTTCCTTGGAAAGCCATAGCATTTTTTGTGTCGGATACCCGTGTCAGGCATGGCGCAGGGAGAAACTGTCAGAAACAAACATCAGGCTGAAGTCACTAATAGTCCGGGTGTCGGTGGGACAAATTGCAAATTATTAATAAAGTTGTCTTACTTTCTTTATAGCTTTATTAGGTAGAGTCTACCACATTTTTCCTCTGTGAAAATTTTTGTAGTCGCGGCTTTCTTTCAGCAAACCTCTCGTAAGTCGACCACATTTTCAATATTTTCATATCATACATACTCTTCTTTTGTAAACTGCAATCATTAAAACAATCTGGGGCAAATCAGATAACATGATTGTCCGACAAAAATTGTGTGGCTTTGAGCGTGTCCACCAACTTGAACATGACTGAAAATCGCATTTTTTTAAATTATTAATAACCTCCTGTTTTTTCAAAATTGGTTGATATAACCATATGAAATATGAAAATGCAATTGTCCGATAAAAAAAATGTGGCGTTTTTCCTGTCTGACAAATCGAAAACGACGATTTTTGGAGATAAAAAAATTATGAATAATGTCTTTTTTTCTTATTCTCTCTTCAGCTTGAAAATACTGTAGCGGACGAAGTCCGCCTGAATACGTCTCTGGACTCTCTGATCCCACGTACAGAAATTCAAGAAGCCTCCAGAGACTATCCCGACCGTTCTCGAATAGGGCCGTATCCGTATAAAAGGACGCGCATGTTGCGGAGCAGTTAGTTACTTCCTGAATAGAGCCGAATCGAATTGTGAATCGCGAATTCCGAGTTGTGAACATAAATTAGCATTATTAGCCAGTGTGTAAATAAATCAGTATTAGTTATTGTACATAAATTAGTGTGACCAGTTAGTGGTTTTGTAAAAAAATTAGACAATTTAATTCAGCAGACGATTTGTTTAAACCCCGAGGACGTTACATTGGTGTCAGGTGTGGGGTAAATTGAATAATTGAACTGCTGTGCTAATTGAATTGTGGACTTCATTGTGGAACTTTTGAATGCCGATAACGAGATCACAAGCAGAGAAAATGGACCAGGCCAGTATGGAATTTTTCAAGCAAGCCTTTGAACAAATGAGTTCAAAAATGGAAAAAATGGAAGACAATTCTCGAGAAATGAACGTGAAAATGGAAGAAAAGATGGATAAAATGAAAGAGAGTTCTCGAGAAATGAACGTGAAAATGGAAGAAAAAAATGGATAAAATGGAAAATAAGGTGGTGAGTCAAATCGCAAGTACGTTGGATGAGAGAATGGAGGCTGTCAAGGAAGTAATAATTGGAAAGTTAATGAAAAATTTGAAGAGGTTAACAAAAAAATTGAAGGAGTAGTGGATGAGTTTAACGGAAAATTTGAAGAAATATCAGGAATAATTGAACAACATGCCAAGTTGATAGAGTCCCTGATAAAAATGGCAACTAGAAACGAAACCCTAGCTTCACCATCCTTCGTGAAAGTGGAAAACAACACAGAAAGTGGTAAAATGAAGATAAAATCTCCAACTTTTGACGGCAAAACACCTTGGTGCACGTATCAGAAGCAATTTGAAGCAGCAGCGAATGCCAATGGATGGGAAGCGGAAGAGAAAGTGGCAGCCTTGATTGTTGCACTAAGGGGAGATGCATTGAATATACTTCAGACTGTTCCTGCAAGTCATCAAGTTAATTACGAGGCTTTAACAACTAAACTCCAAATGAGATATGGTGATGCACACCTCCAACAAGTGTATCACGCTCAGATCAAGAGTCGCCAGCAGAGGAGTACAGAAACGTTGCAGGAATTTGAAGCAGATATAGCAAGGTTGGCAAGACTGGCATATCCTACATCACTGGATAGCTTCCTGGAACTACTCGATATCCAGACCTTTGTCGATGGTTTGAGAGATATGGAAACCCAGCAGACACTACGACTGGCCCGACCCAAGACTCTGGATGACGCCCTGGCCGTTGCATTAGAGTTTGAAGCTGCCAAACAGGCTTCGCACATGATACACAGCAAGATGAGCCGCACTGTGGATGATTCCTCGGTCAGCGATGAAATTATAGAAGAGGTTCTACGCCGAGTTCGTCAAGAGCGACGGAATAGAGGACTTACATGCTGGAATTGTGGCGGAGAAGGAAATATTCGGCGCTACTGCAAAGAGCCAGCTAAATGTCAGGAACGGGAATATAATTCTACCGTCGAACATCGTGCAGGAAAGATTCATGGCAACGCTGACGCATTATATAGGAGACCATGTCCGTCAGATTGCAAGCACTGCCATAAGGTAGAAGAGAAAGAATTCTGCTTGAGAACGACCATCGTGGATACGGACTGGATGCCAGAATTCCTGAAGCAAGATCTAGAGAGTGACCCAGAATTGAAGATGCTGTTGTATTGGAAGATAAGCGGACAGAGACCAAGATGGGAGGAAGTGAGTCATCTGAATCCTAGGGTCAAGTCCTACTGGGCACAGTGGAATTCTATCATTTTGGAGGATGGACTGCTGAAGAGGTCCATCGAAAATGACGAAGGTACCGCAGCCAGGAATCAGCTGATAATTCCCAGGAATCGAGTGGGAGAGGTTACATGACGGAACTTCCGGTGGCCATTTCGGTATCAAAAAAACGCTAGAAAAGGTCAGAGAGCGTTTTTACTGGGTCAACTGCAAAAAAGATGTTAAAGACTGGTGCCGGAAATGCAGATTATGTGCTTCATCGAATGGCCCGAGGGGAAATCGTAGAGCTCCAATGAAGCAGTATAACGTGGGCAGTCCTCTGGAACGAGTTGCCATCGATATTGCAGGTCCATTCCCCGAAACCGAAGATGGGAATAAGTACATACTGGTTGCGATGGACTATTTCACCAAATGGGTTGAAGCTTATGCTATTCCAAATCAAGAGGCCTCGACAGTGGCGGATGTTCTGATTAAGGAGATGTTTAGCCGGTTTGGTGTGCCTCTCGAACTACATTCGGATCAAGGACGAAACTTCGAGTCTAGCCTGTTCCAGAATGTATGCCAATTACTTGGAATTAAAAAGACAAGGACAACTGCGCTTCACCCACAGTCAGATGGCATGGTCGAAAGAATGAATAGAACTGTGGGAAAATATCTGACTAAAGTGGTCTCTGATCACCAAAGAGACTGGGACAGGTATCTCCATCTGTTCTCTATGGCCTACAGATCGTCAGTGCAAGAATCGACCGGAGAGACACCAGCCTGTATTATGTTCGGCCGAGAAATAAGGTTGCCTTGTGACCTGGAGTTTGGATGCAAGCCTGGAGCGGAGGTAGCTGGTGCGGACTACGCGAGTCTCTTGAAAGGTAGGCTACATTACATCCATGAGAAGGTCAGACAGAACCTCCAAATAGCGAGTGACCGAATGAAGACTCGGTATGACAGCAAAGCTGCAGAAGGTGGTTTCAATGTGGGAGACCTAGTCTGGCTGTACAATCCCCAGAGGAAGAGGGGTTTATCATCTAAGCTGCAGAAGGATTGGGAAGGGCCATACAGAGTAGTAAAACGAATCAACGATAGTGTACCGTATCCAGAAACTACCCAGAGGCAAGAAACGTGTGGTCCATATAAATCGTCCAGGCAAATATGAGGCAGACTACGAAGAACATGACGAAACCCATCTGAGAAGAACGACTTTTCAGAAAGCGGAGCATGAGGAGATGAGTTTCGACCTATTCATGGCAAACTACGGTGGAACCGGAAAGGCAAGATTCGGAGTTACCATCGAGCAACAGCAAGGTCTCTTCTCCGTATCTGAAGATTATTCACTAGCCCATTGTGTCTCAGAAGACCTGCGTATGTCGAGAGGAATAGCATTTGTCCTCCGGAAGATATTTGGCCGTGTACCAGAACTCCTAAAACAACATCCTCGTACTGGGAAAATGCTGAGGTTGGCTGATGGCCAGCGTTACCTCTTCTACCTGGTAACCAAGAGATTCTCCGACAACAAACCCAGCTACAAAAGTATGTGGGACACCCTGTTGCAGCTGAGAGACGAGCTCACCAAGTTGAAGATGAAAAAGCTAGCTGTGCCAAAGTTGGGTTGTGGTCTAGATCAGCTCAACTGGAGTATCGTTCGAAGTATGCTTGAGGTCATTTTCCATAGAACCGGAATGAAGATACTGACAGGGGTGCTGCAGAGAAGGAGACGCCTGTAGATTCAGCCACACCATCCAGGGTGTTCGGGACCGAACGTCTTAAGGAGGGGGCAGTGTAGCGGACGAAGTCCGCCTGAATACGTATCTGGACTCTCTGATCCCACTTACAGAAATTCTAGAAGCCTCCAGAGACTATCCCGACCGTTCTCGAATAGGGCCGTATCCGTATAAAAGGACGCGCATGTTGCGGAGCAGTTAGTTACTTCCTGAATAGAGCCGAATCGAATTGTGAATCGCAAATTCCGAGTTGTGAATATAAATTAGCATTATTGGCCAGTGTGTAAATAAATCAGTATTAGTTATTGTACATAAATTAGTGTGATCAGTTAGTGGTATTGTAAATAAATTAGACAATTTAATTCAGCAGATGACTTGTTTAAACCCCGAGAACGTTCGGAGTTTGGGAGAGTTGTTTGAAAGACATGTTTTCGCGAGTTTCCAGCTCTCGAGCACAATACAATTTAGTGCACCCGTTGTCCGACAAAACAAATGTGGCGTTTATTCAAAAATCGAAGAATTCAATGCTCTTATTTGGTTATGAATATAGACTATATGTATTTATACGATATAACTTTGTTTATATTATAAATCAACATTTTATTTTTTGGGGATCATTTGAAAATACCTATTACCTACTATCACCGAAAAAAGTTCGGCAATTTCTCAGTCAAGCGAATGAAACTTATTAGTCTCGTGAGACTCCGTTTTCATAACTAACATTTTCAATCATTATATTTGACATTTAAATTTCGATGAGAGTTGCATTTTTCCATACTTTAACTTGCATGTCTCAAAGAATTCCTAGAATCAGTTGGATACGGAAATTCTACACTAGATATGAAATGTAGCACGGAGTGGTAGAACACTTTTTCTGTAACACCTCTGGGGTCTTTTTTTTAATTGTTCATACTTTTGTAGCTATTTACTTTAAAGGCTGAAGCTGTAATAATAACACAAAATGGAATCCCAAAATAAAAATGCACAAACTGATTTTTTTCTGCCCCAGTTGAATATGGAATCTCCACCCCAGGTCGAAGTCGCCAATTCTTCGAAAAAAAAATGACAGTTTCATAGAGTTCCATTTGCGGAATACCAAGGGTTGTGGAAGTAGTTTGATAATTTTCCCTATAAATAGGAGTGCTGTTTCGATTTTGCACCACAGTCCTCTGCAGGCTGAAAGTGTGTAGACGAATTATAGTTTGTTGCTGAATTTTCTCTTTTCGAGATCATACTTGTTCTATTCTAATTGACAGTTTTTCAGTTGTTGCCGTTATAATATTCTCAGTACTGATGGAGTGTTTTTTGTGTGAACATTTTGAAAAATAACCCCAGCTTCAAAACGAAAAGGGAGGAAGTGGAAAAATTCGCAGCTGACATCCTTAGACTGTGTAAAAATTTCTTGACATCAAGAGAACATCATAATCACAAATATAAAGATGTCATTCTACCTGACGATTGGCGTGATACTTTTCCTGGATGGATACCATTAGTCTTATTACAAATAATTCAATGTGAGGAAGGAGTATTTCCATTTTTTTTTCATCAGATTTGGATAAAAATGTCAGTAAACAATTTGAATTATACACTTTCAATCAAAATCAATAGTTTCATTTTGATAACAATCGAAAAAAATTCTGAAACAAAACCATAATATTCAAGTAGTTTTTTTGTCCTACTAAGGATTTGCCGCATTTCATATGGTTGGCAGTGGTTTTTTCTATGAAACGAATGTATCTTAAGGTCGGCGTTTAAAGCGAGTGGGAAATCTCCTCCGATAGAGGCGCCACCGTGCATTTTATGAAATATCTCCATAGAACTTACATTATCACTATAAGCTCTATGAATATCTCTCTAATTATGAATGAAATGTACAATGGCGCTCCCTATCCGAAAATCGCCGAACTATGAAATAAGTCAATTTGTGGGTAAAGCAGGAATTTTTTCCCGCCAAAATTTGAATTTGGCCATTTTCTGCCAATTCCGTATTTCAAGTTGATCTTCCGAACGAAATTATCAGTAAATTCACTTTTAATCGGAAGTTGGACTATTTTCATGGGTCTTTCTGTTGAAATAAAACAGAAGCATGGGTTGGCTCATTTTCTTCTATTTTCAAAGAAGAAAAATTAACTGTCGGAATGAAATCGATTAAAATTATTTCAACAAGAACCCTAATCCTTTCTGAGTTCACCCACAAAATTTCAGTTCTCAAAGTAAAACCGTTTTCGAAATCAACTTGAAATGAAAACACACTACATTTGAACGCCCACCTTAATTATAAATTCATTCTTGTCCGACAAATGAATTTAAAAACTCGAAAAAAACCTCGATTTTCATATTTCATATGGTTATATCAACCAATTTTGATAAAATCAGGAGGGTCTTCATAATTTGAAAAAATGCGATTTTTTTCAGTTCATGTTGTTAGACACGCTCAAAGAGTCAAAGCCACACGATTTTTGTCGGACAGCCGACATTTCTCCCAGATTTGTTTTTATGATTGCATTTTACAATAAAAGAGTATGTATGGTTTAAAAAAATTTGAAATATGGTCGACTTACGATAGGTTTTCTGAAAAAAGTCGCGACTACAAAAATTTTCAGAGGAATAATGTGGTAGACTCTACCTAATAAAGCTATACAGAAAGTAAGACAACTTTATTAATAATTCGCAATTTGTCCCACCGGCACCCGGAGTATAACGAATGCGAGTTTTCCAGAAATATCACGAAATCGACGAAAAAAGGCGTAGAATGTGCTAGAAGGAATAGATTTGTTGTGTATTTTTTACATTTGAAGTTCGACAATTCATCATGATCATTGTGATCTATATTGAGAAAGTGGCCATGCTAACTTAATATAAAGTTAGCAATGCACCCCGTAGAAAAAAATAGGTCGCTGCAAATGTTTTTCTTTCAGGACAAATTCTCGATAATTATTCGACAATTAATGCAATAGGTTTCATTAATTTTCTCGCAAGTAGCACTGCTCATATGAAGTTTTATAGACATCGCAGATAATGCATTTATTTCATTGGATTCTTTCACGCTTCATATTCCAATATTGTTGCCAACCTTCATTTATGGAGATGGTACTCGAAGGAGAAAAAGAATCCACAAATACCGTGGCCACAGCCGTATTCCTTGATCGCATTCGGCATTTTTTCACTCCGTCCTATGTTTGGAATGTGACGTTTTCAGTGCTAATAAAAGGTTAATAAAACAAAACTATTCTTCGAGACCCATACTTGGGAGAATGAGAGGATGTATCTTTCTTGGAAGCCAATCGAAAGAAAAATTTCATTGAGGTTTTCTTCATTTTGTTACCCGCTTATCTATATGCTCCTAGTTTTGATTTTAATTTAGAATCTTGTATAACTGTGAAAAAAATTTAATTTAATTCTATTAATGCGACATTGGTAATATTGGTATTTCGAATGGATTAAGTCAGACCATTATTCCAAAGCAAAAAGACACTTCCATTAGCTCGCTATCGATGAATATCATTAGCCTGAGGTGTTGAATTCTCCGAACGATTTAGAGGAGAGCGGTCTTCTGTGGATGATTAATATTTTTAAATTCCCAGATCCGCTCGAGTGGTCTTCCGTTCACATAGCGTCTTGGTTGGCATGGTGTTCCCGGAAATTTGGCCTAGCCCCGAAGCCGGATCCAGACAGGTTTCCAGGATCCGGACAGGAACTGTGCGATTTGACGATGCAAGACTTTCAGGACAGTGCAGGTTGGTGGCAAAACTTACAACAAAAACATGCGTTTCTCCTTATTGATTGAATTTGAATAAAATGAGAAAATTTGTTTCGTCCAGTGGCGGCGCGTGGATTTATATTTTGGGAGTGCACATGTGGGCAGGTACCGGGGGTTCGGGAGAGGAAAAAAATTTGAATATTCGCCTTCGAATCTAGCAGTTTAAAGCAGTTTGTGACGTTCTTTGGCCTTATCTTGGGATAATATTAAAAAAACTCCAAAATCCTTCAACAGGGGTACCGCCTGATTAAGAAAAACGGCAAACTATAACCATTTGGAAAATGTTTGAAATGTCACTTGTTTCATCACCTATCACGAACACGAATTTTGAGGCAGCAAGTTCTTTCTCAATGTGTGCATGACACACAGACACCATACAGTCCAATTTTTCATTTTATCTACTCCCATAGTATAAAAAAGTCGGATCAATCGGGAACTCTACTTCAGCCATCAAGGTGAAGTTCTCGCCATCCATTTCTCCATTTTCTTGGGTCTGAATATCCAAAAATTGCATTTGAAAAATGTGAATTTTTGACGTTTTCTACCCGATCTGATCTGGATTCGATTCTCGACCACATAAATCGCTTTTGACAACTGTTGTCAATTTTGAAAATGCAGATTAATTCAAATTTTACTGAAGAAGTCGGAGATAAAGTATAGTGTTCTAGTGTTCAATTAGCGGTAATGGTCATAACACACTTGATGAATTACACCACTCGCCTGACGGCTCGTGCTGCAAAATTTATCTGCGTGTGGTATGACTTACATTACCGCTCATTGAACAATATACTATTGAATATCTTTTGATGTTCCTTTGAATACTGTGAAATAATCCCTGAGTGCTAAATCTAATTCAGTCGCGACTTTTATAAGACCTTTAAATATACCGGATTTAGGATTTATCGAATCTTTTCCTTCATAAATGCTTATTATAACACACGCAGATGAATTTAGCAGCACGAGCCGTCAGGCGAGTGGTGTAATTCATCGAGTGTGTTATGACCATTGACGCGAATTGAACACTAATACTTCATCTTCGACTTATTCAGTAAAATTCGAATTAATCTGCATTTTCAAAATTGACAAAGGTTGTCAAAGGCGATCTCTGTGGTCGAAAATCGAATCGATATCGAATTCCGTGAAAAACGTCAAAAATTGTCGTTTTCCAAATGCAACTTTTAGATATTCAGACCCAAGAAAATGTAGAAATGGTTGGCGAGAACGTTACCTCGATGTCTGGAGTAGAGTTCCCGACGACGACCATACACATGTTCGATGTGTACCTATGTCAGCTAAATATTGTGGGCTGTTACGGGAATTGTGGGACGCGAGGGGTAGGGCCGCTCCAATCAAGGATCAGTTTTACTAGTTCGAGACAGCAGTGTACGGTCTACGGGTATTTGCATTGACCGTTGGCGTTCAAAGTTGTAAGTTCGCCATCTGAAGTCTATACAGTTGCATAGAACCGGAACAACGGAAATGAGAAATAAAATTGAATACTCAAAAGAAAACGTTACTTTTACGTCAAACACAAAAGTAAATTCCTTTAGATGAAGATATTAGATGGGGGTACACGTGAATATGTGCACTTATTGAGAAGCTGCCACTGGTTTCGTCATAAATTCATTTAGGACATCAAAACCGTCCAGTACCTACTTGGATTTATAAGTGACTTTTCAAAATGAAAGTTGGTTAATTCTGATGAATGACATCTCATAGAGATTTGCTATTTCAGTTTCTTCTGTCTTAGGTAGTGAGAGAAGCGGGAAAATCCTTGCCAAGCATATAGCACACCTGAGGCACAGCATTTCGGGAAGAGCTAGTAGTCCACTCAATGTAGAATGTAAGGTTTTTGAGGATTCCGAAGATGAAGAAGAAAAAGGTGAGTCTTCATAGAAATTTGATTATAAAATAGAAAATTTGTTAGCAAAATTGGGGAGGTGTCGAAACTAGGTTCGATTCAAGAAATGTATCAGTACCTATCTTTTCTAGCAATGAATTTTTCCATGAGTGTGTTCAATGTTCATATTCAATGTAGGTAGGCAGTAGAGAGAAACACACTATTCTTTAGCAATTTTTATTCTGTAGGCGATCGATTTCGGTTCACAATACCATCATCAGGGCAGCTGAAAGTTACATAGTTATATAAGATCTTGACTAAAACATATCAAAAAACATTTAATGATGGAACTGACATATTTTTTGAAGAATTTCATCATCAATTAACGTTTTATTTATGGGGAGGTTAGAAGGCGTGCAACTCACCGTCAAAAGAAGTATTATAGGTATACAGTCAAACAGGCAACATCGACAATTTCTCCTAGTATCAAAAATATATACAGGGTCTTTCACGAGGAACCTCACCCATATTTATACGGAAAACTACTGAACGTATTTTCATGAAATTCAGCAATTATAAGTATTTCACGATGCTGATGAAATCTAAAACATTTTCAAGGCATGAGCACCTCCGGTTTTTCCGGAAATGACGTCAACTTCCGTTTTTCAAATTAGAACACCATTTTTTTATTGCAGAAATAGATTCCTTGGAAAATTTCAAGTTATTTTGATGTAACATTTGTCAGTTTTGGTTGGAAAATTCTCTCTGAGCGGGAAAATTCGAAAAAAAACGAAAATAGAGCTCCGTTGAAACAAGAATAACTTCGAGGTTTTTGGATGGAAAATTTTCATTTTTGGAATTTTTCAAGATGTAAGATTGATGTATCCACTTTAAAAATCGAAATCGCGATTCATGATACAGGGGGTGAAAAAATCGCTTTCAAAGTTAGGGATGACAAAATCGTGAAAAATCAATTTTTTCAAATTAGAACCCCATTTTTTTATGGCAGATATTGAATCTACGTTAAAAAATAATGTGAATGTATGCATCACACCCTTGCCCTAAAGTGGATATTTTCTGAGTTATTCACAAAAAACTGTTTTTCGTCTTGAATTTTCAGCTATTTCTTTTCCCTTCACGCCAAAAAAAAGAAATTTTCAGGAAGTGTTACTTAAACCATGTTTTAGATTTTACTTCCCTAATATGCAGGTTGTTCCTAAATAGATGGCGAATTTGGATTCGAATTTGTATCGGAAACCTCTTTATTTCAACTAATCGGCCATCGGTTTTCTCTCCAGTGATAAATAAATAATTCCTTATGAACCATATGCAGAAACTTACTTTTTTTTTAATGATAGATATCATTAATTACATCTGCCAAATTCCTCTTTATTCAGTAGCATTTTGTGTTTACTATTAATTTGGTGATACTTCGTATTAAGTTATAAAATCGATCACTATGCCTAATTTTACCAATGAAGATTATTTAAATCTCATTCTACTTCATGGAGAATGTAATAAAGTTGTAGATAGAACGATTCGACTGTTCATTGAGAGGTTTCCTGACCGACCCAGACCAACGGAAGATACCGTTAACAGAACCATGACAAACTTGAGAAATGTCGGATCTTTCGTTAAGAAAACTATACACAGAGAAAAAAGTGTAGTAGAAGATGAGAACAACGAAATTACAGTTCTTGCATATTTTCGTGTGAATCCTCAAAATTCTCTCAAAGATGCCGAGATTGATCTGGGATTATCTCAATCGAGTGTTTGGAGAATATTAAAAAAACATAAAATGCACCCATATAAATTCAATAGGGTACAGCATTTGAAGGAAACTGATTTCGTCAGGAGAACAGAGTTTTGCGAAGCTATGATGATTCGATTTCAAGAGAATGAAAACTTTTTGGACTGTATAATTTGGACAGATGAATCTAAATTCACAAAGAATGGTTCTTTCAATAGGCATAACAGTCATTATTGGGATGAAGAGAACAACCACCACTTCAGACAATGGAACTTTCAAGAGACCTGGAGTTTCAATGTTTTTTGCGCCATCAAAAATAATGCAATTCTCGATGTTCACATTTATGATGGGACTTTAACTGGTAAGATAGAACACTACACATGTTTGCATTATTTAAAGAATGTTCTCCCTTAGGAGATAGATATTCTGACATATTGACTCAAATAATTGAGCCGCTAGTACAGAACCATAATGACTTATGGTATCAACAAGATGGCGCGCCTCCACACAATTCACTCAATGTGTCAAATATCCTCTACAGGCTATTTGAAGATCGATGGTTGGCGAACAATGGTCCACATCTTTGGCCACCACGTTCTCCCGATTTAACTCCTTTAGACTATTATGTTTGGGGTAGGATAAAAAATATTGTCTACTCAACTCCCCTGACTGATGAAGAGGACTGCATAGAACGAGTCAGAAATGCGTTCAGGTTTGTTTAGATTTTTAGATTCATAGTTTTGAAACTCAATTTGGTTTTTAAACACTTTTGCAGATCTCTTCCTCCCGATGAAATAAGAAGAGCAACGCACGAAGCATTCCTGAGACGTATAAATAAATGTCTAGAAATTAACGGTCAAAACTTCTCTAGTTATAACTGCGAGAGTTTGCCATGGTTCTCCTAATAGTAACTTGAAGTCGGTTTCAAGAAGGGGTGAAAAATCTTCAGCATGGTTCAAATAACAGTTCCTGAAAATTTCATCTTTTTGGCGTGAAGGGAAAAGAAATAGCTGAAAATTCAAGACGAAAAACAGTTTTTTTGTGAATAACTCAGAAAATATCCATTTTAGGGCAAGGGTGTGATGCATACACTCACATTATTTTTTAACGTAGATTCAATATCTGCCATAAAAAAATGGGGTTCTAATTTGAAAAAATTGATTTTTCACGATTTTGTCATTCCTAACTTTGAAAGCGATTTTTTCACCCATGATCATGAATCGCGATTTCGATTTTAAAAGTGGATACATCAATCTTACATCTTAAAAAATCCCAAAAATGAAAATTTTCCATCCAAAAAGCTCGAAGTTATTCTTGTTTCAGCGGAGCTCTTTTTTCGATCTTTCTTTCGAATTTTCCCGCTCAGTGAGAATTTTCCAACCAAAACTGAAAAATGTTACATCAAAATAACTTGAAATTTTCTAAGGAATCTATTTCTGCAATAAAAAAATGGTGTTCTAATTTGAAAAACGGAAGTTGACGTCATTTCCGGAAAAACCGGAGGTGCTCATGCCTTGAAAATATTTTAGATTTCATCAGCATCGTGAAATACTTATAAGTGCTGAATTTCATGAAAATACGTTCAGTAGTTTCCCGTATAAATATGGGTGAGGTTCCTCGTGAAAGACCCTGTATAATTCCTGCTTTCCCTATTATTCGATGTGTAATTTTTATAGGTGGTGTAATGAAGTCCGTAATTTTAATTCATAAGAGTCCTGTTCTCATTTATCATTTTCCCAATAATTATTCAGGATTTCAATAAAAAATTTAATTCGATAAATTCAATATTGTAAACAGAACCGCAAGTGGAAAAACGCCCGAGCACATGCTAGGCGCTGCGATAACCGGCCCGTATCTTGGTTGATTTCTCGTTTTTCAACGGCCGGTATTTTGAAAAAATCGGGGATCGAGTTGTCGAATTTTAATGTAGTATGAATTCTTAGGCTGGAGACACACTTGGCGTTTTTTTCCGATCGGATATTTTACCGTCGACGGTACAACGAAATTGGAGCTTTCACACTGGATTACACACTGAGCGGTAAAATATCCGTCTCAAATCACAACCACGCTACCTCCGCCAGTCGATCACTGACACGCAGCACTGTAGACTGGACGACGAGTGTGTAACCTTGCATTCGGTCACGTAGGCCACTGCTGGGGGTAGTCGGTAGAAAAATCGACGAATGTAGTGGCAGTGGTCGGCCGGCGACACACTTGGCGTTTTTTTCCGATCGGATATTTTGCCGTCGACGGTACAACAAAATTGGGGCTTACACACTGGATTACACACTGGGCAGTAAAATATCCGTCGCAAGTCACAACCACACTACCTCCGCCAGTCAATCACTGACACGCAGCACTGTAGACTGGACGACAAGTGTGTAACCTTGCATTCGGTCACGTAGGCCACTGCTGGGGGTAGTCGGTAGAAAAACCGACGAATGTAGTGGCAGCGGTCGGCTGCATTTCTACCGACGGCGTTAAAAAATCCGATCGTCCTTTTTGCCGCCGAATGTGTAAGTCGCTATAAGATCCCACGCGCCACTTCTGGTACGGCGTCGACGGCAAAATATCCGATCGGAAAAAAACGCCAAGTGTGTCTCCGGCCTTTCGATTTATTTCTGGAACAATCTGACGTCGATTTGAGCCAATCAGGAGACGAAATTGTTCCCTTCTTTCAGGATTTTTGAATTTTCAACGCGTCATGACCCCACGATATTCGGTGGTTTTATGAGGACGTCTTCTGCTCTTTTACGCTCTTTTGAACGCTGTTTTACTTTGTTACCTTTCGACTCTTTTGCGACCCCTCGTTTTGAATATTCGCATAATTTGCCACTTTAATTCGACCAGTTTTTGATTTTTTTTAGTTTTAAATTTTAGCACTGATTTCTTCGTTTTAATTTCCCGTGGAAAATAATATCAATGCGAGGAAAATTCGAGACAGGACTCCCAGTTATTTGTGCAGTGCATACTTCAGAAAACCGGAAAGGCCCCGTTTATATTTCTTACATGGCATTCGCCATTGAATATCATTCTAACAATTGAAGTATTGTGTGTTCCACGACTTTTGAACCATTTTTCTTTATTTCTTATCTGTATCATAATTTACTTTCCCTGGTGATACCTTAATCTCTGTATCTATCAGCAACCTTTTTGAGGATTGAGTTCAGCGAGATCACAACGGGGTTACGATCGCGCTTCACCCTTTCTTAAGTCGCTCAGACTTCGTCAAGTCGAGTGATTCCCTTTCACTGGGGTTGCTCGTCTGAACGTTGTTTGTCCACTGCCGTTACCTGCCCGTATTTTATCCACATTATTTCCACGATTTTGTACTGCACTGTATTCCTTTATGATTCCTCAATCTCTGGATTTATCAGCGACCTTTTTGAGGATTGAGATTGGCGAGATCACAAAGGGGTTACGACCGCGCTTCACCCTTTCTCAATTCGTTGGCGGTAATACGAGACTTCGTCAGGCCGGGGGGTTCCATTTTCTGGGACCACTTGTCTGGACGTTGTTGGTTCACAACCGTACCCGGTTAAGATTTGAACCCATTTTTCTCCCAAGGTTTCATCCTGTATTTTTATTCCCTTGTGGGGCCCGAATCTCTGTATTTATCAGCGACCTTTTTGAGGATTGAGATTAGCGAGATCACAACGGGGTTACGACTGAGCTTTACCCTTTCTCAATTCGCTCAAGGTTGACGAAAATTCGAGAGACTTGACGACGTCGAGAAGTTCCATTTTCCTGGAGCTACTTGTCTGGACGTTGTTGGTTTTCATCCGTACCCGTTTCCCATTTCACTCAGCGGTGCTCAAAGATTCGCATTTTACAGCGACGTCCTTGTGGGTTGACATTGGCGAGATCACAACGGGGTTACGACCGCGCTTCATCCTTTGTCAACCCGCTGGACGTTTGCGGATTAACTAGGATCGCTTCGTTAGGTCGAGGTGTTCCATTCTCTGGAGTCAGTTGTCTGGACGTTGCTGCTGCCACAGCTGCCCCTGTTCCCCTGTCCTATCCGCCACAGGCCCAGTATTCGCCGATAATTTTTCCGCAATATTTGAGTGTGGAATACATCATTGTAGGTGGTTAGATTATGTGATAGTTTCCCGTGGCCTGCCGAATCTTGAAGTATTGCTTCGTTACTCCCGTACTTCCCTGTTCACCGTCCAATTCTCGTATTCGCTCACCTCGCCCGACCGTCTTCCTCAACCGATCACCGTTTATTTTCGTATTTAATAATCACGGTAAAAAACTTACCGTTACTTGAGTTATTTTTTTTATTTCATGTTTACTTTGTAAATAGTATCCGTTTTTTTATTCTTAATGTTAATAGAATCCTTCTCATTCCTATTTATCATTCAATTGTAATTTCTGTTTGAAGTCAGTAAACTTTGTAAAATCCATTTTGGCGTTTCAAGTGAACCTCTATTTTTTTAGCAACATTAACGAGAGAATCCTAACTTTTAGAATCCTTCTCCACTGTTTAAAAGCTACCTTGGTACAAGCGAAGTTCTGTGCCTCTTATTGGTTAGCCTGTAATCGTATTTCTTCAATGTTGTATTGATTCAATGAATTATAATAAGGTATGAAAACGAAGTTATTTTTAACTGCTAAATGGGGGTAGATTAGATCTTTTTGATACTGAGAGAAATTGTCGATGTCTGATGTTGCCTGTATGACTGTTTGTATACTTCTTTTGACGGTGAGTTGCACGCCTTCTAACCTTCCAATAAATAAAACGTTAATTGATGATGAAATTCTTCTAAAAAATATGTCTGTTCCATTATAAAATGTTTTTTGATATGTTTTTGACGAGATGTTATAACTATGCTAACAATGTAACTTTCAGCTGGCACGATGATGGTATTGTAAACCGAAATCGATCGCCTACAGAAAAAAAAATTCCTAAAGAATAGTGTGTTTTTTTTCTATTGCCTTCTACATTATCAGTATCCCATTTAAATAACAAGGATAATGGGAAGTAGGGCGGCCAGTGAAACCCAACTTCATGAGCATTGTTTCTTGTATATAGGTACAGGGTAGCCCATTAGTGTGAGGAAGTGCAGTACTCGCCTATAATGAGGAGTATAATTAAATGTTTCACATGAGAGCTGAATGGTTTACTTTGTTGCATATCTAAAAAATATTTCGGAATATACAGAGTGTTCCTTCGAAGCGGGGAAATACAAATAATTTTTTAAATGGAACCCCCTACTGCTGAAAGCAAGAAAATCTTCGGAAAAACAGACCACTAGAAATGCCATCATAAAAAACGTATGGATGAAATTAAGGCAGAATTTTCGAGACATGCAACACCAAGGGTGAGATGAAATGTCGGTATGAAGTGAAAATTACATTTCTCAAACTGGACATTTTATGCAGAGACATTAACTTGACAAACTTCAAATATCAAAAACTTAATTTTTTCATATGGAACACCCAGTATGTTATGTCACCATTTATTATTACAATTTTTGTTAATACATATATCTAAGCCCTTAAGTTTTACAGATTTTGTGGAATTTGCAATTTAATTTTATTTCGACTGAAACAGCGTGTTCATTTCTTAAAATTTAACAGTTTTCTATAGATTATTTGCCGTACAAAACGCTCACTCAACCAAGCTAAAATAATACTAACCGGTTACTAACCAGTTCAGGGTGCGCAAATAAATACGTCATGGTTCAAACGAAGTGGAGTTTATCTGTTGAAAAATAATGAAAAATATTCATATTTACAAAACCCATTTTGATGAAATGTTGATTAATCGGAAAATAAAGCATAATAAATCGCTGTCTTGTAGCAACTATTGCTGAGCCCATTCACAAAATGTTACTCTCTTCTCAAAATCATCATCTGATGACCCTTGATGTAAACTGAACACGGTACGGATGAAACTTATTCTTTTTCAAAATTCTTTGTATGCTGTTAGGGCTTGTTCGGACTAGGCCAGTAGAATAGTCGAGTAGCGAATGATTTTGTAATTTCCTGTGTGCGAACTGCGAACGCCAGCAATCGAGTCGAGTAGAGTCACAGGATGATGTACCTACTACCTTATACTGTTTGAGAGTCTTTGATACTGTGGTAGCGTGGTCAGTGGGTGAATCGACTCTCCACTCGACTAAAATACTGGCCTAGTCCGAACAAGCCTTGTGTCAGTTGTGTTAGTTTGTTTGGATATTTCTCTATGCGAGATATGAGGATCCTTTGTAACTTTTTAGAGGGCAGTCATTTCATTTTCATCAGTTAATGCAGTTTTGGTGCTAACTCGTTTTTCATACGCGTCATTTCCTGTTCGAGTAAATTGAAGAAGCTAATTTTCAAACGCTTCTTTTCTGAGAAGCTCATGACATATTTATTGTTATTTTGGCGATATTATCTTTCGTACAGTGAGCGTTTTGTACGGAGCATAACCAATGGAAAACTGTTATTTCTTGAATTTTGTGTCATAAACACGCTGTTTTTGTCAAAATGAAATTAAATTGCAAATTTAACAAAACCTATGAATTTTAGGGGCTGAGTCGAATCAACAAAAAATGTAGGAATAAAGTAGTTCATTAAAATGGTGACATAACATACTGGGTGTTCCATTTGAAAAATCGAGTTTTCAATATTCGAAATTTGTCAAGTTAATGCCTCTGTATTTGCTGCTCAATTCGACGGCGAAAAAATATACAGGGGGTTCCATTAAAGAAAATGATGATTGGTATTTCCCCGCTTCGGAGGAACGCTTGGTATATTCCAAAATATTTTTAAAATATACATAAGGAATTTTTCAAAAAAACAAAATATATGATAGGGAGATTAGATTATCACTTCTCTCAAAGAGGTGTAATAAACTAATAAAGACGATATAAACAGATCTGACCAATGCACATCGTTGCTATTTTAGATAACTATAGGATAATGCTTAGAAGAACGATTGGTAGAATATAAATAGGTAGATAGAAAGTGATGGATCTTATTGGTTCCTGATTGCATAAAGTATAAACACGTATAAACGAACTAGGGACCTAGAAATAAGAATATTGTTCAAGGGCGTACCCAGGATTTCAGCTAGAGGGGGGCAGCTCATAGCTGAGAAGATGGTCGGTCGGGTATATTGAAACAAAAAATCATCGAAATTGACTAGATATATATATAGTTATTAATTGTCATTGTCACCTCCAAAATATAAACTCAACAAGCGTTGTCACCTCATATATAACGCTGTCACCTCCGAAATCGGAGGTCACAACGTTTTGCCTTGATTCTTAGATTGTTAGACTCCGGAGACTTCAGGGATCAACATATCAAAAAATCGTTTTGAGGACAGAACGCACCATATTTATGTACAGTACAATCTTTAAGTTCAGCTATATACCACCAGCGCTAGTGCGCCGTCTTATATATGGAGGAATAAAGCCAAGGGACGTTCAGTTCGTTGTCACCTCCGTGAATCGCAACACTGTAAGCCATACTCGTAAGGAGCAGGTGCACTGGGGAATGCATAAAAAAGTGTTTGACTCAAAACAACATCTGGCATTCTTTCGGAGCTTGAAATAGTTGATGTAAAATGAATCGTTTGTGAAAAGTTCGGAGGTCGATATTTCTGACCCGACTATGAGATAACTAAAAACATCTAAACAGAAAATTTTGAATTTTATGTAATTGTTGTTTTTAGCTTCATAAGGTTCTTTCTGTATTTTATTTTTCAAGATTACCAGAGTTTGTCTAAGAATTAAAAAAAATTTTGCATACCAGATTTCTTTGAAATAAACTAGTACGACTGAATACAATATATTTTCCTCGGAACTGAATGTGACGTTTGCTATTTTTTTACCTACTCAAATTGAGTTTTTCAGTTCTTCGGGCCTAATGAACTCATCCCAAAAAAGAATTATAAATTGCACCAATATTCAGACGGTAGATGGACTGGAGCTCCGTCGTCAAAATTTTCTGAAAAGGTACATCTTTTCTCCGCTTCGTCGAATTCTGAAAAATAAAGAAAAGACATTGTGACTGATTGCATTCATAGTTGTCTTTCAAGATAAACTGCGAACATTTCTCCACAGGAACAGTTTCAAGAGAATGGTGAAAGGTGGAATCACCCTTCATATACAGATTCCTTGAAAACAGTTGGAGACTTCCAAAAATGAGAACTTAATGATGAGTTCTATTCTTATGTTGATCATAACATATGCTTTAGGTTTGCCTTTCGAGAGCACAATAACTTCGGAAAAAAAAGATTCGATATTCATGAAGCGGGTTTGGAAGTTGATTGCGTAGATCCAAATAATACTTGGTTAAATTACACCCAATGATTCAGCAGATGCGAAACGTTAATGTCACAATATATTCAAGATTTCAGATTCAATCAAACTGAAATCTGGTATCTTGGAATAAATATGTCGATTCAATAGTTTAGCAAAATTTCAGACGAACTTGACGAATAGGTTAGGTATGAAAATGAAATTTCTGAATTTTTTCAGCTTTCTTATAATACGATCTTCACAGAATTTCGCATCATTTCCTTTCAGGTATATACTTTTCAGTAAATTAAAATTCGATCGTATTTTAGAGTTATTGATTGAATGATAATGGATGTAACTCGAAAACAGTCGAGCAGATTTCGTTCGAGAGAGAGTCTCAACATCTGGACCCCACAGCGCACAAGGAAATTTCTAGTCTTTTTATTTCCCACTTGCCAGGAAAATTAACATTTATTTTAATATCTCTGAACCCTTTGGCGTCCACCATCATATCAGTATGGAAAAAACATCAAAATAGAAGCCTTATTTTTGGTGGATCTAATTTATTTTATCTTGACAGCAAAAGCTTGCCTGCTCGACTAGTTTCGGTGAGTCCAACTCACCATTCTCAAGAGCCAAGTAACAAGACAACTGCAACGAGAGAAAAAATATACAAAACTCAAATGATGTGAAAATTGATTTCAAGAAGAAGAGGAAAATTTTTAATAATAAAGTTAAAAAAGTTAAAAAACTCACGATGCAGCAGTCTGTCACAGTTTCACAAACATGCCGAACAATCGATCGGGGAACATTTTAAAAAAGATAAAATTACAAATATCGTCAAACTTTGGTTAAAATATAAATATTGAAATAAATGTCAGAAATAAATAAACAAAAACACACAAAGTAGCAACACGCATGCGAACAAGTTTCGTCATAGAATTCGCAAAACCAAATTCAACAAGGTCATAACATCTCTCCGTACAGTGGCGGCACGGTCGACAGAACAAAAGGTTAACAAAGGAATACCCAACAACGTCATACTAAATACAGTGGAAAAAAGATAAACTCGAAGGTTATTGGGCCAATTCGGTAGATACTGAGCCTTCCAAAGATGGTGTTTCCAACAATATATCAAATAAGCGCGGGAAGTTGTGTGTTGACAGGGCGTTGAGTGTCTTCAGTGATTTATCATTGATGTGACAAAATATCTCCAGCTCTTCCAGCACAGACTGTCTCAAACTAAAGTTGGAGGGGTGTAGGATCCTGACATCCGAATTCACGTCGAAACAATGTTTTGAGAATCTCAAGTGTCTACCAAACACTGATTTATCACAATTCTCCTTTTTCTGACTTCGAAGGTGCTCAGAAATGCGTTGTTGTAGAGTACGTCCTGTCCTACCAATGTACACTATGTTGCATCCAGCATCACCACAGCTCAATTTGTAGACACCACTTTTTTGTAATGTAGGTATTCTATCTTTGTTGTGTACAAGAATATCAAATAAAGTATTGGAAGATTTGTAAGCTGTCCTAATATTCTGTCTGTGAAACATACTTCCAAGATAAAATAAATTAGATCCACCAAAAATAAGGCTTCTATTTTGATGTTTTTTCCATACTAACATTTATTTTATCTTCAAGGGAGGGGGGGGGGGAATGCAGCTGCCCCCCCTGCCCCCCCCCCTGGGTACGCCCATGATATTGTTAGCAAATATAAATGGAGGACGAACTTATATGTTTTACTCTTTGGTTATCTCTTCTGAAAACAAACCTTCTTCTATCCTAAAAGACCTCTCTATGATCTCATCAGTATACCATAGGTCGATGAATGCTGGTCGGCTTTTCATGGTACTCGCAACGGTGCCAAACTACCAGCAGTGAAATACAACGTGGCAGAGCCTTATGTTATTTCTTGAGCGCATCATCTACGTACAGAGTCACTTTCAGCTATTCGTGATGTTTTATATGAATTATTAAGGTGAATACAGACGCGTACTGAGCTCCCATTGGCCTAATATGAACGTGAACGCACAGAACAATGTGTTGCATTTTTATATCACTCACATTTTGACGTTCACGTTCATATTAGGCCAATGGGAGCACAGTACGCGTCTGACGTGACGTGGAATCACGTCACGTCAGAATAGTCTGCATTCACCTTTAGTGTCTAGAAATTCGAGATCATTACAAACTTTCAAAACACCTAAACAGTGAGGAAGTGCAATCTTCAACATTTTCAAACTTTATGATATCCTACTGCATTAGATTTTATACTAAAATTTCGAAATATCTTCATTAGATATTCACATTTTCAAAATTGAATTCTGTTCCATTTGATGTGTTGTGTTGATGAAGTTTGATTCTTAATTTTATTACTGATATCTAAATTTATAGGTTTGTTGCCAATTCGGTTGGTTTATTTGGTTAGGATTATTTATTTGATCTGTTATAACCTTATTTTGGGTAGATTTGTGGATACCAAAGTTTGAGAAAATTCGTCACAGCAGTCTATCATCATTTTGATATTTATTAATGGAATATTGGGAGAAATCTATATTTTCTTCCACAATTGCCTCTTTTAGATAATTTTTTAGTTCAAGATGGAACTTTTTAATTGCATCATTAATTTTTAAGTGTTTCATATTGTTTCAATTCTTTATTTTCAGTTTGAGTCATTAACCTTATAAGTTATGTGGCTTGTACTTTTTATATTATTTAATTCTTTATTTTTTTTTGAGTTATCGTCACTAATATTGTTATCATAAATAGCCCCATATCTAACAAAAATCAGGCAGGCAATTTGGAAGCACCGGTATATAGCCGAACATTTAACAATTTTTGAATCGAACAAAATTTTTACTTCAGTGTGTTATTTATTTAATGAGTTAGAACCAAGCGCTTTCGACCTACTAAGTCATCATCAGGGTTCCCTGGAACTCCTGGAAGGATAATATAAAATTATTCAAACTTCAAGACTGACAATTCAAATTGCGAAAATAAAAACAAACTGCAATTACCTACCCGTCCAGGAATAACAACGCATCAGGCATGAAATGAGAACAGGTACAGCGAGACAAACAGACAAGAGGAAATGAATAATAAAAATCATGGAATCAACAAAATCTCGCAAATAATTATCAAACAATCAGCTATTATACCAGATAACGGAAATAGAACCAATACTGGAAAGAATGCAAAAACTCAGCAAAAAGTTCATCACAAGACAACTCCAACATAATTGAGCATTGATACACCACTACAATAGAGAATTTACACCAAAGACAAAGCTACCAACTTTGCCACTTCTTGAACACATGAAATCCCTAGAATCAAGGGCGTCGCCAGGGGGGGGGCAGGGAGGGGCAGTTGCCCCCCCCTAGAGCTCAAAAACCCCTTAAAAACTTATGAAATAATAGCATAATATACGAAAATCAGTTCATTTTTCCTATTCTGATTGTTTTTTGCCCCCCCCCCCTAGCTCAATTGCCCCCCCCTAGCTCAAAGCCTGGCGACGCCCTTGCCTAGAATAACAATATTTACTTCACACTTGTTTTAATTAAGACTTATTAAAATTATAATAAAATTGTATATGACTGCGGTCGATAGCCATTTGATTGCAAGATCAAAATAAAGTTGATTTCTCTCTCTCTCTCTCTCTCTATATCAAACGAAAATTTCTATAGGGAACGACGATATCTCTTTACTTAACTACCAACAGAGTAGAATATAGTTATTCCTGTACGGGTAATTGTAGTTTGTTTTTATTTTTCGAAATTTAAATAGTCATCACTCTTGAAGTTTGAATAATTTCATATTATCCTTCCAGGGAACCCTGATGATGACTTAGTAGGTCGAAAGCGCTTGGTTCTAATTAATTGAATGAATAACACACTGAAGTACAAATTTTGTTTGATTTAATTATTGATAGTTAGTGTGTACAACCATTTATTTTATTGAACAATTTATCCATCGTATCGATAAAATGCTCGTATATTGCTATGGCCCGCATAAATTTTTCTGAACGTGTGTAAATTAATTAACGTTTCAATTTTAATTGTTGGTTGGTTTTTCTTCTTCCCTCCTATTCGGAAAAAAATCAATAGCATGCGTCGAATTCCATTTTCTCCCGTTTTGTTTTTGGTCCATCGAAGTGCAAGTTCTTGCTGTGTTCCCAACGGCCGTTTGTGGCCGCTCCCTCTCTCTCGTCGAGGTTCACCGGTTTCGGAATCGGAAAGCGTGATGCGCCGCGACGCCGGAAACAGGGGTAAAAGGCGTCACGAGAAAAAGATTTATAATCTGGGTAGTTCGGATTTCTATATTCTTCCATGCAATCCATTTAAGAATGCCGAATATGACATGGTCGCCAAATATGAGGTTTTGGTTTCAGCCATTTAGCGCCACTGCTGCTAGAATTGGCAACATGTCGAATTCGAACGGTATTTTAGTGCTTGCAGTAGCTACCAGGGACAACCATGAGAGCCATAACCGGAATGAGGCATCTTATTCCTTATAATATTCTGCACCATCTTTCGAACCATCTTCTTTACCGGAAGACCCATTGAAATAAGAATGAATAAGCTAAATAAGTCTTTCTATAACGTGTTTCATTGGTGAATGAACATACTGCATCACGGGCGTAGCCAGGCTTTATAACAGGGGGGGGCAAACCATGATCATGGTCCGAGGTCGTTCAAAATGTGAAATTTTGGAATAAAAAGAAAAGGCAAATTTAATTCATTTTTTCTTCCAGGGGGGGGCAGCTGCCCCCCCCTGCCCCACGCTGGCTACGCCCATGACTGCATACAGTAACCTGAGCTAGAACTACTCTAGGCGAGTCCAAAGAACCGATATATGATAGGTCTAATCTAATCAATTCCGTAACTGAGATGCAGGTGGTTTATGTATTCACCAAACTTTCAATTCCTCAATCCTCATAACTTTTGAACCAACTAGTGTAGTCGGTTAATATTTGGAACGTATGATTCACTACCACAGGTCGATCGATTTCTATACGAATTTCCAAAAAATTTCAGGACCGCATTTAAAATTTTTTTTAGGATTTGATTGAGATATTTGAAAAGAGCAGGACGTGCGGGACAATGAAATTTACTGAACCCCATTGAAAATTTTCTGCTCTTTTCAAATATCTCAATCATATCCCAAAATTTCAATCTACAGGATGTTGAATCTCAGCTTGGAAGAAGTCCCATATTTTTCGAATACGGACCTGGAATTTTTTGGAAATTCAAATATAAATTGATCGACCTGATGTGGAAGTGAATCAACCGACTATACTGGTTAGTTCGAAAGTTATGGGTAATTGAAACTTTTGGTGAATACATGAACCACCTCGTATTTCAGTTATCGAATTGATGATATGATATATTGTTTATACTGATTACTCCTAGGTCTCTTGAGGAGACTCCTCAGAAACTACAAGCTTCGAAGCTTGTAACTTGTACCAGTTCGGAGAAGCAGTTGTGCTCATGATGTGTAGGCTTTGTTAGTGTGTCCTTACGCCACCTTAGGCACAGCACTATTGATTTTCGACCCAAAAGGGAAATGGTGGCCCATACCGAGACTAGAAAATTGATAAGACCTATCATATCATCGAGGCTAACGCCTCGATGATGGTTATTTATACCTGTAGCTTCACAGAATAAACCATAATATTATTATATATCGGTTTTTTGGACTCGCCTAGGGTAGCTCTAGCTCAGGTCACCATATGTTCATTTACCAATGACAAATGACAAACACCCTGTATAATAATAGATTAATAAAGTTGGACGATGTGATCTCCCAATATTACGATGACGAAAGAATAATATAAATATTTCATGATAAAAAACCAAAGTAAACGTCGCGGCGTCGGTTTTGGATTGGGCCATCTTCAAGGTAAAAAGAACGAAATGTGAATTCTAAACGATTGCAAGATATTACAGGAAATGATATAAGTATAGGAGGCGATCTTTCATCAAGTTTTGAGAACTTTTCCAGAATGTCAAGCACAGATTTTGAAAATCTGTTATGATTAATTGGCCTTATCAACATCATTAGCCAGAACAACTCTGGTGTTGTTCTGTACAGAGACTCTATTCCAGCACAGGAACGTTTTGCCATCACACTGAGCTTCGTAGCAACTGGAGATTTGTACCAAAAGTTCAATGTATTTATTCAAAGTTTCGGTACCATCTATATCAGGAATTATTGGGCCAGAAGTATGTGACCAACTGATCGAAGTTTAATAGTATACTACCATTGAATCACAACAACGAAAATAAGAACAAACTGGCTCTGGGAGTCTGGGAAGTTCACACCAAGCTGACAAACATTCCTAGAGCACGTGAATCCTTCGAAGTTACTGATATTTGCCCAGACACTGTTTGTGTACATACGTACCTAGAAACTCTATTCGCGAACTAACAAGAACTAGAAAACGAACCGGAAGTTCTAGAACAGTTCGCGGACTGTCAAAAACGTTTTTTGTTTTCGTCCTGTCCGCTTGGTGGAAACTCGACATTCGGGCATTACATTACTTTTTGGCACGCTGTTTATACAGGTTTTTCCAAAAATGGGGGAAAAACGAAGAGGGGAGGTTCCCTGCATACTGCATACCAATAAAAAAGTCCCAACAACATGGGGGTGCAAACGTTGCGTTTTCGAGATACAAGGTGGGAAAGTTTGAATTTTTTCTTATAGTATCTGAACTTTGCTATATTCAACTGAAATTTGGCTTAGATATTACAATTTAATATTGAATAGTAGTGATCTTACAATAATCAATCATGTATTGATGGTATGGTGGTGAAAAGGTCTGGTTTGCAAGAATTAAATAATAATAATAATAATAATAATAATTTATTAATCCTCAGAACCACATATTTACAAAGAAACTATAAATATAAACAGGTATAGGATATGTCATGAGTGCAAGAACTAATCATTATGATCAAAATATTCCACAACAGAGTAGAAGCATTTATTCAACAAAAACTGTTCAACAGATTTATTGAAAGATCTTATATTTTCAATACGCCTTAATTCAATGGGAAGTGCGTTGTATAGTTTGATTCCCATATATCTTGGTGATTTCTCATATCCAGTTAGGCTGTGATAAGGAACAGTTAGATCATGTGATTGCCTTGTGAAATAATCGTGATTGAAATTCAGTGGTAAAAATTTATCTAAGTTAATTTTAACAAATTTCAGTATTTCATACATATAAATGCAGGCTAGGGGTAAAATTTTAAGTTTTCTGAATAAAGGCCTACAGGATGTTCTCAGGGAAACCCCACAAATAGATCTGACTGCTTTTTTTTGCAGTTTGAATACACGGTCACTACAAGCAGCAGAACCCCAAAACAAAATACCATATGTTATTCTGGAACGAAAGTGGCTTGAGTAATATGACATGCATATATTATCATTCGTAGTCGTTTTTAATCTATATATCGCATAGCATACAGAAGATAATTGGGAGCAAAGGTTGTTAATATGCTCTTTCCAGTTGAGGTTGGAATCAATTGTAATTCCTAGGAACCTGGTGAATTCTACCTGTTCTATAGATTTGGAATTGATTTTTATTAGAAGGCTTTTATTCATATGGTTGCTGGTGTTTTTGAAAGAGAACTTAATGAAAACTGTTTTACTGACATTGAGAAACAGTTCGTTCTCAGCGAACCAATCAGAAAATTTAGTGAGTCTTTCATGTGCAACCAATGATGCCTCGTGATCAGACTTTCCAGTACAGAGAAGTGTATTGTCATCAGCAAATATCACCAGATTTGATGGATCAGCAATTACATTAGGTAGATCGTTGATAAATATCAAAAAAAGCAGAGGACCCAATATGGATCCCTGCGGTACACCACACTTAACATCAACATGAGATGAACGAACTCCATTAATTTCAACAAATTGCATTCGGCCTGCTAAATATGATTGGATTAATTGGTTTATTTGACCTCTCAACCCAAGCGAACTCATTTTCTTCAGAAGAAGGTCGTGCGATACTAAATCAAACGCCTTGCTCAAATCCATAAAGATGGCTATACACTTTTTTCGGTCTTCAATACTTTCATAAAGTTTTGAGATGAAAGCCATTATCGCTGATTGCGTTGATCTTTTTTGGCGGAATCCATGTTGACAACTCGACAGTAAGTTATACTTATCGAGAAACGAGAGTATTTTCTCAAATATCACTCTCTCGACAATTTTTGAAACTGAAGACAACAATGAAATCGGTCTATAGTTCTCAATAGCTGTGTTATCGCCTTTTTTAAACAACATTTTAACTCGGGCTAATTTCAAAATATCAGGAAATATACCATCTTTTAATGATAAATTAATTAAATGAGTTACCACAGGGGTAACCCAGGTAGCAGCACTTTTAAGCAAACAGGATGGAATGTTGTCAACGCCTTGTGAACATGTATTTTTCAGACTGTTCAATATATTATAAACCTCACTCTCAGTAACTGGTGTAAGAAACATGGAAACTTCAACTTTATTTTTAGTATTGATAATTTTACGTTTTAGGGGATTGTTGATTTTTTTATTAATTTCGGTTGGGAGTTTAGCAAGGTAATTATTAAAGTGATTCGCTACTGCTTCCGGATTATCAATGGGTTCGTCATCAATAAGAAGTGTAGGTGTGTTTTCGTTTTTAGTTTTTTTTGACGTGTTTGTATTATTCCTTATTATGTTCCATACGGCTTTAGATTTGTTGGCAGCATTATTATAGTCTATTATATTTTGTAGCTTTTTAGCTTCTTTGAGTACTCTTCTGTAAATTATTTTATATTTTTTATAATAAGTTATATGTTCATCAACATCAGAATTTTTGGTCAACATGTAAAGTTGCTTCAATACTTTAGAAGACGTTCTGATGCCTGCTGTGACCCACCCTTTACAATCTCTCTTTCTTTTGGAAGATAATCTTCGAACGGGAAAATATGAGTCTACAAAAAAAGACAATAAATTGATGAAATTGTCAAAAGCCTCATTAACAGAATGTGATGTGTAAACATCCAACCATGATTCTCTAGAGAGGGCGTAATGAAAATTATTATAGTTTTCTGAACTGAAGATTCTAGTTGATATATAAGTTTTTGTGACAGGTTCATTTTTAAATAATAAAGTTACTTCCTGTGATGTATGATCTGAGATACCATTAGCACATACTTCAGTACACGTTACATTTTCATTAGAAATATTAGTACATATATAATCCAAGCAACTATTTTTATTAATACTGAATCGTGTATATTCATTTATTAACATTCTGATATCATATGATCTTAATATATCAAGAAGTTCTTGTTTAAATATATTATTTTCGAAAAAATCTATGTTCAGATCGCCACAGAGGATAATTTTACACTCATTACAACAAAGTTGACTTAATATTGAATCTAACTCTGATAAGAATGCCTTAATATTTCCCATGATGGGAGATCTATAAATATTTATGATTTTAATCTTCTCACCGGAATCTGAAGTTAACTGAACACCACAGACTTCAAATACTTGTTCTCGGGATATATGCCGAAGATGAGGCATATCACTGATAGATGTGCGAAGATCCTCCCTATAGAAAATCGCCACGCCACCATTTTTGAGTTGGTTTCGACAGTATGCTGTGCAGAGTTTTAATCCGTCGATTTTAACTGCTCGAATTTCCTCATCACGCATCCAGTGCTCGGAAATGCAGACTATATCTATGTTTTTTCCCTCAAGTAATACCTCGATACAATCAATCTTGTTCCTCAAACACTGAACATTTTGATGGAATATACTCAGAAAGTTGACTGAGTCTTGTTGTGTGGATGCATCGTTCAGGGTTGGTTGTTGTAGAGGTGATGGTTGAGGGGTTAGTTCCCCAAAAAAGGAACCTCTTCTTTTTTATTTTCAGGTTTTTTCCAGAAATTATAACGTCGAACTGTAACTCCTCGAGGCCAATAATTAGGGTTTCCAATTTTTTCCAATTTATCAAATGGAATACCAACCATGAAAGACGAATTTTGTCCTTTACTTGTTAGCTTTTCGATGGTTATTTCGTCGTGAGGTATGTTTTCAACTTGAAGATAGTCGAAAACCATATCCGTTGTTGCGTCTTTATTGCTGATACTGCCAACGTAGAGCCAACCTTTTTTTGGTTTTGCCATTCCGATTAACTGCCCATTTGATCTATCAGCAGAGGATTTACTTATATGTGCATTCCTACGTTGAGTGGTTGTGCCGTCTATGGGTTTATTGGGATTTCGAAACATTTGTTGAGTTGGTTTCGTAGATTTCGTTGATGAACCGCTATGTTTACCCTGAATATCATCAGATGGTGCATGATTAATCTTATCATCGCTAGACGGGAACTCCCCAGATGAGGTACTTTGTATGTTGTCGATGCTTTTTGTGGTGTCTAATTTTTTCGGGACGGTATAGTTGCTCTGTTTTTCTGCAGTTTCTGCGTCCCGAGTTTTCATAATTCTAATTTCAGACTTTAGGGCACTTACTTCATCTTTAAGTAGGGATATTTCCTTATTTGCCTCTTCCAATTTGTGACAAACCTCCTTTTTCAGTACTTGTCCTAAGTTATTCATCACAAGGTCACTAAATAACTTCTGGAATTCGGTGTTATTGAATACCTCAGTTATTATCGATTTTAGTTCGGAAGAACTTCTTGTTTTACTTCCCATTGTGAATAATGGAAATTATTCGATTTAAATATTAGTCGCAACAATATTATCTTATGGAGACGATATGAAATCACATACGTGTGCACTCTTTCACAGTTCAATCTCGAACCTCAAACTCAGCCAACGGGGGCACTATAACAAAAGTTATGACACTGGTAAAACCATGAACATATTAGTGGAGCATAGAGACACAAAATAACATTCATGAAAAGTGCTGAAAGTGGCTTTCTTCTTTAAAAGTGTGTGGCGTTCGAGGGTAAAAAATAATAAAAAAAAAGATGAAAATAGCTACTTACTTAACCCTCCTTCGATAGGAAATGGAGAGAATTATGCTTCAAACATAGGCCAGTTATATGAGCGATGATGTAGTCTATGCGATTTCTACATTTCCTTGAGTCTGAATATCCAAAAATTGCATTTGAAAAACTAATACTCAGATCGTTTCTGGCGAAACCGGTTACTACAGAATTCATTTTCATTTCAAAAAAATCACATTTGTTCAAGAGCTCCGTAAAGTTTCGTGCTTTGAATCAGATACATATTTCTCTCAAGAATAGGGGTGCCCCATTTCTCAGACTCACCAGGTAGAGAAGTGTAGAAGGGCAAACAAGTAGTTTATGCCAAAAAGTCACAGCACCTGAATCGTATACCTAATGTAGAAGTAGGTGTCCCGCAGTGTTCCATCTTGGGTCCATTGCATTATATTATTTATACCTATGACCTAGTAACGTTGGCACAAAGTGAAATGGTAATGTTTGCAGATGTATGAGTGCCCTTGGCTCAGTGGTAGAGCGTTGGAATTCGGACCTAAAGGTCCGGAGTTCAATCCCGAGCTAGGTAGGGGCCACCATTCTCACTGTTGGGTCAAAAATTAACAGTGCTGTGCCTAAGGTGGCATAAGGACACGTAACAAAGCCTACACAGAACACAACTGCTTACTCCGAACTCGGCACAAGTTACAAGCTTCGAAGCTTGTAGTTTCAGAGGGGTCTCCATAGGAGACCTAGGAGTAGTCAGGATAAACAATATCATCATATACGTCTATAATATGTAGAGCAACTGATGGAAGTAAGTGTGAGCGCAGAGCGGTTTCTGTAGGATGAATTGGAAATATTGGCTGAGTGGTTTGACATAAACCAATTAGTACTGAATATAAAAAAGACCAAACTTATAATATTCAGGAAAAAACATTTAAATATGAATATCTGTCATCAGAGCACTGGCGGATCCAGCCAGTTTTTCCTCTGAAATCAATGAGAATTTTTTTTTGCCAACGTTATAGGAATACTTGTAAAGGGATTATCGTCCATTTCGGCGTCCAAGGGGGGGGGCATGGCCCCCATGCCCCCCCCCCCCCTGTATCCGCCAGTGCATCAGAGTGAACAAATTGAAGAAGTTAAAAGTTTGTCTTGGGGATTCAGATCGATCAAATTTTGAACTGGAAAGAGCATATAGATAAAATAGCATCTAGTATTGCAAGACAGTGTTATGCTGCAAGACTAGTTAGCAAGACAATTGGCTTGGAGGCTGCCCTGACAGTGTATCACTCATATGTACAATCGAAAATCAGATATGGAATAATTTTTTGGGCTATTTCTCCTGATACTCGTAGAATATTCATATTGCAAAAGAAATGTATAAGAGCCATTTTTGGAATGAATCAGATGGAATCATGTAGGCCTATATTCATGAAGTTCAACACTGTATAGTTTATACATATGAGTCAATGGTGTTTGTGATTGATAATTTCGAGCAGTTATAAGCTATATGAGATTCAAGCAAGATTATGACACCAGAGGGAGAAACTATATTTTTGAAAAGAAGCCAAATTATACATACCTAAAGAAAAGTGTAACATACACCTTATTAAAATTATGGAATACATTGCCTGAAAATTTTAAGAATAAATCGAGTCGATTACAAAAAACCATGCTCAAGAAAATTTCAATAAAGAAAGCTTATTATAATATAGGTCATATCTTGGATGAGGGAAATTTCACAGAATTATGTTAGTTTATATATTATATTTTTGCTTGACATGATCTACACCTGTATGGTATTTTGATTAAATAAATGATATCTATATATCTATCTATACAAAATTCTCTCTTCTCCTTACAGAAAATATACTCAAAATTGGAAGAACGTTTTCGTATTTTTGAAAATTCGCCTATCAAAAATGAGCGAGAGTATTTTTTCAAAACTGAAAAAATCTAATTAGAAGCCGACAGTCCATCACACTAAAAACGCACTCGATCTCAATATTTTATACATAAAGTACTCAGTAACAATCAAGATTGTATTTAATCCGAGAAAATTATTGTAGTTGCCGCTGCAACACTGGCTGATATTCCCCAATCAATCAATCAGTTTCGTCTAAACTCTAACGAACCCAAGTTTCAAGAATTGATGCATGTAGTATTATACCACACTTCTCTTCAATGTGTTTTTACCAAACAGTTTGAAAAAGTAGGCTGATCTGAGTTTGAGCAGAAACAAATCGCTCAAAATCGAAATAACTTCAGTAATATGCAGAGGAAATGTTCCTGAATGTAGCCAGATTAAAAGCGTTGCGCAACAGAACGATAATTACAAATTGGAGATGTCCCCTTTTGCAATGAACAATAGATTCAGGGATAACTGAATAACTTCCCGGATTACCTGAAAATGATTCGAAATCGTTTTTATTTTGGTGATGAGTCTCTAATGGACTCTGATCGCATTATAGAGGCCATTAATCGAGTTCTCTTTCTGTCCCCTCGATTTATATGAACAGGAAATGACGTTGCTGCGCCGTAACAGCGGGGGAGGTGGGAAAATCCTCCCTTTCCTATTTTCGCTTCTTGATTTCATTACGGGAACAAATAATCTTTTAGGATTTGGTCAGAAGTCGTTTTGATTATTGGAAAATTGAATATGTGGAATTGGTTTTATGGTGCGGAATGACAGGTCCCATCAAACTGAGAATAAGGTCCAAGAATGCGACGAAAAGCGAAAATATTGGAACACAGTACAATTTATTCGCCAGTTTGATACATACATAAATATTTTGATCGGAATTGAGTTATATTTTTTTTGCGGAATGACAGGTCCCATCAAACTGAGAATAAGGTCCAAGAATGCGACGAAAAGCGAAAATATTGGAACACAGTACAATTTATTCGCCAGTTTGATACATACATAAATATTTTGATCGGAATTGAGTTATATTTTTCTTTACGTTTTGATGTGGGTTCTTTTCATCCTATGTTATTACTTGGGTTCTTTTAAATATATACCCAGGTTAGCATACAAATTTACAAATTTTCCATAACATTTTATTTGGTGAATTTGAAAAATAATGAGAATAATTGAAGAATAAGACTATATTTGTAACTATGCTACAACAACTATGACCACAAATTATAATTCAACAAATACTTGGGGAAATCACCTAAAATTATCAACTGAAGACACTGAAGTTCTTTTCGTTCTGCTACCTAATGTTAAAATATTCACACATTTTTGAATGTATCCTCTGGAAATTCAAAAGGATTACTGAAATCCCTAAAGTTTCTGCTTTGGACTTTCAAACTTTCTCTGAAAAAATAACCATTTTTAATAAAAACTTTACCCAACAACAGCAAAACATATTTGATTGATTCGGTCTTCACTTGATGGAAATTCATTTTAAATAAATAATAATAAACTGCTAATTCTAAGAAGGTCCTATTGAACGAACAAACAGATGTGAATAGATCACCGTTACTGAACATCTTTATACAATCCTGGAATAACCAGCGGCACCCTCCAATATAATTTTATTACCTCATTTAAAACAAATTTTCTGCTCAACTATGTTATCAATACCTATTTAAACGAATGTTATAATTTGGGAATACTCAGTTCAGCATCCGACTTGAAAAAGCTACAGTGTAGTGAAACAATTGTCGTCATTTAACATCAATAAATTTTGTGGAAATTAGCAGTTTATTATTATTTACATCCTTTTTATTAATTCCTGAATTATTTAAAAGTCCATCTGCACCAGAAATGCCGTATGGATTTAAAATATTTAATTTTTTACACAAATTCAGAAAAACATTCTAAATCAGTGCCAAACGCACGTGGTTTTCGTTAACAACACCTCTAAAGCTGTTGCCAGTGAACCACTACTCATGTCTCATCATAGCCACTGGTTGTTATACATGGCAACTTTTGTAGCAGCTTACACAAATAATGAATACCAATTTCGTGCTTAGCAACTGATCTTGAAAATAATGACAATTTACAGTGGCTATCCATAACAACTTTGATTAGTGAATAGCCCTGCCCTTTCTCTGATTGAATGATTTCGATGATTGAATTTATTTTGCAAAATTTTTTGATTGTTTATGTTGATAAACAATCGATTCTGCACACTTTTTTAATTATCGAAATGATTAAATCAAAGTGGAGAAGTGATCAGGTGCGCTGCTGACATTGAACTTTCAGGCCAATGTTTATCTTCTAAGGACAGTTACCAAAGTATGTAGATGACTTTCTTGTGCAACGTTCGCGCTTCGCGGCCTTCCCCGTGAGTTTGCGGTCTCCTGTCCCGCGACAAAGGCTTCGCGCCTAAGCACAAATGTTCCATCCACACTCACAGGCGTTCGCGGTACCTGCGCAGTAATGATTTAATGCTTGTTCACTGACTTTATTCGCTTTTGAAATGAATGGTTCATGTAGCAATGAAGTGAAATTAGAATAGATTCAGATTTAGATAAGTCGAACGAGAATTTCTTGATTATTATCAGAATAAACCCTTTTTATAGTTGGCTAAACAGGCGAAAAGTCTTCGTAGACAGCGAGGATGCCGCGAACCAAAGTGCGAATATTTGTGTGAGTGTGGATGACTTATTTGGCCGCGAATTCTTGGCCAGGATCACGGCAAGAATTCTTGGCGCGATTCGCGCCATGAGTGTGTATCGGGCTGAAGAGTGAGCGTGGCATTGGCAAGACGTACGGCTAGAAAAGCGCCTAAACTGTACCGTATGGAAAAAAGAACTTATAACATTGCTATAAGGTTGACCAAAATCTACAAACTAAAAATAATTTTACATTTATAGATTGCGTAAAAAAAAGTTTTGGAAAAATAAGTAGTTTTTCAAATGGAACACTCTGAATTTCATGGCATAGTTCTTTCGGGGACAACAATAAGAGCTTCAGTTTTTGAATTTCATCACGGTGTTGCCACATTTGCCTTCTTTTCTTGAGATATTTCACATTAAAAAAAAACGATGCGCTAACAAGCACAATTTTCATCATTATAGGATACCAGCAATCCTTTCTTCACACGGCGGAAAAAACTTCAGACGTTTACCGAATGATGAAGCTGATACCTTGAGCTAAAAACTGTAAAAATTTCGTCTATCTAGACTGAAAACAGCGGTTGCTATAAGAATTTTGATGAACTCCTTAAAACTCTAAAAATATCCTATAAATACGAATTATGCGGCATCGCCGTAATGAAATTTGAAAAATGAGGTATAAGCTCTTGTTCTCCTCAAAAGAATTATGCCATGAAATACTATTCCATTTGGAAAAACTAAATATTTTTCCGTAACTTTTTTTTTGCGCACCCTGTATATGTAAAATTATATTTATTTTGTAGATTTTTATCAGCCTTACAACCATATAAGTTTTTCTCGACACGGTATAGGTTAAGCGCTATTCTAGCCGTACGCCTTGCTGACGCACCCTGTATAAGAATGCCTTATAAAATGTCGAAATTGATTCAGGGAGACAAGCATTCTATAAAATTCTATAATGTATCGGAGCGATTGACGGGACTCCCATAAGATTCAGTCACCAGATGGAAATAATATTTTTAATTAGAGAACAACATTTTTCATTGAATGTGCAAACTGTTGCAGATCCTGATTTGAAAATACTCACATGATCGAATTATTGGTCAGAATAATATTGCGAGGAATAATATCATAAGCTGTTTTTCGAATCTGTAACTGTTTCCAGTTTCCAAATTCATTATCGTGGTTACTCTACAATTTTTGGAAAATCTAGAAACACGATAAATTTAAATTTTAAACTGTCTTCCCGAAAATTCAAACTCTTCCTTCAATCCCCTTCGGAAGACAAATGGAAAGTATGGAAGGTCGCGTAATTCTCTATGCTATCTTTATGATAAAAATCAAAATAGAAAAAATAAAATCAAGTGATTTTTTCCCACATTATTTAACATCTCGAGAGTGAATGAACTAATCACAAGCGTAATTCGATCTATTAGGTTATTCAAATCTAGGGGTTGAATTTTGAATACAATGCTCTGCAAATATTTCCGTAAAATGAAATCTAATGGGTTAAGATCAGAGGATCGCGCTGGCCATTCGATCGTTCCTCGCTTTCCTATACACCTAAGCCATTTTTTCGCGTGAATCACGGTTCAAAACTATTTCGAAAACATTTAGAAGTAAACGCCACAATTTCAAAACGGTGACGTCATCATAGAAATGTCAATTCAATTCATAAATTTACAAGTTAGAAACACGATATACGCACATAATAATAAAAATATTATATATTTTTTTTAGTGTCCTCCAAGAATATATGTTTCAGAAGTCATTCTTATTGATTATCTTTGGCTAGAATGCATTGTAACCAAAGATATTGTAGAATATCTTTGGTTGCAATGCATTCTAAAAACAAAGCTGTCATATTTGAATAATCTTCAAAATAAAAACGGTGAAAACAAAATAAATCCAACAAGCCTAACCTATATTCTTCAATCAGTTGATTCTAAACTTCAAACTTCATCAAACTATTCCACTACCTGCTTTCAAACCGCTTCAAATTATTTTGAACCATTTGGTGCGTGACGTTACCAGTTCGACGCGAAAACACGAATATTTCAAAACGGACGAAATAGTTTTGAAATATTGTCACGCGAAAATTCGGCTTTAGTCTGGGTGCCGGTGAGACAAATTGCAAAGTATTAATAAAGTTTCCTTACTTCCTGTATAGCTTTTTAGGTAGTCTACTCCATTTTTCCTCTGTGAACATTTTTGTAGTCGCGGCTTTTTTCAGCAACCTCTCGTAAGTGGACCATATTTTCAATTTTTTTAAATCATACATAGGTACTCTTTTTTTTTTCGTAAAATGCAATCATAAAAACAATCTGGAAGAAATGAGAGAACATGATTGTCCGACAAAAAATTTGTGGCTTTGAGCGTGTCTACATGACTGAAAATCGCATTTTTTTAACTTTCAAAAGCCTCTTGAGTTTTTCAGAATCGGTTGATATAACCATATGAAATATGAAAATGCAATTGTCCGACAAAAAAGTGGCGTTTTTCTTGTCCGACAAATGAAAATCGACGATTTTTTGAGTTCTTAAATTCATTAACATTTGTCGGACAAGAATGAATTTATATATTTATAAAGTCATAATCCTCCAAATCAACTCTTATATGAAGAGACAGGAATAGAACCAATTAACGAAAAAATCAAGAGATTAAATAAGAAATTTCATTCTAAGTTGATGGAACAGAAGGATATAATCGAACAATACCATGAAGATGGAATAAACAAATCTTCCAGAAAACATCCCACACAGACTCTTTTGAAAATGTTAAATTCTAATTAAATAATATCTATATATATAAAAGAAAGATGTTGGTTACACCATTTATAACTCGAGATCGGAAGGACTGTAGGTTATGAAACTTCATTTATGGATTCGTCTACGGTCTGGTTATTATAAAATACAATAAAACTTCGAAAAGATCGATAAAAATTTCACTCATACATGAAATGCTTTTCCTTCTTTTGAGTAAAGTCACTAGGTGTCGCTACAGTTACGCTACAGCTTACATTGCGTTAGATTGCGATGTAAACATATAGTGTGTAATTTGGGTTGCCTCCAACTCTGCGCTTTGACCAAAAGCAAAATGTCTCAGCGTAGGAGTAGGTACAGATCTCTAAAATTATTAGATTTCGTTGAGATATGAGGGAAAATTCGTTCTTACCACTTCAAGTGGCGCTATTCACACATGATGACTGATTGTTCTATACTATACTAAACTGGTTATCAGTTATTTTTACAGTTTTAGTTATTCAAAACAGAATAAGGTAATCGTGAAGGTACTATATTTGATATTATCACCATTAGATGGCGATGTATAGAACTTATACAATAGTACCATGAAAGGCTATATAACCAGATCAAGAAGCGAATGAATATCACAATGAATTTTAATCGAAATGTCAAGTAAATCGGATTTTGGCGATCTGGTTCAATCGTGAATTGAATTGTCCATTCTCATCTTCTCTCATAATTTTTGAAATGTTTTCGAATTTCTGTTTGGGAATGAATATGTTTGCCATAATTAGTAATTGACAAATAATTTTTGTTTCTGTTCTGTGTGACAGCCCATATCCATGGAAACATGGAAATCTCGCTGCTCCACCAACTGAGATGTTTACCAATTATTTCAAGCTGAGCACCAAAAGGCTAAGATGTTTAAAATAATGGTGTTAGCACTAATTAGATTTTGATTAGCCAACATTGGGAATATTAGAAAAGTTTCGTTTTTTCCACTTCAGAAAGCGCTATTCACAAAATAAGTTCTAATTTTAATAGTTGGTTCAAATATTTGAATTCATTCTGGTGAACGTCAAGAAGTTAAGAAGGAAAATAAGAAAACGTCTTAGCGTATTTGTATTCTCTGAAGTGAAGTTAAAGTACCATAGACAAAGTACTTCAATTCAAATGTTGAGCGTTGTATATTGGCAGAAATAAAGTGGTTTATACAGTGATCGAGTGATCAGAGGTAATTCATCATTGGAACTATTTCTCATCCATACAATTCGATCGGGATTTATATTTGCATTCGTGTTGTCATTCATTACAAGATAGGTACTGCAATGACAACTGTAAAGCATTTAAAACAAAATGTTATATGTTCAACAATTAGATACCACTTAAATGATGAGAATTTTTTTCGTGCGAATAACAATGGTACTAAAATTTTGTATATTTTGCCTATTTTATCGCCTGCTTGAAAAAATTGCAATGATTAGTTTATCACCGGTGATCGGAGCTTGATCTAGCATCAACTAGATCAGAGAACCAAGGCGTTGATATCCGATCACCGGTGATTACGATTTGTGAAATTCACCGTAAGTATCATTTACGCGAAACAAAGTTCGCCGGGACAGCTAGTTACACTATAAAATGTATACATTAGAAATTATATAAAACAAAAATTAAAAGGCTGAAGGACCCTTGGTCGATGGCCATTTGTATTGTTGCAATAAAATACAGTTACTACTACTATATATTCAAGAGAGATTCGTTTCATAGAAAAAACAACTGCCCACTATATAAAATGCGGCAAATCCTCAGTCGGACGAAAATACTACTTGGAAAATATGGTTTTGTTTCAGAATCTTTCTTCGATTATTATTGAAATGAAACTATTGATTTCAATTGAAAGTGTATAATTCATAGTGTTTACTGACATTTTGCTTCAAATCTAATAAAAAAAAACAATGGAAATCCTACTCCTTCCTCACATTGAGTTCTTTGTAAGTTTGTAACAAGACTAGTGGTATCCTGTAAAAGTATCACACCAATCGTCAGGTGGAATGACATCTTTATATTTGTGATTATGATGTTTTCCCGATGCCAAGAATATGTTACACTGTCTAAGGCTGTCAGCTGTGAATTTTTTCACGTCCTCCCTTTTCGTTTTGAAGCCAGGGTTATCTTCCAAATATTCACACAAAAAAAACCCCATCACTACTAAGAACATTATATTGGCAACAACTGAAAACCGATTTGGTAATATTGTAGCGAGATACTGCCGGACATTGCGTTGGTATCGTGGGCGGTGGGGGTGCCCCATCTTATTCCGTGGAATTGGTAGAAGGTCTGACAAACTCAAGACGTGTTCCTGTCTTTTCCACCGATTTTACCTGAAGAGGATAGGTTTTCCCATAATTTCCACCCAAATTCCGCAAAGAAACGACCAGAAAGGAAGTAGATAGTCGCGAAATGAGTTCGGATGCCATGAGCCCGAATGGCGATCATTACCATCCCAGCATCTCTTAGGAATTTCTCATTCTTCCCTGCTATCATTAATAAAAAGGCATTATCCGAAATGTGGAAAGTTTCGGAAACTCGACATTGTCGAAGGAAGGAAGCTCCGCACGTAGGAAGGAAGGAAGGAAGCGGGGTAGAGGCAGAGTTATATATTGCCCTTTATATAGCCGCTCACTCTCTGAATTTCAAGTGGGATTTTGACTTCTTAGCCTTCGTCGGTCCAAGGTTCGTGTTCGTGGTCTTCCCCTTTGCCCCCTTCAGGTCCTGATATTGCTTATATTTACACAAGAATGAGCGCGGGGATTCGTGCAGCCCTCGAAATATACGGTTAAGAAGAGAAAAGGTCGTGTTCGTTCTGCTGGAAAAATCACGTGTCACAATTGAACAGGTCTCTAGGTTTTGTGTCATTCTATGCTTATTTTCGTTATTGTTCTGTCCATTGGAAATATTGAATTTTCTTTACGACAATGTTTTTTGTTCTTAGTTATAATGTAAAAATTTAGTTGTACTCTTTTTTCTAAACGTATATGAATTTGTTTAGAGTTGATGTATCCTCCGTTGAAACAATTGATCCGGCCTCCTAATATTCTCAAAAAACATTTTTCCTCATGAATGGCAAGAATATCTGGTGGATGTGAGGGGGCATAGGGGTCATGATCCCCTCATTCGGTGTCGACAGTAAACCCTTTATGGTTTCTTATTCGAATTTCAGACTAATCATTCAAATAATATTTTTGTATCTTCGCAAATCACCGAGTTCGAATGAAACGAGATAATCGAATACTCACACATCGTCGAAAGTCTTGGCCCCCTAGGTTTCTCAAAAAATAAACAATATATGTTCTGGAAAAGAGATGAATATTTGTCTCCATTTCAACAGCAATATTTTTGATAGAAAATCTTGATGAAAGTGATGATAAATAATTCTCGAATCAACTCTTCAAGTTATATTCAACTTTTTTAATCAGAAAAACATGGAAAATCTTCAGGAATATATGTTTTAGAAGCAATTGTTCGAACTTTACTATCAATTGTTACTACAATAAACATTTTCATTTATTGGAACAATAATTGATAGTGAAGTGTGAACAATTACCTCTAATATAAATTCCCGAAGATGTTCCACATTGTTTTCAGATATATTTTTGGGAATAGATGAACAATTCAATGTTTTTTTGAAATTTAAATTTTAGTATTCGCACTATCTTCTATATACATATACAGGGTGAGTCTTTGACTTGTACATACAACTGTAGATTCTTGAGGCTAAAGGAAACCTTTTTTCATATTCCATTTTTCCGAATTCGGCTCTGTTAAAGAGATAAAGCCATTTGAAAAAAAACTAGTGCTGAATACGTGCCTGATATTATTCTTTACAAACACCTCAAAGTTCATATTTTTCGATTGAAATTGATGTGATTATTAGATATTCTCAGTGATACATTAAAAAAATACTCAAGCACTAACCTTATTTGAATAAGAATGTTACAAACACGATATTTCCTCACAAAACACTTAGTTCTGTTCGATCATTTCGGCAATTGAAAAGCTATATTTCTCACACCAAAATAAGTTCCTTCTTCGATTGTCCTGAAGATTTGTTCAGATTTTCCTCGATATTCTGAAACGATCTCATAAAAATTGGTTTCTCACTAACCTATCCTAACTCCGTGTATGGGATGGTGGTGAAAAGGTCTGTTTTACAGGAATTAAATCTCCAACTTAGCCAACGTTTCGGAAATTATATTTCCATCATCAGGGCACTATAACAAAAGTAATGGCATTGGTAAAACCACGAAAATACTCGTACAGTACAGAGATACAGAATAACATTGATGGAAATTGCTGATGGTGACTTTCTTCTTTAAAAGCATTCCTTTTTTCTTTTTTCTATAAAAATGATCAACTACAATAATAAATGTGACTTACAAAATATACATAAGGGCTCAATAAGAATGGAAACATCACGATGGGCAATTTAAAGTTGCACAGCGTTTTACATTAAATGAAGGCAAGAGCAGGAAAACAAACATACTATTAAAAAACATAATCGTGGCAAAATCGCCAAAATACACGATTGAAATAATTGAAGTGTGACAAACCGATACTTACAAGGTGAAATCGCTTTTCCCGAAGTCATTAAAAACACTAACAAAATATAAAACTTCATCCAGTTCCACAACAATGAGATCGTTCATCAATCGAGATAAGTAGAATGACAAATCTAGGAGCAGAGAACAGGTGTCAAACGCGGGCGTATGGAACCGTAAAAACCATAGGCGTATCGGTTAATCGGGTGTTATTTCTTAAGTTTTACTTTCTTCAATAAATTGTAGTAAGCTCGCGAAAGGTACTGAATGTCTGTTCTGGAATTTACGGAATTGTGAATTTTGATCTGTATCATTTCGTGTAACAAGCGTTTATTAAGTTGGGGGTGTCTGCCTAGGATGTCGACATCATCAAAGTTGAAGCGATGGCCAGTGGACTCGCTGTGGTGAGCGAGGGCAGTTTTAGGGTTAGTGATGGGCAGACGAACTGAACGTTTATGCTCTTCAATTCTAGTTTTAAGGTATCTACATGTCTGCCCAACATAGACCTGTGAGCAATCACTGCATCTTATCATGTAAATAATGTCCGATTGGAAAGACGCTGGAGTTGTATCTTTAATGTGGGTGAAAAAGTTGGAACCCGCTGTGTTTTGATTCTTGAACGCTACATGACAATCGTTTGTTCTCAGTATCTGTGCTAGTCTCTCTGAGAGGGACCTTACGTAAACGAGTCCATAGAATCTTCTGATTTTGTCCTCCGTGTTATCTATGCTATGGGAGGGAACAGGGGCGCTGGGGGAGTCTTCGTTGAGCACGCGGTTCACGATGGACATAGGATAGCTGTTTTTGACAAGGATTGTTCTAATATAATCTATGTTTTCCCTCCAGTGTATTTCGTCAGAGAGATGTAATGCTCTATATTTCAGATTCCGGATGATATTTATTTTATGCACGAGTGGATGGTGTGAGAAAAAGTGTATATACCGTTCCGAAAAAGTGGGTTTGTGGAACCAATCAACAGTTAAAACATTAGCTTCGTCTCGGTCAATCTTGAGGTCCAAAAAACTCAAGTGACCATTGCTCTCATTTTCCAAAGAAAATTGTAAGCGGGGGTGGAAACTGTTGAAAGTACGCAGGACCGTGTCGTCGCTATCGACGGGTATTGAGATGAGTAGATCGTCTACGTATCTACGAAAAATCGGTATTTCGAAAGGTAGTTTTGCGATGCATGTATTTTGTAACTGGGACATGACTATATCGGCGCATACAGAGGATATACAGCCACCCATGCCGAAGCCAAAGATTTGTTCGTAAATAGTGTTATTGAAAGAGAAGTAGCTGCTTTCTACAATGAAGTTATAAATAGTTTTGAAAGTGAGAAAATCGAAAGATTCATTTTCTATGAGATGCCATTTCTCCTCTATTATACTCAATGCCAGATCTGTGGGTATATTCGTGAAGAGGGAAATAACGTCCGCAAAACTACCTTTCGAAATACCGATTTTTCGTAGATACGTAGACGATCTACTCATCTCAATACCCGTCGATAGCGACGACACGGTCCTGCGTACTTTCAACAGTTTCCACCCCCGCTTACAATTTTCTTTGGAAAATGAGAGCAATGGTCACTTGAGTTTTTTGGACCTCAAGATTGACCGAGACGAAGCTAATGTTTTAACTGTTGATTGGTTCCACAAACCCACTTTTTCGGAACGGTATATACACTTTTTCTCACACCATCCACTCGTGCATAAAATAAATATCATCCGGAATCTGAAATATAGAGCATTACATCTCTCTGACGAAATACACTGGAGGGAAAACATAGATTATATTAGAACAATCCTTGTCAAAAACAGCTATCCTATGTCCATCGTGAACCGCGTGCTCAACGAAGACTCCCCCAGCGCCCCTGTTCCCTCCCATAGCATAGATAACACGGAGGACAAAATCAGAAGATTCTATGGACTCGTTTACGTAAGGTCCCTCTCAGAGAGACTAGCACAGATACTGAGAACAAACGATTGTCATGTAGCGTTCAAGAATCAAAACACAGCGGGTTCCAACTTTTTCACCCACATTAAAGATACAACTCCAGCGTCTTTCCAATCGGACATTATTTACATGATAAGATGCAGTGATTGCTCACAGGTCTATGTTGGGCAGACATGTAGATACCTTAAAACTAGAATTGAAGAGCATAAACGTTCAGTTCGTCTGCCCATCACTAACCCTAAAACTGCCCTCGCTCACCACAGCGAGTCCACTGGCCATCGCTTCAACTTTGATGATGTCGACATCCTAGGCAGACACCCCCAACTTAATAAACGCTTGTTACACGAAATGATACAGATCAAAATTCACAATTCCGTAAATTCCAGAACAGACATTCAGTACCTTTCGCGAGCTTACTACAATTTATTGAAGAAAGTAAAACTTAAGAAATAACACCCGATTAACCGATACGCCTATGGTTTTTACGGTTCCATACGCCCGCGTTTGACACCTGTTCTCTGCTCCTAGATTTGTCATTCTACTTATCTCGATTGATGAACGATCTCATTGTTGTGGAACTGGATGAAGTTTTATATTTTGTTAGTGTTTTTAATGACTTTGGGAAAAGCGATTTCACCTTGTAAGTATCGGTTTGTCACACTTCAATTATTTCAATCGTGTATTTTGGCGATTTTGCCACGATTATGTTTTTTTAATAGTATGTTTGTTTTCCTGCTCTTGCCTTCATTTAATGTAAAACGCTGTGCAACTTTAAATTGCCCATCGTGATGTTTCCATTCTTATTGAGCCCTTATGTATATTTTGTAAGTCACATTTATTATTGTAGTTGATCATTTTTATAGAAAAAAGAAAAAAGGAATGCTTTTAAAGAAGAAAGTCACCATCAGCAATTTCCATCAATGTTATTCTGTATCTCTGTACTGTACGAGTATTTTCGTGGTTTTACCAATGCCATTACTTTTGTTATAGTGCCCTGATGATGGAAATATAATTTCCGAAACGTTGGCTAAGTTGGAGATTTAATTCCTGTAAAACAGACCTTTTCACCACCATCCCATACACGTACGATTATTGTAAGGTCACCAATTCTCAAGATTAAATATCCTAACTCCATTAACCAAAGTCATATGATTCGGGGTCAGTGACCTAACCTTACCCATCCTCTGTGATATTCACCCACAGAAATCTAGAGAAGACGATGCCAGATTGCCGATTTTCTCTTCAAACAATGGTATAGGCGAACTCAAGAAAGCAGTACGTCCCCTATCGTAAGCGGATGAACTATCACAATCGCTAAAGGCGTTGCTCTTTGAAAATGCCAAACGAGTAGTTCTGATTCTCGCCAATATAGCGCTACGTTCCTAATTTCAGTCGCCACGGCATACTCTTCCCTTCAGAAGGCCGTGGATGTAGCCGCCACGCAAGACAATCCGTTGTTCTGTGTCTCCAACCAGTCCAACCTAAAACGTTAGTCAGTGATCCCATACACGGCATAAACGAAGTTCACGCTTTAAATATTTACAGAGAATAAAGCAAACAGGTGATGATTATGTAAATGACTTTCAGTGAATTGATGTAATAGTAGTGTCGTTCTGGTGTCGAGTTATATTGTTTCGATAGATATTTTGCTGAAGGACCGGTAACAATGAATTTTTAATAGAAACTGCCTATAAAATGTATAATTTCATGCTTCTTAGAATTCAATTTTATGTCTCACGAATGTGGAATTTTATTTTTACATATCTCTACATGAAACGTTTTTTCATCATAGAGATTTTAGTCTTGACAAAGTTGATAAACATTCTGACAACGTTGGTAACTTGTTGAGAGACCAGAGAAGAAATAATATTCGAAGAGATTTAACTGAGGACAGCATTCAGATTATTCTTGAAATTCATGATTTTTTCCTCTAATTCAATCTTATACAATTAGGAATAACTTGAGAACGACGCGTTTTATTAAAAAAATATAAGAATACTTTTGTTCTCTGAAATAATTATGTAATTCTTTCGAAAACGTGAACCGTTTATCTTTTTCAAGTGGTTTTATAGTATTTTCGCGTGAATTTATAAGTCGACTATACTGTAACTTTTTCACAAGGAGAAATATGAAATGAGTTTCAACTGAGGACTATGCACGTATGCACCTCGAATAGAGTAAACAATCAACCAAAATTCAGTTCATTCGAAATATCGGTACCGAATATGTGGAAAGAATAGTGTTAATTTAATGGATTTTTGACACCCTGTATCTTCCAAACGAAACCGAATTTTGAAAAATGGTATGGGGAAAAAGTGTTTCTTTTAATGGGAGGAATCTACAGTTAAAATATTTGTGCAAGTCAAAGACTCACCCTGTATACCTGTGCTACGAAGGCAGATTTCCAGCCACCGTGACGTTTTATCTATATGTAATGTTGCCCCCTGCATTGGCCAGAAAAGTTACAGAGCTTCACCTGAAACAGTGACCTGTGCCGCTAATATACATGTCTTTTCCAAGCCATTTTGCAATCAAGCTTGGAATTTCTCCTATTTCATTTATCCCCACATATGTTGATTGACCATATCTAATAATTCCTATATGGGGAATAAGCCAATCAAAACTGAAGCTGGGCTTTGGTAACAATCCAGATCTGCGCTTGTGCGGCAATATTGAGAATAAAAATATTTTTTTAATTCTATCTCTCTCTGACACATCGTATTATGTCGTGAAACGTATTTCATTCTTAACTTCATGTGAATAGTTTCGATGGTAACCTCACAATGTAATGTCAAATGTTTCAATTGCTTCATTCCGTTTTCTTCGAGTCCTTAATATCATTGTTAACTCCTATTCATATTCTAAAATTGAACTGAAAGTATTTAAGTGACATATTTTCATTCTCGATATCTATTTTCTTGTAGTCTTTCAGAATAAACATAACCTCGAAATTTCTCGCAATTTTTGAATTTCCAGTTGACGCAAGCGTGCAACTCAAGCCTTACCAAAGGTTTGGCTTCACTTTGTGACCGTGAAAAGCAGGGGTATAATCCATATTGGTATTAGTAGATATATGTGATTGACACATTTTCCTCTCGAATATTTAAAAACAGTCTATTACTTTTTGTTTGAGGCGGCCGTAATGCATACTCGCGGTATATGTCAATATAATCCGAATTTGAAACAGTGAACGTTCTTGCGCAATGGGTCTTTGTATGAAGTATTTCAACAATTAGTATAGATCCAGCTTCTTCAATGGCATTCAATGATTTTTCACGGCGACAAGCATCGCTGACAACCAAAATTAGGACAACCTACAAGGAATATTGAAATTACTAATCTCACGAAATAAGGATGATATCTGTACCTTATAAAGTAAATTAGTTTCGTCATCAGCATCTTGAATGAATTTATTGATATCATCCCTTGATAACATTTAAAATTTATTTCCTCGGAATCCGACGCTTTTATTCTTGATGGACGGGACCAATTTTGAAAACTTTCTTATATCACTATTCTCCTTAACATTCAATGTACTTTTCAACATTGAGTAAGACACTCCATAACGTGGAAAGTTTTGAAATTTACGATTTTTCCTCAAAATAGCATACGAGCATATTTTCAGAAACCTTTTTTACATGGTTTTTCTTCAATTTGACGAAATTGGTCATATGTTTTCTCATATAATATTAGCTTTGATTTGACCGGTAACATATTGGATACAATTTTATTTGCTTCTTCAGCCATTTCCATTCCTCAATACCGTTAACACCTCGCCACTGGACCTTTAAAAGTTAGATTCTGCAATGTTGCCACGGCCGTATCTGATGATATTGCTGTCCTTTATGCTAAATTCGTTCCACTCATTGAATACTGACTAAATTTTGGCTTCAGCAATTCTAGAATTTATGAATGAGATGCTGTGTCTCTTCTTTCTATGATCTATCATCAGAGTGAACCCATATTATGGCGGGCGACAGGCTAAACAGGCCAAAGGTCTTCGTAGAACAAAAAAGTGCGAAAATATGATACGAATCTCCTTTTTCCCATTTCACCATATCAGGTAGTAATTGGGGTGAATATTGTGCTGATTACCATAGAACGGTTGAACTTTGGCTCCCTCCAATGGCGAGTACACAGTTAGTACAATTTGTGGGAATAGGACAAATGAATGCTCAATAGTTACAGCATATATTTAGCGACGTTTCGCAGATTCACATCTGCTCCATCAGGCCTAAAATTGAACAAAATCACACAATATAAAATATAAACAGTTTCAACGCACTACATAAACAATACAAATGAAATACCTCTATGTGCCAGAAATAGCACGATCTCAAAATGTACAGCAAATTGAGTGGAAACACCAGCATAAGAATTTTCACAGTAATAATAAATAAATAAAATCAATAACAACGACCATCAAACATAACCTATAATTAAAATGATGTAATGAACAATATGACAGCTCCCCAAATTCCCAAAAATTCCATTCTTATTCTTACTTTGTTTCTCTTCTTTTTATACTTTTACAGTTGTTCAATATTGGGTTGTACAATACACTGAGATGTTTTGTGTCTAATCTAAAATTGATGGAATAATTCGAGTTGATGTGAATCATCTCCATAATGTTTCTTTTTTCAGGTTGTTTCTCACTATCAAGAATTTTCCCTTTTTTAAAATCATAAATCCGGGGTAATTATTCATGGAATTCTGTTTAGATTGCGAGAAAATATATGTGCAACAGAATGAAACAACATAAATATGATGTGAGGAATATAAATAATAACAAAGAGAAAACGGCACTATGATCACAATATCTCCAAGAAAATCCTACTTTAGATGTGGAAATTCTTGATAGTGAGAAACAACCTAAAAAAAGAAACATTTTGAAGATGATTCACATTAACTTAAATCATTCCGTCAATTTTGGACATTTCAGTGTATTATACAACCCAATATTGAACAACTATAAAAGCATAAAATGGAGAGAGACAAAGTGAGAATAAGAATGAAATTTTTGGAAATTTGGAGAGCTGTCACATTGTTTATTACATCATTTTAATTGTAGGTAATGATTGATGGTTGTTGTTGATTTTGTTCATTTATTATTACTGTGAAAATTCTTATGCTGGTGTTTCCACTCAATTTGCTGTACATTTTGAGATCGTGCTATTTCTGGCACATAGAGGTATTTCATTTGTATTGTTTATGTAGTTCATTACTGAATGGGGCGAATGGACTGACGTATATAATTTCGATTATCCAAAGCCCCTCGAGAAAATATTTGTCGGTTTCAAAGCCTTACCACACACACGAACTTTACTTCCAATCAGGGCCGTTGTTAACGAAATTTAGCTGCCTGTAGGCTGATGCGGCATGCAATAAATGAAATAAGACAGGTTCGAACCAATCTGAAGATTCGGGATGAAATTTGTACATGTGGAAGCTACCACCAGGTAGAGCAATGGCAATTTTTGTGCGCTAGTGTCGGAGGAATTTCGTCCCAAATCTACGTAGCTGTGAGCAGAGTGCAATTGTTTATTTAGGGGGTTTGCCGGGACAAAAATTTGGACGTATGTAGCAACCACTCAGCTTACAATCTCAGATCAGTTGAAGCGAAGTTTGTCAATCTGGTACGGCCTCAACTTTGCGTTTGGGAAATTCGTCTGAATACAGGAAAAACGTCTTCACCTCTTCAAGAGCGTCTTCCATACCCTCTGGAGGATATCAGATGGTTGAAGGTTTTCAAGATGATAGATGCGGAATAATCACATTTGGTCTATTTGGACATTCTGGTGCTATTATTGATGCAACAGATAACAATTCCTATTACCGCGGCTGAAGTCCGATAAACGATTCTATATCGTTTTCCCGGAAAACACAGGAGGAGACGGGGCGAACGGAAAGAAATATTCCTATGGAAGACTGAGTAATTGAATTATTATACGAGTGTTAAGAGCCGGTGGAGGTCTCTGATGCCGTCGTGATTGCGGTTCATGAATTATCGTTTCATATATTTTCCACCCTGACGCCTGGATTTATTCGAACGAAGGACGGCGAGAGTTGAAGGGTCGTGTCATTATACAAAACTGTCGTCAACTTAAGCCCCGTCATGAATAGACGTCGCCGAGTGGCTTTAATGGATCGAATTCAACGGCAACAAAACAAAGGATTAACCTGCTACTTTGCTCCGGAGTGGTGGAGGCCTATATCGAGTTGGTTGACGAGAGAGAAGTTCATGAAACTAACATCCCCAATCATACAAATGAAACTAGAACAAAGGCATTCGAAATCGAGTTCGGTTCGGATTCGCGAAAAGGGCTGAAAAAAAAGTTGTGATGTACTGAACAAAAGCTAAATCATCAATATAAATTAATATTCGAAGTAACTACTCTTGATATTTGACAGTTTTCTAGTTTTTGGGCAAACTTGATGTTGATCTACAAAGAATTTGGCAACTTATTGAACGGTGAAAAATGGATATATTTCTGAATAGTTGATGGAAATAAGAAGTGACTATATAACGGGTGATTTTTCAACTACACTGCGCAAAAAAATTAACGCACATTATGGAAATCTCAAATTTATTCTACAACTGAAGGTGTTCTCAATGATAATTAATTTTATCAGAATTATGCATGCATATGTTATCCACTTTCAACGTTTTTCTTCAATACAGATGTTTTCCCCCAGCAGGAATAAAAAAAGATGATATTATCAGGTTTTGAATGTATTGGCTCCATTCTAAAATCAGTTGTTCTCGATCAATTCTAGTGATCAATAGTTTTTCTTTCGTTTGATTTTCTACACTCGATCGCTATGCAACGCGAAACACGCAATTTGACCCAAGAGGAATGTGCCCAAGCGGTAGTTTTTCGAGAAGAAGAGTGGACATTCACAAGAATTGCAGAAAGGTTTGGAGTTTCCCATACAAGTGTGTCCAGAATGTTGCAGCCATTCAGGGAGACAGGTATGAATGTCCGAAGACCAGGACAGATTAGACCACGGGTAACAACTGCCATTCAAGAACGTTACTTGAGAGTTTCTTCGTTGAGACAACGGTTTGCAACCGCTCGCCTCCTTCAAAATCCGCTTGAGCAAACTCATGAGGTGCAAATTAGCACTCAGACAATAATAAATCGCCTCAGAGAATATGATTCAAGGCCTCGTGTCGCGGCAAGAGGCCCAGCTCTTACCCCAGCCCATCGAAGGGCGCGTTTGGATTTTGCGAGAGAGCATATGCATTGGGAAGAGGCCGATTGGGAAAGAGTTCTCTTCACAGATGAGTCTAGATTCTGCCTCTACCATTGTGATCGTTCCCTTGTATATACAGATGTCCACATGAAAGATATGCTCAGTGCAATTGTCTGAATACTACTGGTTTCGGGGGAGGATCGATTATGGTATGGGGTGGAATATTTTTGACTGCTTGCACAGACCTAGTGGTCGTTGTTAATGGAGCTATGAATGCTGATAAGTATATAAGGAACATTCTTGAAGAGCATGTATGATGATGTGGTAGTCGGTGAAAATTCAATTTTTTGCTCTAACGAATGTGAAAAACGTACAGAAATCATAATACATACTTATTAAGTCTGTTGTTTCCGACTGAGAATTGATGAAAAATCGGACAGATCAACTGCTGCAGTATAAATCTGACAACTTTGTTAACATTTAGTTCCGATGATGGAGTAAGTAATCATTCTGTGATTTGTATTTAATTATTCAAAACCAGGGAAGCACCCAGATCATTCTTGGAATGAATGATTTTTTTTCGATTAAACTAGGAATAACTCAAAAACCACGCGTTTTTTACAAGAAGAACATGGTAATACAAACTTTCATTTCCAAAATGATTGTTTCTTTTGAAAATATGAATGTATCGGTTTCAAGAAATCTTATAGTATTTTTGCGTGGATTCATGGGTCGGCTACACTATAACCCGGAAGATATTGAATGAGAGCCGGTATTATAAAGGGAAACCAAGGGATCAACCGTTGCGTCAACAATCTAATTCCTCACAAAACAAGCCTAATTATCAAAAAACCTTTTTGAAGACAAGCTTTTATAACAACACTCATCCGCCATTTTGAAGCCGCCATCTTGAATTCCTCAATTTTGAAGAATCGTAATTTCCGACCCAGAAAACCCCCATATACCAATTTTGAATAGAAGAGGATCATAATTACAAAACTCGTCCGCCATATTGTGGCCGCCATCTTGAATTTTCCAATTTTGACAAAAGTACCATCATTTTCGAACCCAAATACCCTCAGATACTAATTTTGAATGGAATCGGATCATAATTACAAAACTCATCCGCCATTTTGTTTTTTTTCTATAAAAAATATTTCATGATGCATTGTCACCAGAATTAGATACACCTGCAAAATTTCAAATCAATCGGACGATTAGGAGTGTGTCATATTTAACTTGCAAGATTTGATTACAGACAGACAGATAGACAGACAGACACCGGGACAGGTGAAACTAAATAAAAGCTTATAATAAAATACGGAATCTGGCAGTTGACGCTCGGTTCAACCCTGGTAAGTGGTTTCTCCTTTTATAATACTGGTCCTGAGTATTGATCGAGGAAAATGAATCATAAACAAGCCTAATTCTCCAAAAACATTTTTGAAGACAAGCTTTTATAACAACACTCATCTGCCATTTTGAAGCCGCCATCTTGAATTCCTCAATTTCGAAGAATCGTAATTTCCGACCCAGAAAACCCCCATATACCAATTTCGAATAGAATAGGATCATAATTACAAAACTCGTCCGCCATATTGTGGCCGCCATCTTGAATTTCCCAATTTTAACAAAAGTATCATCATTCTCGAACCCAAATACCCCCAGATACTAATTTTGAATGGAATCGGATCATAATTACAAAACTCATCCGCCATTTTGTTTTTTTCTATAAAAAATATTTCATGATGCAATGATGCATTGTCACCAGAATTAGGCACACCTGCAAAATTTCAAATCAATCGGACGATGAGAAGTGTGTCATATTTAACTTGCAAGATTTGATTATAGACAGACAGACAGACACCGGGACAGGTGAAACTAAATAAAAGCTTATAAAAAGGGGAAGCACTTCAACAAAATTCAGTTCATTTGTAAAAACGCTTTCTGAGATATGGACCAAAAAGTAAATTTTTCATGGATTTTCGAAAACCTGTTTCTTCCATATGAATCCGAATTTTGAAAAATGGCATTTTGTTTCGTTAGATGAGAAGAATCTACAGTTTTAAATACGAGTACAAGTCAAAGACTCACCCTGTGAGGATTCCAAAAGATAAAAAATAAGCGAAATTAAGATAAGAGTAGGTACTAGAGCTGTGCGAAACTAAACGAAACATCGAATTCCCCAATTCAAAAGCGAAGAACGATCACAGAACTACACCCTTCACGTCATAAACGGTGGGAGGTCATATTATTCCATAACCGGCACACGACTCGGAGCGAGGCATTCATCAAGATCGTATTGTGTTTTAATGTTTCGATTTGGGGGGAAGCACCTAATTCGCAAATTCATGAATAAGTCATGTCATCTCCATGACAAAAAGTAATCGAGACTCGGCATGAGTCTGAAAACATATGCTTCGCTTCATACCCTCGTACATTGGAAATGCTCCTCGTATACATTTTCATAACTCGGGATTTCACGCGTTAACGCCCCTTGAACTAAGTGTCGGCACGCTTCAGCTAGATGTGTTCCTTTCGTGGATGAGCGGAATATTTATGACAGAGGGGGTCCAAGATAAAGACTGAAGAGGCTCCTATGAAAATCACTTCTGGCTTGTTATTTTCAATAATTAATCTTAGCCGTGAAACAGGGAAAAACTTCGTATTTACTAGTCGTTTACCTTTCGTTTTATGATGCATCTTGTATATACTAACTGACAAAAGAACTGCAAAACCCAGAAGGAGCTGTTTTAGATATCTTTCGGTAAAACATAGATAGTATAGCAAGGAGTAAATGATTAATTTGGAGTAGAAAACACACATGCAATTTTTTTAAATGAATTTGTTAATAATGAGTTTGTTCATCGCGATTATCTATACCCTCCCCAACACGTCTTGGCAATGATGCAATAATGCATTTTTCAGATATTATTCCTAAATATCAAGGATTCAGCTAACCTACAGCGTCCATCATCCACTCCGACTGGCCGGTGATTGCGCGCTGAAAGTCATCTAACACTGCCTTCGGGGTTTCACCTATTCTTTATTATTATTATCACAAACTGATTGGAGTTAAGGCAATGCCTTTAAACTCACAGAAGAAAAACACTGAATAAACATGAAATCCAAAAGTATACAACAAAGCAAGTATCAAGAAAATTATCTGAAAACAAAAAGGACTCTTCAGATACCCGAGCTGACGAAAAAACCTTGTTACAGCTTCATGAATAGGAATCTCAGAGAAGATAAATGGGTTTAGTGCTGATATCCATCGGAAGAACGAGCAGATAGAATAATAATGTAGGTACTAACTGACAAAGAATCTGACACCCAGAAGGAATTGTTTGAAATTTATTTTTTTGGTAAAACATCGATAGTATAGCAGAGTGTAAATGATTGAACTTTGGAAAAAAACGAGGGGTTTACAATTCTACAATTTTTAATAAATTCGTTAATAATGTGTTTGTCAACTGCGATTATCTATACACCCCCCAACACATCATGGCATTGATGCCATAAGATGGTCTATTTCTTCTTGAGAGGTACTATCCCAAGCTACATGTACTTCATGTCCCAGAGCCGCCAAAGTCTGTGGGGCTGTGGTGAACTTCCAAACCTTCTACCCATGATGTCCCAAACATGCTCTATGGGCGAAGGATTGGGGGATCTGGGCGGCCATGGCAAAAGATTCACATGGGTCGATTTCGATTCAAAAAAGTTTAAACTAAATCTGGTAACATGAGGTCGAGCTTTATCTTGCTGAAATATTGGATTTTCGAGCCGGTTAAGGTTAAGGCATGTTACCTCAAATAAAGACTAAAGGTGACCTACTTGCAATAGCACTTCATACCATAACGCTTACCTACTGTCCGTTTTACATGACGCTCAACATGAAACTGAGGTTCATGTCTTTCTCCCCGACGTCGTCTGACCCCAAGGACTATATAATTATTCTTGTATATAGTCCTTGGTCTGACCCCAAGGACTAAATAATTATTCTTGTATATAGTCCTTGGTCTGACCCTTCTTCGGCCATCATAGGCACCCAAGGAGAATCGAGATTCATCAGAAAAGACGACCTGATAGCATTCCACATTCCAATGTTGAAATTCTCTGCACCACTGCAATCGTTGACGGGGATGCTCAACCGTCAGATGTAACGCAAGATTGGGTCAATAATCCAAAAGACCTTATCCGGCGGTAAACCGTTCGAACAGTTATAGGATGGCCTTGTTCTCCTAACCACTTATCAGCCAAAGATCGAGTTGTCGCAAATCGGTCTCCAATAGCCATATGTCTTAGACGTCGAACTTGAACTTCATTTGTGCCCCTTCGACGTCCGGTGCCTACGCTCCTTCGATTTCGGGCATTATCAAATCACGCTTGACAACCCTATCATAACAGTAGATGGATTTCTGTTCGTGGGGTTAGCGATTACTCGAAATGACAACATCGCCTCCTGTAGACCAATAATTCGACCTGTTTCGAATTCACTCAACTGGCCTACACTTGCTCCAGGCATTTTAACAACAACTAGACATCGTCTTTGGATCTCCTCGAACAGCAGGTTTGTTGTAAAATTAAAAAAAAAATGCAAAAACGGCTGCAATATTCATGTAACAATAAATGTTTACATGAAAAAACCTTCACGATTTTTTTTCGAAATTTAATCACTCACTCCTCGGTGTGCTATCTATGTTTTAGCAAATAAAATTTGAACTCAAAAAGCTCCTTCTGTCATTTTCTTTGTCAGTTAGTATACAGGGTGAGTCTTTGACTTGTACATATATTTTAAATGTAGATTCCTCTCATCAAACGAAACAATTTTGTACCATACTATTTTTCAAAATTCGGTTTCTTTTCAAAAATCCATGAAATTAACACAATTTTTTTCCATATATTCGGAACTGATATTTCGAATGAACTGAATTTTGGTTGATTGTTTACTCTATTCATGGTGCATATTCCTCCATTGAAACTTATTCCATATTCCTCCTGGTATAAAAGTTACAGCGTAGTCGAGTCATAAATTCATGCAAAAACACTATCAAATCACTTGAAAAAGATGAACGCTTCATATTTTCGAAAGAATGAACCATTTTAGAAAATAAAAGTATTCTTATATTTTTCAATGAAACGCGTCGTTTTCGAGTTATTCCTTAATGTATACGAAGAAATTTGAGGAATAAATCATGAATTTCATAAAAAATCTTATTGCTTCCCTGAAATTAAATATCATCGAATATTATTTCTTCTCTGGTCTCTTAACAAATTAACAATGTTGTCAATGTTTATCAACTTTGTCAAGACTAAAATCTCTATGATGGATAAACGTTCGATGTAATAATTGAATTGAAATTACACAGTTTATAAGCACAGTTTCTATTGAAAATTTATTGTTACTGGTCCTTCAGGAAACTATCTATCTGAACAATATCCTCTTGGAATTTTTAATCGACACTACACGGTCTTCCTATCACAATCATCACCTGTTTGCTTTAATCTCTGCAAGTAAATAAATAAATAAATAAATCGTAGAAAGGTTATCGCGTCTAAGCGTCGTTCATTGTATCCCAGACTGGCCTGTGATGGGACTCTGGAGACACAGAACAACGGCTTGTCTTGTGTGGCGGCTACATCGCGACTGAAATTTAGATCGTAGCGCTATATCGGCGAGAATCAGAACTCGTTTGGCATTTCCAAAGAGCAATGCCTAGAAGCCTTCAGCGAAAAGTAAACAAAAATAGTACCTCTGCGATGGTTCTTCCGTTAACGAAAGGGGACGTACTCCTTTCTTGAGTTCGTCTATACCATTGTTGAAGAGAAAATCGGCAATCTGGCATCGTATTCTCTAGAGTTCTGTGACATATATCACAGAGAGGATGGATTAGGTTAGGTCATTGACCTCGAATCATATGACTGATTAATGAAGTTAGGATAGGTTAGTGAGAAACTAATTTTTATGAGATCGTTTCAGGATATCGAGGAAAATATGAACGAATTATTAGTGTTCAAAAACTAATCTTCAGGAAAATCGAAGAAGGAACTTATTTTGGTTGGAGAAATATGATTTCTCGATTGCATAAATAATCGAACAAATGTTTTTGTTAGGAAATATCGTGTTTGTTACATTCTTATTCAAATAAGGTTAGTGCTTCAGTATTTTCTAATTGTATCAACCAGAATATCTAATAATCACCTCAATTTCAATCGAAAAATATGAACTTTGAGGTGTTTGCAGAGAATTGTTCCAGGCACATATCAAGCCCAACTTTTTTTTCAAATGGCTATATCTCTTCAACAGAGCCGAATTCGGAAAAATGGAAAATGAAAAAAAGGTGTACTTTGGCCTCAAGAATCTACAGTTGAAATATATGTACAAGTCAAAGACTCACCCTGTATAATAATAATGAACTACGAGAGGTAAGATCCAAGCAGCATTATGAGATAATAGCATTTATGCCCATTCGGTTTTGTTTTTGAAGAGAAAAAAAATCAAGAAACTGTCTATGAATAGAAAACTGGACCTCAAAAACAACTAGTAAATAGAAGTTGTCGTAAAGAGATGAAATATAAAAGGAAATAAAAGAAAAGAAATTAAGAAGGCATAGTTTTTCAGGAATCGTTCCACTTTGAAATTTCGTTTTTGTCAAGATTCAATGTTCAAATAAATAGGAATGTTCAACAGATATTAATTGTGTTTCTTGTTGAAGATTTTCATTATTTGAAATACATAGTGACTTCGGAAACGATAGGGCATTTTTCCTCTATAACAGATTCTCCTTACTCCTTAGGGTTGCTCCAATTCCACCGTGCTGAATGTGAGTTCATTATCTTTGAAATTACAATCTATTACGAACACACAAAAATCTTCGAAACGGATATCAAGATGGTTAAAAAAAGTTGAGGGAAGCGTAAAATAAATTCCTATGAGTTGGCGCTTTTAATATAGTGAAACGAAAATATACTGAAAGAAAATTACACATCACCAAATCGATATATGACGTCATCTTTAGAGGACAAATAAATGTGAGAAAACAATGAGAATTGAAAATTACATAGTTACAAGGCTTCATTCGCATCGGCTGGAAAACCCACAAGGTTCCTCTTTCATTTAAATTCTGTCTGCCGCTCTCAAACAAGTTCGATATTCGCGGAAATCGAGCCGTTTCTAGCTGTCTCCGAGGTGTGCTAGTTGTTTGCGAAACTCGGCTCGACGGAACTTTTCTGGAAATTCTCCTTGGCTCGACGAAGGATAGCATTTGAATAAGACCTTTGCGGTTTGAAATGAACGGAGCGAAGGAAATGTATTTTTTTCAATTGTTTCCTAAGCGGTGACTAGTTCTATCGATATAGATAGTTAACATGGCTTTCAAGCATTCATTGATAGCAGGTGTGTGATTGCATTTTATTTCCGTTATATTATAACACATCAGTCGTCTCTCTAACAAGTGCGTATCGGATTAAAGAGTCTCAATTAGACAAAATGCCGACGTTTCGATTCATTTTAAATCATCTTCAGGGCTCTACAATAAATGATACATCTAAATAACACAGAACATGTTGAAATTCGACAGGAATAAACAATAGTCGCCTATAACACAAAAATACGAACCTGGAAATATGCAGGGTGAATGGTGACGTAAGGGACAACGGCTAAGTGGAGATAGAGGACCTCAAACTGAATGAGAATTTGGGTTTCAAATGTCCCATAAGGGTATTCGTTTCGGAGATATAGGGTGTTTCATGAAAAAAAGCTAAATATATGAACTCCCATATCTTCGTTAATATGATATGTTTTTCGCTGATATTTTACATGTTTGTTCATACAGACATTCTCGGTCAGCATAAGAAAAAAAAAATTGAAAAATTGCTGGCCCGTACTCAAAAATTTGAATTGTTTGAATGGAACAAATTCTCTTTCGTTTCTATGATATGTTGAAGTAAGAATATTACAATATTTTTATATTCAAATCATGAAAATTAGTACTACTGATAGAAAAAACCTTAAATTCGAGGCGCTAGAATGAGCCTGGCATCAAAATGATTTTTCAACATGATGGTGCACCTCCTCATTTTGCAAATGAAGTAAAAAATTTTCTGAATAGGGAGTTTCCTGACAGGTGGATTGGTCGGGGAGGTTCTAGGAATTGGCCTGCTAGATCACCCGATCTAACTCCTCTGGATTATTTCCTATGGGGTCATCTTAAGGATACGGTGTATAAAGAAACAATAACAAGCCGTGAACATTTGAAGAGCAGAATAACTGAAGCATGCGAAGAAATTAAAACAAATATTCCTCTGATTAGAAAAGCTGTGCTTCATTTGTTCAAGAGAGCCAATAAATGTATGGAGGTGAACGGCTCTCATTTCGAACATTTGCTTACTTGATTTTTTTATGAATTATATTTGCGACTTTTTCTATTTTTCCAAGGTATAGTAGCTATTTTTGTGTTTGAGTATCCAACTCTTTCATCACCCCATCTACAACAAATTTTATTTTGAAATTTTATATGGCATCGAAATATTAATTGATAAAAATAGATTTCAAGATTTGAAGGAATATTTTGATGCTCATTCTAGCGCCTCGAATTCAAGGTTTTTTCTATCAGTAGTACTAATTTTCATGATTTGAATATAAAAATATTGTAATATTCTTACTTCAACATATAATAGAAACGAAAGAAAATTTGTGCCATTCAAACAAAAAACAGATATTTCATCAGTTTTTTTTCCCTCTTTCCAAATTTCTACTTGATTTTATTTTATCTCATATACCGTGTGATATTTCTCACTTGACATGTAAATTGAAATTTTCGAGTATGGGCCAGCAATTTTTTAATTTTTTTTTTCTTATACTGACAGAGAATGCCTGTATGAACAAACATGTAAAATATCAGCGAAAAACATATTATATAAACGAAGATATGGGAGTTCATAGATTTAGCATTTTTTCATTAATCACCCTATATCTCCGAAACGAATACCCTTATGGGACATTTGAAACCCAAATTCTCATTCAGTTTGAGGTCCTCTATCTCCACTTAGCCGTTGTCCCTTACGTCACCAGTCCCCCTGTATAAAAAAACAGATATTGTACATAAACAATATTCATTTATGAAACAACAAATACGATGGTAATTAAACAAAAAAATATACATATATTATGAAGCACTTCTCTGAAAAACAATAAGAGCTACTCACATTGCCAGTTGGTCTCTATTGTCATCTCTGAAAATAACAATACTAAGGATGGATTGATAACAGATCTCATTCGGAAAATAACTTGTGATGCACTGAAATATGTACATATGTGGAATGTGGGTGAATTGAAAGTTTGATATTAATCATTGTTTATCTGATATCAAGAAAGAAAAACGAACAATATGTGAACTCCGCGAACCAAGATCAATGTAAATAGTTAGATTTAGATGTTAAATTTCGCATTCTTTGTATTAGATTAAAATAGGCAGTATTTAAGTTTTCAATATCACTTCTTTTGTTGACTGAATTCATGTCCTTAATTTATATCATTTCGAAAAATAATCTTTTCCTTGGTCCTACTTGGTATATCTAATCATGGGCGAATTAACTTTAATCGATTGTCAAAAATTTAAAATTCTCTGGAATATTTTGGTTTTAGCGATTTTACATTACCACTTATTGTTTGCGACCTAAATTATTTTCTCGATAGATTATATCATTGATTGTTGAAAGCATAAATCAGAACGTTTGTAATTTGCACCAGCGCTGTGACTGAAAAAATCCGGAAAGATCCGATAATGTGGGCTGGTTGCCTTTGGAACAGACAGATGCGAATGCCGGATGGCGGCGGAATTGAGGATTTTTCACAGATTAGTGGCTTCGGAACCCCCCACAGAAAAACAATTAACTACCTCCGACCTTTCAAAAGACCACTTGGGGTTTTCCGGTGTCTCGTAGTGATTACACAAAAATACTCCGCAATAATTGATCATCGTTATTTAACGAACTCCGCTGCTTCTATAGACTATTTCACTCATTTCAAAACTGACCTATCACAGTCCAACGACAGCTCGTATTATCGCGATAGTACCAACTGTCTCTGAATTATGATTAGTCTGACAACTTCGGTATTTTCAACGATTGAACTACAGAATAATCTGTGATTGAACTATGGATACGAACAGTTTGACAGCTAATATAAATTGTAGACGTCAACACGAGTTTTTCTTTGCTTTTCTCGAATATGGAGTTTCTGACCTTTTATTTTGTTCGTGAAATAGTCTTATAAAATATCACACGAGATTGAATTCACTTTCAAGTCTATCTTTTATTTCCAAACTCAAATAAGTTGCTTTAAGGAAACACCACTAGTTCTACGGACTCGTGATGTTTCCAAGCAACTCATTTTCGTTTGAAAATAAATCGAGAGAGTTATCACGGAAATTCAATCTCTTGTGACCTAACTACTGAAAATGCGTTATTGACTTGAAAATTTGTCGAATTCTGAAGAAATAGTGATCGTATTGAGAACTATTGAAATGGAATAGGAATAAATTTTCCTGAATTTATATTATGTAATGAAATATGTACATTGTACAACCAGTTAGGAGACAATTTAAATATATCAAAGCTGAATACAAAGACCTATATGTTATTCATATTATGAATGAAAAAATATATCAAAGTTCAGCAAAGAGATTTCAACAAACGGAATTTCATGTACATTTCAAGTTCCTAGACAGGATGTTTCCAAATTGGATGTCAGGGTGACCCAAATTGTTTGATTTCGGCTGTTCCTGGTACTTCTAGATAGGTGAAAATGTTGAAAGGAGTGGCTCGATTTTCGTGAAAACCCATAACTGAAAGCCGTTTCACGATATCTTCATTTGTTTTCCAGATATAACGAAATTTTGATATTTTGGCGATTTCGAAATTTGTACCATAACTTCTTCATTTTCTAAAAATATCCAAAAACGGCAAAAACTTTCTACAGGCACTTTTTCATCAGCAGTTTTTATCTTTTGTATAAAGGGTGAAAAAAAACAACTTTCTTATTTTAAATATGAATGGTATCTTTTTTTCGATATGTATATTATTTCCATTTTTTTTCATAATCAATTACATTTCTCTGTTCCGCTACTTCAATAGAATAATGTATGACAATGTATGACTCAACTTTTATTAATTATTGCACATTTTATTTCTGTCTGAAATATGGAAATAATATATCGACATATATATATATTTTCGAAGAGCTGATTTTTTTGCATGACGGGATCAAAAAAAGATACCATACGTGTTAAAAATTAGAAAGTTGTTTTTTTTCATCCTTTATACAAGATATAAAAAAAACTGAATACGGTGTCGTATTGCTAAAGAAAAAGTGCGTGTAGAATGTTTTTGCCGTTTTGAGATATTTTAGAAAATGAAGAAGTTATGGCACATTTTCGAAAACGTCAAAATATCAAAATTTCGTTATATGTATATTCAAAACAAACGAAGATGGCGTGAAACGGCTTTCAGTTTTCACGAAAATCGAGCCACACCTTTCAATATTTTCACCTATCTAGACTAGAAGTAACCGCCAAAATCAAGCAATTTGGGTCACCCTGTATCGTAATAGCTAGGTTATTCAAGAAATCTTTTGAATGACTTTAAGTTATTCATAATTCTATATACATGTAACCGCAAACGTTTTGAAGATAAGTGTTAAAGTTTGACCTTTTTTCAAGTTTTTCTCATAGGATCTGCATGTCAACAGATATTCAACTGAAATTTGTCATTGACATTACAACCATATTACACCATTTTACATGCATTTGATTGCATCAACATATTTTTTTCTGGAACACTGCTCACTGTTTTCTTTCAGAACTCTTCTTTGGTGAGACAATGATAGTTTGAAAAATTGTTTATTTATTTATTGAAAGAAAAGGGTCGAGGTAAAACCTATAAGACTCAGCATAAATTAATGAAAATGAACACAGAAGGAAAAAAATCAAGATTAAATCGAAATACAGCAAAACAAAAATCTTAGCATACTAATCTAACTGCCATATGTAGGCAAATCAAATATAAAACTCTGAAAAGGATGACAACAATACACATAATTGAAAACTGACCACTAAATTATGTCCTCCTATGGGTATGGCTATACATATACCCCTCATGCAAGCATTCATATACCGGTAGGCCATGAAATTCTGGCACATTCCACCGTGTATATTCTGAAAATGTTGTTTCAGTAATTTTCCTGTCAGATACAAACGTTGCCCTTTCTACATAGAGGTCCTAGTGATTACGTATTTATCGAAATGCTTAGGTATTTATTTTGGGAAAATAAAGAATTCCAAAGACCCGGCGGAAGTTGAATAAACTTTGTTATATAATACCAGAAATATTTCATGTATATAAACATGGTTGGGAAATTCAGTTATGCTCTTTCTTCTAAGGAAATCAAGAATCGAGTGTTGAAATTTTACTGAAATATAATGAACAGAATAGTCCGATACTTTGTGGTAGTTCATTCTAAAAAAATAAAAGTTATTTTGAGTGCCTTCTCCCTCGCATAAAATGTCTGTTTAATTTTGTTATTGTCAGTTCTTTGGTTGTTAAGAAAAAAAAAACTTCTTCACAGCCTCTAACTTTAGGAAGTTGTAACTAAGCAGAGGGGGCTCAAAAAGAAAAGTTTTTATGAAAGATTCAGCCTATTGTTTTGACAAGAAATCATCCACTGAGTTTTTTCGCCATTGTTCATAAACTCCCTGTGTAGAAAACTACTGGTAGATACTATGATGATCTAAAGATTTTGTGTCGAGAGGTTTTTCGATAAAATCTTTGTTATTCCTGCAATGAATCAATTTGAATGACATTCTAGTGTTATATTCACTTCGACATACATATTTGGTTGTTCCACATTTTCGGTTGAACTCCGATGAATCGAGAATCGGTAGGAAATAAATATCGATTCGACTTGAATGTTTTCGGAGGCAGTGCGTGTGACAGTATTTGACTTTCAGATTTGTTCCCATTGTGAGATAAGCCAAAAGGCTGCGGCGCGTGACCCCTCTAGTCTTCGCTGCTTTTCGCCCTTGCGAGACACGGGTCAGAAGGAAAACAAATCTCATTTTCTACTTCGAAGAAGAAAATCGCTCTGATCAAAAAGAGGACAAACAACACGAGGACGAGTATTGTAAAGACGACGGTCTTGAAAGGATAGATCAGACGGAATTATTACGCTATAAGTTCGGCTTTTGATTTTTTCACACAACGTTGGTTTCTAGAAGGGGAGAAGTTGTAGAAAAGTAGGGTTGGTGTGAGAATTCGTGCCAAAAATAGAATTTATTGGAGGAACTTGTAGAGAACTGTTATTTTTGTGTTGGAAACAAAGTAATTTCATTCCCACGCAAATTCATTGTGGTATACCAACTTTGAATATCACTCACATCGATTGATACTTTATATGGATTAATTAAAAAACGCGAAGTTTCACGTCCTATTTGTCATCGGTACTGTTCGATATTGCGTGAAGAAAGAAGGCATGGCGTTTTAAAATCATAAATCGTCTCTTTTACATTATTTTTTATAGGTATTTAGGTGTTTCTATCCACGACACGATACCTTCTTCTAGAGTTGTCAGTGGTTGAGTGGTTTACAGGGTCCTGCGTTAGGCTTTCATAGCTGCCAAACCAGTTGTTTTAGAAATTCAGTTGAAAAGCATTTCCTTTGTAATTTCAATTCTGCATCTCAGGAAATTATTTTCTAATATACAGGGTGTTCCCAAATAAAATTATTGAACAAATGAGTGATTTTTTAAATGGAACACCCCATATATTTTTGCATATTTTGAATGATCTTCAATACCTCGATCATGACGCAAAATATTAGGGATATTTTTCCAACGGTACGGATCTTATTCAGAAAAAACTGCAAAGTTTCTACGAAACAGTAGTTCGGTGAAAGCCCTCTACCGATTTCCAGAAGCGATAGAAACATGAATTTGATCAGAATTTCTTTTAACTTAAGAATTTGCCTAGTCATCGTTCCTAAATGATCAACCTTTTTTATACAGGATGTCCGTTATCAATGTCCGAATATGAAGAATTTCAAATTTTTTCTCGATTTTTTCAAATGTAACACCCTGTATTTTTTTCCATGATGATGTACACAGTTTAAAACCTTACATTTTTTCTAAGTAACCTTAGGATTATTTTTCACTCCTGTGTCCAGCAGACACGAAAAATGACATTTCTACCAAAAATTTCAGGAATAATGAACATTATAAATAACCAACGGATATTTTAAATGAGTCACACAATGAAACCAAACTGAATGACCAATTTTTGAAAAAATTTAAAACCCTTCCAAAATCCTAATCCTTGAATTTCAACATGAAAATGATAATGTTTGTCCGAATAAGTAACACATACATAGGTATTATTGGTAACATGTGTATTCTAACGATAACAGAGTTTTATCGGCATCCAAAAAAATTATTATTCATGAAATGGTTCATATAATTTTCATGTCGCAGTAGTGCCGCAGAAACTGTTATGAAGTACATCGATTATTATTGATCAAAATATTGTTATTCAGAGCTCAAAGTTATTTCCGAATACAATAAATTGAGATGAATTTGGTAAAGATGAAATAAGCATATGATATGATTGATATGATTTTCATGTTGGGGCAGTGCCACAGAAACTGTTTATTAGCCAGTAGATCCTATGCTGTCGAATATGCCGAAAGAAGACATCCACATGAATCGAGTTTTCGGAGGCTTTTAAACAGATTTGTAGAGACAGGAGATGTCAAGTATAAAAAAGAAGAGAGGATAAAATCGGCCACTAACGAAGCACAAGGAGCTCGAGGCTTTACTGCATGTAACTGAAAATTCACACACAAGCCAAAGGGAGCTTGGTGTAGCCTGTGGTATAAGTGAGCGTTCAGTTCAAAGAATCCTCAAAAAAATAAGTATCATGCCTACCACATTCAGATGCATCAGGCGCTTACCGATAGCGATTTTGAAAACCATCTGAATTTCTGTAACCGGGCAAGTTTTAAAATTGAACAGAACCCTACATTTTTTGAATTTGTTTTATTGAGTGATGAAGCAACCTTCCACAATTCCGGAGCCGTCGATAGGCACAATTTTCAATATAACTCTGTAGAAAATCCAAGAATTATAAGGGAAATAGACAATCAATACAGGTGGTCATTGAATGTCTGGGGAGCAGTAATCGGCAATCATGTGATAGGCCCTCATTTTTCCGAAGGAAATTTAGATGGAGCTGCATATTTAACTTTCATTCAGAACATTCTTCCCGGAATGTTAGCAGTGTTACCTACGGAAATACGGAATGAAATATGGTTTCAGCATGATGGAGCACCCGCTCATTATTCTCGTCCTGTGAGGGATTTACTGGACCAACAGTTTCCAAATAGATGGATTGGTAGGGGCGGACCGACAAGATGGCCTGCTAGATCACCGTATCTCACCAAAATAGATTTGCGGGGATACATAAAGGGAATCGTGTATTATGAAGTTCCAGCAACAGCTTCCAATATGCGAGAGAGGATTGTGACTGCTTTCCGAAGCATTACTCCAGGGCCTCTATTCTTGAAAACCAGGGAGTAGAACGATCGAGAGAACGGCGACGTGGCCCTACTGGCCCAGGCATGCTGACGAGGGTTAGTGGGACATTCCACGATCGGATCGCTTTGTGTTCCAGAGAAGGCGGACGACACTTTGAACATCTCTTGGGTCATTGACACAATTTTTCTTTGTCTTTTTCAACGCCCGTTTGTTTTTATATCCAATATTTGAATAACATTTTCCGTTCTGATTTTATTTTGCAAACCTGCTGGACGCAGGAGTAAAAATAGCCTTTTGGTTACTTCTGAAAAAATGTAAGGTTTTAAACTGTGTACATCATCATGGAAAAAAATACAGGATATTACATTTGAAAAAATCGAGAAAAAACAATTTGAAATTCTTCATATTTGGACATTGATAACGGACACCCTGTATAAGAGAGGTTGATCATTTAGGAACGATGACTAGGAAAATTCTTGAGTTGAAAGAAATCCTGATCAAATTCATGTTTCTATCGCTTCTGGAAATCGGTAAAGGGCTTTTACCGAACTACTATTTCGTCGAAATTTTGCAGTTTTGCTTAATAAGATCCGTAAGGTTGGAAAATATCCCTAATATTTTGCATCATGGTACAGGTATTGAAGAGCATTGAAAATATGCAAAAATATAAGGGATGTTCCATTTAAAAAATCACTAATTTGTTGAATAATTTTATTTGGGAAGACCCTGTATATCATGAAATAATTTCCTGAGATGCAAAATTGCAAGTACAAAGGGAATGCTTTTCAACTAAATTCCTAAAACGTCTGGTTTAGCAGCTATAGAAGCTTAACGCACTATTGCAGGACCCGGTATATCTCAAGAGCAAAGTTATTCGAGAAGGGAATAGGTTCCACATAAATATCTATCCTTATCGACCCCTACCCGATAATTGTAAATGCGATAATGAGAGCTGCCGGTCAGAAAGAGGGCTAGCGTCTGACCATTCGGCCAGTTTCCTTTATCCGGCGATCTTTTCAATTCCGATTCTATTTATTTCCCGGCAAATGTGCCCCCTTATCGGTATTATCCGATCTGCCGAATTACCTTATTGCACTTTCACGCCTTTAGCACCCCCTATCTAAAAAGATTATTCTATTATCATATTGTATCAAAGGGGTCAGTATTAGGTGCACCTGATTATTCTCCTGATCACAAAGCAAAATAGTCTCTACCAAAGACTTTTTGCTCTTTGGTCTCCACAGAACTTGTGTTACCTCTGACTGTTGAGCATCGCCAGCAACGATAACAGTGGTGCAGAGAACGTCAACATTGGGATGTGGAATGGCATCAGGTCTTCTATTCTGATTAATCTCGATTCCCCTTGGGTGTGCATGATGGCCGAAGAAGGGTTGGACGACTTCGGAGAGAAAGATGTGAACCTCAGTTTGATGTTGAGCATCATGTACAGTGCGTCCCAAATTGGCTGTCCCCTAAGGGTATTTCTGCAACCGTTGGAGATATGAAAGTTCAAGTTAGAAATTTATGATCTAGTTTTTCATGACTTATAGGTACTTATTCAAAGATGCTTTTAGTTTTCTGGTATGTAAAAAACTTTGGTAGTGACAGGGTGATTTTGAAATTATGGCGTTTTCGGGCATACTGTGTATCTCGATAACCTTTTATGATATTCTCAAGATGAAAACTGTCTTTGACAGATATTTTGACGGAGAATCCATTGGCTTCCACAAACAATATTTCTGGGTTATCGTTCTCGAGTTATAACTCAAACTTAAAGTTTTTTATGAGTATTGAAGTATAAAACTGGAATTTTAATTATGAAAATTATTTTAGATACCAAGTGTTTTATATTCTTTCAATCAGAATCAAATATGCAATTCAATGGTGAAATGAAATATAGGGTGTCCCATTTGAAAAACTATAAGTTTGGTTTATAACTCAAAAACGACAGCCCGAAAAAATTGTTCGTATACGGCAATGAATTCTACGTAAAATTATCTGCCAAAGATCTTGAAAATATCATAAGAGGTTATCGAGATACACAGAATGCCCGAAAACGTCATAATTTCAAAATCACCCTGTAACTTCCAAAGTTCTTTATATACCAAAGATGAAAGAACTGAAAGCATCTTCGAATTTGTCATGAAAAGCAAGACCATAAATTTCATACTTAAAATTTTATATCTCCAACGGTTTCAGAAATACCCTAAGGGCACAGCGATTTGGGATGCACTGTACATGCAAGTAGGTCACCTTTAGTCTTTAAAGGTACGATTCCACCAGAACCGTGTGCCGCACAAATGTTTACGAACATTTTGTGCTGAACTCCAGTAGTTCGCGTACAAGCTGTGAACACATTTAGCGCCCGTTTCCACCGGTACCTACAGCTGTGTGTAACTTTTGTGCGCGCACAGTGCAGCACACCGTAGGGCACGAACAAGTTCTCATCAGTGTTTCGCTTTCCGTCAATAGTTGAAAATATGGAGGATAAAGAAAATGTTGTGCTTTGTAGTGCAGCTGTACGTCCCAAATTCGATGATCACTCAGAGCATCTCGGGAACCATACCGGTCAGAGAAAAAATGATCAAGGACTCCCGATCTCTTTTTTCAAAATAATCAATTGCCAGCAAACAGATCCGAGATATCTGAATTGGTTCTCGAGTTACAGAGCGTTTCTGAAAAATTGCTGTTTCAAATATTTCGCTATATCTCGTTTTCTGTTGGAGATATCACGAAAATTCCAAAAAGTTTTCTTTCGTAATTTATATTGCCTGAATAAAATATCTCCAAATATAAAAAAAAATCTTTAGATACAAGCTGTCCCAATTCAAGTGAAGAAGAAAAACTCAATATCTTTGAAACGGATCAGATTTTCGAAAATCCGGTTACAGGATGAAACTCGGTGAATCTGCTGTTAAAAAGCAATGATGAAAAATATAGGGTGTCCCATTTGATAAACACAAACTTTTCTATCTAGCACTTGAACGGCGAATAATTTTTAGGATCAGATGGAAGAAGCGTATAGCCAATAGGAATTACAAAAAAACTTTTCGGAATTTTCGTGATATCTCCAACAGAAAACGAGATATAGCGAAATATTTGAAACAGCAATTTTTCAGAAACGCCCTGTAACTCGAGAACCAATTCAGATATCTGGAATCTGTTTGCTGACAATTGATTATTCTGAAAAAGGAGATCGAAAGTCCTTGAACGTTTTTTCTCTAATCCTTATGGTTCTCGAGATCATCGTATTTGGGACATCCTGTACTGCGATAAAATTATTTTCCACTTTCGCAGAATCTCTGTGGAACCGTAGACAATTTTTTAGCAAACTCTTCAGCTTGCTCATGTTTCTTATTTCTGTTTTTATAATCTTCATGAATTCAACCCCACAATACAGAATATATTTCTATTTCTTTAATAAATTGGATTGTTTTCTCGTTATTCCAATACATGTTCGCGCACACATAAATGTTTTCACTCTCGAAGCGGAAACAAAACTGAGTTCGCAGAAACATGTGTGTGTGCGTAACCCGATTCCACCGCTGGAAGCAGTGCGCGACAAAAGTTTGCAACTGTGCGTGAACTTTTCAAGAAAGTACGCGCACATTTTGTTGCTGTTCACGTTTACATGTCCACCGCAACGAACATTTGTGGCGCACACTGTGCACCACTGTGCCACACAGTGCGGCACTCCGGTGGAATCGCACCTTTAGAGGTAACATGACAGTGCTGCGTAATCTTCAAGAATTAGTGGAGCCATATTATGTTCTCGCTTAACCCGCTCTACAATCCAAAATTTCAGCAAGATAATGCTCGACCTCATGATGCCAGAGTTAGTTTAAACTTTTTTGAAGCGACTCATGTGAATCTTTTGCCATGGCCGCCCAGATCCACCGATCTTTCGCCCATAGAGCATGTTTGGGACATCATGGGTAGAAGGCTTGGAAATTTACCCCAGCCCCCACGGATTTTGGCGGCTCTGAGACATGAAGTACAGGTAGCTTGGGATAGTAGAAGAAATGGACCATTGCCCATTTTATTGCATCAATGCCAAGTCGTGTTGGGGAATGTATAGATAATCCCGGTGGACAAACACATTATTTGTGTTGTGTATTAATGTTTTACCGAAAAAATTTAAAATTCAAACAGCTCCTTCTGGGTGTTGCAGTTTCATTGTCAACAACTCATAACCATCAATTGGATACTGTAATTTATTAGTTATATTCCAACATTCAGGACAGGACTATAACATCTATTTTACCCAATTCCAACATTTGCAGATATACCGTCAATTCATCATAAAGTTTATGAATACTCCTGAATATCGAAATGAACAACATTTAGAAAACCACAAAAGTTCGTTCATTCTATCCATCACGCTTTTCAAACATTTCAATCTGTTGATTCAAACCTATGATATACGATATCCATCAATTATCACAAGAATAAATAAATACATCATACAGTTCTCACAATATCAGCACAGAATACCTAACTAGTTAGGTATTCTGTGATATCAGCATCAATGCATTTGATGCATATATCTAATAATTCCAATATGGGCCATGAGCCAATCAAAACTGAAGCTGGGTTTTGGTAAAACTCCAGATCTGCGCAAGTGCAGAAATATTAAGAAAAAAAATAACGTTGTTATTCTATCTCTCTCTGGCACCTTGTATTATGTCATAAACGTAAAATTAATGATGTGATGTATTATTTCATACGCTCATAACCAAACAAATTATTTATTCCGTTTGTGAAAATTCGTTAATCAATAGTTCGTTCGTTGTTTAAATCCTCGTTCATTTTTCACTTATAATCGTTGTTGTTATTGTTCATTTTCGCGTTTGATATAATCATAGTTAATTTACCTAGTTGAGTTGGTTAGTCTTTATAGGTATAGTTGGTCCGTTTTTGAATAGTATTTATATCTATTTGAAAATTTTGTTGTGTTCTTTTATTCAATAAGGAATTAAACATGTCTTAAAGGAGCTCTACTCACAAATGTTACATTTGTGACCCTACACGCTCGAATTCATATCACAGGTAAAAAATTCAAATACAACTGTTATACGTTCATGCTTTCTCCTTTACCACTATATTTTTTTCAGGTTCCCTCAGAATCACCTACAAAGATCTCAGTGGAGGGCCCTATGTCACCTAAATGCTGATGTCGCACAGCTGAGAATTTGTGGAAGACATTTTGTTGAAAATTATTTTACAGGGAAAGGTACTAATAGAAAACACCCACAGAAGTCAATTTTGGTTTGGATGGAGGACATCTTTTGAAGTATAAATCTCTTTCTGAATAGTAACCCACTGAAAGGGTTGGCTCTAAGTTTTTAATGGCCAATGTACCGTTAGGTGAAAGAGCTGTTCAACACACATATTGGATGTGTTTTTCTTTTCATCAAATGAATGAAATCAGTCAGTTAAACTGACTCTAGAATAAATGCATTCTGAAACTTAATAAATCATTTGTTACATATTATCTGGGTTCTGTATTTATGTTCATTGTATTGAGAGGTAAACTTGCCTTGGCTTTTGATTACATCATATCAATACGCAGTGGAACCCCGATATAACAAATCGGAAGGGAGCAAGTAGAAATTCGTTAAACTGAGGTGAGATTGGTCTAAAATTTGTTATATCGAGGTTCCACTCTAGGTTTATTCACCTCAACATTACGTACTCATCTTGTTTTAGCAAAAAACTTGCATGATTTTAATCTTCTACTGTTTACAGGCAATCCTTCCAATCAACGGTATGTCTTTTTAGTTTCAACTTTGTTTTTTAGATTACATATCATGCTCACTATTTAGATGGTATTATTGAAAATTTAACAAAATTCAGCAATTTCAACATCTTTTTATTTTAGGTCATGGTTCAGTATTTTTGCAATACTGTATTACTTAGTGTATGTACTGCTACCTCAACTCCCATGTTCTCGATATGTCATAATAATAGCCTCTCATTCAATTTTAATGGAATATGCAGTCCCCGGGTTGTTAAAAAATTGCATATTTCCATGAAGGTACTCGTAACAAACTCCAAATCACATTTTCATATAATAATCCAATCAGAAAAGTTCAACCTGTTCTCGAAAGTGCCCTTCTGAGAAAAATTTTGTATTTACCCTTGTCTGACGGCAATTTCCCTTACTATGTAAGCAATTATGATATGGATCATGGACTAAAAATTCATAGTTTACCTGAAAACTCATAGTAAGAAAATATTTCGAAGTAATTTCATGTACCATTTCAAAATTGGAGGAGGATTCAAACTTTTCTAATACTTAACTCATGTTGAATATGTCATGAAAGCTTATTTCCCCAAAAACCTTATCAAAAAGGCCCCATATTTTCCAATCTACCAAAGTGAACAAAACTTCATATGTCTCAATTAAGAAGTAAGTTCATCCAAATCTACCTACCTCAGCATGTAAACTGGTTTGTTCTCTTCCTTGACAATAATTTTTGGTATGAAATTGTAATGAAAAAAATGTGTAAATAAACTGTAAAATAGTTATTATTTGTTTTATTACATAGAATGATTGAATACATCATTTTAAGAAATTGCGTAACACAAATTTGAATAATTAATGTTCATGGCCTCTACTTGATAGTACTTCAATAGTTGCTATAAAAAGGATCTCAAAATGGAATGTTTGAAGCAAAGAAGGAATTTTTCATTCAGAATTGAAACCTTTCAATAAACAATCAAAAATTATTAAATCCTGAGCAAGTAGATCAACAAAACAAGACAAAAATTCAAGACTTATCAAACAAAAATTGTGAAGAGAATAACTATTGGTAGGTAACATTGCGAATAAACATATCCTTGAATACCTACCTGAAAAAACACATTTCAATTTTGTTTCAGTAATGAAATATTCAATTCAGCTAAAACACAAGAATCTTTTTGACTTCTACATTACTTTGATAACAAGAGTTCATTTAACTATAGATAGATTTACGATGGATTATTCAATAATGTGAGTTACCATTTTATCAACCTCTCACAGCAAAGATGTTCATACCTATACCTACGTTTTATTTTATCGGGTAGTCGGAATTCCATTAGAACTTCTGACGAAAATTTCTCGATGAATCCTTGATACATGAATTATCAATATTTATTCCGGCTAAAAGAATGCATTCCCTTCAATACGATGAATCAAATAGTTTTCTGAAAACTTATAACATTCATTTCTTTGCGAAAACTAAAATAGAAATGTTTTAGTAGAACGTTTTCATTCAAGCAAGAAAATCTTGAAGCCTAAAATGTAAATAAATGATGACATAACCTCCAAGTCTATTGTCATAATTGAATTTCGAGTTGACGCATGCGTACAATTCAATCTTTACCAAAGATCTGACTTCACTTTCAGACAACTATTAGCAGGCGTATAATCCATATTGGTATTAGTAGATATATGATTTGATGCCTTTGAATCACAGATCGTTGAAAGTTCCCCAAAACTACGAGATGTGACACCCACTGATGATATTATCAACGAATATGATCAGAATAATCATCAGGAATTATATATACAGGGTGTCCTATAAGTTCGAGTGCCTATTAGGCGTTTCTGAAGAACTGGGCATATTTGAAATCTGAAAATTGGGATTATGAAATTATTCGAAAAAATTCTCTACAGAACCGAAATATTTTTGTAGCTTAAGAGGGGTTTATAGTGCCCAGCTTTCTTAGCGTACGTCAAAGTCTACCTACCTCTCACCCCTCAACACCCCTAAGAAATCGTCGATTTTCAGTACGTCCGAAGATATCTCAGACATTCGTCGTATTTACCGCCCTTTTCTTCCACATGCGAGATTTCTGTTACGTACAGCCTTTACCAAGCGGACGCCGGAATTTGTCGAATGCCATCGGATATTCACGAATGAAATGGAATTATTTACGAAACTGCTGACAACACTGTAAATTCAAAGGAGGTAGACGTTTTACCACAGGTCTGTGGTTTTACTAGATGGAAATAAAATAGTTGGGGATTCCCTACAACCTACAAACAACAGAGGGTATTCCCACTTTCAAGGTTGCGGTCTATAATATTGATTTTAGCTGAAGGAAGTACAACAGACAGGATGTTACCTGTGTTGGCAGATGTGAAGGAACAAAATAAGAATATATCACCTTCTTGGTTGTACGAATTTATTGCGAATTTCTGTTTTGGTTGTAAGTTAGATTCGGAAAAAATCATCCACATATGAACCTACAGTAAAAAAAAATGTGATTGAGATTCAAAACCTAAACTAAATTTTTTATGAATTTAAATTTGTTTATTGTATGAAATGCTCTATCAGCGGAATTGTATATACATATTTACATTGTTAGTTACAAGCAATATATGTAGATAGGTATATATGAAACTTTTCTTCAGAGAACAAAATATCGACAATCGTTTTTCAAATAAGTACCCTATTTTTCATTATTGCGTTTTGATTAACGATTGTGCAAAAAAAATGATGATAGTTCTCTTGGTTTTTCATTTTTTTTATTGGAGTAAAATTATTATTTTTCTTTGCAGAATTCAACGCAATCATAAAAAATTAGGTTCTAATTTGAAAAATTTAAGTTATGGCCAATTTTCGATCATGGTTTTCGACACAAAATTTGAACCACCCTGTGATGATTTTTCTGAAATTCACAAGATGCATGGCCTTTCCACATTCTTCTACTTTGATGTTATGAGGATTGAGGACTATTTACGCTCAGGATTTTGAGAATAAGAAAAATGAACATTATACTGACTACGAGTATTTGAGTATTTGATTTTTTTTCCGGTTTTTTCTCGGTATTTTGAAAACTATGGTTTTAACAAAAATGTACTTACTCAGAATTGAATACTTAACAGAGGAAAAAAAAATTTTAACAAATCTATTTTCACTTGTTGTATAACCAAGAGCGCTCAGGCTCAGAGCTCAGAAAATTTCGAACAATATGATAATCTCAATTCTCAGATTTCAAATATGTCCAGTTCTCCAGAAACGTCTAATAGGCACTCGAACTGGAGACATCCATTCAAGTTAGACTGATTCCTGTATTATAGTAATATATTTTTTGATATATGTAACTCATTTGAAAAAGCTTTTTTTGATGTTAGTGACTATAATATCAAGAATTTCGGAAAGTTTTTGAAATTTAATGAGTTTTTTCATGAAATCAGATCATGGATCAGAAAATATCATTATTTTATAAAATTGAAACGATTAGGTTATTCAAGAAGGAGGAAGTATTGTATGAAATTCTAGAAGATAAACATCACATGCATAACAAATTCAATTGTTAGGAACAACACCAATTGATTGATTTGGATTTTTGAGATGAATGAATAAAATCAAAATCAGACAATTATATTTATTACCAGGATTATTTTACAGAACTTCTTTTGAATGAACATTGATGAACATAAGTTTTTAAATGGCGTTATAAAAAAAATATGAAGAAATATATAAATATATTTATTGTATCATATCTTGACGAAAAGATTTTCCATCCAGCGTCGACTTTGGGATATTCCACCCTGATGAGTCCTAAATAGGACGAAACAGCAGTCGGTGCGATTCTCAGTTGACGTTAGACCATTCGGTCTGGTAGGGTGAATAGTATCGGAGACCTAGTTCGTATTCACATTTCATTTGTCATTATTTATAATGGCAAATTATTTGTGTCTTATTTCTTTCAATTATATAGGTAGCTGCCTTCTCAGCTGATGATCCCATATCATCATTTTCTATATATATTTATGTTATTCGTAATACCTTCACTCCCATTTATAGTGTTCAATTTCTTCTGAATGTTACACATCCGGCATTGGAATACAAATTGGGAACTCAAACCTTTCCTAATTTCCTGTATCAAGTCCATATCAGAAAATGAGCAGTCAAAGTGCTTGCACAAATCAGCAATTTGTTTGAACAAAAAACGGACATCCACCAATCTCCTTCCTTCCACAATAATAGGTTTTCCCGATCAAGATCTAAAAATATGCTTATAGAAAACAAACTGTTTCGGATGAGACAAAGTGAAAATAATAAGTAATATGTATAAGATATTTGGTAATTCGACTTGGACATCTATTCAGGTGCTGTTCCATTGCGCGAAACTGACTCGCACAACTGTTTCGCGAAACAAATTTCGCGATGTGGATACCGCTTTCGCGCCAGAAATTTAACAACATTTTTGGCGCGAAAGCGGTATCCACATCGCGAATTTTGTTTCGCGAAACCGTTGCGCGAGTTAGGTTCGCGCAATGGAACAGCACCTTTCCAGTTATAACAAAATTTCTCACCCGCAAGTTAATGTAGTTGAAACCGTTTCTTGTTTTAAATTACAAGCCAAATCATCAGCAATCCTTTCTGATGAAGTATCATCCTTTTCATCCTGCTGAACGCTTTCTTCTTTGTCTATTATACTGAAACTGAAACTTTCCATGAAAACTGAAACTAAAGTCGAATAATTACCCACTTACTTTCGGAATCTCTTCCGTTGAGCTAATTTTCTACGACGGCGATGTGCGCAAAGATTTTTGCGTTTATCATTAAATTTCCTACTCATCTCCAGAGTGATTAAAAAAATAACACAACACTCCCAATCACAAGAAAAAAGAAATCAAGTGAAAATTCACGAATCCCGTCTCTCGTCGCAAGATCTAAAAACGGAACCAATTTGCTTTCGGCTTGCTGGTCCAACAGAAATAATATAGCACATGTTTTCACACTTTTACTTTTCACTGATACCAGACGCCTTGCAATAAAACAATAAATATTCGCCTCTGGGATTCATGGAGACCCCAAAGTGCATCCTAAAATGTGCAGTATTGCCAGATAGATGGAACGATCAGTAGAAGATGGAAATAGCTAAGTTCGTCGATTAGGTGGCAGCACTTTGCGATAGTTTGATTTTAATTTTACTGAAATCGGTTTTTGAGCGATTGGAGAAAACTTTTTGTGTTAAATTTTTTGTGGTAATTCATAAAAAAAAATAATCTAGGTCGGAAAGTTAGAATTATGCATATAGAGTCACTAAGAAGGGAAAAAAAAAATATTTTTTTTTTCACTCGACGAAAAAAAAAATTATGAACTTTCCGACTTGGAGAACTCTTCAAATTGAATAACAGTGAAAACCCCATATAAATCGGTGGTCTCTATCGTGAGAAATCCCGAATCGCGTTTTGAACTGAACGTCAGAACGGTATAGGCCCCTCTTAAGCTGCTTAAGCACTTCCGGTTATACAAGGAGTAAAAATTAATTTGTTCGAATTTTTTTTTATGTCTTCGATTTTGATATGATTGAGTATTCAATGCTGAATACAGAATATTCTCGTTTCAAGATAAAATGAATTTGACTCTACGTACAACTACATGAATCCAGAAAATCTCAAATAACTCAGAAACTACTGAATGTAGGAGCAAGAGCATCTTATAGACTGCTAACACTATTTTTCTTCGCAGAATACAACGGATTAAAAAAAAATAGGGTTCTAATTTCGAACAATATCATAATCCCAATATTCAGAATTCAAATATGTCCAGTTTTCGAGAAGAAACAGAAACGGAGGCACTTAGCCTTGCATTTCGATTTGAATGGGCCTAAGATCCAATGAACTATTTAGCATCACATCACTGACTCCTATCCACAGTTCAAGTATTTATCTTTCCTAATAAAACACCCTGTATAAACAAAAATTTGCTTTTCCACCCCCTAGTCGAAGTTGGTTTGCATTCGAATGCATTAAGTAACTCGTGCAGTCCTGTCTATCGCTACTTGAGTTTTATAGTTGCTTGATTGCTTTTTCAAATAAGGCGTTTCGAGCTTTAACTATTCGAGATGTGATTTGATTTGAATAGACGAAATGCAAATGAACTGGTTTTTGACTTTTGTCCAATAAGTGTGAATGTTTCAAGCGTCCAAGTAAGCTAACTAACGAAATAGACGAGGTATAACGAAACATGTCATCACTAGGTATCAGGTTTTGAAAAATATTTTTCATATGTATTATTATTATTATTTTACTCCATTCACTTTTATAAAGTATCGTGGTTTGCCAGGAAATTCTGACACATTTCACCACGTATATTTTTGAAAATGTTAGGTTATGGTCATTCCTCTGTCAGATACGTCCGCAACGTTGTCATTTTTGCATAAAAATCGTAGTAATTACGGATTTATCAAAATGTTCATTTACTTTGGAAAAGTAATAAATTTGAGAAAATATAATGTGAATTCAATAATTTCAAATGCTTTTTTCTCTGTTAATACTGCTCAAGAGCGTACCCAGGATTTCAGCTAGGGGGGGGGGGGGGGCAGCTCAGACCTGAGAAGATGGTCGGTCAGGTATATTGTCAGTAAACCAGGAAAATTAACATTGATTTTATCTTCAAGGGGGGGGCACCTGCCCCCCCTGGGTACGCCCATGGTTATGCTATTTTCGTTCAAGAAACGAGTAGTGAAATTTTACTGGAAAATAATAAACAGAATAGTCCGTTACTTTGTGGTTCATTCGGAAAAAGAATAAAAGTACTCGAATACCAAGAAAAACGAACGGAACAAACGGACCTGTGGGGTTCCCCACTTTTCAAAATTCTCAAGAAATAAGCCTACAGATTTCAGAAGACATTTAAATACCTTTTTGCACAAATTGGAATACTGCAGTATGAAAATGAAGTAGTACTACGAAACTTGTGTCACAGTTAAATCTTAGAAGAACTAACTCCATTTATACAAAGTTAAAAAGGAGTAAATAGAAAGAAGTCTTGGCAATGTCGCTTGATTTTCACGAGTGTCAACCTGCGTCAGTTTCAAGTGAAAGAACTTGATAAACCCAAACCATGACTAACCGCGATACTTTAAAAAAGTAAATGGAGTATATGTAGAAGTTGAAGAATTTCAAAGGAAATTCCATTATTTTCTACTTTTTCCATAAATGAATTATAGCCGCAAAAGGCAAGTTACGAATCAGTGACGGCTCTTCAGGTCCGACCCAAAAATAATTCAGAAATAGAAAATAGGTAATTATATAATAAAAATATCATTCATTGAATCTTATTCTGCATAGTCAATTTTGAATTTCGGTATTCAAATCTCGAGTAATGCCCTCGATATCTTATATTTCAACAATCAATTTAGAACGTGAATGTAAACAAGCCTTATTCTCAAAAAACATTTTTGGAGACAAGCTTTTATATTGACACTTATCCGCCATTTTGAAGCCGCCATCTTGAATTCCTCAATTTCGAAGAATCGTAATTTCTGACCCAGAAAACCCCCATATACCAATTTTGAATAGAATGGGATAATAATTACAAAGCTCGTCCGCCATATTGTTAGCGCCATCTTGAATTTCCCAATTTTGACAAAAGTATCATCATTTTCGATCCCAAATAACCCCAGATACTAATTTTGAATGGAATCGGATCATAATTACAAAACTTATCCGCCGTTTTGGAGCCGCCATTTTGTTTTTTTTCTATAAAAAATATTTCATGATGCATTGTCACCAGGATCAGGTACACCTGCAAAATTTCAAATCAATCGGACCATTAGAAGTGTGTCATATTTAACTTGCAAGATTTGATTATAGACAGACAGACAGACACCGGGACAGGTGTAGTAACGGGGTTGTTACTTAGGGTTTGAAGGAGAACACTTTACTATAAAATTATCTATTGAGCTCATTAGGTACACTGATGTCTTACTTCTACAATAAATGACTAATGACTGATCAATCCTTCTTCTATCTGTCCTACTTAATATAAGACAATGGGTACAGTGCTGAGTACGCAATATTGAGAAATATCTATTTAACATTCCAACGTTAGGTACACTACACCTTTCCCGAAATTTCAAAAAGAATTTTTATTACTTGGGGATAAAAATTCTATCAATTTCAATTCTTATAACTAACTTTAAACTAATCCCAATAGAATAATAAACCCATTTCGCTTATTCTTCATATACCTAACTAACCTAGCTTAACTAGACATAAAAATGTTTAACTCGTAATAATATCGGATGGCTAGTCTCACATTCCGGATTTCACTTTTGTCATTTTTAATTCACAACACTGTCTTGTAATAGTTACATGTCCTTGACCTCGCGCACAAAAGGTTTAGTTCGATTCTTATGAACCACACACTCTTTACCGTTTTTGCTGATTCGAACGTTCGGAGAATCATCTTTTATTACACTGAAAGGACCTTCGTAAACACTTTGCAGTTTATTTCCACTTTCGTTTTTCAATAAAATTAAATCGTCTTTTTCGTATTTTATAGGATTTATCTGTCTGTCATATATCACTTTTCTTTTGAATTTTTCTAATTCTAAATTTTGCCTTGCATCTTGTTGTGCTTTTTGCAATCTAAATTTGAGTTCTAAAGGATACGAATCCGCGTTATATAAGGGTTCGACAGTGTCACTATTCACTAGATTATTAGGCAAATTACACTTTTTTCCGAAAACCAGCTCATAAGGTGAATATCGTGTACTACAATGATACGATGTATTATACATGAAACAAAAATATGGGATCCATGAAGACCACGAAGAGCCATAGTTTCTCATTTGTATTCTTAAGAAAGAGTTTAATGTTTTATGTGAATTTTCCAAAGATCCAATGCTTTGATGATGGTATGCTGTAGCTTTTATATGAGATATTCTTAAAAATTTACAAATCTCCGACATTGTACTGGAAATGAATTCTGTTCCTTGATCAGTAGCAATCTCAGAGGGAACGCCATATCTTAATATGAATTTATCTACGAAAGCTTTCGCTACTGTTACTGTATCCTTTGATTTTAAGGGATATGCTTCGACAAATTTCGTTAGATCGCATTGTAGAGTTAGAACATATATAAAACCATCGTCATCTTTTTCTAAGGGGCCGACAATATCTAAGTAAACTTTTTCGAAGGCTGAATGCGCAGTTGGTGTTATTACCATCGGTTCTTTTATGGGTTTACTAAACTTTTGTTTTTGACAATTAGCACATTTCTTAACATAAGAGACACAATCATTTGATAATCCAGGCCAATAATAATATCTTCGTATATTATTGATCATTTTACGCACTCCCGAATGACCAGCCGTCGGCAATATATGAAAGTCGTTTAGAATAAGTTTTTTCGTATCTGGATTGAAAATTCTTTTTACACCTGTAATTACGCAAATTCGTGGACCGGTCCATTTAATTTTAGCAATCGTCTGCATAAAAAATTCCACTATAAATGCATTATATTCATTTTTCACTATGATTAGCTCTTTTATAATCATTTTCGTACATAATTCTTCCAAATCTCTCAATAATTCGTCTCGCGAGATTATCGATGGAGTATCTGGATGTATATAAACTAACTTCGAATTCGGTTCATAACATACACATTTTGATTTCGAAAATATATTCTCAGAATTTCCAAAACTACTTAAATCATCGTTTCTTTTTAGAACAATTAATTCGTTACCTTCATTGGGTTTTTTCAAAATTTCAACAACATTTGGTTGATCAGACCCATTATTCGTTGAAGTTTTATTTTCAAAATCAGGAAGGTTTCTCGATGCTTTAGCCTGGGCCCTGGTTAAAACAGCAAGTACGTTCCGATTCATTTCATTTAATTCCTTTGATGTTATGCGAGACAAAGCATCTGCTGGTCCGTTCATTGAACCTTTAACATATTCAATATGATATTGATATTCTTCCAGACACAAACGAAATTTTGTTAGACGACTAGAAGGGTCGGTATGGTTAAAAAGATAAACAAGAGGCCTATGGTCAGTACGAATTTTAAAATGTCTACCAAATAAATATGGACGAAAATATTTTACTGCCCATACCACTGCCGCTAATTCTTTCTCTATAGTAGAATAGTTGATTTCGGATTTATTGAAAGGGCGACTAGCAAATGCCACCGGCTTATTATTTTTGTTAGAAAGGACTGCACCAGCGCATGTTCCACTTGCGTCAGTTTGCACAATAAATTCGTTTTCATCTGAGAAATCGGGATAATCAAGCACTGGAGCTGTAGAAAGAGCAATTTTCAATTTTTCGAAAGCATTTTGACAATCGTCTGACCAATGGAATTCTGAATATTTTCTGCATAACTTATTCAGAGGATTAGCTATTTCCGCAAAATTTCTAATGAACTTTCGATAGTAATTAGCAAAGGCTATAAATCTTTTGACGTCATCGGTGTTTTTTGGGACTGGGTACAACTTAAGAACTTTCGTTTTATCAGGATCAGGTGAAAGACCTTCGGAAGATATGAGATGACCTAAATATAAAATTTGTTTTTTAAGGAATTCGCATTTTGAAGGGTTTAACTTTAAATTTACCTCTCTAAGTCTGGAAAACAGGATATTTTCAATCCCATAGGCAGTCTTTTCATTTGATACTGTTTTTTGTGGGTTGCGAACGCTGTGTAAGGTCTGCTGTCAGCTGCCAGCTCTACCTGGTAATAACCTTGACTTAAGTCTAAGTGAGAAAAATATACCGCTCCGGTAAGCGAATCGAAAATGTCGACTATGTTGGGAAGGGGGAATTTGTCGTCTTGAATTTTTTCATTCAATGATCTGAAGTCGATTACAAGTCTCCATTTCTTATTGCCATTTTTATCAGCTTTCTTAGGGACTAGTAAAATTGGAGAGGACCATTCACTCTGGGCCTCCTCTATAATGTCGTTTTTTATCATATCCTCAATTTGCTTGTCTATCTCCTGTTTTTGTGAATGAGGAATGCGGTACGGTTTTCTATATACTGGCGCTTCATTTGGTTTTAAGGTGATAGTTTGCTCGAAAACTCTAGTTGTGGTTAATGTGTCATTTGGAAGATGGAAAATGTCGCTGAACTTAGCACATAACTCTTCGATAGATAATTGTTCTTCCTTATTCAAACCGTTCAAGTTTATCAATGAAAATAATTCTTTTACTCTAGTAGGTGAAATCTCGGTACTCTTTGTAAACGAACAAATTTGATAATTATCGAGATTATGAATTTCTGGTACACAATTCTTGAGGGTTACTTCGGTTTCTCTTGTATTAAGAATTTTGACAGGTATGATGTTATGCTTAGGTTTCACCACGGTTCCTGCTAGAAAAACGCCTCCACATATTTCCTGAGGAATTACAACACATTCGTTTTCTGTATTTATTGATAAGTATTCAATAATTTCGCATCTAGGTGGAATAGTCAAAACAGAATCAGTTTTAGAGTTCAGAGAAACCTCCACCTTATTATGGCGGTTATCCAGAATTAACGTATTCTCTTCAAAATTTAATATACCTTTATATTTTTGCAAAAAATCTTGACCTAAAATACCATTGTAATTACAAGGGATATCTCGAAACACATAAAATAATTGCTCGAAAGTAACACCGTTGGTATGCAATCTTAATGAAATATTTCCGATAGCTGTTATATTTCCACAAATACCGTTCACAGTAAGATTATCTTTGCGTATCAGAGATTTGTCTCTAATAGAATCTAATTTAATTGCACAGAGTGAAGCTCCGCTGTCTATTAAAAATTTTAATTTTTGAGATCCCACTGAAAATTCTACATTATTCAAACCCAAGCAAGCGAATATAGACTCAGTTATCGGAGTTAAGAAAAAACTGCTGATTGTTTGAATTTTTCTTTTCGGTTTCGTTATTTCCTCGATTCAAATACAAGACTCTGTTTTCTTGTGAATGATAACTCGATTGTCTTCCTCGAGAATTGAAGTTTCTCTGTGTTTGACCACGAGAGCGTCCTGCAAAATTCCGCGTATTATCATTTGATGGTGCCCGACCGACAAATTTATCTGGCTTATAATTGGTATTATATCTTGAATTATTACCATGAAATCTATGCGACGGGCCTCTGAATCTACCACTGCCTCGGTTTTGCCATTTTCTACCTCTTTGCACTTGAAAATGATTCACAGAATGCATATTTTCCGATGAAGAAGCTTCGTCTAGTGCTGTGCGGATGGCAACTTTAAGTGAAGAAAAATCGCGTGCTGCAATAATGGTACTTAATCTTCTATTATTTAATCCGTCTGCGAATTGCTTTATAGCATTCCGCTCATTAATAGGTTTCAAAACCGAATATGCATTGTCGTCACCTTTAGCCTGTGAAATAGTCAAATCGACAAAAAGTTCTTCTAAAGATTTACCGAAAGATTCAATCGATCTATTTCCTTGACGTGAATTTATTAATTTAGTTTGGAGAGTAGTATCAGATTTAATGGTGAGGAGATGGGTTTTCATATCAGCCACTAACGAAGATGTTGAAGCATAATCCTTATTAAGACGAAGTTTAGCACTTGAAGATAACCGAGTTTTCAATACGAATTTTATTAGATGCTGCTTTTGGTCCGCTTTAAGCATTGAATCATAGAACTCTATAGCATCTATCAATAGTCGAACTGTATCTTCGCTATCATTGAGCATCGGTAACAAAGATGACGCGGTTTTCAAATCAAACGACTCCATTTCTATCAAACTAGGGCTCTCCTTGATCTGTAACTTTGATATTACACTATATATTTCCCGTATTTCGGAGGAAAATTGCTGAATTGCGCTCAAAACATCGGGTGGGATTTCTGAAATACTTTGTTGAATTTCCTGAAGAACAATCTCGAACCGTTCATAAATAACTGTAGCTTCCTTGATTTTAATTTTGAGAATCTCTTTCTGTCGCCTCTCAGGGCCAATTTTCCTCAGATATACTTTTATTGATTTCAGGGATTCCAAAATTTCCTTTAAATTATTGACTGCCATACATAAAATTTAAAAAAATAATGCTAATTCTCTAGTTTCTACTAAGGTATTATCAAAAATCAAATTGAGACAATAAAAATTCAAATAAAAATGTCATCATTATTCATTGCATATTATGTATATCGTTATGATCTGGGTCAACTCACGAACTTTGCAATTGCCACATGACACGGGCGTCACCAATGAATTTGTACAACTGTCCGGTGCTACGTCGGTTCCGCTTATGTGGACGAAAAATAAAGGTGCGGCTACAGAGTGTCCTTTGGAAGCTCACCTGATTTATATCAAACAAGCTTTTGGAGTCTGTTAATATCACCTAGGCGTTGTTGATGGGAGCTAACATCTGGCTTCTCGTGACTTCTCGCCTGATTTTCCTTTCCAACCTCTTCTTACATAAGTTGAAAGTGTAGAATACGGCCGCTGCTATAACCAGAAGGAAGATTACCAATTCACATACCTCTCGAGTGGAAATTTTTTCGCTGATTTGTCCATTAGTTTGGCCACCACTATTACCAGCCTGTGCGATGATAATCTCTTCTCTTTCTTGCTTAGCTTGGCTTGACCCCATTTTTACTTTTCTCCTTACACTCCACTAAATATTCAAAAATTTCCAAGGTTTCGCCATCAGGATCGCCATGTAGTAACGGGGTTGTTACTTAGGGTTTGAAGGAGAACACTTTACTATAAAATTATCTATTGAGCTCATTAGGTACACTGATGTCTTACTTCTACAATAAATGACTAATGACTGATCAATCCTTCTTCTATCTGTCCTACTTAATATAAGACAATGGGTACAGTGCTGAGTACGCAATATTGAGAAATATCTATTTAACATTCCAACGTTAGGTACACTACACAGGTGAAACTAATAATAATAATAATAATACTTTATTCATTCCTTCCATACAAATATTCAAGTATACAATTCCCGGAAGTTTAGGACAAATCGAACGTCCAACACCTGTACAAAATTGTAACTAAATAAAAGCTTATAATAATATAACTTATTTCGATCACAAGACATCACCGAATTATTTGTTTTCCAAGTTCTTTCTCATCTCATCTCGTCCAGCCAACGAGCGCTTCAGAATATGGCATTGTGTAACCTCTACGACTCACGCAGTTACCACTAAGTGTACGGTGCAAATGGTACAATACCTCGATATGAGAACGCTGCTTGATACATACGAGGTCGGTCAGCCTATCATGTCAGTGTCATTGCAACGATTTACGATGTTATGAATTTAACAGTTTCTCTTCATTTGTTCCAAATATTAACTGACCACTCACCAGGCATTTTGGGACCCTGAGTCCCGAACGCCTCGTACGCCGAAGGGTAGTCTAGATCCACCATCCACGGGGTCTGTTTTTGAGCATTCATGCTATGACGACTGCTCGAAAGTCCCGTGAAAAGTCCTCGTGAGTGGCCTACATACAGGGTGGCCATTTGAAAACGAAACAGACGAGATTACAGACGAAATAAATTTTTTCTATAGAAATGCTCGGACAGGTCGATTTCTGTTTCGAGGGGGACAACTTAAGATGTAGGTTACGGACGCATAGCGCTTCAACCCTTGCTGCTACAACCCCTACACCCAATTTTTGAATATTGAAGATGGGGTGAGTGATACCTCAATTCAAAGGTATTTTCATACTGATTTCAGCACAGTAATGGTTTTTTCATTTTATGCATTAGTTCTCGAAATATTCTCAACTAAGTATTTGAAAATGAAGTGGTGTTTTCATGGCACTTGTAGTGTTTTTTTGTGAAAAATCGACATCTTGAGTAAAGATTTCTATGTCAGTGGATTGGAGGAAGGAAGCCACAGTCATGGTTGTTTTGAAGCTCAAAATGTCGATTTTTCACAAAAAACACTACAAGTTCCATGAAAACACCACTTCATTTTCAAATACTTAGTTAAGAATATTTCGAGAACTAATGCATAAAATGAAAAAACAATTACTGTGCTGAAATAAGTATAAAAATACCTTTCAAATGAGGTATCACTCACCCCATCTTCCATATTCAAAAATTGGGGGTGAGGGTTGTAGTAGCAAGGGTTGAAGCGCTATGCGTCCGTAACCTATATCTTAAGTTGTCCCCCTCGAAACAGAAATCGACCTGCCCGAGCATTTCTATCGAAAAAATTTATTTCGTCTGTAATCTCGTCTGTTTCGTTTTCAAATGGCCACCCTGTATAACGACGTTAAGGTGCCCACTCACGAGGAGACCGTAACGGGACACAAGCGGCAAAGATAATGAAGGGCCATAAAATCCGGCGCGTGTCATTGCAGATACTGTGAGTTCCCATGAAGAACAGCGGAATTTTTGCAGTTGTGTCAGTCATTTCTACGAAAATTTCCGTAGAATTAGGGAATTTAGAAAGTTCCAACGGCATCTCCGATTTTGTTGAATATTATTGCACCAGGTAGTTGAATTCTTACCAGTTTTGCAAAATTGGTCATGCTGGCATTAGATGTACAATTTTTTATTTCAATAAAAAAATCAAATTGCTTCATCTCTTTTTATAGGTTCGAAGTCTAGCTAAACAACAAATGTTTGTTGTATGGATTTCCGAGTAAAGCGAAGTACATACTTGTAAAGGATCGAAAGAAAGAACCAGATATCCAATTTCCTATTTCATTAAAAAAGTAAAACTGCTTCATCTATTTCAATCATCTGACTCATTGCTTTCTACCGAAAAAACCTACATAGCATTTCGAGCAACCCAGACACAAAATCGAAAAACTATGTTTTTCAACCGCAAAACTCTATACAATTTTCCTAACCACACGCTCAGTGTTCAGTGCTCAAGCCGGTTTGCGCAAGCCAAACTGTCGTGAAGCTTGAGCGTGTGGTAGGCCTATTATGATTCAAAAATGCCGCACGTTTATTCGAATAATGAACTTGTTGATATGCTTCTAATTTATGGTGAATTAAAACAAAATGCCAGTTCAGCGTATAAGAAGTGCAGCACAAGATTTCCGCTAAGAAATCACCAAACTTCGCGCATGGTCATAAAACTGGAACAGAGATGTAGAGATGTGATGAACAGAGAGATCCAGGCCAGAGTAGTAATAAGGTATTCATGCCCAAAATTTTTCATAATTTTTTTAAATTGAACATTTCATCTAAGAAATTTTCTGTAAAATGGCTTATTTTAATGAGTTCTGTCACCTGTCAAAAGAAAAGGCTCACCTTAAAATTCACCCTATATTTCTTAACATATAATAATCGTCAACACTCTACAGGGTCTTTCACGAGGAACCTCACCCATATTTATACGGGAAACTACTGAACGTATTTTCATGAAATTCAGCACTTATAAGTATTTCACGATGCTGATGAAATCTAAAATATTTTCAAGGCATGAGCACCTCCGGTTTTTTCGGAAATGACGTCAACTTCCGTTTTTCAAATTAAAACACCATTTTTTTATTGCAGAAATAGATTCCTTAGAAAATTTCAAGTTATTTTGATGTAACATTTTTCAGTTTTGGTTGGAAAATTCTCTCTGGGCGGGAAAATTCGAAAAAAAAATCGAAAATAGAGCTCCGCTGAAACAAGAATTACTTCGAGGTTTTTGAATGGAAACTTTTCATTTTTGGGATTTTCCAAGATGTAAGATTGATGTATCCACTTTAAAAATCGAAATCGCGATTCATGATACAGGGGGTGAAAAAATCGCTTTCAAAGTTAGGGATGACAAAATCGTGAAAAATCAATTTTTTCAAATTAGAACCCCATTTTTTTATGGCAGATATTGAATCTACGTTAAAAAATAATGTGAGTGTATGCATCACACCCTTGCCCTAAAGTGAATATTTTCTGAGTTATTCACAAAAAACTGTTTTTCGTCTTGAATTTTCAGCTATTTCTTTTCTCTTCACGCCAAAAAGATGAGATTTTCAGGAACTGTTATTTGAACCATGCTGTAGATTTTTCACCCCTTCTTGAAACCGACTTCAAGTTACTATTAGGAGAACCATGGCAAACTCTCGCAGTTATAACTAGAGAAGATGCTCAAAGTTTTGACCGTTAATTTCTAGACATTTATTTATACGTCTCAGGAATGCTTCGTGCGTTGCTCTTCTTATTTCATCGGGAGGAAGAGATCTGCAAAAGTGTTTAAAAACCAAATTGAGTTTCAAAACTATGAATCTAAAAATCTAAACAAACCTGAACGCATTTCTGACTCGTTCTATGCAGTCCTCTTTATCAGTCAGGGGAGTTGAGTAGACAATATTTTTTATCCTACCCCAAACATAATAGTCTAAAGGAGTTAAATCGGGAGAACGTGGTGGCCAAAGATGTGGACCATTGTTCGCCAACTATCGATCTTCGAATAGCCTGTAGAGGATATTTGACACATTGAGTGAATTGTGTGGAGGCGCGCCATCTTGTTGATATCATAAGTCATTATGGTTCTGTACTAGCGGCTCAATAATTTGAGTCAATATGTCAGAATATCTATCTCCTAAGGGAGAACATTCTTTAAATAATGCAAACATGTGTAGTGTTCTATCTTATCAGTTAAAGTCCCATCATAAATGTGAACATCGAGAATTGCATTATTTTTGATGGCGCAAAAAACATTGAAACTCCAGGTCTCTTGAAAGTTCCATTGTCTGAAGTGGTGGTTGTTCTCTTCATCCCAATAATGACTGTTATGCCTATTGAAAGAACCATTCTTTGTGAATTTAGATTCATCTGTCCAAATTATACAGTCCAAAAAGTTTTCATTCTCTTGAAATCGAATCATCATAGCTTCGCAAAACTGTTCTCCTGACGAAATCAGTTTCCTTCAAATGCTGTACCCTATTGAATTTATATGGGTGCATTTTATGTTTTTTTAATATTCTCCAAACACTCGATTGAGATAATCCCAGATCAATCTCGGCATCTTTGAGAGAATTTTGAGGATACACACGAAAATATGCAAGAACTGTAATTTCGTTGTTCTCATCTTCTACTACACTTTTTTCTCTGTGTATAGTTTTCTTAACGAAAGATCCGACATTTCTCAAGTTTGTCATGGTTCTGTTAATGGTATCTCTCGTTAGTCTGGGTCGATCAGGAAACCTCTCAATGAACAGTCGAATCGTTCTATCTACAACTTTATTACATTCTCCATGAAGTAGAATGAGATTTAAATAATCTTCATTGATAAAATTAGGCATAGTGATCGATTTTATAACTTAATACGAATTATCACCAAATTAATAGTAAACACAAAATGCTACTGAATAAAGAGGAATTTGGCAGATGTAATTAATGATATCTATTATTAAAAAAAAAGAATGTAAAACATGGTAAGTTTTTGCATATGGTTCATAAGGAATTATTTATTTATCACTGGAGAGAAAACCGATGGCCGATTAGTTGAAATAAAGAGGTTTCCGATACAAATTCGAATCCAAATTCGCCATCTATTTAGGAACAACCTGCAACTTTTTTCTCTTGCATATTAGGGTAGTAAAATCTAAAACATGGTTTAAGTAACAGTTCCTGAAAATTTCATCTTTTTGGCGTGAAGGGAAAAGAAATAGCTGAAAATTCAAGACGAAAAACAGTTTTTTGTGAATAACTCAGAAAATATTCACTTTAGGGCAAGGGTGTGATGCATACACTCACATTATTTTTTAACGTAGATTCAATATCTGCCATAAAAAAAATGGGGTTCTAATTTGAAAAAAATTGATTTTTCACGATTTTGTCATCCCTAACTTTGAAAGCGATTTTTTGACCCCCTGTATCATGAATCGCGATTTCGATTTTTAAAGTGGATACATCAATCTTACATCTTGAAAAATCCCAAAAATTAAAATTTTCCATCCAAAAACCTCGAAGTAATTCTTGTTTCAGCGGAGCTCTATTTTCGATTTTTTTTTCGAATTTTCCCGCTCAGAGAGAATTTTCCAACCAAAACTAAAAATGTTATATCAAAATAACTTGAAATTTTCTGAGGAATCTATTTCTGCAATAAAAAAAATGGTGTTCTAATTTGAAAAACGGAAGTTGACGTCATTTCCGGAAAAACCGGAGGTGCTCATGCCTTGAAAATATTTTAGATTTCATCAGCATCGTGAAATACTTATAAGTGCTGAATTTCATGAAAATACGTTCAGTAGTTTCCCGTATAAATATGGGTGAGGTTCCTCGTGAAAGACCCTGTATAGTTGGGGAGAACCTACAGCCTACAGCTGTGCATTGGTGGTCAGCCTCTCACCTTGTGTGATACCGTGAGGAACCTTGGTGTCACTTTTGATTGTAAACTTGATTTTTCTTGTCATGAAATCTGCGTTTTACCGTCTGAGGCTCGTTTATGGTTGTCGTCGTTTCTTGACTTTCAGCATGAGAAAGTCCCTGTCCGAGTCTGTAATTATTCCCTGTTAGTTGTTTGACTACTGCGATGTAGTTTATGGACCTGATATTAGTGCTTATGTTGGTAACTGCATTCAGCTAGTTCAGAATTGGTGCTGCCGCTTTATATTTGGCTTAAGGAAGTATGATCATGTTTCTCAGAAGATTCGTGAGTTGGGTTGGTTGAGGATGAATAATAGAAGGTTGCTCCACTTCCGCTGCTTCGTTTATAGACTCCTTATGACTCGAAACTGTGTGGCTCTTTGTGGAAGGTTTGTTCCTAGAAGTTCAGTGCATTCGGTTGACATAAGACGCCCTTTATCTTTCACTGTTCCGGACTTCCGGAGCATCGTACTGCTAAATTTCAGAGTTGCTTTTCTTATAATGCGTAAAATTTTTGAACAGTGTGAACAGTGATTTTTTAGCTCTTACTTATCTCCAATTTAAGCGTAGAATGAGGTGCTCACTTTTTCTTGCACAGGACGGTTAATGTTGTTTCTTTTTTGTTTTTTTTCTCAATATTTGTTTGATTTCCTTTCTGATTATGTGGATTTACTGTTAGATGTTTATATATGTGTGTATAATCGATGTACTTTTTCACCTCATATTTGAAACTGTTTTTTTTCTCTTACATTCTAATTGTATAGTCTTAAGAAGAGACAACCAAACGGGTTTGAGTGTAAGAGTAGTCTGGGACTAAACTTCGCCTCGGCTTGGTTCGTCTAACATCTCATCTGTTGATGTATCTGTACTGTGTACATTGGTTAATTGAAATAAAGTCGATTTATTATAAAAGATCTAGCAGTCTATCTTAATTCAGGTTCTCAGCGATAGGGAACTTTGGTCTCAAACTTCTCATTTCTAGATTTCTTGAGGGTGAAAAATATGTCAGAAGTGATTTCTGAAAATGATTGATTAGGACTCATCTTTCATCTTGTCGGAGGTGAGTGGTGTAGCTCTGACGGAGGCCATCATAAAACCGGACCATTATCAGTATCTTCTCTCTTCTTCGAGAAGAAAGGAACTTGTGCGTAGGGTTCGTTTCAGAGATGGCATTTCTTGATATTCATATTGAATCTGAATAACGATAATGTTTTTCTTCTTCGTGAGTTTTTCGAAAATCGGATACCTTCGTGTAGGATTAATTCCGCCTGCAATTAAACAAAAAAAAGCGATGGAATTTTAGGAACGCCCCGGATTAAATGCTATGCCCTAACAATTCTTGAAAAGAAAACCTAATAAAATTTTTTAATATCCACGATTCGAAACAATGTAAATAACTCGCTGAAGAATAAATATATACCAGAGGACTTAATGAAAGAAAAGTGATGTTAGCATATGAAATGAAGTGCGCTACACTTAGTGACTAAATTAGAGACGATAAATAACCTAGTGGGGCAATATTGTTGCGGAAGGGAGACCGGAGTCGGATAATCCGCCACCACGGGAGATTATCCGGTAATCCCGTACTCGGCTTACGCGATCCGCAGCGGGACATCGGCGATATTGTTTTCTTGATTACCTGCACCCGCCTCACTCCAAGAAGGAGATCTGTCGAGGGAAAACTATGGAGGAGACGGCGGAGGAATTTCAATTTTGTAGACGTTCTCACAATTGGTTGCTCTCCGTGAACCAATGTTTTACTCGAGTTGATTTGATTCAGCTGCAATTTTTTTCTGTTTACGGTACATAATTCCATTACTTGAATGATGGAATATGGGAAAACGTATCGGGTGTTTTTTTTGGGTGATAGCAGGTGGGCGTTCAATTTGGTGAAACCATTTGAAAATGGTTTCACTTTGAGAACTAAAGTTTTGTGGGTAAACTCAAAAAGGATGGGAAATAATTTAAATCGATTTCATTTCGAAAGTTCATTTTTTTTCAAAAATACACTGCGCAAAAAAATTAACGCACATTATGGAAATCTCAAATTTATTCTACAACTGAAAGTGTTCTCAATGATAATTATTTTTATCAGAATTATGCATGCATATGTTATCCACTTTCGACGTTTTTCTTCAATACAGATGTTTTCTCCTAGTAGGAATAAAAAAAGATGATATTATCAGATTTTGAATGTATTGGCTCCATTCTAAAATCAGTTGTTCTCGATCAATTCTAGTGATCAATAGTTTTTCTTTCGTTTGATTTTCTACACTCGATCGCTATGCAACCCCAAAGACGCAATTTGACCCAGGAGGAATGTGCCCAAGCGGTAGTTTCGCGAGAAGAAGGGTGGACATACACAAGAATTGCAGAAAAGTTTGGAGTTTCCCATACAAGTGTGTCCAGAATGTTGCAGCGATTCAGGGAGACAGGTATGAATGTCCGAAGACCAGGACAGGGTAGACCACGGGTAACAACTGCCATTCAAGAACGTTACTTGAAAGTTTCTTCGTTGAGACAACGGTTTGCAACTGCTCGCCTCCTTCAAAATCAGCTTGAGCAAACTCATGAGGTGCAAATTAGCACTCAGACAATAAGAAATCGCCTCAGAGAATATGATTCAAGGTCTCGTGTCGCGGCAAGAGGCCTTACCCCAGCCCATCGAAGGGCGCGTTTGGATTTTGCGAGAGAGCATATCCATTGGGAAGAGGTCGATTGGGAAAGAGTTCTCTTCACAGATGAGTCTAGATTCTGCCTCTACCATTGTGATCGACGTTCCCTTGTATACAGAAGTCCACATGAAAGATATGCTCAGTGCAATTTCCTGAATACTACTGGTTTCGGGGGAGGATCGATTATGGTATGGGGTGGAATATCTTTGACTGCTCACACAGACCTAGTGGTCGTTGATAATGGAGCTATGAATGCTGATAAGTATATAAGGAACATTCTTGAAGAGCATGTAGTGCCATTCGCCCCATACATTGGTGAAAATTTCATTTTTATGGACGATAATGCCAGACCCCATCGTGCGCGCATCGTTCAGGAGTACCTTGAAGAGGTTGAAGTCTCTCGAATGGAATGGCCAGCAAGAAGTCCAGATCTCAATCCGATTGAGCAGGTTTGGGACAACCTCAATAGAAGACTGAGAAGTTCAGAAAATCATCCAGCTACTCTTAATGACTAAGGAATCCAACTCGGAGAAATCTGGGAAGGATTAGATCAGAACATTTTAAGATCACTCATTTTGAGTATGAACCGTCGTTGCCGAGCTGTAATTAACGCAAGGGGTGGAAATACCAAGTATTAAATCACTTATCAGCATTTCAGTATTTTGAAAATTGCTCATTTCTCTTTTTTCACATAAGATTCGGTGAAATCCTGAATTTTTCTTTCATTTAATGTGTCTTGTTTCGTTCGAAACCTTCCCGAGAGAACATAAAAAATAAGTTATAAAGTCAATGTAGAGTTAACTTTCATTAAAATGGAGATTTTCAGAATGTGCGTCAATTTTTTTGCGCAGTGTAGAAGAAAATAAGCCAACTCATGCTTCTGCTTTATTTCAAACGAAAGACCCATGGAAATAGTTCAACTTCTGATTAAAAGTGAATCTACAAATAATTTCGTTCTGAAAATCAACTTGAAGTACGGAATTGGTAGCGAATGGCCAAATTCAAATATATGGCGGGAAATAGTTTCTGCTTTACCCACATATTCACTAATTTCAAAGCGATGTTTGGATAGAGTGCGCCATTCTTCATTTCATTCATAAAGAGGTAGATATTCATATAACTTATAGTGATAATGTAAATTCTATGGATATATTCAATAAAATTCACGGTGGCGCCTCTATATCCGATAAGTTTTCCTTCTCGGCCTTGAATCGAAATAAAACACATTTAAATCAAAATCGAAGCTGAATTTGTTTTATTTGAGAGATAATTTTATGACATTCATGTTTTCAAAATTTCCGGCATATGTCCACCACGTCTAACTCTGAGGAACCACATTCGACCAGGCCAATTTTGGACCACTTTTTCGATTATTTCAGGCCTTATTTCAGAAATAACACGAGTTATGTTGGCTTCCGAAGCGCCTATTGTTTCTCGTTCATCAGCATGAACCTAGGACTTGACAAAACCCCAAAGAAAATAATCCATTGAAGTTATGTCACATGATCTTGGAGGCCAATTAATTGGCCCATTTCTCGAAATAATGTTATCGCCAAACCTACGGTACGGTAGCAGCATGGGGTGTAGCACCATCTTGTTGGAACCAAAACAATCCTGGGTCGATACTCGATACCATTCAAATTTTGAAACAAATAATCATTGAACATCAATCTGTAACGAGCACCATTCACTCAATTCACTGTAACATCAGCTCCAGCATCGTTTTTGAAGAAATATGGACCGATGATGCCTCCAGTGTGTAAAGCACACCATACAGTTCATTTTTGAGGATGCAATGGAACCTACAGAACTTTTTGAGGTTTGTTTTCACTCCATATACGGTAATTTTGCGTGTTTACGTAGCCGTTCAACCAGAAGTGAGCATCATCACTGAACACAATTTTTCGATAAAAAAGTGGATCAATTTCAAGCTGTTCTGGGCCCCAATCAGCAAACAATCGAGGATTATTATGGTCAAGTGGCTTTAGTTCTGGAACTAGTTGGATCTTGTATGGGTGTAGACCAAGATCTTTGCGCAAAATTTTCCATGTGGTGGATGCACATCAGAGTCCAACTTGTTGTGAGCGTCGACGAATAGACAAATCTGGATCTTCATTAACACTTTCACTTACAGCAGCGATATTTTCTTGTGTACGTACAGTTCTTTGTCTTGTTGTTGCATCAAGTAGGGAAGATGTTGTCCAAAATCCATGGACGAATAAGCTGCTCTGATGGACGATTATGTGAAGCATAAATTTCACGAAGTGCTTAATGAGTTTGGCGAATAGAACAGAACACTGATTTTGAAAATAAATTGTCACAATTCGTAAACATTATTGCGGAGTGAGTCTTTCCATGAAACTTTGTCAATACCTTCTGAACTGAAATAGTGGAATGTCAAAACAACATGGCTTCTACCTTCTGTCAAATCACAGTTATCCCTATCGAAAATTTTAACACTCTAAAAAACACCCGGTATATCATTCAAACGTGTACAGGGTCTTCCACGAGCCGAGATGAATTTTGTCAAACTACCTTGAAATTTTTCGTTCGGTGTTAGATAATCTATACTAATATTATAAAGAGGAAAGATTTGTATTTTTGTTTGTTTGATACGAATAGGCTCAAAAACTACTGGACCGATTTCAGAAATTCTTTCACCCTTAGAAAGCTACATTATCCCTGAGTGCAAAAACCATAGACTTACGTGGATACAATGTATGACGGAAATGTACCTCTTAAATAGTTCTACAAAAAAGTCCGCGATAGCATATATCTATCTCTCAAGATTGACTTGCTATTACCTGTTTATGGTAATCAGATGTTTCGCAAAATTATGCACTATTTGGGAGTGTGTTTTTATGAATTGGGTATTGATCCTCATCCAACCTAATACGTTATTTATCGCCAGGATTTAATTTAGAACGAAATTGCCCTTCACATCATACAATTACAACGAGTACATCAAAAGATATGGCAGGTTGAAGATGAAACCGCCGCTTGAAACAAATTTCTACCCGGGCGAAGCTGGGACGGCCTTCTTGTCAAATAATAAAAATAACCTAATCATCAAAATGCGATATCCAAACGAGACAACTCGAAAATTTTGGAAATGTGCCAAAAAGAGATCCTGAGCTTTCTTGAACATATTTCAAAAATTTAGACACTGTTTTGACGTTAAACCAGTGACAGTACCGTCGTATCGACATTTTTTGTTTTTTCCGAAAAGTAAGCCAACTACTGTATACTTGAAATTCTCTTTTTACGAAAATTTGTTTTTTTCCGGTTCCTATTAGCTGCGTAACTAAGTTCCCGTTGTCTATCAACAAATGGCATCCATAACGTCATGAACTAAGCTTAGTCCAAAGAAGCTTAGACATAAGGTATACTCCATTCACTTTTATAGAGTATCCCGGTTGGTCAAGATTTAGGTTCATCAATTTTTTTTTTCTTAAAACTTAGGAAGGTTGGCACTCGTGACATATCGGCAATGTCGAAATAATTCTCAGAGACTTTAACAATGCTAATTTCTATTCGGAATAGTCTCAATCTCAATTTAATCATCACGTTTGGAAACTAAAAATGCTGAATTTCAGTTTTCATTGTTGTATCGTCTAGCGCTTGGAGGAGGTTGAAATCTATAAACACCTTAATATCCCGAACTACAGCACTCTTAATTCAACCATGGTGAATAATTTTCAGGAGTCATTCAGGCTGCTGGATAAACGTTTGAATATTGGATAGACTCCACCTAGATCGGTTCCCCTAGAGTCCAGACTATCAAGTTGCCAACTCACTCCCACTTCACTACAACACCATCACCATCATTATCTGGTTCTTTTAAGTTTGTTTCTTGCTGATTGTTTTAATTTTGCCATTTTAAGTAAAGAGCTTATTTATTATTTTTTAACCTATCTAAATTTTGACATGTTCACTTTTTAAAATTTTTTATCTTACTGACTTCTTAAATTTTTAAATGGTTGACAATTTGAACTTGTTGACCTCTATTAATTTTTAACTTGTTAACTTTTCGTAAGTTTTGTTGTTATTTTCGTGATTTGTGACTTTACTGTATTTTAAATTGACATCCTGTATAGACCTTTCGAATTAATAAGATTGCTTTGGGAAGAAGAGGACCCGCTATCGCTCATCTGTCGACTTGTTTTGTGATCATGTTGACTGGACATTCTTTGTTTGGATGGCCTGTATTCGACATGTAGTGGAGATTTCTAATATTTTATTCCCTAATTGTGTATTTGTAATATTTTTGTCTTGCAAATGTTGACCCCAAACTTGAGTCCTGACTAGGACAAATTCATATTTTTATTTGGAACTTCGATCATAATAGTGAGTTTTCATTCAATCTCCTATCACCTTATGATTAGGCAACTCACATTTCACTAATTAGAACTATATTTTTAGATGGCTTTGAAAATGGCGAAATGCCGAAACATGTCAGCCTTGTCTATGGATTATTAAAGAGTTCCTATACATATAGTGTTTTTAGACCAATTCCTTATTCATCGTCTAGCGCTTCTAAAGTTCTTATAAGTTCATAGAATTCAATATCTCACCTTTGTTGTAAGCTGCCAAACTGAATCAGGAAATATCAGCTTTATTATTACTCAGACCAATAGAGGGGCTTCGCGAAACTTGTTGATTTTAGTATGACGTATCTGCTCAATTGAAGAATGAAAATCATTTATTAAATATACAGATGATTTGATGACGAAATGAGGACAATTACACAAAGGTTTATGTTATCCGTTGAAAACAGTGATGAATGCTTCCATGGGGGCAAAAGAAGCTTATTCAAGAAAAAGTATAGATTTATTTGAAAAAAATAATATTCACAACAAATGTTCAAATCGCTGTCCATTCGAGGAAATTCATAAATTGCATATTTTAATTATGTGATATAAATAAGAATTTCTTAAGCAGATGATACAACAATGATGCAACTGAATTGAATTTGGCAAGTAAAAATGAATTCTATGACCGCCTCAGTTTTGAAGGAAGTGAATCAAAGCCTGCTTGGATTTTGTTGAACGAAAAGTGTTTTTTCGACATTTTCGGTATGTAGTGAACTCTGAAGTATATCATGATATGTATTTTTCAAATCGTTGATGAAAGATCAATTTGGAAATATAATTTTCCACTAAGGTTTCCATTCGAAAGAAAAATTTTTATTGCAGCTCCGAAATTTGAGCAGATACAAAAAAATCTAATAGCACCGATGAAAAACGGAAAAAAAAAAGGTGCCTTGAGATGTGATCATTTCGAGAGCGTAGATCCTATAATACGGAAGTTATAGTCGATTATAAAAATGGACCAAATAACAAATTCATCCTGTAGCTCGGAAACTAGACGCCGTAGCAACTTGGGGTTTTCAGCAATTTCTGTTTCTCGAAAAAAGAGAACATGACGTGTATTCTACTTCTTTCTTTCTCTTATAATTTAGGAGATGTAGTACTAAACCATCGAAATGTGGCCACCCTGTACTGTGTATTTGGTGGCACCCGGTCGGTGTTATTTATTATGAGCTGTAGGATCCGAGTGTAACAATTACCGAGGAACAGTATCGAGTTCAATTGATGAAGACTGAAGAGTGAAGAGGCACGATAAAGTGATTCTACAGCATGATGACGATCGGCCTCACGTTGATGCTAAACCCATTGAAACCAATCTTGAAATTCTCAAATGGGACGTTCTACCCCAGTCGACGTATTTCCAAGATTATTATATGTACTTGTTCCGTTCGATGGCACATGGTCTGGTTCATCAGCAGATGAAGACTTCAAAAAATGGTTTCATTCGTGGATAGCCTCAAAAGATTAACACTTTTACCGTAACGGTAAAGATATGGGAAAAAGTTGTAGCTTACAATTGGTAACACTTTGAATTATCAATTTGTAACTATTTTTCACAAAAATCTGCAGTCTTATCAAGGAAACAGCGGGAACTACGTTGCACACCTAATGCTAAATCCGTTGATTTGAAATAAAAAGGAAAGTGTGAACACATTTCCTCTATAATTTTTCAAAGAGGCAAACACCCTGTTGTTGAGAAGAAAAGGGGTAGGGAATTAAGAAAAAGATGCGTGGCGCTATTTTCTAGATAATGTCAGTCTTAAATGACTCAGGAAGCGGAATTTTTCATTCATTGAACATTTTTTTCTTAATCTACAAATACTTGTTATTTGTGGGGAGCTGCATTCACAAAGATTTCAAAACATTAAATGACTGGAAAATTAAAAGTAATTCCCCTTTGTGGCATGCATATTTCGGAATATATTTAAGTAAATATGCGGAAATTTAACCTACGTCCTCTGCCTTTTTTGAAAAAATTGTTTCAAGACATACATTTTCACAATTAGTTCGATTTGAAAATTTTCACGGTCACAATACTTCCTCTTGAAACCACCGAAGCTAAAAAGCTTTTCAATTAGTCTGAAAAACTTCCTAAATGAGGTATTATTTGAAAAACTATTTCAACTGACTTGATATATTCAAATCATTTCTACCGAATCTCATTACCTCAGTTATCGCAGCAGAGGTAAAACTCACTTCAGGCTCATCGGAGGAACAAGGATGATCCCAATCCACCCACTTCCACCATCCCCTTTTCCGCCAAAAGAAGCAATCGAGGGTGGTGGGATGATCCCTCCAAATCTTCCCGAAACCGGAGGGTAGCGCGCTGACTGGTGGGGATGAGACCTTCTCATTCCGGAACTAGTTGCGTTCAGATACGCTCCGCACCGCCGTCGCGACGCCACAACTTGTCCATCCGCCGGAAACGGAACTCCACACACTCTCCGACCCGTGCTCGATCGGGCAGATCCGAACGTGTGTGAGTAATTGAAATATTCTTCTGAGTTTTCGGACTTTTGAACTTTGGCATTTTTAATCGGTGATATTTGTGATGTCGGGTGCTTAGAGATGGCAGCCATGTGGAGGCTGCCGGGCTATAGCCCCGAAGATATTTTGGTGGCGAGGAGGTTAAATGTGGGATCGCAGTATCCGGTGTCGCATAAATTGCCGACTAATACGATGTTATATAATGGTGAGTACCAAGGCCTGCCGATAGTAAACTGAATATTCGTAGAAGGGAACCTTTTATAAATCTAATTTTAAAATTTTGTAAATTGTTTACACTGATTTACAACTCAAGCACGGTTGAAACTTGAAATATTTCATTTATTCAGCCATAACGTTAAATTATTGAGCTCAGTTGAAATACTCAATTGGTTTTATTACCCAATTAGTGAATTATTTAGAAATATTCACACTTCAAATTTCACGAAAACTTTGTGAGCTTTAAGGTGTTGACAATCCCATGGTCTATACTTTTATGGTCACTACGGATTGAACGGTCTTTTGAATTTGTAACTCACCGCTCACTCCTGCTGACCAGCTTATAACGCTCTTTCGTCGGCTGAAGCGACGGAAAGCACTGTTCAATGACGTGCCGGACTGATGGACAGTAAGATAACAATTTTCACAATTTTCCAAATATCGTACCTATACTCCATTCACTTATAAAGTATCCCGGTAGGCCATAAAGTTCTGACACAATTCGCCGTGTATATTTTGAAAATGTTAGGTTATAGTCATGTTTCTAAGTCAAATACATATGCAACGTTGTCATTTCTAGAGATCTTAGTTATAACGAATTTATCAAAATGTTCCTTTACTTTGGGAAAATAATGAATTCGAGAAAATATTATGTGAATTCAATAATTCCAAAGACATGGCGAATGTTGAAAAATTTTTTTCTCTGTTAAAACTGGAAATATTTCATGTTTGGAAGATTCAGTTATGCTCTTTTTATGTACGAAAATCAAGAATCAAGTGTTGAAATTTTACTGAGAAATTTTGAACAGAATAGTCCGTTACTTTGTGATAGTTCATTCGGAAAAAGAATAAAAGTACTCGAATAACCCCACAGAAAAACTTTTGAACGAACGGAACAAAAGAACCTAAGGAATTCCTCATTTTTCAAAATTCTCATGAAATAAGCCTACATATAAGGCATTTAAATACCTATTTGCACAAATTGAAATACTACAGTATAAAAATGTAGTAGTACTACGAATCCTGTGTCACAGTTTAAACTTAATCCTTTCACAAAGTTAGAAAAGAGTATATAGAAAGTAGTCTTGGCAACGTCTCTTAGAAATATTCGAGTTTCACGAGTATTGGACTTTACTCGGTTTCATTAGACGTGTCAGTGGTGAAGATATTGAATTTGCACAAAGGTTCTACCTTTTGCTTTTACACCACTGTCCAAATTTGCATGTGCACAGCAAACTCTGATGCTCCAATGTGTTTCACAAAAAAGGTACCTACTCTTGTTTCATTGCTCCTAAGTGAACAGTTTTCGTGAGAACTGCCAATTTATCGTCAAAAACAATTTACTAACGCATTGTATATTTCGCAATTTCGGGCAATTCTTGTAATCTTGTTAACTATAGTCGCTGAAAATAATGAAAAACAACGTTGCAATATAAACTTAAAAACCTAGTTGTAAAATTTGGTTGAAATTAATACATTTCGATGTAAAACACTTTGGCGCATCATAATTTGCTGTGCAAATGCAAATTTGTCTAGTGGTGTAAAAGTTGGGGGGTGCAACATTAGTGCGAATTCAATATCTCCGCCACTGGCACATCTAATAAAACCGAGTAAAGTGCAAGAAAGTAGCTATTATTATTGACAATGTGTCAATTTTATATTTCAAACTGTTCTTGAGATATTGGTAAAAAACTGAAAAATATATAAATCTTTGACACCCCGTATCTCAGAAATGAAGACCCGGAGAAAAAAATGGGTGGAAAAAATATTTTTTTATGGTATCTACAGTTGACAGTTGATACACTTATTTAGGAACGCTCTGTATTCTCTTTTCTCATTAAAAAATCAGAGAATATTTCATGAAAAGTTATGAGTAAACTGGATATTTACTGACAAGACAACAAGAACATAATAGGAACATAAAATTCATCGATACTATTAGGAAGATATCAAATATTTCGACTGCAAAACACTGAAATCATAACAAATGTTCAATATGGTTACCATCTTCTTGACCACGAAGTGTTAGCCTTCTCACGTTGAATAACATGTTTGGCGTTATGGTTTGAAGTGCATTTGTAGGGGGATTAGGTACTACTAATACTACTATAAACTATATTTTTAATAATACTCCATGAAAAAAAATCCATGGGCGTAAGGTCATGAGACCTAGGTGGCCAATCGTGTGGGCCCCCGCTTCTACTCAAGGGCGGATATAAGGGGGGGTACTGGGGGTAAGTACCCCCCGCCCATGAGTATCGAAGGCCTAAGAAAAAGGTGGTGCACATAAGATATTTCATACGTTTTGTACCTGATTTAATGGTTTTCAATCGTTATTACCCCCCCCCCCCCATGATCGTTATTACCCCTCCCATGAAAGAGAGCTATATCCGCCCTTGCTTCCACTTGCACCTATTTGAAAATTTTCTGTCTGAAATGCTCCTCACTCTTCTTGCGAATTGTGCATAATCCGAATCTCAATTCTGATTATGATTCGGAGACTTATGATACTTAATGGGACGGTTCCATAAATTTTCTTCTAAAAATTTCAAGAACTTTCTTTCGTCCAAATGTGGGCCAATAACTCAGTCACCTAAAATTCCTACTTCAAAATTTTGAATACATCATACATAGAAAATTGATCTCCTATGTAAATCATTAAAGATCATGCTTATAGGGGAATTTAAACAGATGAAAAATGTACAAAACCTGTAAACAAATCCAAAACTGTGAGATTTAAGTCTGGCGAACTTCAATAATTTTGCAAAGGTAATGAATTTTGCTTTCGAATGAATAAACAAAATACAGGGTGTGCCATTTGAAATAAACCCGAAATTATATACTGACAAAGAAACTGCAACACCCAGAAGGAGCTGTTTAACTTTAAAATTTTGCTTGGTGAAACATAGATAGTATAGCCAGGGGAAAATGATTAAATTTGAAGAACAAAATCGTGAAGGTTTTACATGTAGGTAAATATAAAACTTTGATGCGAATCTTGTGAATCTTTTGCCACGACCGTCCAGATCCACCGATCTTCCTCCCATAGAGCATGTTTGGGACATCATGGGTGAAAGGCTTGGAAATTTACCCCAGCCCCCACGGACTTTGGCGGCTCTGAGAGATGAATGACAGGTAAAGCTTGGGATAGTAGAAGAAATAGACCATCTTATTGCACAGTGGCGCACCCAGAAATTTTTTTCGGGGGGGGCTGCTCAAGATTAATCAGGTTTTTGTAAGTTATATATCTAATTTGAAAAATGCGCCGCAAGCGAAAACCTTCTTAAGTAATGGATATATCGCATTCGTTATTATACCGCGTGTTTCATTGGTAAATGAACATACGGTAACCTGAGCTACCCTAGGCGAGTCCAAAAAACCGATATATGATAGGTCTAATCAATTCCATAACCGAGATACAGGGTGCTTTATGTATTCACCAAAAATTTCAATTCCTCATAACTTTTTAACCAACCAGTATAGTCGGTTGATATTTGGAACGTATGATTCACTTCTACAGGTCGATCGAATTACTTTTGAATTTCCAAAAAATTCCAGGTCCGTATTTGAAAAATATGGGACTTCTTCCAAGCTGAGATTCAACACCCTGTATATTGAAATTTTACGATTTGATTGAGATATTTGAAAAGAGAAGAAAATTTTCAATGGAGTTCAGTAGATTTAATTGTCCCGCACGTCATTTCCAATTGAATATTGGAGTTCCACAAAATTCTCAGAAAAATCGTACATTATGATCTGATTGAATTTTTTTGTCCCACTAATTGCACGTTCGAATTTCATAATATTCTGTGGAATAATTTGGAGTTATTTCCGGAAAAACATTATTCATCGAGAAAAATTTAGTTGAAGTCAACAAAGATGAATAAATAACTGAAGAAACGTAAAAATTCAACGTGAAATACAGAAGGTGCTCGAAAGTACCACCATTCTGTACAATACACATTCTTGCCCTCTTCAAAAAATATGTCTGATACTTTTTTGGATCATGTCTGGATTATTACGTATTTCATTGCATAATAAAATTCTGTTGACCATTCTTTCATTTCGTAAAATCCAGCTACTAAAGTTAGTTCTTCTAATTTCATCACCTGGATCCAATCGTTGTATCTTCTCGAGATCAATTTGATCATAATGTACGATTTTTCTGAGAATTTTGTGGAATTCCAATATTCAATTGGATCTTTCCCTTAAGCTCTCTTTGAACAAAATGACGTGCGGGACAATGAAATCTACTGAACCCCATTGAAAATTTTCTTCTCTTTTCAAATATCTCAATAAAATCCCAAAATTTCAATATACAGGGTGAATCTCAGCTTGGAAGAAGTCCCATATTTTTCAAATACGGACCTGAAATTCTTTGGAAATTCAAAAGTGAATCGATCGACCTGTAGAAGTGAATCATACGTTCCAAATATCAACCAGCTATACTAGTTGGTTCAGAAGTTATGAGGAATTGAAATTTTTGGTGAATACATAAACCACTCTGTATCTCGGTTATGGAATCGATTAGACAGTTTTTTGGACTCGCCTAGCTCTAGCTCAGGTCAACGTATGTTCATTCACCAATGAAACATCCATATATATGTATATCAATCCCTATTTCTATCTGTAAAGGAAATGTTTAAGTTTCCATTCTGTTCTAAAATAATTATTATTACTTTTAGAAAAACAATAAGATGGAAATACTTGCATTACTTTTCTTTGTCACAGCTCGGGGGGGGGGGGGGGGGGGGGGCTGCAGCCCGACAGCCCCCCCCCTCGGTGCGCCACTGTTATTGCATCAATGCCAAGACGTGTTGGGGAGTGTATGGATAATCGCGGTGGACAAACACATTATTAACAAATTTATTAAGAAAAATTGTGAACTCTTCGTTTTTTTCTCGAAATTTTAAACATTCACTCCTTCAAACAGCTCCTTTCCTAATGATAATGATAGATGCAGTATTCAGTAATTCATTTTCGTTGTTCTACTATTCACAGCCAAAATCTTATTCCACCAAATTCATTCAAGTCTAACTTATTGAGTTTTTTAGCGATGCTAAAATTTACGGAAAATCGAAACATCTCGGCAAATGTTGAGCACATGGGATAGGTATCGAATGAACTATGATTCACTATATGATTTCTAAATCTGCAAGTGAATACAAAGAGTTCCATAAGAATAAACATATGTTTGGTTCCTACAACCTGTATATTCAAAAAACAATTTCAAAATTTAGCCCCAATTGACCTTAATGATTCAGCGTTGACAAAAAATCAAAAAATTCTACTGCGCAATCGAGATCCGGGTCACCTTTGAAACACCCTGTATACCTACAGATCCCCTACTCAAGTCCTGACCAATATAAAATCTATGAGTCCAGGAATGTTCAGTTGGGTTTGGGTCCTGTTTTATAGGCCAAGGAAAGGAATGACTGTTTCAACTATTTTAATCTATTTGACAACTACAATTGTTTATATAACTAGATTGAAATATGAACCATTATCGCGTATTCCTGATCAAATCTAATGTGTAGAACTATTTTCCGAAATCAAGCAATCACAGGATCATCTATTTTTTTAGAAAACAAATTTTCAGATATTTCTCCAGAGAATATCGCAATTAGTTAATCTCGTGGGCAACTCTTTTTACTGATTTTTTTTCCACTTATTCGACCAGAATACTGTACGATGTAATAATATGATAATAACTTGTTCTTACGATTAGTGTGTTATATTTGATAACAAACGTGTCTGTCAGAGATGCATACTTGAGGGGCGAGAAGTGAATGATTCCATCTTAAAATGGATGTATGAGATGTTAACGACGGGAATAGCTGATACATCGATGCGCGATGAATCCATTTTTGTCAAAGCTACTTGAGGAACACCCTGGGTGGAGTGATATCTCTATGGAGCCTAGTAGTCGATGAACTTCTACACAGGCTAACGGAGCTTGGATTCGAATGTGTAGGCTATCATGACGACATGGTCCTAATAATTAGAAGCAAGTTCGAAGACACTCTCTGCGACCTATTGCATGAAGGGCTTAGAATTATTGAGCAGTGGTGCTTGTCAGTGAGGCTGAACATCAACCCAATCAAAAGACCACAGTAATTCCGTTCACTTCGAAGAGGAACCTTCCAGCCATGAAGACGTTAACAGCAAACAGAAATAAAGTAGAGTGGGGGTCTGAAGTCGAATTCCTAGGAATAACCCTGGATAGCAAACTTCTGTGGAATAAGCATGTTGATGATAATGCTATTGGCAGAGCTACAAGAGCTCTGATGCCGTGCAGGCGTCTATGCGGTAGGAATTGAGGTTGTAACCAAGAAATACTGCGATGCGGATGTACGTCATGATTGAAAGACCTATAATCACATATGAAGCAGTTGCTTGATTTGCTAAGGCAAGTCAAGTGAGTGCGAGGAAAACGCTCGACAGAATAAAAACTCTTGCCTGTGTGGGCATCACGGGAGCTATGAGAACGTGCCCAACTAGGGGGCCTGAGATCATCACAAACCTCACACCTCTATATCTAGTGATTGATAGGGTTGCCCATGAGGCCATCCTAAGAATATCTGAAGAAGGAACCGGCAATGAGAGAATCAGGAATCTGAGAGTTTGGTCCTCTCTGAATGACTACATCTCATCTGCAAACCTTCCTAGTGATGTAATGATCAAGAAAGTAAGCATTGAGAAAAACTTCAGTACAATGCTAAGCAGAAGAGAGCATTGGGAAAGGGTATACACCGACTGTAAACTCAAAGAAAATACAATAAAAGGGTATAGGTACAGATGGTTCTGAAACCGCTACAGGAGCTGGCGCTGGGACAAGTACCAAGTGTTCACTATCTTACAAACCTGTAGAAGCGTCATTCAAACGGAAATACTAGCAATCGAAAGATGTCTATAGTCTGTTCAAATATAAGAGAATGTAAACAAACAAACCAAATCGGTTTGTTTTGCGCATACTAACAGCTTATTGGTCAAAGGATCTTTTCTACAATTCTTGTCACGCCCCCAAAAGACTGCCAGGATCGTACTTAAAGCTTAGAACGGAATGTCGATAGTAGGTACAGGAGTTATGAAATTTGAATACAAGTGAATGTTTTGGATTTCTTTGTTACACTCAGTTACACCCTTGTAACCCTTGTAATTAGGTCCTCTAAAATTCGCAACGGTTATAACCTGATATATCTGAAGTAGGTACCTCAATTTGTCCCGGTTATAAATATTTGTTTGAATTGTACTTAACCCTTTGTCGGTTTCCGACGAGATTTCTGAAAAATAATATAAACGAAATCATCTATTGATTCCACCTAAGCAGAAATCCCAGTCGCTAAAAAGCATCGATTCAATAGACGATTTCGACATGAACTTAATTAGGAGAATAGTTCACGGTTTTTTTTCTTGATGAAATTCCTACAATTTCGAAGGTTGGAAGTTGTTAATAACGATGACAGCCTGCCGAATTTTAAAAAAACAACATTTTATAAATTATTGAAAAAAATGAAATTCAAATTCAAAAAACGTGGTCGTAATAGTTTATTGATTGATAGAGACGAAATAGTTGTTTGGAGGAGAAATTATTTGAAGAAAATTCGAGAATTTAGGGAGCAAGGCCGAAAAATTTATTACCTTGACGAGACATGGATAAATGCGGGATGTACAAAAAATTCAATATGGGTCGATGAATCGATTGGGTCCAACAGACAGGCTTTTCGAGAAGGTCTGTCAACTGGTCTCAAAAACCCAAGTGGAAAAGGAAAAGGACTGATTATATGTCATATAGGGGGAGAAGACGGATTTGTAGAGAACGGCCTATGGTTTTTCGAATCGAAAAAATCCGGAGATTACCATCAGGAAATGAACGGGGAATCGTTCGAAAAGTGGTTCTCAACAATTTTGCCAACTCTGGATCATAACTCTGTCATCGTAATGGACAACGCCAGTTATCATTCGAGAAAAATGGAATCGATTCCGTCTTCAACCCGCAGGGAAGATGTCAAAAATTGGTTGCTCAGTAAAAATATTTCCTTCGAAAATGATCTTTTGAAGGCGGAACTTCTTGCTCTGGTCAAGGCAAATAGAGGGAGGTATGAAAAATTAATTATAGATGAAATGGCCAATGAGACGGGAAGAACAGTATTGAGACTCCCACCATATCATTGCGAGCTGAATCCAATCGAGCTCATTTGGGCTCAAGTAAAAGGAAAAGTAGCTGCTCAGAACTCCTCATTTAAAATTGCTGAGGTTCGTAATTTGTTTCTGGGAGCTATAGGCTCGATTGGTGCTGAGAAATGGAAGAAATGCATACATCATGTTGTAACTGATGTCGAAGAAAAAATGTGTCAGCTCGATAATATCATGGAGTCAACAATAGAGCGAGTGCTGGTGAATCTGGATGAAAGTGACACAGAAGAAGATTGTGTGAACTATCCTCGATCCGACCCTGGAGCCCTGAAATAAAGACATAAATTGAAAGAATATATCAGATGTGCGATATAGAAATTCATACAGCCTTTGTCATTGTTTCAAAGCTGATTTTGGAGTGCCGGAACAAACTCAATGAGGTAGGTAAGAAAAAAGATCATTCCTGTCGTTCCTGATGGTCTTTCGGGAATCGTAGGAAACAAAGAGATCAATACACTTTCCAGAAATAGCGCACAAATGCACTGGCCCAGAAACCTGCTGTTGTAAAGGAAATGCACCTATAAGAAGGAGTTTATGGTGAAGGAGAAAACTGAAAGGGAAAAACTCTGGCGGAATCTCTCAGGGATGGATCACTCCAAAAATCTCCTCTGGAACGTTGAAACTGCTAGATCTAAAAAATATCTGGATCTCAGTAAGAACCAACGACACCTACTCACTGATGGCATTCTCACAGGACATTGTCGCTTAAAGGAGTATCTTTTGAGAATGGTTTTATCGGACACTGACGAGTGAAGATTCTGTGGTGAGGAGAAAAAACTCCTATTCACCTGGATACATGTGTTACCAGCATTGAGACAATTGGAAGACAGAAGCGATATATATTGTTCAGAGCAGATGAAAACATAAGAACGTCACTGCTGTCTTCAGAAATCGACGACACAACTTTTGAAGAAGAATTCAATCGAGTTGAATTCTCCCGGGAAGAATTAATAGGAAATAGGAGAGGTTCAATGCAGTTCACGCAGTGAGCATAGCAGAAGAATATTACGTCTTCCAAAGATAGAATGCCGGAAGTTTGATGTAAGGAACTGAATTGGTTCTAGAAAATCCACGACGATGAAGACATCAATTTCGCGATCTTTGAGAATTCCTAAGCTTCCAAGAAGACGTTGTCGAAGAACGAAATCTTAGGTTTGGATGAAATATTCAATGAAGAAACTGAAGATTTTTTGGAGTTGATGAGCAAGGAAGGAGAGTTTGATGATGAATCACCGGGTAAATGGGATTTGGAATCGATAAATGCCCGCAGAAAAGTTGTTGTTTTTCGAGAAGATGAGAATGTTCTTAATTTAACGCAAGATATTGACTATTGAGAACAGCTTGATAGGACGAGAAAAACCTGGTACAGTTGCTGAATGAAGAAGATAATTTTTTGGAGAACTACAAACTCAGCATAGTTCCAAAGAAACGCCAGAAAATGAAAGTGAGACATCAAAACTGTCGAGGAAGAATATAACAAAGATGATAATGGAGCAGTGGCGGCTCGTCAGGGACGGCAGGGTCGGCAGTGCCGACCCTATATATTTTGTGTTCAGCCAAAATTCAAATTACTCTTTCTTCTGTTGAATTACCATATTTATTATAATTATTGTATTCCCAATAAAATTCTAAAAATTATATAACTGAAATATTTCAACTTCTTGAAAATACGCTCTTCCAATCTCAACGCCGCGCCGTTTCGTCAACCCAAATCAGTCCGAGAATTGAAATGTGTGTAACTGCGGGAAGACGAGAGCGGCAAGCATCGAACGCTTTCTGGGGACCGACGTTAAAGTAGGTACGGCATGCCGTACTCGGCCGTACTGGATCAATGGAAGGCGAATACGAATGAGACTGATTTCTGTTGGAATTTAACTCAGATAATATTATATTCGCCTTTTAGTTAATGCTTTTTCATAATCGAAAATGCAATGTTTCCGTTCAATCTCACAAATTATAAGAGATAAAAGTTGCTCAAAACGAATTTTCGTCGTATTTCGTACTTTTACAACTTTTATAGACGTGAATGCTAAATATGATAGTACTTATATGAATTTCCGTCTATTTCCACTTTTTCCAGAAATTTTTAGCCGAAAAAAAAATGCTGAACAGTAGAACAGTAGCCGTTAAACTCTTATTTCAGGCTCAGGTACGGCAAATAAGATTATGCCGTACTGAAAATGCCTCGATTCGTAAACACGAGGAAGGATTGGATCGGGGGGTACCTCGACTGTTTTCGTTTGTATTGTGGGATACTGGGATGCGGCTGCAGGCTTCAGTTGTTTATTATATACAGGGTGTCCCAAGTTCGAGTGCCTATTAGAAGTTTCTGGAGAACTGGACATATTTGAAATCTGAAAATTGGGATTATGATATTGTTCGAAATTCTCTACACTCTACAGACTTAAAATATTTTTGAAGCCTGAGCACTCCGATTATACAAGAAGCGCGTTCGGCATTGACATCTGACTGGTCGGATTGATCTGAACCGTTCGTTTATTACATCCAGATTGAGGGGAGTACACATCTGGACCGTTCGGCAAGAAAATCTGATCAATCGGATGTAGATCTTTTTGCTCGGTGTATTTCGACGGAGGAAACGGATTTTTTTCCACAGAACAGAAACAGAAATTACTTTTCGTCCTCTGTGAATGGATTTTTTATCCCGCTTCAAATATTCTTGAACAGTCTGTTGAATTTTCGTGTCTTATGTTATTTGTTGTGTAGTAATAAATAAAAAAATGTTGTTTGATAAAAAAATAATGATTCGAAATATTGAATCATCTCAACCAAGGGGTAGAAATGTTGAGAACTATAACAAAAGAATTAAAATAGTACCCAGACTACCTCTACGGACGAATAGACCTTCAAGCTCTAATTTAATATCTGGCTCGGGTAAGGCGTTACATACGTCAAACAGAAAAATCGATCAAAATTCTCCGTAGCGTTCGTTTATTACAGAAAAATCTGACAAATCTGTACAATCTGTTATCACGTGACTAAAAAATCCGTCCGCTCTCGGATGCTATTGCCGAACGCGCTTAAGGAGTGAAAATAAATTTGTTCGATTTTTTTTCCATTTTTTCGTTTATTATATGTTTGAGTCATCAATGCTCAATACATTCATGTCAAAACCATTGTATTCATTCAAATAGATTTAAAAATATCGAAAAGAATCGGAAAATATCAAAAACGAAGAAATAAAAAAAAAATTCTTGAACAAATTTATTTTCACTCCTTGCATAACCGGAAGTGCTCCGGATCCAAAAATACCTTAGGTCTGTAGAGAATTTCGAACAATATCATAACACCAATTTTCAGATTTCAAATATGTCCAGGTCTCCACGAACGTCTAATAGACACTCGAACTTGGGACACCCTGTATATCTGCCGACCCAAGATAAAAGTTCAGGAGCCGCCACTGGTTGCAAGGTCGTTCTATACTATACTAAACTGGTAACTCGGTGGACCGTCCCTAGGGAATCTGTCGAAACGTGGGTCCAGAAGAATTTTAAAATCGCAGCGAAGCTGCGATACGGTGAGGAATTTTTTTTACCGTCGAAAAGAGGAATGATTCATACGTGTGTTAAATTTCGATTCACTAGGCGAAGTAGAAGTATTTTTTTTAAATTCGCAAATATCTCAAAAAAAAAATACGACAAAAAGGGCCATTTTAAATTCGATAAAACTTTTTTCACAGATATCCTGGCCGTGATGTAAATACACGTATCGAAAAAGAAAAAGTCAATGCAAAATAGCTTGGTATTTATATTCTCCATAATTTTCCCATTTTTTCAGGAAAGTTGATCAAACTTTGACATTTCGCCTATAAAATCACCCGGGTTCTACCGATGAAGATAACTACTTAGGGGTATATCTGCTGGCCCATACTATTTTGCCAGTTAATTTCGAACAGTCTAGCTCTTCAATAAGGAGACCTTCCAGTGATTTTACCCTACTTAAGGCCACGTAGCAGCAAAGACCTTCGTAAACAACGACGTGGTCGACAGTACTACCCTGCATTTTGTGTACTGTGCAAGCCCAGCATAATACAATTGGCAGCATTCTTCGTTCTGTGGTTCCGTGACTATATTTTGCTGGAAATTGCACAGACTTGGGCTGAATGAGGTTTGGGACCATCCAGCATATAAGCGAGATTTTTAATCCTAAGCGCTAATAAAGAATTAAATAGCGTAACAGAAATGGCGCCCAACGTGTTATTAATGATATATCCCAGGTCGATATTTTTTTGGTACGCTGTTTTGGTAACCGGTGACTTGAAATTTTGTTTCCTTTTTTTTATAGTTGAGATAGATTGTTGTTTTTCTTGTGTATTTTGATATCTCCTGAGTATCTGTTATGTTCAGATAGGGATTGTCTTTAATTTTCGTTGATATTGTTCATTGTATATTTGATCATGGAATCGAAACTTGATATAAACAGGTTGGAAAAAGATTTGAAGGCGCACCCTCCGGATGAATAGGATGCCAGTGTCTTTTTCTGTTTTTTTCTTTTTAAGTAAGGGGAGTTGTTATGTCCGGAATTGGCGGATGCTAATTTTCCCATCCCTGATCGTGGTCACGCCACTGTATTACGACGAGGTTGGCAGAAAATATGTTTTCTTGTCGGGAAACCTGTTGTATCGCCTGCGGTGTAGGAACGAGATGGAATTTTGGAAATTTCGATTCGCGGGACAAGGATATGGTGGTTAGGAATTTTAATTGAGGATTTCGGAACTGAAATACAGTGAATTTGATTCCGTGAAGACTAGTGGAATAGTTGTTTTCTGCACATTCTTCAATTTAATGGTGGTTTTCGAAAGGCGAAGAGTTCTGATACTTACCTGATTTTGGGATTTGAATTTCGAAAATTGTTACGTGCAATTTTTGATTTAATGAATATTTTGATGGAAACAGTAACACAAATCAAATAAACCAGGCTCGCGAACTAGCTCTTAGTTGAGAAGGGGTGGGTCTCTTGAAAAATATGGGGCGCCAGATAGTTTGAAACTAACTTTTGATTTCGTTACTTTCACTGCTTATCCAAATCTACCAAAATTAAAATGTTGTTACATGAAAGTCTGATAAAATATTTGATCTTTGATATTTAATCAAAAGTCTATGATATGAAAAATGATATTCATCATGAAACAATCCCAGAATTGAATTTAGTCTTCAAATGTAACAATTCTAGATAAGGAGATGAAGGCCGGCTTTCATTTACAGGTTTAATCAAACAGTAAAAGGGATGTGATAAATATTCGATAATTTCTTCTCAAACTTAAATATGATAGATTTGACTATTATACAGGGTCTTTCACGAGGAACCTCACCCATATTTATACGGGAAACTACTGAACGTATTTTCATGAAATTCAGCACTTATGAGTATTTCACGATGTTGATGAAATCTAAAATATTTTCAAGGCATGAGCACCTCCGGTTTTTCCGGAAATGACGTCAACTTCCGTTTTTCAAATCAGAACACCATTTTTTTATTGCAGAAATAGATTCCTTAGAAAATTTCAAATTATTTTGATGTAACATTTTCAGTTTTGGTTGTAAAACTCTCTCTGAGCGGGAAAATTCGAAAAAAAATCGAAAATAGAGCTCCGCTGAAACAAGAATAACTTCGAGGTTTTTGGATGGAAATTTTTCATTTTTGGGATTTTTCAAGATGTAAGATTGATGTATCCACTTTGAAAATCGAAATCGCGATTCATGATACAGGGGTGAAAAAATCGCTTTCAAAGTTAGGGATGACAAAATCGTGAAAAATCAATTTTTTCAAATTAGAACCCCATTTTTTTATGGCAGATATTGAATCTACGTTAAAAAATAATGTGAGTGTATGCATCACACCCTTGCCCTAAAATGGATATTTTCTGAGTTATTCACAAAAAACTGTTTTTCGTCTTGAATTTTCAGCTATTTCTTTTCCCTTCACGCCAAAAAGATGAAATTTTCAGGAACTGTTATTTGAACCATGCTGTAGGTTTTTCACCCCTTCTTGAAACCGACTTCAAGTTACTATTAGGAGAACCATATGGCAACCTCTCGCAGTTATAACGAGAGAAGATGCTCAAAGTTTTGACCGTTAATTTCTAGACATTTATTTATACGTCTCAGGAATGCTTCGTGCGTTGCTCTTCTTATTTCATCGGGAGGAAGAGATCTGCAAAAGTGTTTAAAAACCAAGTTGAGTTTCAAAACTATGAATCTTAAAATCTAAACAAACCTGAACGCATTTCTGACTCGTTCTATGCAGTCCTCTTTATCAGTCAGGGGAATTGAGTAGACAATATTTTTTATCCTACCCCAAACATAATAGTCTAAAGGAGTTAAATCGGGAGAACGTGGTGGCCAAAGATGTGGACCATTGTTCGCCAACCATCGATCTTCAAATAGCCTGTAGAGGATATTTGACACATTGAGTGAATTGTGTGGAGGCGCGCCATCTTGTTGATACCATAAGTCATTATGGTTCTGTACTAGCGGCTCAATTATTTGAGTCAATATGTCAGAATATCTATCTCCTAAGGGAGAACATTCTTTGAATAATGCAAACATGTGTAGTGTTCTATCTTACCAGTTAAAGTCCCATCATAAATGTGAACATCGAGAATTGCATTATTTTTGATGGCGCAAAAAACATTGAAACTCCAGGTCTCTTAAAAGTTCCATTGTCTGAAGTGGTGGTTGTTCTCTTCATCCCAATAATGACTGTTATGCCTATTGAAAGAACCATTCTTTGTGAATTTAGATTCATCTGTCCAAATTATACAGTCCAAAAAGTTTTCATTCTCTTGAAATCGAATCATCATAGCTTCGCAAAACTCTGTTCTCCTAACGGAATCAGTTTCCTTCAAATGCTGTACCCTATTGAATTTATATGGGTGCATTTTATGTTTTTTTAATATTCTCCAAACACTCGATTGAGATAATCCCAGATCAATCTCGGCATCTTTGAGAGAATTTTGAGGATTCACACGAAAATATGCAAGAACTGTAATTTCGTTGTTCTCATCTTCAACTACACATTTTTCTCTGTGTATAGTTTTCTTAACGAAAGATCCGACATTTCTCAAGTTTGTCATGGTTCCGTTAATGGTATCTCTCGTTGGTCTGGGTCGGTCAGGAAACCTCTCAATGAACAGTCGAATCGTTCTATCTACAACTTTATTACATTCTCCATGAAGTAGAATGAGATTTAAATAATCTTCATTGGTAAAATTAGGCATAGTGATCGATTTTATAACTTAATACGAATTATCACCAAATTAATAGTAAACACAAAATGCTACTGAATAAAGAGGAATTTGACAGATGTAATTAATGATATCTATCATTGAAAAAAAGAATGTAAAACATGGTAAGTTTTTGCATATGGTTCATAAGGAATTATTTATTTATCACTGGAGAGAAAACCGATGGCCGATTAGTTGAAATAAAGAGGTTTCCGATACAAATTCGAATCCAAATTCGCCATCTATTTAGGAACAACCTGTAACTTTTTTCTCTTGCATATTAGGGTAGTAAAATCTTAATAGTATATTCTAAAACTAGTTGCAGAATGGGCTCCCATTCCAATACGAACGCGAAATTCGAAAACGAGCGACGAAGGAGCGAGTTTTTGAACGCATGAGTATTGGAATTGCATTCTGCAACGAGTATTAGACGATATTTTCTCTATTTCACTCAAATTTTGTGAAATTCAACGAAAAAATTCAAATTATAGGTCCTAGTGACTTTCATATTGTATCTTGGCAGTTGGTGTGAATGTTAGGTAATACGAAAATTGACGTTTCTAAATTGACGTCTGCTGAAATTTAAAAGGACCGGAAGTCATTGCTGACAACCACAAAACGCAAAATGTTACTGAAAACGATGCTGTAATGAATTCATTACAGCACTGTTTTTAGAACTGTAATGAACTCATTACGATACTGAAATAGAGAAACATGGTTTAAGTAACAGTTCCTCAAAATTTCATCTTTTTGGCGTGAAGGGAAAAGAAATAGCTGAAAATTCAAGACGAAAAACAGTTTTTTGTGAATAACTCAGAAAATATCCACTTTAGGGCAAGGGTGTTATGCATACACTCACATTATTTTTTGAAGTAGATTCAATATCTGCCATAAAAAATGGGGTTCTAATTTGAAAAAATTGATTTTTCACGATTTTGTCATCCCTAACTTTGAAAGCGATTTTTTCACCCCCTGTATCATGAATCGCGATTTCGATTTTTAAAGTGGATACATCAATCTTACATCTTGAAAAATCCCAAAAATGAAAATTTTCCATCCAAAAACCTCGAAGTTATTCTTGTTTCAGCGAAGCTCTATTTTCGATTTTTTTTCGAATTTTCCCGCTCAGAGAGAATTTTCCAACCAAAACTGAAAAATGTTACATCAAAATAACTTGAAATTTTCTAAGGAATCTATTTCTGCAATAAAAAAATGGTGTTCTAATTTGAAAAACGGAAGTTGACGTCATTTCCGGAAAAAATATTTTAGATTTCATCAGCATCGTGAAATACTTATAAGTGCTGAATTTCATGAAAATACGTTCAGTAGTTTCCCGTATAAATATGGGTGAGGTTCCTCGTGAAAGACCCTGTATAGTTCACTTATTATATCAATTCTTGAAATTTAGTAACCGAAAATGAGTCTGAAGAGATTGAAAATAAAATTGTACTCATCCAGTATCTTGCTACCCGGCAGAAGGCTTCAACGTCACTTCCAAGGGATGATTTCCCCAACGAAGGGTGAGCGTTGTTCAAATTCTAAAAGTCTTCGGGAGTGCTGAACAGTGGGAGTTGTTGTTCCTGACAGTGGCGGCTCGTCAGGGACGGCAGGGTCGGCCAGGGCCGACCCTATATATTTTGTGTTCAGCCAAAATTCAAATTACTCTTTCTTCTGTTAAATTACCAAATTTATTATAATTATTGTATTCCCAATACCTATGTGAATAAAATTCTGAAAATTATATAACTGAAATATTTCAACTTCTTGAAAATACGCTCTTCCAATCTCAACGCCGCGCCGTTTCGTCAACCCAAATCAGTCCGAGAATTGAAATGTGTGTAACGGGAAGACGAGAGCGCCAAGCATCGAACGCTTTCTGGGGACCGACAGGTACGGCATGCCGTACTCGGCCGTACTGGATCAATGAAAGGCGAATACGAATGAGACGAAACGACTGATTTCTGTTGGAATTTTATTCAGATAATGATGAATATTATATTCGCCTTTTAGTTAATGCTTTTTCATAATCGAAAATGCGATGTTTCAATCTCACAAATTATAAGAGATAAAAGTTGCTTAAAACGAATTTTTGCCGTATTTCGTACTCTTACTACTTTTATAAACGTGAATGCTAAATATGATAGTACTTATATGAATTTCCGTCTATCTCCACTATTTCCAGAAATTTTTAGCCGAAAAAAAAATGCTGAACAGTAGCCGTTAAACTCTTATTGCAGGCTCAGGTACGGCAAATAAGATTATGCCGTACTGGAAATGCCTTAATTCGTAGAAACGAGAAAGGATTGGATCGGGGGTACCTCGACTGTTTTCGTTTGTATTGCGGTATGCGGATTGTTTATTATATACAGGGTGCCCCAAGTTCGAGTGCCTATTAGAGAACTAGACATATTTGAAATCTGAAAATTGGCATTATGATATTGTTCGAAATTCTCTACACTCTACAGACTTAAAATATTTTTGAAGCCTGAGCTCTCCGATTGTACAAGGAGTGAAAATAAATTTGTTTCATTTTTTTCCCATTTTTTCGTTTATTATATGTTTGAGTCATCAATGCTCAATACATTTATGTCAAAACCATTGTATTCATTCGAATAGATTTAAAAATATCGAAAAGAATCGGAAAATATCAAAAACGAAGAATTTAAATAAAATTTGTTTGAACAAATTTCTTTTCAATCCTTGTATAACCGGAAGTGCTCCGAATCCAAAAATATCTCAGGTCTGTAGAGAATTTCGAACAATATCATAATCTCAATTTTCAGATTTCAAATATGTCCAGGTCTCCACAAACGTCTAATAGGCACTCGAACTTGGGACACCCTGTATGTCTGCCGACCCAAGATAAAAGTTCACGAGCCGCCACTGTAATGGAGTAGATAGGTACCTACCAGTAGCCTATGTTTGCGTCTATCACTCGAAGGTATGAAATCTGAGGTTGAGTTGAAAAACAATGATTTGGATCCAGAAGAAAAATTGAAGAAAAACATAGAGAATTTCTACGACATCATTAAACCCGAAGGTCTAATGCAAAACAAGAGAACAGCTTCGTCTACTGGAAAGCAGAAAAAAGATACAGTTCGACTTGGACTCGGCACCCGAAAATATGTTGAAGAAGAATTCCCTGACTTCAAATTCGAAAGTGAACGTATTACAAAAATTTGAGTAGAATGGCGTCAGCGAAAAGATTGTTCGGGAGCTCCTGACCGATATTGAAACGAAGGAACTATTTGTAGAAGCTATTCCTAAAAATACAGACGAAAGCGAGAGAAATATTGCGATTGCTGGACCTGACGAGAAAGCCACTTCAAAGATAGTTTCGAGGAAGGCGAAGAGAAGGAAGAAATTGAAAAAATGTCGCATGTGTATGAAATGTTTTATAAGGAAGCAAAATGAAATGGAGGAAACTTGCAATAGGCATGAAGAAAAGGCGACTGCATACAAGAATGAAGAAGATGTCGAAAAAGTTACAAGAGCTGGACGTCAAGTCGTAGCACTAAAACGTTATGGTTATTGATGAGAGTTTTGGCTCAACAATTTCAATATTGAATAAGATTGTTAAGGGGGAGACTGTTGTGAAATAGTTGAAATTTAATCTCCCTATCCTTGATTATAGATTTGTCAGTTTTTGAAAGAAATATAATTTTATGTAGAACAATGTACATATTTTCGGAGACATACTGAACAATATTGAATTATTTCTTTTCAGCTAATAATTAAATGAATACATACAGGGTGGCCCTTTGAAAACGAAACAGACGAGATTACAGACGAAATAAATTTTTTCGATAGAAATGCTCGGACAGGTCGATTTCTGTTTCGAGGGGGACAACTTAAGATGTAGGCTACGGACGCATAGCGCTTCAACCCTTGCTGCTACATTCCCCACCCCCAATTTTTGAATAGGAAAGATGGGGTGAGTGATACCTCAATTCAAAGGTATTTTTATACTGATTTCAGCACAGTAATTGTTTTTTCATTTTAAGCATTATTTCTCGAAATATTCTTAACTAAGTATTTGAAAATGAAGTGGTGTTTTCATGGCACCTGTAGTGTTATTTTGTGAAAAATCGACATCTTGTTTAAAGATTTCTATGTCAGTGGATTGGAGGAAGGAAGCCACAGTCATGGTTGTTTTGAAGCTCAAAATGTCGATTTTTCACAAAAAAACACTACAAGTGCCATGAAAACACCACTTCATTTTCAAATACTTAGTTAAGAATATTTCGAGAACTAATGCGTAAAATGAAAAAACAATTACTGTGCTGAAATCAGTATAAAAATACCTTTCAAATGAGGTATCACTTACCCCATCTTCCCTATTCAAAAATTGGGGGTGAGGGTTGTAGTAGCAAGGGTTGAAGCGCTATGCGTCCGTAACCTACATCTTAAGTTGTCCCCCTCGAAACAGAAATCGACCTGTCCGAGCATTTCCATCGAAAAAATTTATTTCGTCTGTAATCTCGTCTGTTTCGTTTTCAAATGGTCACCCTGTATAACTATGTATATGTTTTTTGCCATTATTGGTTTGGCTCAAATCATGTCTGTATTTTTAGAATTTCGAGTCTTAACCGCGGTCTCAATCTATGATGTTGGAAATGTCGGAATGGAATTAAATTGGAGCATGAAATATTAGCCCATTATATAGAGGTTGGTCGAAATAAATCGTAAAAATGTCGAAGCGGCACTTTCTCTTCCGGTGAGTTCAACGCACGGGTCAGAAAACAGGAAACTATCACGCCATCAATCATAGTTTTTCACCCTAGACCGGGAGGAAAATCATTTGTGGCGTTAGGAAATGAGTCGCCCAACAATTTCGGCTCCGCGCTCATAACCATCGAAAATATTATTTTATTTTGCGTATTACGTAGAGTAGGTAATGGAAATTATAAATTGATAGGTTTCCCGAAACCTTGGGCCACTAGAGGCTTGGGCACCTATAGGTAACAAGAAGTATAGGGCCCCTGATTAGTGCACCCTACCCAGCCTTCTATTGATGCGATATAACTGCTAGTCTGTTGACTATACGTATTTGACAGATTTTCCTCAAGGATAAATATGCCCGGTCATGATCTTTTAATGTTATAACATTATTAACTTAATAAGCTTATATATGAGCTATACTTACTTCATTCCAGTGAAAATAAGTTTAAATGCCCAAATTTTTACAATGAAATTTTTCACAAATCAAGGGGCGGTGATCGGTTGATAAGATTTGAAAAATCTTTGTGAAACCAGTTTCACCCGTGATTGCCAAACAATGGTCGTTGATCGAGCCGTAAAAATTGGATCAGAGAATTAACTGCCTTCTACGTTCAAATTTGAGTTTTCAACTCTCAGATCAAGTTGATTCTTCGATCAGCGATCCCTATAATAGTGCGTACACTGAGAGAAATGCAAGGGTTAATAATTAAGATTTCCTTATTTGGAACAATTTTATTGATAATTAATAAAATTTATTAATTATTCGAAAACGTTATTCATATTTAGAAACTCTGGATTCTGAATTTATTTCTGAGAAACATTCTATTTATTTCGGCAATATTTATTTATAATAAGAAACGTTTATTACTGAAAAATAAATGTTGCATCGAGAAATAAAGTTCGAAAAAATTGTTTGCTATAAAAAAAAATTATTTCCACCAAACAAATCTTTTTTGAAATTCGAAGTGCAGTTATTTATGTCAAACAATTGCGCATTGAATTATGAATTATATAAAATTTAATAATTATTGATAAATATCGATTGAACACCAATAAGTATATATTAATGCTCGGATCTTTGTTTTACCGCGAATCCAACAACATGACGAGACTTGTCAATTGCCCCCTCTTCCTCGTACCCCTTTTAGGCTGCGAATTGGAATCTGCTCGTAGGCTCTTTCATTCTTATTCTTGTATTATTCTTCGTTGGTGCGTTATTGCGTTTGTGATTACGAAATTCGTGATTACAAAACTATAGGTGAGTGAACTATAAACAATGGATTTCCAAAATTTTCTGAATGAAAATGGTTTGAACCACTTGGCGGGTTTTTTTCAAGGTGAGGTCTAAATTATTTATTTATTTATGATGATTATTTAAAGTAAAATTGGCTCTCTCGGAATATTATGCTTCTTGATTTAAATACGAAGAATATTAGCTTTCTTCACACTCATATACTTTTTTACCACAGAAATACATAAATCGTTATTACTAATGGTATGTGTTGTAACCTTTTGTTGAAAAATTTAATCACTGTCAATGAAATATAAAACAATCTCATCCAATTCAACAAAGGGTAAAATTTCAGTTAATTCCGTGAAAATAGATGAACTGATTTTCTCGAATTTTCCAATAGTACCTAATCTTTCAATGTCAATTTTTAAACTTATATCATTGATTTCAAATTTTCTGTATTGGGGGGTCGATCACAAACATTCGAATTTAAATGAAAACTGACCGGTTCGAGCTATTTTCCAACAAAATAATGAATATTAACTGAAGATACGAATTTTGTGCGTTACTTTCCACTCACTCTGTATATTATTTCCCTTTCAGTATTTTTCACATCATGAATTTTCCGTTCGTGAGATAGATGAAGAATAAGATGACGCTTCTATTGTTTCAGAGAATGGTATTGATTGTGTGGATATCTTGAAGAATTGAAGGACTAATTCTTTCGGTATTTACAAATAATAGCAATTTATCCATGAAACTCAAATAAATCCATTATTTATGACAAATAAATATTCATTACGCCATATTCGAATCAGGGGATTATTCAATATGAATAAACTTCATTATATATAAATAAACTGTTCTTTCAGTGTAATGAATGGTTCATCTCGAGAACTCTGTCGATTAAAAAAATGTATTTCTCTATTTCAGTATCGTAATGTGTTCATTATACAGTTCTAAAAACAGTGCTGTAATGAATTCATTACAGCATCGTTTTCAGTAATATTTTTCGTTTTGTGGTTGTCAGCAATGACTTCCGATCCTTTTAAATTTCAGCAGACGTCAATTTGGAAATGTCAAGGAATTAGAACCCAAAAGTCCGAAGTTAAATCTCGAGCTTTCTAGTCTCGGGTAGGGGCCACCATTCTCACTGTTGGGTCAAAAATCAACAGTAATGTGCCTAAGGTGGCGTAAGGACACAGTACAAAGCCTATAGGTACACATCAGAATACAACTGATGATTAGGTATACATGTTTATGAAGTTAGCAGTGCCACTCGCGAGAAAATCAATAAAACCTATTGCATTAGTTGTCGAATACCTAATTGTCGAGAATTTGTCGTGAAAGAAAAAAATTTGTCGCGTCCTTAGTTTTTTTCTACGGGGTGGCTTTGAGACTTAACGTTAAGTTAGCAGAACCACTTTCTCAATATCTACCAAATATCATGAAAATGGTTATAAATAATTGTCGAGTAATTGTCGAAGTCCATATGAGGTAAAAACACACAAAAAATCCATTCCTTCTTGTTTATTTTATACGTCTTTTTCCCTCGAGTTCGAGATAAGTATATTTCTAGAATTATCGCATTTTTGGCAACAGCGTATTCACGGGCGTAGCCAGGATTTATAACAGGGGGGGGGCAAACCATGGTCATCGTCCAAGGTCGTTCAAAATGTGAAATTTTGGGATGAAAAGAAAAGGCAAATTTAATTCATTTCTTCTTTCAGGGGGGGGCAGCTGCCCCCCCCTGCCCCATGCTGGCTACGCCCATGAGCGTATTCGTAATTGACTCTTTTTCTATTGCATTAATTGTCAAATACCTGCCTCGAATTTGTCGTGAAAGAAAAAAAATTGTCGCGACCTTCGTTTTTTTTCTACTAGGTGGCTTTGCTAACTTCATATTAATTTAGCAAATAGTGGTCGAAATATAGGGAAATCGCGAGAAAATGGAGTGGAAATTGCTAGAAAGATTGCGTTTTTACTTTATTTGAACATCAACAATCATGCATTTATGATCATCTTGATGATATTCGACCACTATTTGCTAAATTAATATAAAGTTAGCAAAGCCACTTAGTAGAAAAAAAAACGAAGGTCGCGATAAATTTTCTTCTTTCACGACAAATTCAAGGTAGGTATTCGACAATTAATGCAATCGAAAAAAATTCAATAACGAATGCGCTGTTGCCAGAAAAGGGATAATTCCAGAAATATCTCAAACTCGCGGAAAAAAGACGTAAAATAAACAAGAAGAAATGGATTTTTTGTGTTTTTTTTTACTTCATATGGACTACGACAATTACTCCACAATTTTTTATAACCATTTTCATGATATTTGGTAGATATTGAGAAAGTGGTTCTGCTAACTTAACGTTAAGTTAGCAAAGCCGCCTCAAAAAAAAAATTAAGGACGCGACAATTTTTTTATCTTTCACGACAAATTCGGGACAGGTATTCGACAATTAATGCAATAGGAAGAAAGTCAATAACGAATGCGCTGTTGCTGAAAATGCTATAATTCTAGAAATATCTCGAAATTGCGGAAAAAAGACGTGAAATAAACTTTTTATTTATTTTGGATTTTTTGTATTTTTTACTTCACATGGACTTCTACAATTACTCGACAATTATTTATAACCATTTTCATGATATTTGGTAGATATTGAGAAAGTGGTTCTGCCAACTCAACGTTAAGTTAGCAAAGCCATCCTGTAGAAAAAAATTAAGGATTCGACAATTTTTTTTCTTTCACGGCAAATTCGGGACAGGTATTCGACAATTAATGCAATCGAAAAAAAGTCAATAACGAATGCGCTGTTGCCAAAACTGGGATAACTCCAGAAATATCTCGAACTCGCAAGAAAAAGACGTAAAATAAACTAAAAGGAATGGATTTTCTTTGTTTTTTTTTACTTTATATGGACTTCGACAATTATTTATAACCATTTTCATGATATTTGGTCGATATTGAGAAATTGGTTCTGCTAACTTAACGTTAAGTTAGCAAAATAAAATGTTTATGACAGTTGCAAATCATAACAGAAATTTTGCACTAGAGTTTCCGAGGAAAAAAGTTCTAATGTGAGAATTGCTGACTCAAATTATTGAATCAATTCTATTCAGTACCATACACAGTCCGTTCCGAGTACGATCCTGGCAGTCTCTAAAGGCGTTAAAAGGGAGCGTTGTTATGACAGTTTAACTAATAGGAGCTATATTGTGCGCAAACCAGACGATTCTGTTGGTTTACAAAGCTCCTTCTTATATTAGATACCTATTTGAACGGACTATACCTAATAGACGCAAATTTTTTCCAGATAACGTAACCATTAGATTATCAGAACCATATAAATTTCCAGCGAATTATGGAAAATAATTCCAATATTTCTATATTCGGACCATGGATGATTTATTTTTAACAGCTGACGTCAATTTTTTTCCTTGGATTCTTGAATACGAATGACGTTCTTCCTTGAAAAACGCATTCGTACCATCGAGGTCCGAGGAGGCAGAAGAAAGGAGGCAGATTATTCCTTTCTTAGTCCTTATTTCATATTATACTCATATTGAGGGTAACGCCTATGGCGAAATAAAATAAGTTGGTGTCTATTATTGATCTAACAACTTTTCAAAAATATGTCGATTAGTATGCGAGAACTGAGAAGCCAGATATTCCTACCTACATCATCTGGTCCCCACTTTGTCAATATTCAATCTATTACCTGCGATCCCATCGCCTCTCACTGCCAAACCTCCTATTCCATAGTCCGGAAAAGCAAACTAAACATGGTTCCCGTTTCAGATCCATACCATATCCTGAACTCGGCCTCGTCGCGATTGGTCGCCCAGGGCTCCGGGCAGATACAGCTGTGGCAGTTCTTGCTCGAGCTGCTCGGCGATTCGTCGAACGCCGCCTGCATCGCCTGGGAGGGCACCAATGGCGAATTCAAGCTCACCGATCCGGACGAGGTGGCCAGAAGGTGGGGAGAGCGGAAGTCGAAGCCGAACATGAATTACGACAAGCTGAGCAGGGCCCTAAGGTAAGATTGGAGAATGTTTTGTGTGTGGATTTAGGGGAATCGGAAACGGTTTAAGGGGAAACATACTAGACTGACCGATTGCTGGAATTTGTTGGCTGTTATCTGTCGCGAACCATATTACGAAGAATATTCATTGATGATATTGATTAATAAAAGTATCTTCCTACCTTTTTATTTTCTGATTTATTCAAATGTATATAATTTAAAAAACACACCTATCCATAGGAAACCGCTCGCAAAATCTATACATAGGTACTTCAGATATGTTTGATTTGTAAAATTTTATGATTCAAGACGCTATACCTATACAGGGTCTTTCCCGAGGAACCTCACCCATATTTATACGGGAAACTACTGAACGTATTTTCATGAAATTCAGCACTTATAAGTATTTCACGATGCTGATGAAATCTAAAATATTTTCAAGGCATGAGCACGTCCGGTTTTTCCGGAAATGACGTCAACTTCCGTTTTTCAAATTAAAACACCATTTTTTTATTGCAGAAATAGATTCCTTAGAAAATTTCAAGTTATTTTGATGTAACATTTTTCAGTTTTGGTTGGAAAATGCTCTCTGAGCGGGAAAATTCGAAAAAAAAATCGAAAATAGAGCTCCGCTGAAACAAGAATAAGGACATGATCCTCATTTTTGATAATACTGACTATGCATATATGACTCTTTTCCAGGTTTTTTTTTCGATATTTTGAAATGAATGATTACAATGGTTTCAACAGAAATTAAATTTAAAGGAAAACTCACGCATCAACCAACGGCTTGGATAGTATAATATTCGTACCTATAGCCTGATTCGCTAAGAAACTTTTTCCTCTTGTATTTTTCTCGTAAAATGCACCGTTTTAAAATAAAAAAAGTGAATGTAAATCATTACGTGTCGGGAAAGGGCAATTTATTTTATAACTCATGTACATTTTATTCTTTTATTTCAAAACGGTACTTATCTACAGTTTACGAAAAAAATATAAGAAATAAAAAGTATCTAAGCAATCAAGGCTATCCGAATTTAATCACATATATCCAAGTCCAACAAAATTGATACCAAGGGGTAGTCTTTACCAACCCCCTCCACTCATTCTAAAAATATGAAAAAATATCAAGAAAGTAGGTTTTCATAGGGTAAAACCCGGATAGATGCCCCACTTTTTGAAATTGCCTCATATTTTCGAAAATATCGATTTTATATGAATAATTTCTATAAAAGTATAGCTAGCCTTATTATTCGAGTTGAAATACTGTTAGTTTTTTCTGACCAAGCATTTGCAGATTTTACAGAATTTTGATTTTTGTGGAACACTTTTTTTTGGGGATAGATGCCCACAGGTATGTATAGTTGCCCCACCATTAAATTACTGAGAAGGATTGATGCCTACAGTCCGGGATAGATGCCCTTGACATTGTGTTATCCCAAAACCCAACCAAATTCAATGAAATCTCTTCTCGTTATGTCTGTTATATTCGTAATATATTATAAATAAGCGTACTTAATCAAATTTCAGAAGCGTTCATTAAATGAAAATATGAATTCTTTATATCATGAAATATTAGTTAGGTATCAACAAATAGGTATATGAATTTTTCATTGTTGTTATAAAATATTAAATAATAGGTTTCAACAGAAATAGCAATATGTACTCTTTCAAAAACAACGAAGAGAAGATCAGTCATATAGTGCTTTAAGTTTTCCACATCTTGAGCAGTAGTTCCTAAAGAGTGTACAGGTTTCATGAAGCCAGTTGTGACACCTTGTACACTGAATCCAGTCGGATTGAGACTTCGTGTTTTCATATTTCTCGAAACACTCTATGCAATAACATTCTTCTTTGTCTTTAGAGTTATTTGTTAATCCTTTCTATCATTTTTTATGGGCAATCCATTTGTTCCCTTTCCTTTGAATATGAAGCTAGGTGGTTTGTTTTCATCTTCGCTGTTAGAACTATGAATAATTTGGCTTTTTAGTGAAGCTCCTTTCCGTTTCACTTTTGAATTATTATTATTTTCCTTTTCACAGAAATCAGCTGTTTCCTCATCATAGCTATCACTAGAAGAATGATTATTATTTTGTTTAATATTTTCATTTTTTCTGTTTTTTTTTGTATTTAGTTCCTTTTTTTGTTATCTTGGGTTTTCTTTTTTCTTCCTTAGTTTCAGTCCTGTATTGCTTTTTCTTATTTTTTATTTGTTTCTCCTTTCTTTCAGCCACAACTTTCTTCTTTATATTATTAGAATTCAAAATATCTGCTGATTTTTTTATTCAGATTGGTACACAAACTAGGTATAACAGAACACTAAAAATATATAAAAGAATTAACACTCAGACTATACAGACTATACAGGGGTATAGGGTGTTTAGAGGGATAGATGCCCCTAAGGGCTTCTATACCTCGGAAAATCAGGGCAACTATCCTTTTTGATAGGGATAGATGCCTATGCATTTTTTTCACAAATTAAAAACAAAAAGGCAACTAGTCATACTTAGATGCACACTTAAAGAACCAGTGTATCGATATAATAAAAAATATAACGGAATTTATAACTACTTCAAAAGTTCTACAACGGCAAATACTAACTTTTGAAACGTTTATGTGTTTTCGAAGTTCGCTGCGGAGATAATCACATACACTTGCAAAACGCATCCTCACTGTACAATATTTCGTGACCAACTGAGGTCTAGGGTGTCAGTCGCTCATTCTTACACTATTAATTCCTAGTGGCAAGTTTGGGAAATTAGGTATTTTGAAAATGGGGCATCTATCCAACTGGGGCATCTATCCGGGTTTTACCCTACATTTTCGCCATCTTTGAACCGCGATATCTCCTTAACGTTCGAATTTCGATACAACGTTTATATAACAAACTATACCCTTTATTTTGAACAAAGAATCACCATTCAAAATCTTCAGCAGTAATTCAGAAACACCCTTTATATTTATACATATTTCTATGACTATTTCACTCATTCCATTTTTAGTGAGAAAGTAGTTGTCCATAGCAACGATCGTTTATCTCGATAAAACTTTCAAGCCGGCAATACTAACAAGTTGGTTTTCCAGCGATAAAATTTTTGACGTTTCTCAAATTCATTTATAGCTTCGGAAATGAATATCATAGAGAAAACAAACAAGGTTTAGGTAATCTATGATGAATATTGAATACTTACCTACTCATTTGCCCAATGTGACCGCATTACTGTTAGACACATTTTCTCGTGAAATAATCATGTCGAATACCTACCACTCGAGATGATAGTCCGGGTTCCGGTGGGACGAATTGCAAATCACATATTATGTATATTAATAAAGTTCTTTTACTTTCTGTAAAGCTTTATTTAGTGGAGTCTACCACAATTTTCCTCTGTGCAAATTTTTAAGTAGCGGCTTTTTTTCAGCAAACCTCTCGTAAGTCGACCATATTTTCAATTTTTTTAAATCATACATACCTACTCTTTGTTTGTAAAATGCAATCATGACAACAATCTGGGACAAATGAGAAAACATGATTGTTCGACAAAAATCGTGTTGCTTTGAGCGTGTCTACCAACATGAACATGACTGAAAATCGCATTTTTTTAAATGGCAGTGTAAAATATTCTTGGTATCAAGAACACCTCATAATCACAAATATATAAAGATGTCATTCTACCTGACGATTGGTGTGATACTTTTACTGGACACCATTCGTCTTGTTACAAAAAATTCAATGTGAGCCGCGAGGAAGTAGTATTTCTATTGTTTTTTTTCATTAGATTTGAATAAAAATGGCAGTAATCAATTCGAATTATACACTTACAATTAAAGTCAATAGTTTCATTTCAATAATAATCGAAGACAGATTCTGAAACAAAACCATATTTTTCAACAAGATTTTTTGCCCGACCACGGATTTGCCGCATTTTATAGGGGACAGTTGTTTTTTCTATGAAACGAATGTCTCTAACCCGTCAATTACACTCAGCCCACTTCCACGGCATGGAGCAGGGAAGTGAGCAGGGAAATGAGCATGGTGAGAATGTATCTAATCACCTCACTTCTACTGCCACTCGTGCTGCTACTCGCGTTGCCGGTCACTCCCTAAATTAGCGGTTTTTCGTGCGGCAGTCAAAGGACCGGCAGCGCAAGTGTCATGGAGTGATCACATTCTGCCCATTTACTGTCGTGCCTGCGTTGGTGTACAAACACAGTGGAAGCAGGTTTCTCGCTTACCGGTAGCCAGCGCCGATCTGCGCTATTTTCTCGCGCAGTGATTACGATAAAAGCGAGAAAAATAGTTCAAAACCCGCCAGTGTGGTGCTTAACTTCCACCAAATATGACGTCTTCTTCGGATGATGAATTCATTGCTTTAGATTCTGTCTTTACCAAATTAAAAAGAAAAAAAATTGTATACATACTCTTAATCTTGAAAGAAAGTTATATGGAGAATATTATCATTTATTTCAAAGTTTAAAAAATGATAATGAAAGATTCTTTCAATATGCTAGTATGACTCCATGGACTTTTAATTACATTTTGGAGAAAGTGAAATATCGGTTAGTCAAAAATTGGTGCAATCTACATAAGCGTATAAAAGCAGGAAAAGAACTAAATTTCAATTCCGATTAAAGCGAGAACGCTGGTAACCGTCGCGACCTGCTTTGACTGTGTACTGCTCAATATAAAAACATGTATTAATTTTTAAAGCTTATAAGCGCGAGTCGGCGCTGGCTATCGGCAAGCAGAAACCTGCTTCCACTGTGTTTGTACACTTGCGCACGTTGTCGTATCAATTGATTGAAATCCTTAATTGTTGCGAAAAATGTCGACGGAGTGGAGCAATGAAAAAATAATATCATTTCTAGAATACCTTGAGAGTGAAAGAGTGATATGGGATTCTTCTGATGAAAACCATAAACTTATGCACAAAGTGCACGATGGTTGGAAGGATGTTTGGAATTGAGGAATTAAAGTGAGAAAAAAGTCACTTAGGGCGACATTCAGACCTCTTCTGATGTCAGGATCAGGTGCAATTTCGTCGTCCGCCATTGCCAAAACTTGATCGCGAGAGAAATGTTTGAGCTGAGTGTAAATACCTGCCTTTCCATACTGCCGCAGAAGTATTCCGGGAAATATGTCTGGCAGTGCGAGTATAGCAGTGGAAGTGGCTGAGTGTAATTGAGGTATTAAACATAAATTCATTCGTGTCCGACGAATATTAATGAATTTAAGAACTCAAAAAAATCGACGATTTCCATTTGTCGGGCAAGAACAAGGCCACATATTTTTGGTCGGACAATTGCATTTTCATATTCATGTTAGTAGACACGCTCAAAGCCACACTATTTTTGTCGGACAATCATGTTTTCTCATTTCTCCCAGATTGTTTTCATGATTGCATTTTACAAAAAAGAGTATGTATGATTAAAAAAAATTGAGAATATGGTCGACTTACGAGAGGTTGTTGACTGAAAAAAAGCCGCGACTACAAAACTTTTCACATAGAGGAAAAATGTGGTAGACTATACCTAATGAAGCTATACATAAAGTAAGAAAACTTTATTAATAATTTGCAATTTGTCCCACCGGCACCTGGACTATGAGATTCAAGAAGGTAAAATTTTTCTCTTGTAATATCCAAGTTTTTTGCTTTTCGGCATCAATTGCCTATAGCAACAAACTTTCATATTACAGTCGAGAAATTTTGCCGGTAAAATTCCATCTCTAGTTGTATAACCCGTCAATTACACTCAGCCCACTTCCACGGCAGGAAGCAGGGAAGTGAGCAGGGAAATGAGCAGGGTGAGAATGTAATCACCTCACTTCTGCTGCCACTCGTGCTGCCGGTCACTCCCTAAATTAGCGGTCTTTCGTGCGGCAGTCAAAGGACCGGCAGCGCAAGTGGCAGGGAGTGATCACATTCTGCCCAATTATACTGTCGTGGCTGCGTTGCGTACGTTGTCGTATTAATTGATTAAAACTCGTTAATTGTTGCGAAAAATGTCGACTGAGTGGAGCAACGAAAAAATAATATCATTTCTAGAATACCTTGAGAGTGAAAGAGTGATATGGGATTCCTCTGATGAAAACCATAAACTTAAGCATAAAGTGCACGATGGTTGGAAGGATGTTTGGAATTGAGGAATTAAAGTGAGAAAAAAGTCACTTAGGGCTACATTCAGACCTCTTCTGAAGTCTGTATCAGGTGCAATTTCGTCGTCCGCCATCGATAAAAACTTGATGAAACTTGATTGAGAAATGTTTGAGCTGAGTGTAAATACTCACTACCTTTCCATACTGCCGCAGAAGTATTCCGGGAAATATTTCTGGCATATGACTATAAATTATTTTGAATATCGGTAACGCCATCAAGTTTGAATATGTTATTCGGCTGTAGAAAGAAGGTTGAGAGCGTTGAGACCCTCTCGATTGAAAACGAGATGAAATAATTGAATCCACATAGTGGAATTTCATTCAAAATGATTCATTGGAAAATCTGAATAGATTTCATTATTTGAAAACCTCTTGACACAATTTTTCAGTAAATCACAGTACCAACCTAATCTATCATTAGTTTTATAACAAAGGTAGGTATAGGTATATCTATCGACTCGACTTGTCGGGGGGACCCTCTTCTAGGATATATATACGTATAATAACTCAACAACGAATCAGAATTTGTGAAAACACTCAGTCAAAGCTTGTTTCTACTAGCAATCCCCTGGAGAGGGTTGCAACCACATCAGGAATTCGAATAGGGAAAGTGGGTATTGTTGTTGCACAAATGTTTGCATGGATTCAAATTTGTATGAACCTGCCGTTTGTGTTCTTACAAGTGAATATTCACAAAGTTACAGAGTTTTTATCGAATTATGGTACCTATACCGATAAAACTAAATGAAACAGAGATGTTCTAATCGATCGAATAATTTTTATGGAAAGAAAAATATTTTTAACAAACAGTATGAGTAAAAATTTGCCGCAAATGCTCAAAGTGCTCACCATTTGATTGCATGCAGCGATACAATCGTTCTTCAAAGTTATTTCGTACATGCTGTAGGTATAGCATTTCAGGGGTATAATGTTACGACATTCTGTCACAATTTGTGCTCTAAGGTAGTCTAATTCTGCAACTCTGGTTTTATGAACTTGTGATTTCAAGTGGCCCCAGAGAAAATAATCAAACGGTGTTCGATCCGGCGAGCGCGTAGGCCACTGGGCCCCTTCGGCCTATACAACGTCCAGGAAACCTACCATTCAGGTTCTGTCTCACCTGAGCTGAAAAGTGCGGCGGAGCACCATCCTGCTGAAAGCGTAACTCTTCTTTGGAAAGGCTTTGATCTGCCTCCAAAGCTTATTCGGTGATTAAAAGAGCAATTGCGTTTTCGAGTAAATCCAGAACACTGGACCAATCAAGTGATCTCCCAAAATACCCATCCATCGGACGTTGATGACTTTTTGTGGGTGTTGAGAATGTTGCTCCCTAAAGAGGTGTGGACTTTCATCGGACCAAAACCTACAATTATGTTTGATGATGTTTCCGTTAAGAAAAAAGGTGCATGCATCCGAAAAACACACGCTGTACAAAGATACAGGGTTTGCAATAATTTCTTGCGAAATTATTTGGCAAAATTCCATTCTCCGATCACCAGTATAGAATTAAAAATTAATATTTAATAAGTTTCATTGAAAATGAAATGAAAGAGATTAAAAAAGCAACAGTTAATACACTGTGTGAGGATGCGAAATTACATATGATGTTTCAAATTGAAGACATGCAATTTACATAAATGGATTAGAGATAATTCCACAACAATCAATGCCAGCCATATACATCGATTCTAAACATAAAACAAAATAAAATGCATCCCTATAAAATAATACCTAACTAAAGGTGCGCTTGGAAGACGATTTTGATAGAACTTATTTTTGTGAACAACAAAACAAATGTTGAATAGCAATATTATCCAATAAGTATACGTTTTTGTTTTCTCTCAACGTCTCAACGGCCATGCTAAGCGTCAAAATCATTGCTACTGGTCTACACGCAATTACCTCAAAAGGTTAATGTTTGAGCAATTTCCGAAACTTTATCATAGTCCCATTTTCCATTGAGGACCATTTACATGGCGATAATTACTTAGCCCTACTCTAAATGATGTCTCTTCAACTTTGGCGAATTGATATCCTGATCAAGAAAATCCTCGGAATACGATATGATTCCAACAGGATGGAACACCACCCTAATACCAACGCAATATTCGGTAGTACCTCGTCGCAATATTTCCCCTTTAATCAGCCTTTAATTTGAATTTCCTATACCGGCCACTCACGAAGACTCAGTTTCGGGCATTTTATGGGACTTTCAGCACCCGGCATCGCATGAATGCTCGAAATGAGTCTCCGTGGTTAGTCAAGGCGAACACGTGGGCTCATAAAATGCTCATCTTCATGATTTGGCCGCATAAAAGATCGAAGAACGCTATAGCGATTGGATCCTGAGATGCTGGAAGAAATTTTTATTTGAGGTTCGAAGTTTGCCTAGGCGTTCACGGGAACGCTTTGGACATTAACTCCATTAACATGTTTAATTTGTTCGCTACATTTTGTATTAGGTATACATTTTAATTTCTGATGTTTCACCAAATTTCGCTAATTTGATTATTATTCTTTATATTTTCCCAATAAACTTGAAAATAGAGCATTCAAACGATGTATAACACAAGCACATATTTCCTATTTGAATAATTGGGGGTGGAGTCGGTACCTGAGTTTAAAAATGTACAGGGTGGCTAGATTTCGATGGTTTAGTACTATAAATCTCTTAAACTATAAGAGATAGAGAAAAAGTAATATACATGTCATATTCTTTTTTCTCGAGAAACAGAAATTGCTCAAAAACCCCAAGTTGCTACGGCGTCTAGTTTAAGAGCTACAGGGTGATTTTGGTGGTCGATTTTTATAATTGACTTTAACTTCCATATTGAAGGATCTACGCTCTCGAAATGAACACTTCTTAGGGGCACTTTTTTATAGCTTTTCAGCGGTGCTATTGGCTTTTTTTATCTGCTCAAATTTCGGAGCTATAACAACAAATTTTCAAATGGAAACCATAATGGTGATATTTCTAAATTGATCTTTCTTCAACTATTTCAAAAATATATATCATGTTATAACAGATAACAGAATTGGACTAGTAGAGATCTAGTTTCCGAAGCACACCACCAGGTGGCACCACCACAGGAAGACAATGCATTACCGGTTTCTGGCTCTTTGGCCGTCATCAGATGCATGTAGCCTTATCCTGAGATGAGAACCAACTGAAACGGCAGAACTTATATTACTCCCTAGCAAGAACTATTGAGTACAGTTTTGTACAGTAGTTCCACGTAGGGGGCAAATGTCTACGCTTTATCCCGGAGGTTACCTCAAAAACTAGATCTCTACGTACATTCATTTTTCCCATTCGGAGTTTCGCAAGTACTTATATGAAGTCTCATGCACTTACCGAGGGAAGTCGAATACGCCCGGTTCATACGGTTAAGGGGCCCGCAATTATTAATCATGTTATGTTCCGAGTTCACTATACAGGGTGTTTGGTAATTCGACGTGAACCTTGGAAAGGGATTTACTTGACGTCATTTGCAGTGAATTGCGTCGAGTAAAGCATGGTCCGCAAATCTATGGTTACGAAGATATGGCGATTTTTCAACTTTTTTGAAATTTTCTGCTTCGTTATCGAAAATACTTGATTTTGTAGAAACTACTCGACTCTAAATGTTCAATGAATATTTTTTTCAAAGCTGAGGAGATGGTCCTTTTTTCTTGCGAAAAAGTATTCACTAAAAATTCAGATAACCCGAGATATACAGGGTCATGAATGGCTGCACCTGTTTTCCTCATAAAATCTTGATAAATCAATTGAGAATTACTCGAAAAAAGTATTATGAACTTGTTGTGCAAATGTGAGGAAAAACTTCCATGTTTCATCAGCTTTCCCAAAAGGTACATATGTCAATAATTCCTTCATGCAATCAACAAATATGGCCGGAAAACCAAGCATACAACAGACTTTTTCGGGTCATTTAGTGATCGAACCATGGCCCGCTTACGGCTTACGAATCACGCCGAGTGAAATAAAGGATAATAGGAGATCTGAATGACTCGAAAAAGTCTGTTGTCTGCTTGGTTTTCCGGACAAATTTTTGGATTTCATGAAGGAATTATTGACATATGTACCTTTTTGGAAAGCTGATGAAACAGGGAAGTTTTTCTTGACATTTATACACCAAGTTCATAATACTTTTTTCAAGTAATTCTCAATTGTTTCATCAAGATTTAATGAGGAAAACAGGTGCAGCCATTTATGACCCTGTATATCTCGGGTTATCTGAATTTTTAGTGAATACTTTTTCGCAAGAAATGAGGACCATCTCCTCAGCTTTGAAAAAAATATTCATTGGATATTGAGAGTCGAGTAGTTCTCACAAAATCAATTGTTTTCTATAACCAAGCAAAAAATTTCAAAAAAGTTGAAAAATCGCGATATCTTCGTAACCATAGATTTTCGGACAATTCACTGCAAATGACGTCTAGTATATCCCTTTTCAAGGTTCATGTCGAATTACCAAACACCCTGTATATCGAAAATTTCGAAAAATCACTTTTCGTTCAACAAAATCCAAGCAGGCTTTGATTCACTTATTCGTTCAAAACTGAGGCGGTCATAGAATTTCATGTCTTATTGATTTCCACTTGTCAAATTCAATTCAGTTTCATCATTGCTGTATTGTCTGGCGCTTCTAAAGTTCATAGAATTCGATATCTCAAAATTATTGTAGGGAAAAGAGGTTAACCGTATTATGCGTGACAGCTCTTCCTTAACTTTCGCTAATTATTTCCTAATTATTGGGTATTCTTAATTTTAGCTACCAAAATTCTATACTAACTCAGTGTCGTGAGTCTAGAAATAGTAGGGTAAGTTCATTTCTTGGATTTTCTTAAATTTCAAAAACCGGTAGAGTGAGCACGTGGTAAATACCACAGTTTTCATGGATTGGAACTCAGGGGATCCTTTGGGTCCCCCTGGGGATAACTCCCCAAACTCTATTTCTTGTCCCCAGACTCCTCTCTCTCCCAGAGTTCTCTCTCACCTTACTCCAAAATCTCAAAAAACTTTCAATTCACTTCTGATTGATCATCCAGAAGAACCTCATCTCTCAATAGCAGATATCGCAATACTCTCTAGGGAGATTAGCTGTGTCAAAGACATTTTTCAAGATAATGCTGAACTACTTGGAGAGGCTACAAATGTTTCCCAGGTAATCTCTTCTCCGTTAACAGAATAATCCTGAAAAAAAGAAAATTGCCCACACATACTCCTTAACTGATTGTGGCCCCTTTCTGGTAATAGTGGAATCTCAAAAGAAAGGTAATATTGGCAACCTGCATCCAATGAATTTCGGTAAGGAGCTAGACAAACATAAGGTACCGGGAGTGAAAGACGTCAGCAAAAAAGGTAAAAAAAGAATTTCAGTAGAGTTCTCCACCTCTGTTTTTGCTAACAAATTTCTTACTGAAAATCCTTTCATGGGTGACCCCAACATTGATGTCTTCATTCCCTCACGTATGGTCTCAAGCAGAGGTGTGAAAAAGGATGCTGGATCCGATATTACCGAAGAAGACATGTCCCACGTAAACTCCAGAATAAGTCTGTATCGAAATTTTTGTCCATGTTATAAAAATAAAACAATTTATCAGGAATTTGGACTTTAATGTTTTTTGTTAAATTTCTTCAATTCATCACCAACGTTTCGGATCCAGTTGATCCATTATCAAGGCTAAAAAGTAACGAAGTACAATAAAATTGTAGAATCAGCCCAGGCGAGCAAGATAATTCGAGGTAGGTTCTTGTTCTTGCTCGCCTGGGCTGATTCTACAATTTTATTGTACTTCGTTACTTTTTAGCCTTGATAATGGATCAACTGGATCCGAAACGTTGGTGATGAATTGAAGAAATTTAACAAAAAACATTAAAGTCCAATAAATAATAAGGATCATTGGAGCACGCCAATTGAAGAGGAGAGTCACCAAAGATGGTGTGATCTCCTATGTCCCATCTAATTCCTGGGTACTCACCTCCCATGGTAAGATCCTGCCTGACAAAATCGGTATTTTTGGTGTTATCAGAAATGTCTCACTATATGTGGGCCCTGTCATACAATGCTACAAGCTACAACTGCCTTAGGTATGGTCACACCATGACCGACTGCAACTCCCCGGTTGATTCAAAAAAATGTCTTAACTGTGGTGAGAAACATACCGAAATAAATTGTCATGATAAATCGAATCCCAAATTTATCTTCTGCTCAGGTTACCATGCCTCTAGGGACCGAAAATGCCCTGAGTATGAAAGACAGAAACAAATAAATAATCTCATAGCATTGGAAAACATTTCGTACTTTGAGGCTGTGGAGCTAGTTCCAAAATCATATGACACAGTAAATTCTTCTGATAATGAACCAATTAACCCGGTCTCTCGACAAAACTCTTTTCCCTCCCTAGTTCCTCAGGCTAATAGGTATAGCTCCCCTCAGGAGGCAACTCTTATTTTTGTTCATAACAGAAATTCCTTGCTCCAATCCAATCAATTGAGAAACCATACTAATGCGTCAACATTAAAAAAGAGAAAATTACCATCATCCCCAGGTTATAACAGGAAAGCTCACAATGAACAGCTCCTCCATCTGTCTCTTCCACTCTCTCCAATTCCTGCTTCCGGTTCTTCCTTTAGACAAAACCCTTCAATTTCTAATAGCCTATCTGACGATGTATTAATCGAAATGATTTCCCAGCTAGTTTTGGGTAACAATAACCCTGAGTTTGTTAAGAGCCTTATGACCTTTTTGAAGAATAATCAACCTACACATACTTCGTTCCCTAGCATTCCTCATGGGTTCTCATTCTAGGAATAGAAATGGAATAACTCTTGACCAGTTCCTCTTAACTAATGATCTTTGCCTCCTTAATGAGGGTTCTAGCACTAGAGTCACCACCCCAGATAAGTCTAGCTCACTTGATGTTACTCTTTGCTCCCCAGATATAAGATTTAACGCCTTCTGGGAGGTTCTCCCGGATCCGGGTAGTAGTGATCACTACCCAACCATGACTAACATTGTGAACCTCAATTTGTCGGAGACCCCACATAATTTCTTCTCGACTTCCAAATACAATGTTAAGGAGGACAATTGGATGTTGTTTCAGGAATTGATTGCCCGAGAGGTTGAATGCCGGGACATACAAAATCTTGGTGATGTTCAAGAAATTATTGTTACTGCAGCTGATCAATACATCCCTCTCAGAAAACATAATGGAAACCAGTCCAAATTTCGTGTCCCTTGGTGGGATGACGAGCTGAGAACTATTATGAAAAATAGGTCAGAGGCCTATAGAAATTTTCGCCATATGCCTACAACAGAAAATTATCTGAATGCTAAAAACCAACAAGCTATTGCCAAGAGGAGGATAAAAGAAAAGAAAAAAGCATCATTCAGAGAATTCTGCGAAAACTTGTCTGTAAAGGATAGAAGAAATCTATGGAGGAACGTTAGAAGATTCCGCTCAGGTGTTTCCCCTAATTTGTCAAGACGTCCCCCCCCATCTTGTGGTAGGGAAATCCTTTCTAGACTCTGCCCCCCTCCTCATCCAGCTATACACAGCTGTGACCGAGCCCCTCTGGGCGTTAATGATTCAACCCCAAATAACCGTTCCTTTTTGTTCCCGTCGTTCACTTTGAGTCAATTGTCCAAGATTATACACAAGAAAAAAAATCTACACCAGGCAAAGATTCGATTACATAGATTAAATATAATTCATCAAAACGTCCAATGCCTAAGAAATAAGATCGATTGTATGGAGGTCGTCCTGGATGGAAGGAATATGGATGTAGTTTGCCTATCAGAGCACTGGATGCGTGAAGAAGAAATCCGAGCAATTAAAATCGACGGCTATGAACTATGCGCAGCATACTGCAGAAAACAACTTAAAAATGGAGGAGTGGCAATTTTCTGCAAGGAAAATCTGAATGTGAATGTCACTGATATGTCCCATCTTCTATCTCAATCTCGAGAGCAAGTGCTTGAAGTATGTGGCATTAAGCTAACTTTGGCGTCTGGTGAGCAGATTAAAGTAATAAACGTATATAGGTCTCCCATTCTGGGAAACATTAGGACATTTTTTTCAGAATTAGATTCTATATTAAATAAACTATGTTTTGATGATTGTAAGATTGTCCTTTGTGGCGATCTTAACATAAATTTCTTGGAAAATACTGTATTCAAATATGAACTTCTTGATATACTAACATCCTATAACATCAGAGTTTTGATACAAGAGTATACTAGATTCAGTAATGAAAAAAATAGTTGCATAGACTATATTTGTACTAATATATCTAATGATAATGTTTTCGGTACTAAGGTATGTGCAAATGGTATCTCTGATCATACATCTCAGGAGATATCACTTTGTTTTGTTGGTAACACAGATCTTGAAACTTATGCACCATCTAGAGTTTTCAACACAGAAAACTATAATAATTTCCATGGTTTGCTTTCTGGGGAAGCATGGTTGGATGTGTATGGGGCGCACTCTATTAATGCGGCATTCAATAATTTCATAAATTTGTTATCATTCTACGTCGAGTCTTCTTTTCCTATTCAAAGAGTAACTTTACGACGAAAGGTAGATGATAAACGATGGGTTACGACTGGCATCAGAACATCCTCGAAAAATTTGAAGAAACTATATCTTTTAGCCCGAAATACTCAACTCGAAGAGAATATAACTTACTTTAAAAAATATAAAAAGATATATAGACGAGTACTTGCAGAAGCAAAAAAATTGCAAAATATAGAAGATTTTCATAATTCTATCAACAAATCCAAAGCAGTTTGGAAAATAATAAGGAAAAATACATCCACGTCAAGAAAAACAAAGAGTGAAAAGTCACCATCACTCCTTATTCATGATAGTCTCACTGATGATCCTGAAATTGTAGCTAATCATTTCAATGATTACCTCATAAATTTACCGACAGAAATAAATGGAAAAATTCCTAATTCGAAAAAGCAGGCGAAACCGCCTTATGGGGGAAAGGTTCCTGTGTCAATGTTTGTTACACCTGTCTCTGAGAGTGAAATATATAACAGCATACTCGGTCTGAAAAACTCTCATTCACAAGGTGTTGATAATATTTCTTCAAATTTGATCAAAAGTGCTGCTGTTTGGCTTACGCCCATATTAGCTCATCTAATCAACATGTCATTGCAGGAGGGTATATTTCCTGATGCTCTCAAGGTTGCCCGCGTTAAAATGCTATTCAAAAAAGGTGATCAAACAGCTGCTGAGAATTATAGACCAATATCACTACTGTCATCAATTTCTAAAATTATAGAGCGAGCAATATTTGATAGAATACTTTCTTTTCTCAATAAACATAATCTGTTGTCGAATTGTCAACATGGCTTCAGACAAAAAAAGTCAACGCAGTCAGCCATAATGGCTTTTATTACTAAACTCTATGAGAGTATCGAAGATCGGGAAAAGTGTTTAGCTATTTTTATGGACCTGAGTAAAGCCTTCGATTTGGTATCACATGAGATACTTTTGAGAAAGATGGTCTCTTTAGGGTTGAGGGGTCAAATAAATAGATTGATAGAGTCCTATTTGTCAGGACGAATACAATTTGTGGAAATCAATGGTGTGCGATCATCTCTCGCTAATGTAACTTGCGGTGTTCCGCAGGGATCGATACTTGGTCCACTGCTCTTTCTTGTATTCATTAATGATCTGCCGGATGTTTTGGATGATCCATCAAGTTTGGTGATGTTTGCTGATGACAATACCCTTCTGTGCACTGGAAAATCAGTGTGGGAAGCTCTTGTAGTCGCACAGGAGAGGATGTTGCAGCTTTCGGACTGGTTTGCAGGGAACAAACTTTTCCTGAACATTAATAAAACTGTATTCATCGGCTTTGCATTGCAGAGCACGAGTGACCATAAGAACAGGAGCCTTTTGATGCGAATCAATTCAAGATCGGTCGAACAAGCTGACTTTACAAAGTTTCTGGGTGTCACTATTGATTCAAACCTTAACTGGTGGGAACACATTAGTGGTCTGTGCTCTCAGTTATCGTCTGTATGTTATGCCCTGCTGAGGCTTAGACATCTTACTAATGAGAGTGTGTGCATGTCATATTACTTCAGCCACTTCGTTTCCAGGGTGAGGTATGGAATATTGTTTTGGGGTTCATCTTCCTATATTGAAAGAGTGTTCAAACTGCAAAAGAAAGCAGTCAGATCTATTTGCGGTGTATCTATCAGAACCTCCTGTAGACCACTGTTTAAGAAACTTAAAATCCTAACTTTAGCTTCTACCTATATATTTGAAATATTGAAATATGTCAAAGAACACATTAATGAATTTTTACCTTTGAATTTCAATCATGAATACTATACAAGACAATCTCATGACCTGTTAGTTCCATTCCACAGGCTAACCCGATATGAAAAATCTTATAAATATATGGGAATTAGATTATATAATGCACTTCCAATCGAATTAAGACGCATAGATTGTAAAGTATTGTTTAATAAATCTGTAAAACATTTTTTGCTTACAAATTGCTACTATTCTGTTGATGAATATCTTAAGCGTAAATGCTAGTAAATATATCATTTCGTATTACTGACATATCCTATACCAAATGTATTTGCTTTGTGAATATGTGGTTTTTGTGGATAAATATATATTATTATTATTATACAATGCTGAAATATCTCCCCATTCAAGCTGAGGAAGCTCTTTTAAAGATCCTCAACGGGTTCAGGCCAATCCCATTATCCCCTCCTCCCTTAAAGAAACTATGGTAGTGCTCATATGTGAGCCTGGAAAACCTCCTGCTTGCTCAAAATTTTTGAATCTCTCATGGCCACTAGACTGGAGATAATCTATAAAACAATCGCTCTGTCATCTCAATATGGTTTCCGCAAGGGCAAATCTGGTACTGATGCACTGTTTGCCTTGACAGCCCCTATCTACTCTGCGTTTGTGAAGGATGAGTTTTCCTTTGTTGTTTTCCTAGACATCAAGCAAGCCTATGATTCTGTCAACTTTAACATCTTGAGACCTATTCTGGTGGAGGAGGGTATTCCTCTCCAGGTTGTCAGAGCACTGGAAAGTTTCATAGTTTCATGATTTAAAGTACTGATTGGTCCAGAAATATCATATCTAGGCCTGGCCCAAGGTTCCCCCAACAGTTGTGTTCTTTTCAATTTTTTGTCAAGGGCCTTACCTCTTTCTTGAACCTCCCAGGAGTTGAGCAAATGATACCGCAATAGTCTCTTCTGGAAAATCCTTTAAGAAGGTTTTTGATAATATGTCCCAGGCATCAGCGCAGGTTGAGGAGTGGACTCAAGGTAGAGTCTTTTCAATATCTGCAGAAAAATCCAAAGCTATGTGCTTTCATAAAAAAACCCTTATTAACCTTCCTGCCCTGAAAATCTTTGGTGATCTCCACAAGATACCTGACATTTCAAGCCAACCTGGACTGGTCTAATCACATCGAAAATATGTGTTCAAAAGCAATAAGGAATATGAACGTTATCGTCGTTATGAAGGCTCTGTGGCGTACCTGGTGGGGTTCCCACCCCCAAACCTTGTTAACCATGTACAAAGGAATAATCCTCCCTTTTCTTGATTATGGTTCCATGATTTTGGGCAGATGCACCAAATCTGCTCTTGCTCGACTTGACAGAGTCCAATATGCTACCATCCGGGTGACTCTGGGATACATGACGTCAACCCCCTTCTATACTTTGCTAGCAGAAAGTAGAGAACTTCCGCTGTCCTATCGTCGCTCCTGGGTGGCTGTTAAATTCCTATCGAAGTTAGCCAGATCATCTCCCAACCCTCTCCTCACGAAAATTTCTCAGTTTGCATCTTGGCCCCATGCGTGGGGCAGTAGATCTGTTCCTTCCATTATGGAGGCCGTCGGTATGCTTCCGGAGGCCGACTTCTTTTTTTGGTCTTCCAAACTTTCTTGTTTTGGTCTCCCCTTATCAGTCCACTACTTTGCTGTTCCCTTCTTCTCCTCGAACTTGAGTAAGTCAGACCTGGACAATTCTGCCCTATTTGTTGAGATGCAATGAAAAATTCCCCCATTACTCGTGGATTTTTACTGACGCCTCAAAATCAAGGGATAACGTTGGTATTGCAGTATATAACCCTGGACGTGTTTCCTTCATCAGGGAGAGGGCTCCTTCCTTTTTCTCTATCTCGTCTGCTGAGCTTTTTGCAATTGATAAAGCCCTGTCTATGATGTCTATGGTTCTGGTGATTACTGATTCCAGGAGTGCCCTTGAAAAAATCAAGAATTGGCTTCCCCACTCCCAAAATGACTACATCATCCTCTCCATTCGATATAAAATCTACCTCCTCTCTTGTTCCAACCGGCAAATAAAATTCGTCTGGATTCCCAGCCACACAAACATCAAAGGCAATGAGAGTGCTGATAGCTTGGCTAAAGAAGGCAGTCAATTGCCTCACCCCTCCTCTATTAAAGGTGATATAAAAGAATTTTGGCCTAAACTCAAACGTAACATATGGGAAAAGTGGAAGGAAGAGTGGAGACAGACGTCCCTTCATAGAGGTCATCTGTATTCAGTGATGATAAACTCCACCAAATTTAATCAAGGTCCATGGTTTCGCTCAGTTGATCTCCCTAGAGGTAATGTCACAACTATTGACAGACTAAGGGCTAACCATTGCTCCTCCCCTGCACATTTATTCAAAATTCAGGTCAGGGATGATGACAAGTGTTTATGTGGAGAGAGAGAAGACTTGCAACATTTTTTTTGCATGCTCTCTTAGTGAGCATAAAAGTAAACTCCTATATGATGACATTGCAGAGCTATCCCTCAATTATTCTTTCCCCCTGAATGTTCAGGATTTGATATTTTGCGACAATATTTTAGTTTACAGATCACTACGGTTTTTCAAATTCATGTGGATATAAACTTTAATAGGACCAATTCTGTAAACAACTGTTAAATTTTAAAGCATGGTTAAAAATTAAACTATCCGCTAACTTCATTTCACTATTCTGTATGCTTCATTAGCTTTGAAATATTAACGGAAGACGCTTAATTTTAGCCGATATATGTTAAAGTTTTTTAACGTGCCTTTAATTTTTAACCAGTTCTTATAGAATTGACCCTAATGTCAGTGAAGTTTAACTACTAACACCTCCAATACCCTTTCAGTCCCATATTGTGGTGTTTTGTGTTACCTTTCCTGTCCGGGAGCTAGAAGAAACCCACTAAATAAAATTATATGACCAGGATAGTATATCTTGGCAATGAGATGTTCAATGTGTAGATGTCCCCGCTGCCAAGCACAATAAAAGAAGAAGAAGAAGAAATTATTGTAGACTGCCAAATTGATTCAGGAAATAGAAGCGTTTATTAAATACTCAGATGATTTGATGATGACAATAACACAAAGTTTTATGTAACTCGTTGAAACCGGTAATGAAAAAAAATCTCCTTCAAGGAAAAATATAGGTTTATTTGAAAAAAATAATATTCACAACAAATGTTGGATTGAATTGAATTTGACAAGTTAAAATAAATAAGACATGAAATTCTATGACCGCCTCAGTTCTGAAGGAAGAGAATCAAAGCCTGCTGGGATTTTGTTGACCGAAAAGTGTTTCTTTCAAAATTCTCGATATACAGGGTTATCATAACAATCCGTGCATTAGACGTTTCTCGGCTTCTATGAGGAAAAGATTTCTGAAAATTGGCACACGGCCGTTTTTCAAAGGGGGAAATCATACTGAAATATTTTCATCGAAATCGCACCATCATCAGCTTTGGTAATTCAAATGGAACTTTTTCTCTATCTCTCATAGAAGCATAGAACCCTTAAATGCATATTGTTGCTTTTCGGCAACACGACACTCCTAAGCATTTCAAGCTCACACTATAGTGAATATCGAATTATTGCATAATGTATCCGTTCTGCAACGAACCAATCATCAATAAGCCGCAAGTATCTGTTGGTAATTGGCGTTGATAATAGTTTAGTTTTGAGATTTCCCACTTCGGATGCAACCACAGAGTAACATATTTATATAAACTTTTTTATAGATCCTAGTTTATTTGAATAATGTATAGGAAGTGTGGTGTAGGATAATGTCCTAATAAAAATAATAATTGTTTCAATCTATTCCACATGTATATCTATATATATAAAAGAAAGATGTTGGTTACACCATTTATAACTAGAGATCGGATGGACTGTTTGTTATGAAACTTCATTTATGGAATCGTCTTCGGTCTGGTTATTATAAAATACAATAAAACTTCGAGAAAATTTATGAAAGTTTTACTTATGCAGGAAATGCTTTTCCTTTTTTTGAATAAGGCCTCTAGGTGTCGCTACCGTTGATGCGTAGTCACTGTACGTAGTCGTAGGTTGATATTACCGCTGTTAGATGGCGATATGTGATTCGCATAGAACTCATGGTAACATGGAAGTCTATTGCCACATCAAAAAGCGGGTAAACTTATCTCAAGTTGGTGGAACAGTGAATTTTTACCGAAAGATCAAGTATCTGATTTTGACGATCAGTTTCAAACGTGAGTTGGCCATCTTCATCTTTTTTCTTTATTTTTGAAATGCTTTCGAATTTCTGTTTGGGTAATAGATATATTTACGGAAATAACTGAATCCAAAATTGCCCATAATTAGTAATTGACATATTATATTCGTGTTTCTGTTCGCACAGAGGCAGTATTGTAAGCGTCAATAATTTTGAAACGTTTGCTCATCGGGCTTTCACTTATGATATACAATAATGTTTCATGGGTTGCCTAATCTGATCTGGTCGAATGCACCGAAAAAAAATCCTATACTGGATATCAGAAATTCATATATCCCGTATATGAATTTCTGATACTCGGTGGGACAAATAAACGCTTTCTTAACAATATCTGAAGCAGGATACTTGATTCGAATATACAGAAGCTACTGAATGCTAGTGAACAATTGGATTGTATTCAATATCCTGGCTCACTATCCTAAACCATTTAGGATTATTGTTTTAAGTTGACGGTCATATAAAGTCAGGTGAATGTTTCTATTCACTCTCAGATTATCCAGCAGATTGTTTCTATAGGCATGCCATTTAAAATTAAATGACTGGTTTTATAGCCTTCGAAATTCTGTTCAATAAATTTGAGTTACCATCCAGTTTGGTACCAGACGCCAGTGGTATAACCTTAAACAACTGATTTGTTCAGTTCACCTGAACCAGGCTAATTAACCTAGGTAATCCGTAAAATTGGCTTAGATGAACAATAGATTAAATATAGGTATACCCAGTGGCGACGCTAGGGAGGGGCCAGGGGGGCCCGGGCCCCCCTAAAATTCTGCTGCCCCCCCCCTAAAATGACCATGGTGAAAATTGAGTTCTATCAGAATTTTTTTCCTTCCCGTGATGTTTAGTAGGTAGATATACTATATAATAATTATGTAACTGAATGTCTTTAGGGATCTACATATATATCTAATATTAGTGAGTTATTATTCTTACTTAGAAACAAATCATATTATTCATATGAGCTGGTAAAAATAAAACATGTAGGTACCTACTGTAATATTTCTATATTATGTCATCTATGTATATTACAAATAACAGACTGATAATAAAATATAAAATACAACAAGATAATTATAAATTCATTTCTGAAAATTCAGGGTGTCCCAAGTTCGAGTGCCTTTTAGACGTTTCTGGAGAACTGGACATATTTGAAATCTGAAAATTGGAATTATAATATCGTACGAAATTCTCTACTAAGCTAAAATACCTATTTTTAAAGCCTGAGCACTTCCGATTATACAGGGAGAGAGAATAAATTTGTTCAAAAAAATTTTATTCAATTTTTTCTTCTCTGATATAATTGAGTATTCAATTCTGAATACACTTCTATTAAAACCATTGTATTTTTTTAATAACTTTTCAAAATATTGACAAAATACTGGAAAAAAGTCAAATATTCTTAGTTAGTTTTAGCTTCTATTTTCTTATTCTCAACATCCTGAGCGTGAACCGTTCTCATAACATCAAAGTAGAAGAATGTGGAAAGGTTATGCATCTTTTAAATTACATAAATATTATCACAGGGTGTTTCAAATTTTGTGTCGAAAACTGTGATCGAAAATAGGCCATAACTTCTGTTTTTCAAATTAGAGCCCCATTTTTTTTATTGTGCTGGATTCTTCATAGAAAAATGATAGTACTCGGACTTTTTTTCATTTTTTAAAATTTTTCTTATTACAGTATTATCATTAATTTTATCACCAGAATCCAATGCAATCATAAAAAATAGGGTTCTTATTTGAAAAACAGAAGTTATGGCCAATTTTCGATCACAGTGTTCGACACTAAAATTTGAAACACCCTGTGAGGATGTTTCTGAATTTTGAAAGATGCATGACCTTTCCACATTCTTCTGCTTTTATGTTATGAGAACAGCTCACGCTCAGGATGTTGAGAATAAGAAAAATGGACCTAATACTGACCACAAATATTTGACCTTTTTCCAGTTTTTTCTCGATATTTTGAAGATTTATTGAAAAAGTACAATGATTTTAACAGAAATGTATTCAGGATGGAATACTCAAGCATGTCAGAGAAGGAAAAATAGAAAAAAAATTTTTGGACAAATTTATTTTCGCTCCCTGTATAGCCGGAAGTGCTCAGGTTCTAAAAATATTTTAGCTCAGTAGAGAATTCCGAAAATTATCACAATCCAAATTTTGAGATTTCAAATATGTCCAGTTCTCCAGAAACGTCTAATAGACACTCGAACTTGGGACTGTATAACAAATAAATATAAATTCTTTTCGTACAAGTAAATTGGTTTTTGCATAGGGAAAAAACAATGAAAACCCATGACTCTATCCAATTAGGCGACCAGTAGTTCAATTAGGTAGGTAGTTTAGAAGACAGTGACAAATTTCTTTCCATTGCTATGATTGAAAATTTTTAAAGGCTTATGAGAAAAGAGCTCTGAATGTGAAATTAAACGAACAACATTCGTAGGAGACACTTCAAAACTACTGTAGTGTTGAGAAAATGTCGACTTCATATCAGAAATAATAAAACAAACTTCTTTGAAGTCATTAACTAAAAGTTTTTTTATTATTGAAAAACTAGAAATCGGAGTGCCTTCAACATGTAACACTTGATCGACTTTATAAGTCGTTTTATAAACAGTCACTTTATTCAAAATGAAAGATTGAGAAAATCTTGTTTGTATCAAGTCAGAGTGATCAAGCATATCAATATTAGGAAACATGTCAAGAATACTAGACTTAACAGAATTGTGATTGAACTCAACTACAATTTCAAATCTATTTTTGGATGAAAGCTGTTCAGCCATTTGGAGTTGGTGTTTTATTGCCAATGTCTTAACAATATTTCTTCTTGAAGCAACTACATTTGCTGACAGTTTGCTTTGTCTATGCTTAGATTCAAATCTAAAAGATGATAAATAATTGACAGGTCCAATTCTTTGTAAAATTTTCGGATAATGAATCAAATGGTGATGTTTGGGCTTGAGATGTTCACCAATGAAAAGTTTCAAATACAACTCATGATGTTGAGTAATAAAGGTTGCTAACAAATTACAATCCGAATCTGATATAGTTTCTGACAAAATAATGGACAACATTTTTCTGAGCAAAATATAAATTGCCCAATATTCATTAGATTCCGGAATATAATGTCCGATCAATAAACCAAGGAATAAAATCAATGTTCTACATTCAGAAGCACTCAACTTTAAATGTTTTTTCCTGATTTGTTCCTTACTGAACAAAGGAGGTATGTTTGAAACATTATCACCGATTTTGCCAGATTGTATTTCAAGATTTAAAGTGTCAACACTGAAAAAATTGTCAACAAATATGAATTGATTAACATTATGGTACCTTGACCATAAACGACCCTTTGGTGCTTTCTTAGGGCTTGATTCGGTTTTCCTTTTGTAAGGAATGTAATAAATTTCCTTCCTTTCGTTTGGGAACAATTTTGTGATTTCTACTGAGGCCTCCTCAAACATCCACATTTCTTTTGAAACACTAGAAAAGAGAAAAATGTTATTTGTATTAATTACTCAACTACTTATTATAAAAACAGCTACTGAGCAGTTAGAAAAAATGATTCTTACTTGTCCACATGCTCTAGCTGTAGAAATCTATTCACAATTTCTTTCACCAATTTTCTTCTTGGCAAATTATTTTTGTGACCCAAGTTATTTTTAAAAGATAGAACAAAACGTCCATCAACAGATGATTTGAGGAAAGCCTCTAATCCCTGAAAGCAGTCCTTATTGTAGAAAGCAATTAGAATATAGAACTCATACATTGACTGGAATTATGAGTAACCATAGTTTGAGTAATTTGTGAATTATACAATTTCAACAAACCTGTGGAAATAGACGACTAGATTTAAGGGTTTTTGTTGGAATAGGCTCCAATGTTTCTGGAGAAAAGTCTATTTTTCTTCTTTTTGCTAGAGTTCCCAGATTATTCTCTTGAACATCAGAGGATTCATTGAATAATTTCTCAATTTCTGATCCTGGGGAGAACTCTATTGACATAGACTGGTAAGATGACGTTGAAGGTGTTTCTGCTGTTATGGTTGAGAAACTTCCAATATGTGTATGATTAACCTGTAAGTAATAGAAAGAAAAAATTTTTTACACCTAATTTTACAAGATTTATGAATTGAATTTATACAGAGTAATCTTTAGGCTTGCAGGTTTTTTTTTTACTAAAAGGGAATATTTTTCTACACTTTCATTCGTTTACTTGGATATTCTGTTTTTGTTGACATGAAAAATTAAAATTTTAATTCGAACAAAATGAGTGTGGGTGCCTATCTACACATTTTATTCGGTAATTAGTAATAGCAGCTATTTTTTAAAATTATTTTCAAACTTAAGACAAAATCCCCCCATTTTTCATCAAATTACATAATAATTAAATTGAAATTCATCACTGCAAAGTGACAATAAATTAATGATCAATGGAAAATTTGTGTTCGTAAAAAAACTCATCATCTCATTACAATTAAAATAACTTACTTCAGGAATTTCCAAGTTCGAAAGGTACTCTTGGTACTTTTTTTTGAATATTAGTCGAGGGCCTATTTTTGGAATTAATACCGATATTGTATCTTCATCCAACATTTTGAACGAAGTTTCATCTATTCCTTCATCTGAAAAGTGCAGCAATGAGTAAATTTTTGTGAACATCTATTTTGAATGAAATTTTCAAATTTGATGTGAAGAAGTTAATTTCAATTATTCAGTACCCACAAAAAATTATAATTCACTTTTTCTGTGAGTAAAACCGTGAAACTCACTATAAAAATAAGTGATTCAATTTGTTCGATTCAAACAAAACATATATTCAAAATTCAAAAAATGTGGTAATAATAACTTGACCGTTTACCTACTTCACATCACACCAACGCGTACTGCGGAGTGCAGGAGCGGTAATGGAAACGAAACAGTGCATTGCAGGAAGTGGAAAGTTTTTCTTTTAACATTAATTAAAGTGGTGAAGTATGTGGTAACCTTTTTTTCATTTTATCATAATAATTATTAACAGTCAGAATTTACATCCTATAAGTTAATTTGATATCAAAGTGCTTGAGAAAAAAAGATCGCCGGTAACGTAAAAATGTTTGTTTTCTGGTCAATAAAATAAGAAATCGATACCAAAAAGAATACACTGCTTCCTTCAGTTCGTTCCAGTTCTCGCTCCAACAGTACCGCTCTGTTGGGGGGGATGGGGGGATCCTTCAGCTTCAGATGGCGTGATGGGCGTGGTTTGAAAAGACCTTGATTCCCATTTCCCGCGCGTTTTTTTGGCGTTTTTGAAATAAGCTAATAGTTTGAACATATTATCTGAAAGAATTTCAAAATTTTCTGCAGGAACTATATAAGAGAAATTATTGTTTTCTCCGATGTACCAGAATACCAGATATCTTGATATCTAGAACTGCAGTATGCAAAATCAGCCTCGTGTAACTATACCGATTGTCGCCATAAGCCGCATGATTTTGAATTGTTCAATTTGCACTCTAATTTGGAAATATTTGATTAAATTTCCAAACTTCAAACTATCTGGGAATCAAATCTCAGAAGAAACCTTTTTTTTTGATGCACTACCTATAGATGTTATACAAAAATGAATAAAAATTTCATACTAACCTTTAAAACGTTGAATTATGTCATCAGTGAGCCCAAAACTAATAAGGAGTGTATCGAAATCCATATTATCACTTTATGATCACACACAATCACACTGATTTTACTTGACTAAAAAGGAGGGAAATCGACATACGCGAGAATCCACAATGCACCGCAGCGATCCAAGTCTTACGATCAATTAGGGGTAAAGGGCGATCGAATTCGCATCCCGAATGAATCGGGATCATTCGCACTTTCTTCGTGAATCTCCGATGGAAAAGCAGAGGAAAGGTCTTCTAAGTTAAATATGCGGCTGTTTCCAACTAACACCCAAATTGTTCTAGTTTATAGGCTAGGTGTATAAGGGGAATCTGCAATTTTCAGTAGGCTCCGGAGTATAACTTTAAAAACCCGTACTATTGTGGTTATAAGGCGTTTGTATGAAATTATAATAGAGGTTACTGAAGCTAAATGATCACTTTTAGAAAGATTTGGTTTTTAATCAGTATTGTATGGGTGTTCAGAGTCAACATGCTTTCATCTACACTTGATCGGATTTTCAGATACTGCGTATATGAAAAAGAGCAGAAGGACGGTCATATAAACTCATTTTTTTCAGTGTGACCATCAATAAATTTGAATGAGTTCAACATAATTCACAGTGTTGATAATTTTGCCGTGTCGATCGTACTATCGACATTTTAACATCTCGATTTGTCTTCTAACGATCTTGATATCGTCAACTAAATTGAACAAATTGAAGAGAGATTGACAGCTCATATCCATGGAATAATGAGAATCGCGCTGCTACACCAACTAAGATGTTTACCCATTGTTTTGAGCTTAGCAGCATAGCTAAGATGTCTTAAATAATGGTGTGACCACTGATTAGATTTTGAGAATATAAGAAAAGTTTTGTTCTTGCCACTTCAGGTTGGGCTATTAACAAATGACTGATGTTTTAATTCTGGTCGACGGGCTGTGTTAATAGTCGATAGTTCATTAAAGGAATAATTTTTGTTCACATTCTTGACATTTTGATTCATATAAGAGGAAAGGTACCTATAATATGGATTATACTCCTGCTATTCACAGTCACATGAGGTACTGCAAAAAGAGAACTGTACAACAATAAAAAACAAAAAGTTATATGTTCAAGTTCAGCTTAAATAAAGAGAATTCTTTCCATGTGAATTACAAAATTATTAAAATTTTGTATATTTTGAACTTTAATTTTGCCTAATTTTTTTCCTGCTTGAAAAAAAGCAATGGTAAGTTTATACAACTTTTAAGTATAATTCAGGCGGTACAAAGTTCGCCGAGCCAGCTAGTATTTGAATATATACAGTTAATGTATGATATGGTGCCGTTTGACTACAAACCCATTTGTTTCAAAACAGAGGTCAAAATGAAATAATAAATTTTTTTCATTATTTTTCCCTGTATGAGATCGAATTGATCTTCAAGTTTTCAATTCATTTTTTTCAAAACAAAAAAATCATGTAGTACTAAACCATCGAAATCTGGCCACCCTGTACAGTAATTAATTTAGTATCTTGTGATACTGAATTTATTCCATTTGGCTCTTCGTCACTGTATATTTAGTAACTAGCTGGCCCGGCGAACTTTGTTTCGCCTAAATTATACTGGTGATTACGCATTGTCAAACCCACCGTTAAAGTTGTATAAACTCTTGCTATTGCAATTTTTTCAAGCAGGAGATAAATTAAAGTTCATACTTCATACTTTCGATCATAACCTCACAATTTCATGTGAAATGTTTCTGAAGCTTTATTTCGTTTACTTCAAGCCCTGGATATATTTTTCGACTCCTATTCATATTTTAGAATTGATCTGAAAATATTTAAGTGACTTATTTTTATCCTCGACATCTATTTTTTTTTTGTCTTTCGAAATATATATAACCTCTACATTTCTGGCAATTTTGGAATTTTCAGTTAACGCATGCGTACAACTCAATCCTTACCAAAAATTTGGCTTCGCTCTGTGACTGTGAATAGCAGGAGTATAAGTCATTGAACCTTTCCTCAGAACTAATATGTATCAAAATGTCAAGAATATGAACAAAAATTATTGCTTGAAAGAACTATCGACTATGAACACAGCCCGTTCAGCAGAATAAATAAAAAAGGTTGAATAACTAATGAAAATCAGTCATAATTTGTGAATAGCGCTACCTGAAGTGGAAAACACCAAACTTTTCTTATATTCTCAATTTTGGCTAATCAAAATCTAATCAGTGCTCAGTGCTCACATCAATATTTTAGACATCTTAGCGTTGCTGCTCAGCTCAAAATAATGGGTAGGTAAACATCTCAGTTGGTGGAGCAGCGAGATTTCCATGTTTCCATGGAATGAGCTGTCACACAGAACATGTTAAATAAAAAGTTAAATGGAAAATTCCAGTATATGTTATTTCATGTAATTGAAAAAATCTAAAAGGTTGAAAACATGTATTTTCAAACATTATCAATCACATACATACAATGATTACCTAAAAGTTTGACCAAATTTTATAGGTGAATTCATTACTGTCGAAAAAACGGCAAATAACCAAGAATTTTAGGGTTCAATTTGGTTGACTCGTTAGAAGATGTTCAAATGAAATCGATAGCATGATCGAAACGACAGAGTGAATAAAGCAAGAAAATAATTATCAACACTGCCGGTTGTGTTGAACTCACATTCAAATTTATTGATGGTCGAATGCCATTAAATTAGGCAACCCATGAAACATCATTGTCTATCGTTAGTGGTAGCCCGATAAGCAAACGTTTCAAAATTATTGCCTCTTACAATACTGTCTCTGTGCAAACAGAAAAACAAAAACAATAATATGTCAATTACTAATTATTACCCGAACAGAGATCAAAAAACATTTCGAAAATAAAGAGAGAAGATGAAGATGGGCAACTCACAACTGAAACTGATCGTTAAACTACGATTCACTTGATATTTCGGTCAAAATTCACTGTTCCACCAACTTGAGATGTTTAACCACTTTTTGATCTGGTAATGTTCCATGTTACTATAAATTCAATGCAAATTACACAGCCACGCCATCTAATACCAGTAATAACAGATAAAGTACCTGCGAATAAGTCATCAACTGTAGCGACACCTAGTGGCCTTATGCAAAAGAAGGAAAAGCATTTCGATTTTTTCGGAGTTTTATTGTATTTTATAATAACCAGACCGTAGACGAATCCATAAATGAAGTTTCATAACAAACAGTCCATCTGATCTCAAGTTATAAATGGTGTAACCAACATCTTCCTTTTATATATATATAGAAGATGTTACATCATTACGTAGGTACAAGCAAATAGTGCCGGAGTAGTGGCGTGAATTTCTTCATGAAATTCAACCAAAATATAATCATTTTCATGGCCCCAATTTCATTTCAATCATTTCTCTTTCCAGGTACTATTACGACAAGAACATAATGTCCAAAGTCCACGGCAAACGATACGCATACAAATTCGATTTCCATGGTCTGATGGCCGCCTGTCAAACCCAGGGCCAAGGTCAGACAGACGTCATGCCTACCTACCACAAGTACCAGCAACACCAGAACGACTTGGGTGCGGCCCTGTACAACTCAGCCCCCCCAGCGCCTCCCAAACTACCGAGCATTCTTCCCCCAACCTCGCAGCATTCGCAAAGCGGATTTTTCTCACCTCCCAGCTACTGGCCCTACTCTCACGGCAGTTTCGACCCAAGGGGCCCTTTTACATAATCCGGACCTGAGTCGGGACTTAGGCGCGAATTTTTACAGTATCCTACAACTGGTTGCACAGGAATTTGTCAAGAGAGTAGGGGAAATATGCTTTTTATGATGGAGAACTTGATAAAGGTTGATATGAAAAGAGTGTAAGATGAAAACTTTCAATGAATTCTTTGATAGAAATCAAAATGAATGGGTTCATGTAGTGCAATATCGAAATCAAGAAATTGGTGACTGCATGTCACCAATTTGTTACCAAATAGAAAATTTACTGAAAGATTGGGTGTACAGAATGGAGAACTGTGATGCCAGCCATGGTCAAAGTTGTATTTCGCAAATAAATTTCATAAAACAACCGTTAGCTGAATAAAGGTTCAACCGTAGAAGCATAGAAATCTTGCAGTTACAACTCCTAAGTGATAATCGTGACCAAAATTTGTAGATCAAATTGGCATTGAGGTGATGCGTTTACGGGGTTCGACACAGGCACTGTGTCGAATCGCTTCTGTCGCCACAGCATTATAATCGTTGTATTTGGCCTAGTTCCTGAATTATCCGCAATATTTCACGGTCAGGGCGCTATTGCAGTAATGAAAAAATTGTGCGACCCCTTTCGAGAGAAATGAAAAGTAAAACAAAAACTCAGATTTTCGGTAGACAAGAAAGTCTCAAACAAAATATAACCAGTGAGAACTGCAAGAACCATATTAATCTAAAGTTCAACCATTGAAATATATTGAGGCGTTTTTTTATAGACGTTTCAAATTTTATTTCCACAATGGAATCGTTTCGAGCATTGGCTGGCGAAATGCTTTATAGGGTTTCATTTTGAAGACTTGGTCTTGAATTTTGTAGTGTTTACCAAATTTCATAAGCATTCTATTAGATTCTCCAGGCAGTCGAATACTGAACGTTAAATTAGCTATAAATAGAATCTTGCACTCTTCTCATAATACCTTCATTTTCGCCAGAGGCATCCGTGCACCAGTTGTAGGGAAGTTTCGGAAAACTCAAGGAAGAAAATCATCCTCGGCGATTTTTTATAGTGAGGGTGCTGCAGAAAAATCTGAGTGTTGAATTTTTATTGTTACGAACGATGGTTTTGTTTGAATGTCGTTTTAGGCATTTTATTCGAGTTATCAGTAATAATGAATTATATGTGTATTTTTGAGTAATAAGTTAATGATGTTCATTTCGGAAATAGCCATGAAATGTGCAAATATCTTTGAATAAGTACCTACCTACTTTGTTCTCAAAATCATTCGTAACTTGTCTGTAAATTTATTATGTTAGTGCTTCTACGCTGATTGTTGAATTTTGTCTTCACCATGTACACTTTCGAAGTTATCATTGAAATTATCATTCAATCAATTCTATTCTATACAGGCTGTCCCAAGATGTTCCAAACAGCCAATATCTCGGTTCTCAGACAAAGTAGAAAGTTCAAACAGAAAGTTTTTCAAATAGCATGAAAAGCTCTACCAGAATCCGTCGTTAAAATCCTGTTTCTAATTACCACCCCTGAAAAAACTACCCCCAGATATTTTGAATGGCACCCTTATATTTTTCTTACTCTAAACGATTTCTTAGTGAAAGTAGAAATATGTTAGAACAATTTTTCATCATTTTACATAAATTCAACCCTCAAAAAAATAATTATAATTTCATTATTTTGTTCTATACTCTATAATTATTTTATACTCAAAAGGTTGCCAATGGGCACCGAAAACAATGCCAGTTTTCGAAATAAAATAAGTTGTCAGTTCAACTAAATTGTTGCACCTGTTTCACATGCCGACATATTCATTAGGGGTATAAGTGAAAGACATTTTCAATATTTGTAAAACAGGTACAAGGTACAACAATTCAGTTGAATTGACAACTTATTTTATTTCGAAAACTGGCAGTGTACAGAGTACAGAATAATCATAGAATATAGAACATAGACATAGGAATGGACTGGGAAAAATGGCGAATGTGCCGGAAATAATAATTATTTTTTTGAGGGTTGAATTCATGTAAAATGATGAAAAATTGTTTTAACATATTTCTTCTTTCACTAAGAAATCGTTAAGAGTGAGAAAAATATAAGGGAGCCATTTGAAAAAAATATCTGGAGGTAGTTTTTTCAGTGGTGGTATTTAGAAACAGAATTTTAACGATGGATGGTAGAGTTTTTGATGGCATTTGAAAAACATTTTGTTAGAACTTTCTACCTTGTCTGAGAGCCAGGATATTGGATGTTTGGAACATCTTGGGACACCCTGTATAGGCTGTACCGCAAATTTTACAACAATATTTGGCCACAGACTCTCGTGACAAAATTAGGCCTCAAGAGTTTTATGATATGCAAAATCTCTATTTGGTCGAAAGACCCCCTTAAAAAAACACTTTCTACCGGGCCAGAATATCTATAGAACTACTGAATTTAACCGTGTATTTGAATTTCTCGTGCGAATCTAATTTGGTTGAAAAAATTTTTGGTTCGTGCAATTTTTTCATGGAACGCAAGGTTCTGGAGGAAAATCTAAAAATGTCATTGACAAGTAGAATTCCAAATGCGTTCAATCACAATGTCAGATTTTTCTCAAGAATCTCGCGAGATGGATTTACGGTTTAACTATTTTCGTGGAAATACGCAATTGATGTTTGGTGGTTCCAAAAATATTGTGGCCAGTAAAAAGTGCCTCAAAGGAGTCACTCGCCAATTTAGGTAGCACTATGAAACTCACATTTTACATGATTGAAAATTTAGGTATCTCTGATGATTAATAATATAGCAGAAGTAGGTACTTATTCATAGATTTCCTTAGTATAAATAATAATAATCGATATTTTTTGGAACACGATTTTTATTGTATAAAGTTATACTTACTCTTTCCTTTTCTAGGAACGTGTGAATTTACTGTTTTGTTTTAGATTTTTGTTAATAAAAATATAAGAAAGTCTGAATGTTCATTGGTATCATAAGAATCCCCCATTCAATTGAATTAAAATAATTGAATTTATCGCATCAGGGCAGGGCACTTCTGATCTTTTTGGAGATTGTATTTTTTTTATCATGCTTGTTCCTTTTCTGTCTGAACAGAGCAGAAAATTGAGTATAAGGTCAACTAACTCCTTTATTAACAAAACAAGCAACTATTAAAATAGAGTAGAAAAATTGGCCAAAATTATGATAGTGAAATACTGATTTTAGAAGAAGCAAGATTCAGAACACAAGATATAACATCTACAATATCAAAATATTGCATTTAATTTTTCTTTTCTCAGAAAGTATTCGTCGCAGGTAAAAAACTCAAGAAACCATTCTCATTGTGAATTATATGGGAATAACGAAAATAATTTAAAATTCGATAGAATCGGATAGAAGTCTGTACGGACGCCATTGGTGAAAATTGAACATCATTTTGTATAGGAAAAAATGTGTCTTAATGCGTACTCATAACCTACCAAAATTTAAAAAAAATCGGGTACAGTGTAGAAAATTATTTCATAAAACCAATTTTTATAAATTTCAACAGAAAACGTGCGTCAGGGACCTATGTCCATGGGAACTTTATATCATAAAATCATCTGAGGATTAAGATCCCGAATTTACGGTCCCTTAGTCTGAAACACCCTGTATACTCTCCTGGGGCCATGAGTTTCATGCTTAATTTCCCCGAAGTATATTTCATTTTTCATTATAGTTGGGTGCAAGAACATACTTTCTCAATTCATCAACCAACATTGACCATGTGGACATAAAAACATACTATGCAACCTGCACCGTAGCTATAGCCGATTCAAAAACCTGAAGCTTAACTTCAGTGACCTGGCTCAGTGGTAAGAGCATTGGATTAGGACCCGGTAGTTCAATCCCGAGCTAGGAAAGAAATTTTCTAGTCTCGGTGGGGGCCACCATTTCACTGTTGTGTCCAAACTTAACAGTGCTGTGTCTAAGGTGGCGTAAGCGCACAGTAACAAAGCTTACACAAAACATAACTGTTTCTCCGAACTCGTACAAGTTACAAGCTTCGAAGCTTGTAGTTTCAGAGGGGTCTCCTCAGGAGACCTAGGAGTAATCAGTATAAACAATATATCATCATCATAGATTGTATTCGACTGTGTTTGAGTGTTTCAGGAATGGAGGGTATTTGTAGCAGAACAACGCATCCTAGAATGAGGCAATAACAACCATCATGTGGTTAATCAGTCTAGTCAAGATGACCTCCAAGATTTGGATGTGCAATGAGTGTTCATCACACCTCCACAACTGATAATTTGCAAGAATTATCTGCAAATGCTCAATCTTCAGGTGATCATTGTCCGGGAAGCATTGAAATTGTTATTGCCCAGGCCCTCAATTCCCTTTTTGTACCCGTTGTAGAGGAACTGAAGTTCGAGATGTCAAAGCTACGGGATGAAGTTTCAAAACTCAGTAACGAAAATTCTGAACTCCCAAAATGTATCAACGGTTCTGACCTCAAAATGCAGACTGCAGTGTTGAGACACTCGAAGCCAATCAGAAATTTTTCTGATCTATGTTTATTTAAACATAGATGCATAGAATACCTGGTGTAGCGACTGCTTACTAAAAATCGTGACTAAAATTTGTAGATCAAAACGGCACTCTAGATTTTAGTACTGGTGCTACTTCCGGAATAATCCGCAATATTTTGCGGCCGTGAAAATGCAGGGCAAATACTCAGATTTTCCATCGATAAGAAAGTCTGAAACAAAATCTAATCAGTGCCAACACCAGGAATTTTATGCATCTACAATCTAAGTACATATAAATAAACGTACAAAAGTACCTCAAGAGTCATAGAATCTGTCAAAACTCATCAGCAAAAAGAGACAATCTCAGATCAGAAAGACCAGAAACTCGAGTTATTAATTATTCTCAACCAAGAAGACACATGGAAACACAGAAAATGAATTTACTATCGTAAGAAATAGAAAACCAAAAAAAAATTGACAGAAGTATTGTAGGAAGCAGTAAACCCGAGGCAATGTCAATCAGGCCCGGATCTACGATTTTTTCTGACCGGGGCAAAAATTCATGATGGCGCCCACCTCCCTTCCCCTATTTCTGGTAATATATGAATTCATAAAAAATAACAAAAATAAATAATACAAATGAATAATAAAAATAAAAACTAATAATAAGAAAAATATCACAAGGATGAATTTTTTTCTTCACAGCTTAACGCGGCAGGAACGCAACTATCAGCTCAGCTCCTCGAAAGCAGTTCTGTTTTCTATAGCTGAGATCGAGAGACCAGAGAGACGTTCCTGAGTTATGGACGAACGCAAATATTTCTTTTTTATTTTCAATTTGTTGAAACTGCGTTCACATCTTTCAGACGTGGTAGGTAATGTGCAGTATATTCTTAAAGCTATACTGACATTAGGGATGGCTTCTTGCAGATCTTGCCTGTGGAGAATTTGTAGCAGGTCTAATGAAGTCGATCTTTCACTAATTTCAGGAATCAGCTCTTTGAAAACCGCTAGTTCCTAACAGAAATCAACTGCATTTAAGTCTCTTATTTTGGCGCCAAGAGGGTCCCATTTTTCTGCAGATCCTCTTTTTGCATGTTTAAAAGGGTATGGCTGTTGAGGAATGCGAAATTCGTATGCAGACTCTTTGCGCTTTCTTCTCATTTTCTGATTTCTGACGATAATCTGCCGAAAACATCCTTAATTTCCTTCGAGAATAAACCAACTAGATCTAGCGTTCTTGACTCATCGTCGCACATTTCGTCGACCTGCCTTTTCTTCTTGGAAACACGTTCATTTCTAAGAACTGACTCCACAACCAATTCTTCTGAAAGAAGTGTAGCTTCTGGGATCAAGTTTCCAATAGGTTTTTCTATCATTCCTTGTAAGATCTGCACAAGGCCTTGCATCAACGATAATGAACGTGAAATAATTATATCCTCTTTCTGAATTTCCACGTTGTTCCTATCCATCTTTAGCAGAATATTATCCCAGATTGTTCAGGATGAATCTAAAATCCATCAGGCATGAAGCAAATGGTCAGCTTCATACTTGGATGCTGATACTTGTGAGGATTCTTTGATTTCTTCCCCTGCCTTCACAACTCCCGGTAAATTATTGAGCAAGGCATTAACAGCTTGATGTTCAGCCCACCATCTTGTTTGGCAGTTCCTTTCAAATTTGTTGGCCTCCTTGATCTCATTAATAATGTTATTCCGAAATTTGATGGCCATCAAATCGATAATTTCATGTTGTAAAGTTTTGGACAGATAGGATGTTTGCCCTTCTTCAAGGTGGTCTAGATGGCACTTCAGAGTATTAAATAATAATATTTTTTTCCGAGATAATAAAAAAATTTTTTTTAACCTCTGATGGTTGTTTTTGGCGCCCCCTTAAGCTGGCGCCCAGGGCAAGCGCCCCGCTTGCCCCCCTCTAGATCCGGGCCTGATGTCAATAAAATGAGCCCTTATGTAAAAATATGTGCATGTCTGTGAATTGGATCCCACATTGAAACCTGAAATTTGGATTTAACATCTCCAAAACAACAGTTTCAACGTAATAATATGTGAGAAAGTAGAGTCGAAAAGAACTCGCGAATTTTCGTCTTTCAAGATAACAGTAGATACCTGCACAGAATTTCGAAGAAATCAAGAATCCAAGCCTGTGGCCTGAAGTTAGTAAAATAATTTTTTTTATTCCAACTCAGCAGGAGAAAATCTTTAGATCTAAGACAAAATGTGTAATTGCACATCAAAATGTTCGATCATTGAGAATTTGCATTTTTAGGTTCAGCAATTTGTAAATATGTAATCACAACGCAAGCTTTATAGATGTCACAGAGCATTTGCAGAGTACTGCAGGAATTGACGCATTTGATGTCATGACTGCGGTTTTAAATTTGGATCTAAATACTGTAGACCGATTTACTCATGGTGGATGCGCAATTTACTTCAAAATTGAAATTTGTACAAGGAACATCTTGATCTGGTAAACTGTAGCATTCCTTACGTTTTTGAGTGTTCTGCTATAGAAACAAATATTGATAATAAAAATTATGTGATCATTCCTAGATACCTATCGATCTTATTAATACATACCGCCGATCGATGTGTTATAAATCAGTTCGTTGAAAAAATCCACCTTCTTTTGAAGAAGCTAACGGATGCTAATGGTCAATACATAATAACTAGCAATTTCAACATAACTATTATTACCAATAATGGCAATAATCATGGATCCCAAAAATTTGTATCCATTCTGGGGAGCTTCAAAGCAAAGCTTACACTAAATGAACATGAGTGAGTAACATCTAGCTCCTCCACTTGTATCGATAATTTCATAATCAATTTGGCCAACTGCGACTTTTCTATTAGCCCATCGTATACAGGGTGATTCACGGTGGATGGCACATTAGACGTTTCTGGTGAACCAGATATCGGATGGGTTTGAAAATTTGCATGAGTGCATTATTGGATATTCTCTATCCAACTAAAATATTATCGTCCATGCGGTGTTGCCACTCCTATTAGAAAGTAGTAGCAACTTTGCTTTTTCAAATGGAACACCTGGTATATTATATCATTCTTGGAATGTCCAACAACTTCCCGACAAATTTTCTTCACATTTCCCTATACCCATCTGTTGCCGTTTTCGAAATATTAATTAATTCCAATTTTTTTCACCGAAAATCATGACCTATCAAAATGCTGATAACTTCGGGTTGAGGGACACTATGGCATTGAAATTTGCTTTGGAGTTACACCGCGTTTACATTAGTCAAGTGAGTTGATCAAGTCAGTTGGAATTCAAGTGACTTGAAAGCGAATTGAATGTGTAAACCCCCCATAATGGCACGTTTACATGAGTCAAGTGAGTTGATCAAGTCAGTTGAATAGACGAGTCCCTTCATGCTGGCCAACTGTTTTAAATTGCCTGAAAATCACTTCCCTTTTTTTCGCAATGATTCAACTCTTACCTGAAAGCTTTACACCGCGTTTACATTAGTCAAGTGAGTTGATCAAGTCAGTTGAATTGAAAGCGAATTGAATGTGTAAACCCCCCAATTCGTTTCACTCGATCGGCTGAATTGAACGACTTCTAAGTTGAAGCACGGTCAACTTTGTGGAAGTCACTTGAATTCAACTGACTTGATCAACTCACTTGACTAATGTAAACGCGCCATTAGGTGATACATGAATGCCTCCAACACATCAGTCTGATCTACGTTAATTCAATACTGGGTGGTAAAAGATACAGTCTTTTCGTGAAAAAGTGACTGAAAGTTGTTTGTTTCAAATGGAACGGCTTGTATATTATTGGAAATTCACAAAGCTAAAGAAATTTTTACATATGTATCATGCCTGTACCTAACTAGTCAAATTTCGGACTTCGACATTTATTTGTCAAAATGTCCCATCAGAATAGTATACTCATTCGGAATTTGGTAGGCAGGCCATGATTACTATCTGATAGTACCTTGTGACATTCTCCTAATAATAAAGGCACCAAGAAACTTGAGAGTCAAACTATTTATATGAATAATTATTAAAGAGTAGAACAATCATGTCGAATATTTCTACACTCAGAAAAACAAATATTCACCACTACGAAATTTCGAATGTATGTAAGAAATATCTGTTTCAGTATACGTCCCAACAAATATAATATAATAGATTACTCCAAAGAAACGATTTCTTCATATAGATAGCATGTATGTGAATACAAATAACCAGATTTAGGGAATATGAAAGATTTCTTAACTGTTATTGAATTATTGTTGATATTAAAATTGATCAATTAGGAATTAATGATTTGAAATTCATGGATACATAGTATTCTTTATAGTTAAGAAATCAAATATTCGTCGTGATTATCTCATGTTAAACAGTTAATAAGTTTTTTAATATTAAACAAACAGCATTATTATTTGTAATATACCTAGTACTCTTAACTGTTATGTATCATTAGCTAGTTGTTCATAAGATACTTATTAGGGGTGAAATAAAAATCTATTATGATGTGAACAAAATATATTCATTGAAATGTCAAAAACATCATGTCATCATGTACATAACAAAAAACAAAATACTGGGTGGAAGGCCCTGGACCAGGACTGGGAGGTTCCGGCACATCTTCTGACGAAAAGAATAGGTCACTGTTAGCTGATTGGTTGGTCCTGAAAAGAATTAACATGAGTTGAAATTTGGTACCACCAATTTGAAACAACATAAAATTTCAGTATTAAAAAAGCCCGTCTATATTTTCAGAGTTTTTCGGATAAGAGGCTCGACAACAGATATTTTCATTTTGTACAGCCTTGAGAAAGGTTATGAAAATGATCGATAGTTCGGATGTATAAAACAAATTACTGATCTTTAGACCTGACAATTCCCACCAAATTTCACTTTATAAATAATCACGTTCAATATCTCCTAGTTTCCAATAAATCGTGAATATGCATAGTAATATCCTTCGAACGTTGTCTAAAAACGATTGATTAATGATTAATTCTTATATTGAACTGTTGTGAATGAATGGTATTTAGAAAATTTGTGGAGAAAAAACAATTTTTGTAGGTCTTTAGTGAAAAAGAAATGAAAATTCAATATTGAATCAAATAAAAGTAAACTGAAATTGGCTCGAAAAGCGTCAACCAAAGGGATATCTTGTGGTTTCATCATAACCCCACAAATAACGAATGTCTCCATTTCGTTGAAAATATAATGGAAAGCACGACTAGATTAAATCTAATAAATTAATTAAAAACTATAGCTCACCTTTTTATGAGGATTTATAATGAACTGTATAATCAGCAGGTATACCGGCAACACATTCACAGAACTCACTACACAACAAACAGGCACAGACTCGTCAACTGACTGTTCCGCGTCTTTGTCAGCCGAACGACAGCGGAAACGAACGAAGTGGACGGGTTAAATATCCTTTATTTATTGTTAAAATATCACTTTCTGGTTAAAAAACATAATTTACCAATGAAATTATCTCTGCATTCTATACCTTCTATTCAAATTATTCACCACTAAACTGTACAATATCTTGGATAGCAAGAAATAACTATTTGAATACCAAAATGAAATATTGATGGTAAATATCTTAACATATAAAGAATATGAGCAAAAGAAACGGTTTTCTTATATTTAATATTCTGTAAAATCAATAAGTAGTAAAAATTTTTAAATGATAAGTTCTGTTGTTAATTATAAATGAATAATGGACTAAGAAATTGGAAAGTTTAATATAAATAATGATTTTTCTCAGTGTAAGTAGGTTCGAATCGCTGGCCTTTCACTTCCAAGTACTTGCGGATGTTTCGTCGTAGCAGATCGTATTTCTTTGAAAACCAAATCTTCAAATGCTTGAGTAATCCTTTCCAACAATTCATCTTTCGAATGCACGGGTGTTTTGTAAACTTTTGGTTTCAACATTCCCCACAGATAAAAATCTAATGGACTAAGATCGGGTAATCTTGCTGGCCAATTCCATGGTCCCAAGCGCCTTATCCACCGATCGTCAAAAAGTCTCTCCAGTTAATAAAAATAAACAAATTCATGAGCACTTCTTTTGAATAGTTTTCTTCCATCGTTTCGAGGGTATTTGCAACTTATGAAATGACGAAAATGTCGAAATTCAAGTTTCTTGGTGCCTTTATTATTAGGAGAATGTCACAAGGTACTATACTATGGAATAGTAATCATGGCCTGCCTACCAAATACCGAATAGGAATATTATTCTGAAGGGACATTTTGACAAATAAATGCTCATAAGTCCGAAATTTGAGTAGTTAGGTATAGGCCTGGAATGAAAGCAAATTTCATCAGCTTTTCGAATTTCTAATAATATACAGGGCATTCCATTTGAAATAAACAACTTTCAGTCACTTTTCCGAGCAAACGAAAAAACTGTATTTTTTACCACCCTGTATTGAAGTAAAGTAGATCAGGCTGATGTGTTGAAAGCATTCATGTACCACCTTACTACGAACCAAATTTCAATGCCATAGTGTCTCTCTACCCGAAGTTATCAGCATTTTTAGAGGTACAAAAATCGAAGAAATAGCCATTTGAAAAAAAAAAATTGGGCCAAATATGTGCCTGATACGAATCTCTGCAAACAACTCAAAGTTCATATTTCGCGATTGGAATTGAGTTGATACATTTAGGAAATACTCAATTACTAACCGTAAGTGAAGAGGACTGTTACAAACACGATATTTCCTAACAAAAACACTACGGCTACGTTCGCATGGGCAGGAGGCCTGCCTAGCGCTTGTTGCGGACGTAGCCTTGGTTTTCTCCAATTATATCTGCAATTAAAAAGCAATATTACCCCCACCAAAATAAGTTCCTCCTCCGATTTTCATGAAGATGAGTTTGTAAGCACTAATAAGTTGTTCATATTCTTCTTGATATCCCAAAAATATCTCCTAAAAAATTGTTTTTTCACTAACCTAACATAACTTCATTAACCTAGATCATAGCATTGTAGGTCAATGACCTAACCTCACCCATCTTATGTGATATTTCATAGAGTTTTTTGAAAGACGATGCCAGATTGTTGATTTTCTCCTTGAACAATGGTAGCCGGCGAGCAAGACAATTCGTTGTTCTGTGCAAAGAGGAGTCTATGGTTTTGTGTCTCAAATGCCAGTCCCATGAACGACGCAGCGTTAACCGGCGTGAATCGTGATGGACACGATTCATTTATTTATATTTTCACAGAGAAAAATGCAAACAGGTGTACAAACACCCAAAACAATGTGATTTAAATAGCATAAAATGGTCAAATCATTTCTAGAGCTATCTAGTGATGATTATGTGAAGAGTTTCAGTAAATTAATGTGGTAATAACCGTGTAGTGTAGAGTTTATGAAATTCCAATAGAATATTGTTCAGATAGAAACATCGCCACAGATTATTTAGTGCTAAGTATCATTTGATTTTTCATCGATTTCTATTTGATACGTGGTTTGTATCGATATTCATCAATCATATCCGAATTTTGTATTTCATTGACATTCACTTTCACTTTCAATATGGACCGGAAACAATAAATTTTTGATAGGAACTGTGCGTATTAAATGTATAATTTCATGCTTCTTGGAATTCAATTCCATCTCCCACATTTGTGAGATTTTATTATTACATATCTCTACAGTTCAGAAGATCTCGACTAATTCTGCACCACGATCAACTTCCGATCCCGGCAGTCGTATCGTGGCTTGGAGTGTGCAATCGTGCATAAAGGTTACGATGGCTGACAAATTGGTTCGAACATGTCACGCTGATGTCGCATGTGTATGAAGATACGCAATTGTGACTTGCTCCAAGCCACGGTGAAACAGCTTTTGCCACACCTGCATGGCTAGTGGGAAGAAAAAGCGAACTGCGGATACCAGTCGATCTTCGGTTTCAAGCATGCGGAGCTCTGCTGGAGTTGACATATTCCCTGGCCACTCGCGGGATCTCTAGGGACCCCAAAGTTACCTCAATAGTCTTCCAATGGAACATTACTTCGTAACAGTGATGAAGAGGTCCGAAAAGACCTTTGGGCCATGAACCTCAGGGGCCAAAACTTTTTGGCGCTGCAAGAAAAAGGGCGAAATTCATCTTGAAAAAGAAAATCTCATATGAAATGGCTATAAAAGAAGCATACAAACCCACTGAAATTGAAACTGTGGTCAGTGGCACAATGACTTGAAAGCCAGAGAGCGCTCAACCGGAGATGAAGAAAAGGGCCCGGTCTGATGGTAGCATACCGGATGCTAATGTGTCTAAGCCCGTCCAAACGGTGGCTGTCCAAGTTCCAAAACTCTTCCAACGGGAGAGTGAGCATCAAGCACCAGACTTATCCAGAAGAGCTCCTAGACATGGACCAATTAAAGGCCATCGGAGGCGCTCTTCTGAAAAAAAAAATCATCGAGGTAGGCGAGGCTGCAGGAGTCTCATCTTTCTACCCAATGAATCCGTGAATGCCAAGAAGATTGATTTTTTTATATTGATCATTCTGATAACTCCTAGGTCTCCTGAGGAGACCCCTCAGAAACTGCAAGTTTCGAAGCTTGTAAATTGTACGAGCTCGGAGAAGTAGTTGTGTTCTGTATAGGCTTTGTAACTGTGTCCTTACGGCACCTTAGGCACAGCACTGTTAATTTTCGAACCAACATTGGAATGGTGGCCCACTACCGTAGACTAGAAAATTTCTTTCCTGGCCTCGGTATTGAACTCGCGACTTTTCAGGTCAGAGACAATCGCCTAAACCACAGGGCTACCTTCCTGAGGCTGCAACAGTTTACATCCTGGGAATGGCGCCTGAGCTGACGACGCTGAAGGAGGCTATACCTCAAGGTACAACGCCTAAGGATAAGCCTGGACCGTCTTGCGAAATCGTATCCTCCGAAGGGATGCAAATCTGAAGTACCTCCAACTTAATCTGCATCACTCAAAGAAAACCATGCGCTGGAGAGCTTCAGGGAGACACTTTGGTGTGGGGCTATTATTATTATTATTAGTTTTATTTGAACTGGGGTCGATTATGGCTCAGTTAGCCTTCCGGGAACTGCGTCCACATGGATCTTTTGTTCACTACCCTACTCATTCATTGAAACCCAAGGAGGTCGTCTATGGTGTTGATAAAACCGACAACATCCCTAGGAGCCTTGGCCGTTACCTCGTGGGTATCCAGGACTGGTTTCTCCATATAAATGGTTCTCAGACCAGCCAGTTCTGCTATCTGACTTTCTGTCCAAGCGATTTACGAAACTTATTGCACTGTGACGGTCAGCTATGACAGTTTCAAAGGGCGTTTCGAAATCAAAGATTATTGGCATAACATCAGATAGTTTTGCCAAGAGGTTTGAATCCAATTGATTCAATATCCTCATGTGTCCAACCCAGTTTCCATCAGGTAGGAGTTTCCCGTTAAGGGATATCCTTATTGCATCCAGCAGGCTGCATTTCCTTACATGTAGATGTAAGGGAGGCAGATCGAGTATGTCCTCAAGCGCTGCTGTAGGAGCTGTGCGCGTAGCTCCCGTGACACCAATACAGGCCAGCCTTTGTAGTTTCTGCAACCGGCTTTGATGTGGGGCTACTACAAGAGCCCTGTACGAATTTGGAACTTACAAGGAGCCTCCCTACACAAGGCATTACAACCCAAGAGCAGTACTGTTGCTCAGAAAGGGACATGTAATCCTTGCCTCGGGTCACTTTCTAGGAGACGCCATCCTTCCAACACCAGAAAGTAAAAGCCAATCGACGAATTTTTCTGTGTCATCATTGTCGACAAAGGGTCAGTTAGACCCCAGCATCCTCGAAATTATTAACTGTGCAAATTTTCAATCGTTGTTTCTGTATCGTGTCGTTTTCTGAGAAATTTCGTCTGTCTCTCAGTGGCGTAGCTAGATAGTCCGGGACCCTGGTGCAAAAATCGAAGAGGGGCCCCTTAATGAATTGTTTTCGAGTCAAAATATAAATACTTCGAAGAAGCAAAGTTACTTACTGAAGGTACAGTTGAGTAATATACTTGAATAAATTATGTTGTTATTTATGTATTTGAGTAGGTTTATTAAATTCATTATATTAATGTGGATGAAAACGAGGGCTTTGAAAACATTTTTATAGAAATTTACTATATGTACAAATATTCACAAAAAAATTGTCATTGTCACTATGACCTTCTAGCCTTATTTTTTTATTGATACGTTAGATTATTTGGTGAAATCATAACAAGAATAAATTATTCAAGGAATGAATTCAAATTAATTATTGAGGATTCGAACCTAGAGGTCAGGTCTAGATTTGAAGTCATTTATTCCTTCGGAAAAAATATGTTCACAACCTCTTTCTAGACCTACTCTTTTCGAAAGATTCAATGACTTCACTCAAATCTAGACTTGATGCAGCTTCTTTTTCAATTGATAGGTATAAGCCGTAGACGTCGCAGTTGAGCTTGGCTCATAGTGTTCCGCAAATAATTTTATACTTATTACTCTTAATTTGCTGAAAGATCTTTCAGCTTCTACAGAGGTGACAGGAAGATTGTATGGAACAGTAAAATTGCTGTAAATACTTCTGTTAGATCGCATTCCAGCATTCCGTATTTCCTTATTATTTTCATACAGAATTCATGAATTGTCCATGCCTTATTCAATTCAGGTGGAAATAGGTGATAAATATTAAGAACTTAAATTGAAAAGTTGGTCCCTTTCATATCGCAATACATATTTACTTTGAAATTGGTAGAAGCTTTGAATTACAGTTTTTTCGTCTACCTATATCTAGTAGAAATGATGGTGAAAATTCTAAATTTTTTTGACTGCAGTCATACACCCGAAACTTGAATTCAATCAATCAAATCTTTATTGTACCACAGGCTTAATACAATAGCGTGTACTCGTCAATTTTCAGCATAAATAACACATTATTAAAATAAATATGGACATAAAATGAACTTACAGTCTAGGACAAACTATACTTATATCACAGATAGGTTTGTGTCGCAGAAAAACTCTGAGATCGAATAATACGCTTTTGTTACAAGGAGGGCCTTCAATTCTCTTTTAAATTTAATGAAACTTAATAGTTTCCAATGATTCGGCAGTTTGTTGAAAACTGCAACCGAAATATAAGAAGGCAACTTCTAAAATTGAGAAATTACTGTATCGAGCACTCTATTGAAAATATTTATTTCTGAAAATTCTCCCCTGCTTCGAAATCCGTGATCGGAAGCTAATTCATCGAAATATTTTTTACCTTTTTTTTTGTCTCTTTTCTTCGAAATGGGGATCTTTACCATATGCTATGACATTTTCTCTAGCCTTGCACTTGAAGGACTCGAAGTCACTCCTATAATTTTTTTTGTATTCGTCTCTTCTAAAGTTCTGCATACGTCGTCCAAACTGACATCGCATTTTTGTAATACTTCAGATGCATAATTGATATCATTGAGAATGCGGTGCATTAAATCGCCGAGGAAAATAAATTTAAAAAATTCAACATTTTTTTTTAAATTTCTGCTTGTTTTCGCTCTTATTTGCAAGAACTTTTTATAACTATTTCAGCTAATGCACGAATGATCAGAAAAAAATGAAACTTGATTGTCCAAATTATGTTAACCCTACTGGAACATCTAGTCGGATTTAGTATTTTTAGATAGGTGTCCGATTCACCAGTGAATTTTGGCAATAAATCCCTACATTTGATGATATTTCGGAAAAAACATTTTTCAAAAACTGAATATAATAAAGTTCAAACGCGATTTGATGGTCAGCGCTTGGGGGCCCCCTGAGGTCGGGGGCCCTGGTGCACTGCACTTGCACCCACGTAGCTACGCCGCTGCTGTCTCTCACCAAGTTTTCATAGTGCAGAAACTGATTATCAGAAAAATGTTCAATATGAAGTATAGACAACACATATGCAATATGGTCGCCAATGATAAACACGCGAATCTGAGCGCTCCTACGAAAAGTTGCAGATACTTCAAAGAATTAGTGAAAAATGGACTGAAATGTGAAAAGTGCGGAAACCAATACCATCCCAGCTCTGGAAATCGTATAAAACAATGCTGTGAAGTCGACTTGTTAATTTCGAGTAAAAAAATACCCGGAATATTCTTAAATAAACTTCTTATGAAAGCAGATGAGAAAAATGAAATTTTGAAGCATAATAATCTTCTACTCTCACAACGCATACAAGAATTGTAAAAAAAATAACAGATTATGAAGATAAAAACAATAAACAAAAAAAACTCATTTCCTAAACGTGAAATGAAATAAGGAATACAAACCAAGGACGAGTTGAAATAAACAAAACAATCAGATCCAAAACACATACTGGTACTGTAACTGGCGATCATCATAGAGCAGAGGAAGTCCAGACGACTGAAAATACGAATTTCAAAAACAAGGAACATTTAAATAGCGAACAAAATACTTCAGAAATACGCAAAAATAAGGAAAACATCACTTCCCCAAATAAATTAGAATCTTACCAAAGAGAAATTATGAACGAAGTGATTTACTTGGAGAAGACAAAACAAGGAATACTGAACATCATATTGACAATTTCCAGGTAGTGGTGAATAAAAGAAGAAAAACAAGAAAAATTGAACTAGGAACTGGAGAATTGCAACAAGAAAATAATAAGTTCAATTCAAACAAACCACTAAAATAAAACAAGGAAATTTGGATATTTGTCTCTCGCGTTAATAACACAGCTCAGGAAAAAGACATTGAAGACTTTTTGTGTGAAAACCCCAGAGCAAATATTGAGGAGATTTCTGTTGAAAAGTTACAAAAAAAATTCGAAGTGGCGAATTATAAATGCTTACTAGTTGAAGTTACAACTTCAAGGAAGAAGTCTATAAAAATGAATTCTGACCGATAGGTGTTGCATTTTCTAGATTCGACTTTAATGCCGGGTTTCCACCAAGCGGACAAAACAAAAACAAAACACGAACTCGGTCCGTTTGTGACAGTCCGCGAACTGTTCTAGAACTTGTGGATTGTTTTCCGGACTCGAAAGTCCGAGAATTGCGTTTTTACGGACACAAACAGAGTCCCATGCAATGTCGGTAAACTTCAAAGGATTTACGAGTTCTGGGACTGTTTGTCAGCTTGGTGTAAACGCCCAGTTTGTTTTTATTTACGTTGTTGCGATCTAGTGGTAGTTTGATTCGGTGCGTGAAGTGAAGAAGTCGTAATGTTTATTAAAACTTGATCGAAGTTCACCTCCTATACTCATATCATCTCCTCTGAGATCTTGTAACAGTTTAGACGTCACATTTCCTCCTTTTTCCTTGAGGATGGCCTAATCCAAAACCGGCGTTTAGTTTTGTTTTTTTTAATAATGTAAAATGTAACTGCCAGCAAAAATAAATCCTCGTCGTCTTGTTTTCTCAAGTTTGCAGAGCGCCACATTCTCACAACTATACGTCCGGTGTAAACTGAATGAAACTTAAACAAAACACGAACAGTTTTCATTCATTTCTGTCCGGGATTGGTGTAAACAGAGAGTCCGTTGGAAACCCCAACAGTCTACGAACATTTCCAAAACAAAACTGTCCGAAATTTCTGTCCGAACGGACAGTTCGTGTTTTGTTTTGACCTGTCCGCTTGGTGGAAACCCGGCATAAGAGAGTTCAACATTTTTTAGGAAAAAACCCAGGATTATATAGAGGCAAACTAAAAAGATCATCAAAGAAATCAGATGTAACCAAAACCTTCAGTGTGATTCATCAAAACCTCCAGTCTATAGGGAATTCAGTCAACAAACTTGCCAAGATATCATCATAGAATCCTGAGTGCTTTTTCATGTGTTTGACTGAACATTGAAAAGACCTGCAGGAATTGCAGAGCATTGGAATACCACACTTCAAGTTAGCAACGAGCTACTGCCATGAAAAAAGGGAGCATGGGGCTCAGGAGGTGTAGCCATTTATATTAGACAAAACCTACAATATTCTATCAACAACCACATAGAAAAATTAACAATCAAAGGGGATTGTGAATTTGCATCGATAAATAGTGAATTACTTGGAAATACAATTTCATTATGTGCTGTTCACCGTCCATCAGGCAAACCAACAACTACCTTTCTCAATAAAATAGAACAAATCTGCGACATGATGTTTGATAAATGATAACAAGAAAATAATATTTGTTGCTGGAGACTTCAATATCGATATGCTATCTAATACGAAACATAATAAGGAATTAATTTATCTAATGGAAAGTTACAAGCGACACCAGAGAATTTTCGAACCTGCTAGAATCAGTGAACAACCCAACTGCATAGCATAGATAACATATTTACAAATAGCAACCTTAGTGAAGCAACTATTTTTGAAGAGCACATATCAGATCACACAGGACAAAAAGTGATATCTAAACTTGGTGAACATCAAACTCCTGTATGCTACAGAAGATTCTTTTAAGACGCACAGAAAGATGAGTTTAGACAGAATATATTAGACCAAAACTGGGAAGAAGTTTACAACTTACCAATTGCAAATGTGAACCTACAATGCAATTCTTCCATATCAACTTTCGAAGTATTTGAGCACAGTTTTTCATTGACAAAAATAACTTCTAAAGAAAGAAAAAACTGCAGCATATTCAGAGGAAGTATCCTGCATGAAACATAAATTCGACGATTTGCAACGAAATAAGTGGAAGAGGATCAAAATAAAAAGACATAGGAATGGAAGGAAACGTAACTGACATAGCGGAGAATTTAAACCAATATCTATTAGAAATAGTACAAGAGCTGATGAAACATTTGCCAAACCCTCCATTTCAGTGTAGCATAGTTGAAAATAACCAATCGATATATATATATATATATATATATATATATATATATATATTAAACCAACAACAACCATGGAAATCGAAGAACTATCTACTCGTATAAAGGACAAGCACAAGTCTTGAGGCCAAGACGAAATACCTGCATCCATCATAGAATCTAGCATTATAGAAGGATATCAAAGAGGTTCTATGCTTTATCATCAACAATTTCCTAAGGTGTTGAGTATTTCCTGAACAATTAAAAACAGCAGGTATCAAACCAATTTACAGGAAAGGCGATCGAAGCAATATGGAAAGTTATAGACCAATAAGCTTATTCTTATTCCAAAGTTTCTCCAAAATATTTGAATTGGTAATGTGCTATAGATTGATGGAATTTTTACTCAAATGTGATATTTCGAAGTCGAACCAACATCGTTTTCTAAAGGGCAAATCAACTATTACAGCTATTTACAGCTTCGCCCAAACTATCATAGACCAGATTGAGGATAAAAACTATGAACTGGGAATGATGCTAGATCTTTCAAAAGCATATGATTGTCTAAATATCAACATCCTGTTAAAGAAGCTCTGGATGTACGGTATTCGAGGATGGGCATACGAATGGTTAAAAACCTATTTAGTTGAAAGGAAACAGTGTGTTGCAGTTGAGAAGAATAATGTGAAAAGAATATCCTGAATATCCCAAACGAAGGAAAACTATATAGGAATACAGCAAGGAAGTATACTGGGTTCACTTCTGTTTGTGGTCTTTCTTAATGATGTGGGGGACTCTTTTCTGGAATAGCATGAGGGCAACCAGAGAACATCCAATTCAACACCAGTAATTGAAACCAAATCCCTTATAATCCAATATGCTATAGGAATTTTCAGGGTAGGTTATGATCTCGAATGGGCAGAATTGCAAATGAAATTTTGCTTTTAGATGGAAAATGACATTTTAAAACAAACATCTGGATTTCACTGAGTAAAATAATCATTTATGAGACTTTGAGAATCTTTTTTTTATATTCTTATATCCGGTAATTTCGTGGAGCTTCGGGTACAGTAAGACACAATGGCAACAGCGAATAACTAATTGCAAAGTAAAGCTCGGAAATAGGAGAGTTTCAATGAATTTCACCAATCCAATCAACCTTCTGCTTTTGAGGCATAATACGAAATATGAATTTTGAGCCAAGTTTGTGGCTCTTACTGTATCTAGGAAACCTATAGTCGGGAGGAACAGCCTCTACAGAAATAATAACAATCGATAAATTTTCGCATTCATCGGTCAAGGGCGGTCGAAAATATCCAATGACATTTTCAAGAGATAAAACAATGGCATTCTTAACTCCCGCAGCAGAGGAGACATTGAAATAAGATAAAACGGCACTCAAACAGGAAATATTTATCGTGTTAAGCCGCATTGAATGCACAACAAGAGATACATGTCCTCAGTTCGTGGCCCCAATTACTGACTTCTTCATTGTTTCTCGACAGCCTCAGAAGTTAGAAACATGCATCGGTTATCGAGTAAGGGTTTCGGTTATGCTTTTTTCACGTTCTTGTGGTTAGTGGATTTTGTCGATTGTGGATTCACCACGAGTAAGTACTGGTTTTTACTCAACAATCATACTTGAAGTTACCTATCACCAGTTAATTCAATGACTCGAAACTTGTTAGATTGCTGCTTTTCATGCCGTATCCTAACTTTTCGAAATTTTTTATAATGGAGTCGTGAAGTTTATGTGTTTGCATTAGCGAAAATGGGCGAATTTACATTATGAGGGGACTTTTACCATATTCCTTTGAGTTCTGGAAGATGAACGAGTGAGCCACTAAATCAGACTATTCGCTATTCTCTACTTCAATGTGAATTTGAATGCCGCCAAATCGAAAATTATTATTTTTAAAGGTTGAACCGAACCTAACCTATCACTTCAATTCACAAGTTTCATGTAGATACTGAGAATTAAAAAAGATGCAACATAATATTCGAGAGCTGTATCATTTCGTATGCCGTCTGTATTTTCCGAATCTCGTACCGAGAATGGTCTCAGTCAACTAGGTTGGACTCACTGATCACGAATCCGTGATCATATTCAATTCTGTCCGTCCATCCGTAAAAGCGATACAGAAGACATGAAATTTCGGCTCTCGAATTCCATGTTTAAGTTCTTTGATGGACAAAAATTTGATCAGGTGTAAATATGGCCGTTCAAAATTTTGTTTTCCTGATAATTTGAAAACATTCAAATCTACGGATTCGATATGATTTGAATTTTTCATTTTGATGGAGAATGAGTATTCGAGCTAGATTCAATATTTCATCGATATACCGCCATCACTCACCAGAACCATATATGTATACAGGGTGATTCACGGTGGATGGCACATTAGACGTTTCCGGTGAACCAGATATCGGGCCGGTTTAAAAATTTAATGGAGGGCATTATCGGACATTCTCCACCTAACTAAAATATTTTCGTCAATGCGGTGCTGCCACTTCTATTAGAAAGTAGTAGCAACTTTGATTTTTTAAATGGAACACATGGTATATTACATTATTTTTGAAATCTCCAACAACTTCTCGACAACTTTTCTTGACATTTCCCCTTACCTATCTGTTGCCGTTTTCGAAATATAAATCAATTTCAATTTTTTCACCGAAAATCATGACCTCTAAAAATGCTGATAACTTCGGGTTGAGAAATATAATGGCATTGAAATTTGGTTCGGAGTTAGTAGTAGTAGCCCGGGTGCCCTGGAATTCTGACACATTTCACCGCGTATATTTTGAAAATGTTAGGTTATACTCATTCTTCTGTCAGATATGAACGCAACGTTGCCGTTTCTACATATAAATCGTAGAAATTACGTATTTAACAAAATGTTTATTTACTTTGGGAAAACAATGAACTTGAGGAAATATTATGTGAATTCAATAATTCCAAAGATCTGACGAATATTGAAGAACTTTTTTTCTCTGTTAATACTGGAAAAATTTCACGTGTACGAGTATAAACATGATTGGAAGATTCAGTTATGCTATTTTCTTGTACGGAAATCAAGAACCGAGTGTTGAAATTTTACTGAAAAATAATGGACAGAATAGTTCGTTACTTTGTGATAGTTTATCAACCCGACAGAAAAACTTTTAGAAGAACAGAACAGACGGACGTATGGAAATCCACACTTTTCAAAATTCTCAAGAAATAAGCCTACAGACGACAATTAAATACCTCTTTGCGCAACTTGAAATACTCCAGTATGAAAATGTAGTGGTACTACGAATCTTGTGTCACAGGATAAACCTTAAAAGAACTAACTCCATTCACAAAGTTGAAAAAGAGTAAATAGAAAGTAGACTTGGCAATGTCGCTTGATTTTCACGATTGCCAACCTGCGTCCGTTTTAAGTAAAAGAACTTGATAAACCTAAACCATGGCCCACCAAGATACTCTATAAAAGTGAATGGAGTATACATGAATGCTTTCAACATATCAGCCTGATCTACGTTACTTCAATACAAGATGGTAGAAATACAGTCTTTTCGTTTGCTTCAAAAAGTAACTGAAAGTAGTTTATTTCAAATAGAACGCCCGGTATATTATTAGTAATTCAGAAAGCTGATGAAATTTTCTTTCATTCTATGTATATCATGCCTATACCCAGCTAGTCAAATTTCAGTCTTATGAGCATTTATATGTCAAAATGTCCTTTCAGAATGGTATTCTCATTCAGTATTTGGTAGGCAGGCCATGATTACTATTTGACAGTACCTTGTGACATCTATAATATATATTTATAATGAAGGCACCAAGAAACTTGAAAGTCAAACTATTTATTTGAATTATTATAAAAAAGTAAAAGAATCATGTCGAATTTTTCTAAGTAGGTTCGAATCGCTGGCCGTTCACTTCCAAGCACTTCAAAATGCGGGTGTTGACTGCTTTCGTCCTCGCAGATCGTATTTCTTTGGGATCCAAATCTTCAAATGCTTGGGTAATCCTTTTCAACAATTCATCTCTCGAATGCACGGGTGTTTAGTAAACTTTTTCTTTCAACATTCCTCACAGATAAAAATCTAATGGACTAAGATAGGGTGATTTTGCTGACCACTTTCATGGTCCCAAGAGCCTTATCCACCGTCCCACCGATCGTCAAAAAGTCTCTCCAGTTAATAATAATGAACATATTCATGAGCACTTCGTTTGAATAGTTTTCTTCTTCCATCGTTTCGAGGGTGTTTGCAACTTCCGAAATGACGAAAATGTCGAAATTCAAGTTTCTTGGTACCTTTATTATTAGGAGAATGTCACAAGGTACTTTCAAATAGTAATCATGGCCTGCCTACCAAATATCGAATGGGAATACCATTCTGAGGGACATTTTGACAAATAAATGCTCATAAGTCCGAAATTTGACTAGTTTATATGCATGATATACATAGAATGAAACTAATGAAAGCAAATTTTATCAGCTTTCTGAATTTATAATAATATACAGGGCTATCCATTTGAAATAAATAACTTTCCGTCACTTTTTCAAGCAAACGAAAAGACTGTATACCACCCGGTATTGAAGTAACCTAGATCAGGCTGGTGTGTTGGAAGCATTCATGTATCACCTTACCCCAAACCAAATTTCAATGCTATAGTATTTCTCAACCCGAAGTTATAAGTATTTTTAGAGGTCATGATTTTCGGTGAAAAAAATTGAAATTGATTTATATTTCGAAAACGGCAACAGATAGGTATAGGGAAATGGTTAATAAAAGTTGTCAAGTGTTGGAGATTCCAAAAATAATCTAATATACCAGGTTTTCCATTTGAAAAGCACAGTTGCTACTACCTTGTAATAGAAGTGGCAACACTGCATTGACGAAAATATTTTAGTTGGGTAGAGAATGTCCGATAATGCACTCCATTGAATTTTCAAACCGATCCGATATCTGGTTCACCAGAAACGTTTAATGTGCCATCCACCGTGAATCACACTGTATACAGGGTCTATAGGGAGTTCCTAAGTTAGACAATTTTACATTTTCTTCTGGAACACTGTACCCTGTTTCAGACCAGAAATTCTTTTTGATGAGCCACTGTTAGTTCGAAAAATTTTCAGAAGAAGCTTTGTTGAGTAAATCGTCATGAAGATCCCAAATTCCGAAAGGGCTGGCAGGGTGGGTATAGCAGTTATAGCACCCCATGGTCGAGTTCTAGTGTGTTTTAGCATATATGTGCATTTTGGAACAGTTGCTATAGCCTTCGTCTTATTGTCAAATCAAGTTTCCTGAAGCATCATTTATACTGGAAACACATACCTTCTTTCTCATTTCGAAGGGAGCATATTTGATATTTAAGTAGAGCTGAAATCATCTTCGACAATTAGAGATGACAAGTTTCCTCGTCAGAATTGGAATATTTTTTGAAACTAAAAGTAAATGTACAATTCTGATTTAGTTAATGAATATTAAAGACAACACACAAGTTTTGTTTATTTTTGGAATCAGCTCTACTGAAATATACAAAAATCTCTAGTGCCAGAATGCCAATTGTTTAATTTCAGTTGAAAATCTTCTGAACTCCAAATACTATGAGAAAAAGCTTTAAAAGTAATAACACTGCCAGGGGTCTCTGCTGACCTGGGAGTGCCATAACGACATTGAACAACTGGCCAGGGGCAATAAAGTGGCTCTACTATGCAATGAGCTTGTGAAATGCGAAAAGTGCATCAATGTTAACACCTGCTAGACCTGAGCCTTTCTGTGGGCTGGGAAAAAACCAATATGAGGCCGTGATCCAGAAATGGGAGTGGGATTACAGGATAACCCTCCTGGGAAACATTCCTGAACTTGCTCAGTCCAAGAAATTCACCGACCTATATAGTACCTATACTCTGTTCAAATATAAGCGACTACGACGTAAACAAAGTCGCGCACACGAAGGATGGGCTTCGTTCAGGTAAAGACTTGCTTTCAGGGCTCCAGGGTCGGATCGAGGATAGTTCACACAATCATATAAACTTGATATTATTCTCTGAATGGAATACACATGATTTGAATAGACAAATGTGAACGTTTCGTTCTTTTTCGTGGATGGCCCAATATACCACCTTCAGATGCAGTGTCCGTTTCTGAATTCGACATTATTGTCCGGAAAAGATAACTGTGAAATCGTTCTAAGCTTTAAGTACGATCCTGGCAGTCTTTTGGGGGCGTGAAAAGAATTATACAGCCGACCGTTTCACCAATCATATGTTAGTAATGCGCAAAACAAACCGATTTGGTTTGTTTGTTTACATTCTCTTATATTTGAACAGACTATAGTTACCCCCTAAAGCTGTCACGAGCTGAGCTTCAGGTGAAGGTATAGGTCTGCTGACAGGGCACTATCGGTACACAAATCATTTGTACGGCACAAACATCATTTGTACCGTATGGGGAAGTCAACAGATGAGATTTGTAGGCTCTGTGGATCAGAGGCAGAAACAGCCGAACACATGGTATGCAAGTGTCCAGAACTGGCTGGTCTAAGAACCATTCATATGGAGAAACCAGTCCTGGATACCCACGAGGTAACGGCCAAGGCTCCTTAGGATGTTGTCGGTCTTATCAACACCATCGACGACTTCCTTGGGCTTCAATTAATCAGTGGGGTAGAGAGCAAAAGATCTATGTGGTCGTAGTTCCCGGAAGGCTAACTGAACCATAACGACCCCAGTTCAAATAATAATTAAACTTCAACCCCCTGTATCTCGAAAAGGAAACTTTTACGGGCCCATATACCTATGGGACTTTTTTTGTTTAAAATTAATAGATGAAGGCCTCATCATGTATTTGTAATTTACTGACATCGAGAAGAAAATCTATTATTTCCTCTTTCGGATTCTTAAAGCTGAGTCATAGTCAAGTAACCTTCTAAGGTCGTCATTTGGATGTTCACTAGCTCTTTCATAGACTTTTGCAGCTTTTCGTTTGATGAATGTAGTAATGGATTCCCATTTTATGTCTGTTTGGATTTGTTCATTTCTAACAAAACAAGGGTCGTCTAATGCCCATCTCAGAAAGTTGTTTTCTGTACTTTGTGTCCTCTTTATATGGGTTCTCGCTGCAAATCCCCATGCTGTTGATCCATATGTTAGCTGCGGTCTGGCGACTGCTTTCATGATCCTCAACTTCGAGTTTCTGTGTTCATTTGGCTTCTTCTGTCTATAATCGGGTATAACCTTTTCATCGCTACATTCGTTTTATCGACTGCATACTTGATGTGCTGTTTCCATGCTGTCTAATATAACTCCTAGGTATTTAGCTTCATTCTGCCATTGAGAGGGATAGCCTTTTCTGTTTTATTTGACGTCATTCTCGTCACAACAGCATCTTCAATACCTTGGTATCCTAAGTCATTCTTAATCACTTCAATATCCGCATCAAGTGGCAAGTACCTTATAACGGCGTATATTCTCTTCTCTTCTCCCATTTGGTAAGTAAAATATTCCTCACCTTGTCGATCAAGAAATTTTGTTAGTCTCCTTAAGTCGTCTGCAGACGAGACAATAATTTTAATGTCGTCTTTAACAACCGTTGCCCGGTTATAATTTATTTTCTTGCTATAGAGAGCCTTGGACATTTCCGTCCAGTCTCAAGTTCTCATCATTGTTACGGGGGGAATTTTTTTCTGTAGTTGGTGACTGAGACGTCACCGTTTATTTTTTTAAGTTGTTCTCTATTGAGGACGAATTTTCTTTTCTGGCACGCTTGGCCCGAGGTGCTCCTAGGGATTAGGGAGCTTTTCTGCTGTCATCAATAATTAAGGCTGTCTTTTTGGGAGGGACAACTGGCATAGTTTTGGGACTGGTTTCTGCTGATGATCCTGGTTCAGAAGTCAAAACCTGGGTATAACTTCTTACCTGAGAATTTGGGGATTTTTATTGATGGAGAGTTTTTTTCTCAGGAGTTTCAACTCGCTGGTCAAATTTGCCATGCAGGTTGATAGAGCAGCTAAGTTGGCCTTGACCTCTTCATTCTCCTGTCGGAGCCTAACGTGTTCCTTCAATTCTCGTTATCCGAGTATTCACTCATGTTTCAATTCGTGATAGTCACTTCACTCCTTTTTTTAACTTCCCTAAAAAGTCCGTAAATCACTCACGCACGGAACCAACGATCCTTTCGGACCTGCACGCTATGCACGGAAACAAAAACTTTTTATAAGCACTAACTTGGATGCGCACACAAACGTTGCGTTCAGAGAACTGGTTCTCACACAATCTCAAACTCTCTGTACGTCTACACTTGTCGGCGTCTCGGTCGGTACCGGTTCGTTGTGACACGTGTTCCTTGTATTTTTATATGACAAGAAAGGATGGACATTGACCCAACCGGACCAATGCGTTTGAAATGTGGGTGTACAGGCGAATGCAGAGAATCTCTTGGATGGACCTATTCTCGAATGTGGTGGTCCTCAGTATGATGCCTCTTTGCTGCTGACCATAAAAACGAGGAAGCTGCAATATTTTGGTCACGCGATGAGAAATACAGACTATTCCTACATCTTATCATGAAAGGGAAGATCTAAGGATGGAGGTCTCCGACGCCAGAGTTCGTGGTTAAAGGATTACGACAGTGATTTGGGAAGAGCAACAGGTACCTGTTTCGTTCGGTTGCCTCCAAGATAAAAATCGCCTAGATGATAGCGAATCTCCGAAAGGAGCGGCACATTCCGTGCAATCGGAGGCAAGCGCTCTTTCACAACATGCTAAAAATGAATGACATCTTTTTGATTTAGAAAATGCGAAGATTCTGACCAATTCGAATTTGACAGAGGAGATGAAATGAATAATTTTTCTCGAATGTACAGATTCTAACGGCGTATATGTGATGTTCACTGTTATTTCATCCATATTAATGAACCCATAACTACCTGTACGTCATGATTATTTGAGACCCTGAGATGAATCTGCTTTTTTTGGAATGATTTTACGAGTTCTAATTTTTCAGATGATTTTCAATTCATTATTCATAAGGTGAGTTGGTGAATTTCTCTTCAGAATAGTCCCATATCATTGTATTTTCTCTGTGATTTTTACTCTTTTGTAAGTAACGTGCGATTTTCATTATTCCTTTACTCTGTTGGTTCTTGAATATTAGTTACTTAATGTTCCTAATATTCAGGGTGAATCTTTGACTTGTACATTTATTTCAACTTAAGATTCCTCTCATCAAACTAAACATTTTTTTCCATATCATTTCTCAATATACAGGGTGTCGAATATCCACGAAAAAACACTATTCTGTTCATATCTTCGGAATCGTCAACTGAATTTTGGTTGATTGGTTACTATATTCATAGTGCATATTCCTCAATCAGAACTCATTCAATAATCCTCCTGATATAAAAGATAAAATATTTTCTAAAGAATCAATCATTTTAGAAAATAAAAGTATTTCTATGTTTGTTTAATGAAATGCGTAGTCTTCGAGTTATTCCTGATTGCATACGATGAAATTTGAGGAAAAAATCATGAATTCCAAGAATAATATGGATGCTTCCCTGGATTGAATATCATCGAATATTCTTACTTTTCTGGTCTTTAAAAAAGTAAACAATGTTGTCAGAATGTTTCTTAACTCTGTCGAGACTAAAATCTAAATGATGGGGCAACGTTTTATGTAGAGATATGTAATAATAATATCCCACAAATGTGGGAGATAAAATTTGACACAAAGGATCATGGGATTATGCATTTAATACGCACAGTATCAATTAAAAATTTATTGTTTTCGGTCCAGGTTAGAAATAATGTCAACGAAATACAGAATTCAGATATATGAGCTGAATCACGATACAAACCACGTATTAAGTTAAAATTAAAGAAAAATAAAATGATACTCAGCACTGAATAATCTGTGGCGATGTTTCTATCCAAACAATATCCTCTTGGAATATTACATTCATTCACTGAAATTCTCCACATAATCATCACTTTCCCAGTTTCCTTATAATAACATAGCTCTGAAAAAGATTTCCTCGATGTTTGTTTGGAGATCGGTCGTCATTCACAGACGTTATATTACATAAAAAGATTATCTCCTCAAGGTATTATCCTCAGGCTCTTGTCAATTTCTAATAATAATAATAATAATCTTGATTACGTAGGCTATGGATGGGTCGATTCACAACCCCCTCTATGGAAGGCTGAGGTCAACATGAAAAATTCTGTGAAATATTCACAGAATAGGAACAAAATGGGTTAGGTTAAGTTGATTAATAATAAATTTTGATGAATTGATTGGAAGACATTCTTTATGAGATATTGTTGGGATATCGAATAAAATATGGACAAGTTATTAGTTTACACACTAATCTTTAGAAAAATCGAAAAAGGAACTTATTTTGATGGTAGCAATATGACTTTTTGATGGCAAATATATTCGTACAACATTTTTTTTATATTCGAAAAATTCCTCTCATATATTTTAATGAGGGTGATTAAAGCTGGTTTAATAAAATTTGAACAATTCTATGGATACCGTTTCAAGATATTGCCTATTCGAATTCCATTTTGGTATAAATGAATAAAAATTAATGAATTCAATAATTGATAGTGGAACTCCGAATTACTACTTCAGTTAGTAATTTGATTACAAAATTAATTCGATTAAATCGAAATAAAGTCACAGCTGACATTTTCTCATTTCTTTTCAATTTTCAACTCATCAATTGAGTGAACAAGCCAACAGGTACTCGAAACCACATCGCAATTTATTTAAATAACTTTATTCCATTTCATCCATGAGATACGGATCATTGGAAGCTTACCATCATGAAGAATACAAGGTGAATAAATTAGTTTCAATAATTAATATCCAACGGCCATATTTTCCGATAACGTAAACAGGATAACGTAAAATCCCCAATTACGAATTCTCAAAAGTGGTCGTATCCAGAAAGGAATTCCAGGACAAGCGAACAACCGGAACAAGGAGCGTAACCAAAGCAACCGGTCGGTTACCAAGCAACAGACCTTGGCGCATCCATCCATGTTCACGAGATTTAAAGTTCTTATCTTGCCTGGCGGGATTATTCTTCACTTTTCCACTGTATGAAGGTGTATAAAAAATACCTCTATTGAAAGGGCCAATAGAGGATGAACACGGTATCCTCCATGATGTTTATGAAATGAACAGATATGACTATTGTGAATTTATTCAGGGTGCAAGAGAGTATCGGACTTCACCCACCAGATGTCATATAAATGAAATTCGGATAGTTCACGAGGATATGGAGAAAAATCTTAGGCATAGACCGTACACCATATAAGTTCTTGATTTAGGATGATAATAGTAGGTATATTATTTCATAAGGAGGAGAAGTGCCACTTTTCATGGCGAGCTTGAGTTTACCTGCCGAACGTAGTGAGGCGTGTAATTGAAAGCGAGCCATGAAAAGTCACTTCTCCTGCGAATGAAATATGTTATTTTATTTTCAAACATTTTAAAATTCATGGAAATCTGAATATTCACTTTTGGATTGACATTCACGTTCATTTAAATTGAGTGGAAAATGGAACATTTGCTTAGTTACGGTTGTCTTGCGAAAGTCATCCGTTGCATACAACACTTTTCCTGCCGCCGGCGCCGAAGGGAGAATAAAAGTTACAGGGTAGTCGACTCATCAATATACGCTTAAACACCATAAAACCATTTTAAAAATATAAACAGTTCATATTTTCGAAAGAATCAATCATTTGAGAAACTAAAAGTATTTCAATTTTTTTTAATAGAACGCGTCGTTTTCGAGTTATTTCCAAGTTTACCCGGAGAAATTTGACGAAAAAATTATTAATATCAAGAATAATCTGAATGCGTCTCTGAATTAAATATCATCGAATATTATTCCTTCTCTGGTCTCTAAACGAGTTTACAATATTGTCACAATATTTATCAACTTTGTCGAGATATTGAGATATTTTAATAATAAACTCCCACAAATGTGGGAGATAAAATTGAACACCAAGGAGGATTTAATACGCACATTCTATTGAAAATTCATAGATACCGGTCCATATTGAAGTTATTTTTTTATTTTATTTTATTTACAGATAAGAATGCTAACAGGTGCACGAGCACCCAAAAACAGCATTCACTAAATCCAATACATAGAAAGTGCGAACAATAAACAATTTATATATATATAGCAATATGATTCAAGTCCAATCGCAGTTGGTAAAGGAAAAAATAAGAGAAAATGCCAATATGCAGTTATGATGTCGATGAAATACAAAATTCGGATATGAATGATGAATCTCGATACAAACTTCTTATTAAATTGAAATTAAAGAAAAATGATGCGATAACTGATAATCTGTGGCGATGTTTCTATCTAAACAACATCCTCTTGGAATTTTATAAACTCGACACGGTTGAAATTAATTAATTCATTTCACATAATAATCACATTAGAACAATAATTCACTGAATGTATTCAGAACTTACCTAATGTTTACAGTTTGTTCAGAGACTCTGGTTTGTTATTGTTTATAGTTGGCCTCCAGATAACCAATACTCCAGTTTTCGCTCTACGTATCCGTGGTTAAATTTGGCGGCAAAGTCGATTTATGATGAAAACGGCAGAATTCATAGATATTTATACCACGGTACACAAATGTATCGTGATTTATACTATGTTTCGGGAAAAATCCTTAAGCTCCATGAAAATATCAGCAAGCTGACAACATCTTCTTGAAATTTCTGTGCAAAAATAAACAGAATCGATACAAATTAGATTAGGTTAGGTTGTTAATAATAAATATGAATGAAAAGTCTTTCTTCATGATATTGTTTGGGAATTTCGAGGAAAATATGAACAAGTTATTAGTGTTTACCAACTAATCTGCAGAAAAATCGAAGAAGGAACTTATTTTGGTGGAATAAATGTGGCTTTTTAGTTGCAGATATAATCCGATGAAACTAACTGTTTTTGTTGAAATTATCGTGTTTGCAACATTTTTATTCCAATAAATAATAGTACTTTAGTATTCCCTAAATGTATAAACTCAATTTCAATCGAGAAATATGAACTTTGAATCAATTCCACAGTATCATTTCAGGGACGTAATTAGCACAATTTTTTTTTCAAATGGCTATATCTTTTTAACAGAGCCGAATTCGGAAAAATGGAAAATGAAAAAAAGGATTATTTTGACCTCAATTATCTTCAGTTAAAATATATGTACAAGTCAAAGACTCACCCTGTATATCAAAATGTTCATTTACTTTGGAAAAATAATGAATTTGAGAAAATATTATGTGAATTCAATAATTCCAAAGACATGGCGAATGTTGAAGAAACATTTTTCTCTGTTAATACTAAAAATGTTTCACGTATACAGGGTGAGTCTTTGACTTGTACATATATTTTAACTGTAGATTCCTCTCATCAAACGAAACACTTTTTTCCTATACCATTTTTCAAAATTCGGTTTCGTTTGAAAGATACAGGGTGTCAAAAATCCATGAAATTAACACTATTCTTTCCATATATTCGAAACCGATAATCCGAATGAACTGAATTTTGGTTGATTGTTTACTCTATTCATAGTGCATATTCCTCAATTGAAACTTATTCCATATTCCTTCTAGTATAAGAGTTACAGCCTACTCGTCTCATGAATTCATGCAAAAATACTATAAAATCACTCGAAAAAGATAAACGGTTCATATTTTCGAAAGAATCAACCATTTTAGAAAATAAAAGTATTCTTATATTTTTTCAATAAAACGCGTCGTTTTCGAGTTATTCCTAATTGTATACGAACAAATTCGAGGAAAAAATCATGAATTTCATAAAAAAACTGAATGCAACCCTGAATTAAATATCATCGAATATTATGTATTCTCTGATCTTAACAAATTAACAACGTTGTCAATGTTTATCAACTTCGTCAAGACTAAAATCTACATGATGGAAAAACGTTCGATGTAATAATTGAATTCTGAGAAGCATGAAATGAAATTACACAGTCTATAAGCACAGTTTCTATTGAAAATTTATTGTTACCGGTCTTTCAGGAAAATATCTATCTCAACAATATTATCCTCTTGGAGATTTCAATCGACACTACACGGTCTGCACATCACAATCATCACCTGTTTGCTTTATTATCTGCAAGTAAATTTAGATAGATAATTAAGGTTATCCCGTTTAAGCGTCTTTCATTATCATAGACTGGCCTGCGGTTCGAGACACAGAAACAGAACAACCACAACACAACGGCCTGTCCCGCCTGTCTGCCTTGCGACGGCTATATCGTAGCGCTGTATCGGCAAGAATCAGAACTCGTTTGGCATCTCCAAGGAGCCACGCCTAGACGCCTTTAGCCGTTAGCGATTGTGATAGTTCATCCGCTAACGATAGGGGACGTACTGCTTTCTTGAGTTCGCATTGTTTGAAGAGAAAATCGGCAATCTGGCATCGTCTTGTCTAGAGTTCTGTGCTTAGACAGGTTCTGTGCACGGCCTTCTAAAGACTTTAGTCTTTAGATGGCCGTGTTCTGTGGAATATCATATCACAGAAGATGAGTTAGGTTAGGTCATTGACCTCGAATCATCTGACTTAGGTTGATGGAGTTAGAATAGGTTGGTGAGAAACTAATTTTCATGAGATCGTACCAAAATATCGAGGAAAATATTAACCAATTATTAGTGTTTATAAACTAATCTTCAGGAAAATCGAAGAAGGAACTTATTTTGGTGGAAGAAATATGGCTTTTCAATTGCAGAAATAATCGGACAGTGTTTTTGTTAGGAAATATCGTTTTTGTTACATTCTTATTCGAATAAGGTTAGTGCTTGAGTATTTTCTAATTGTATCACCCAGAACATCTAATCACCTCAATTTCAATCGAAAAATATGTACTTTGAAGTGTTTCCAGAGAATGTATCCAGGCACGGACTCAGCACAATTTTTTTTTTCAAATGGCTATATCTTTTCAACAGAGCCGGAAAAATGGAAAATGAAGAAAAGGTTTCCTTTGGCCTCAAGAATCTATAGTTAAAATATATGTACAAGTCAAAGACTCACCCTGTATAAACATGGTTGAAAGATTTAGTTATGCTATTTTCTTTTACGGAAATCAAGAATCGAGTGTTGAAATTTTACTGAAATATTATAGACAGAATAGTCCGTTACTTTGCGATAGGACGGATTCACCACCTCTCAAAATTCTCAAGAAATAAGCCTACAGAAGACATTCAAATAGCTTTTTGCGCAACTTGAAATACTCCTAGATGAAAATATAGTACTACGAATCTTGTGTTACATTTAGAAAGTGGAAAAAGAGTAAATAGAATAGCATTGGCTATTCATGTAAAAAAAACTTGATAAACCTAAATCATGGTCAACCGGGATACTTTCTAAAAGTGAATGAAGCATAGACAAATCTATTTCGTAGCTGTGCCTTCGGTAAATATATTGCACACCTCATTCAAATTAGTTTTCTGTGCTGCTGGATGCAGTAAGCATGCATGAGAGCTAGATGAATCTGGTATTCTTTTTTTTTCTCTATCCACTAGTTTTATGTTGGTGAAGAAATTTCGCCAACCCGTCCGATTCTACTGCATATACAGGGTATTCCTAAATTTGAGGTCCAAATAAAAAAGGAAGATTCCTTGCATGATTTCAAGAAAAAAGTTTAATGAATCTAGGACCGCAAACGTTTCATTTTAGAGATGCTGAAGTTTCTATACGATATTTTTCAGTTTTTGAGGTATAGTATCTGCATTTCACATGATATTCAACTGCAATTTGGCATAGATATTAGAATTCAGTAGAATGCCAATTTCGATTGCGAATCTACTGATTTTTTTCTGGAACACTGTCCTCTGGTTTACTCATTTTTTGGTGAGACACTGTTGATTAGGAAAATTGTAAAGAGGAGCTTCGTCGTTATACTAGACTTTATGGTCTCTTGTATTCGATTTCGAGAAGAAAAAATTACTTCGAAATTCTCAGAACGATCAAAATTTTCATAAGAATACAGTTGGTATAAAAACCATTATGCCATTTTGCTATGGCATATCCAGTTCGTTTTCTATTTTCCATGAACTCAAATTGAAAACCATTAATCTTATTTACTGAAGATATTAAAAATTTCTGCATTGCTCTAATAGTGACTCAATTCGTATTATGTCATGGTGTGTGCATATTCAATGCAAATTACAGACTTCTTATTTTTATATGATTTTCAGAGGTCGGACCCCAACCCATATGGAATGCCACACACACCGACAAACTCAGGCAGGACCTCCTTCTCAACTATGACAAGTTTGCCAGACCTACACAGCACTACAACACGACCATGGTTCGTTTTGGACTTGCATTGCGACACTTCGAAATAAATGAGTTCAGATCCCAGCTGACTGTGTACACTTGGGTCAGAATGGTAAGATCTTCAGTTATTTGAATAGATCGGATATTTCTTAGCAACATTCAGATTTCCTGGATTTTTTCTCAGTTCGAAACAATTGACTACGAGAATTTTTTCATTTATTTCAATCTTCTTCGCCACCACAGCAGGATAATGACATTATCCTGCTGTGGTGGCGACACCAATGGTGTACTTCGGAAATAGATCTCATTCCTCATTCATTATGCTATGTCCTTGGGACGTTATTCTCTGTTTTTATAAGGTATATTATTCAGTTCGCGGTAATTTGATGAATTTTGCACCACGACCCGTTAGGCGTGTGTTATAACCTGTATTACCGCTCGTTGAATAATATAATAATTCTATGTACAGTTTTACGAGTGTAACGTTTGAACCCTTGAATAACTATATGAGGCCGAATTTGCTCTTATCTTATTGTCTTCCGCAGTCTTAAGTGTGATCACTCCTTCCATTATAAAGATGGCGATTGAACGCAATTGAGTGAGTACCGAATTGTTGCTCAACACTAGGATTCCTGGAAGTACTTTTTCCAAGCTTGCATTGTGCAATTCTCATTCCGAAGAATAGCTGGGACAGAATGCAAATTTTTTTCTGCTTTCATGTTCAGATGACGTGCAACTTACCGAACAAACTCGAATAGAATCAGTTATTTGAAAATTACTGACAGACAGTTTTCAATTTCATTCAGCAGTATAGAAATAGATTCACATTATATCAATGAAAACGTCTTTGAAAATAATCCATATTTTCGATTAATTTCCAAAAAATATGACTTGTACATATATTTCAACTGTAGATTCCTCTCATCAAACGAAACACTTTTTCATCATACCTTTTTCAAAATTAGATTTCGTTTAAAAGATATCTACAGGGTGTCAAAAATCCATGAAATTAACACTATTCTTTCCATATATTCGGAACCGATATTTCGAATGAACTGTATTTTGGTTGATTGTTTACTCTATTCATGGTGCATATTCCTCAATTGAAACTTATTCCATATTTCTCCTAATATAAAAGTTACATCGTAGTCGACTCAATTCATGCAAAAATACTATTAAATCACTTGAAAAACATAAACGGTTCATATTTTCCAAGGAATCATCCATTTTAGAAAATGAATATATATTTTTTCAATAAAACGCGTCGTTTTCGAGATATTCCTAAATGTATACGAAGAAATTTGAGGAAAAAATCATGAAATTCATAAAAAATCTGAATGCTTCCCTGAATTAAATACCATCGAATATTATTTCTTCTCTGGTCTCTTAGCAAATAAACAATGTTGTCAGAATGTTTATCCACTTCGTCAAGAATGAAATCTCTATGATGGAAAAACGTTCGATGTAGTAATAAAATCCCACAAATGAGGGAGGTAACATTGAATTCTAAGAAGCATGAAATTACACCGTTTATAAGCACAGTTTCTATTGAAAATTTATTGTTAACGGTCCTTCGGGAAAATATTTAGGTATATCTAAACAATATCCTCTTGGAACTTTTAATCGACACTACATCACAATCATCACCGGTTTGCTTTATTCTCAGCAAGTAAATAAATAAATAAACCGAAGTCCATGGAGAAGGTTTTCCCGTCCAAGCGTCGTTCATTGTATCATAGACTGTCTGTGATGGGGCTCATTGGCGGTTGGAGACACAGAACAACGGCTTGTCTTGCGGGGCGGCTACATCGCAGCGCACCGCGACTGAAATTAAGATCGTAACGCTATATCGGCGAGAATCAGAACTACTCGTTTGGCATTTCCAAAGAGCAATGCCTAGAAGCCTTTAGCGAAAAGTAAACAAAACTCGTGCCTTTGCGATAGTTCTTACGTTAACGATAGGGCACGTACTGCTTTCTTGAGTTCGCCAATACCATTGTTTGAAGAGAAAATCGGCAATCTGGCATCGTCTTCTCTAGAATTCTGTGAAATATCACAGAAGATGGGTTAGGTTAGGACATTGACCTCGAATCATATGACTTTGCCCAATGGAGTTAGGATAGGTAAGTGAGAAACCAATTTTTATGAGATCGTATCAGAATATCGAGGAAAATATAGACAAATAAGTAGTGTTTACAAACTAATAATCGGACAAAACTAAGTGTTTTTGTTAGGAAATATCGTGTTTGTTACATTCTTATTCAAATAAGGTTAGTGCTTGAGTATTTTCTAATTGTATCACCCAGAACATCTAATAATCAGTAATCACCTCAATTTCAATCGAAAAATATAAACTTTGGGGTGTTTGCAGATAATTGTTTCAGGCACGTATCAAGCACCATTTTTTTTCAAATGGCTATATCTCTTGAACAGAGCCGAATTCGGAATAATGGAAAATGAAAACAGGGTTTCCTTTGGCCTCAAGAATCTGCAGTTGAAATATATGTACAAGTGGAAGACTCACCCTGTATAGGTATACACTCCATTCACTTTTATAAAGTATCCCGGTTGGCCTTGAAATTCTAACACATTTCACCGTGTATATTTTGAAAATGTTACGTCATTTTCTTATCAGTTGAACAAGCAACGTTGCCGTTTCTACGTATATGTCATAGATATTACGTATTTATCAAAATTTTTAATCACTTTAGGAAAATAATCAATTTGAGAAAATATTATGTGAATTCAATAATTCCAAAGAACTGGTGAATGTTGAACTTTTTTCTCCTTTCAAACTGGAAATATTTTACGTATATATAATCATGGTTGGAAGATTCAGTTATGCTATTTTCTTGTACGGAAATAAAGAATCGAGAGTTTGAATTTTACTGAAAAATAATGGACAGAATAATCCGTTACTTAGTGATAGTTCATTCAAAATAAGAATAAAAGTACTCGCATAACCCTACAGAAAAACTTATGAACGAACAGTGGAATTCTCCACTTTCCAAAATTCTCAAAAAATAAGCCTACAGAAGAAATTGAAATACCTTTTTGCACAACTTGAAATATTCTAGTATTCTTAGTTTCCAGGCTTGATATTATATTGAGAGGATAAATAAACGTCGACAACGTCTCCGAGATTCATTCATTGACGTGATGAAATTATTTGATATTCATGTGCCAAAACCTGCTTTTTTTTAAGTGACTATTTCATTATTTTCATTTTTAGTGAGGAAGTTTCCGTAGCAACGATCGTTTCATTCCGAAAAAATTTTCAAGCCGGCAAAACCAACATGTTGGTTTTTCAGCGACAAAATTTTTGACGTTTCTCGAATTCATAGATAGCTTCGGAAATAAAAATCATAGAGAGAACAAACAACGTTTAGTGGTTTAGTTAATCTATGATGAATTCTAATTTGCCAAATAGCGCAATACGCGTCAAATGTGAATATTTTACTCTATTTTCTCGTGGAATAGTCATGCCGAATTCCACCCGAGATGAAATTTAAGTAGGTAGAATTTCTCTCTTGTAATATTCAAGTTTGTTGCTTTTCGGAAATTTCGCTCATGACATTTTTTCCAAAATCACTCTCCTGACGGCTCGTGGTTTTGATACAATTGTCATTCACGAAATTTCCGAGCAACAAACTTTAATATTACAATCGAGAAATTTTGCCGGAAAAATTCCATAGTGGTATTACATAATATATGAAAAAACTTGATAAACCTAAATCTTGGCCAACCGGTATACTTTATAAAAGAGAATGGAGATTATATTTTTATATGTATATGTTTTCAGGGGAAAATCTCACTCAGATATTTACGCTAAAATTTATCAACGTATCCAAACGACTCTCCAATATTTCTCGCATAACATCCATACAAGAGACAGTAATGACTTTTCGTCGGTCTATCCCGATGTAATTCCCATAAAAGTCAATGAAGAGAACGGTTAGTGGTCGTAAAACAAACCCCAATTGGTACAAACAATGGTCGTTAGGTTACAACATCGTATATTTCGTTACGGCGAAAAGCGAAAGACAGTCCGGTCGCACCCCAATCCGCTCTTGTTTGTACTCATTTGCCTTGGGCAATAAATCGCCGTCCCTTCGGTTGTATTGTCTTCATCAGTTCGCAACGACGCTTTTTAATTACCGCTCTGCCACTTTCATTGTTTGGAAGTTGTTTTTTGGAAGGAAAAATTAAATGCCATCTTTGGTGGTCTTCAAAAAGGAAAAAATCCTTTATCTAATGATCTAGATACTAATTCGGCCGAAAGGTTAATTTATTAATAAGATACAATGTCCCCCTCGTGAAAATTTCTTCATTATAAGATAACACGTTTAAATTAGAATCAGAATTATCGATATTTAGGGACGATTATTTTCAAAAATGTACATTAAGTCAACAAGTAGTCAACCAACTCAATAGTGGCACCGAAAGAAGTTGGATACAAATCCAGTGAATGTTATGCAGCGCAGGTGCTGACATGTGTCATGTAATGTCAGCTTCTGAACGGTAGTTCTTGCAAGAGCTTGAAGGTTGATTTACAGGTAAAAGTTCAGGTTTATCCAACAAAACCAACATGGCAGATTATTTTCTTTTTTAATTTTAAATCATCTTCACGGCTCTACAATGAAAAATACAAAACTTTTACAATATAGCTCACACAAAACAAATATAAAAGAAACATAAATGAAAACATGTGTACAAAATCATAATTATAATAAACAGAATTACATAATAGGTATAGATGTACAAATATCAGCAACATATCTTCTGAAGAATGGAATAGGGAATGTTATCTTTCTTAAAGCTATCTTTTGTATCTCAGCCAACACGAGATCAGTAATTAAAGGAGCAAGACAATAATTAATTGCCCATATCCCAAAATCTGCTTGAAATATCTGTCTTTATAGACAAAGAAACTGTTCTCAATGCAAAAATTAAAGATTTGCAAGAATTCTTCAACCGCGGATAAGTTTGTATATGGTTCTATTTTATTCCAACTCCCCTTTATCAAAGCGCATATGATATTTATAGTTTTTCTTCATTACATTCGATATATTCTGGGAGGAGTATTAGGCAAAGGAAAAGACAGTTGATATTCATTATCCCATTCTCTCCAAGAAATTTTCAAGTTCAAATACAGAGTATTTATTCTGAAATAAATATAGTTCGAGATCACATTAAAGGCGAGTTCATACAGCAACTGAAATAAAATAAGAACTAAAATAAAATAAAATAAGAATGTTCACTTGATGCATTTCAATGACAGCGTTTATACAGGAAATAAGCTAAAATAAGGAATAAGAATAAGAGATGGTAAATTTTTATCTTTTTCGCTTATTTTATTTGGAAAATGATAGTGCGCATGACCCAAATCCACTCCCCAATCTTTTCCGTATTGACACTTTTGACAAGTTCTAGTTTTCTAACCTTAAATTTAATGAATATTTTTTTAAATCATTGTTGATAATATATTTAATATGGATGACCAGGAAATCATGATGGGAGCGATGTTGTTATTGTTGACAAGTACTGCTATTATCGCCTTGAATAAAAGGCGGAATAGGCGATTCAAAACTCGCCCTATGAAAAGGGTCAAAAGAAATAATGTTTACGAGAACTTGTTCAACTATGCAAAGAGAAGACGCATGATCGGGATCAGTTTTTTAAGTATGCAAGGATGTCTCCTGAAATGTTTGATCACCTATTATACCTGCTCGATCAAAATGCCATCATCCATTTTACTAATGATATTTTCTATAGTGATTGTAATGGGAAATTAAATTTTGAAAAATATAAATGAAATGACAACTAATCATTGTCAAAAAATCTGCGATTTGATTGGTTCATTCTTATTTCTTATTTTATTCTAGTGATCTCTATAAACCTATGTTGTCTGCTCTTATTTCTTATTTTATTTTAGTTCCTATTTTATTTTAGTTGCTGTATAAACTCGCCTTCAGTTTTATCTCATACTTGTGGAGAGTTTCATAAAACTGAAGGTTATACCATGTTATCCGAGAAAAATTAGCATTTAAATTACAATACTTTACCACCAGCCGCTGTTTGAAAGTGGCAAAATCAGTTTTTTTCGAATATCTTATGTTTTTTGAATGGCATCTCTATAGGATGACCCTCTGAGCAACAGATTTTTTCGAAAAAAAAGGATCGAATGATACCAAAATTCAGAATATCTGTCGATTATTTCGAGTTATTACTATTAAAATTTTTTTTTAAGAATTGGAAAAAATCAGCTCATCATTTTCATAATAGTTTGCTCTAGATTTTCAAGATGTGAAAATGCACAAGGTGTTCCATTTGAAAAACGAATACTCAGATCGTTTATGTGCTACAAAATTCATTTCAAAAAATCACATTTTAATTGCTCAAGAGGTCCCTAAATTTTCCTGCTTCGAATCGGATTATTTCTCTCAAAAAAAGGGGTGCCCCATTTCTCAGACGAGTATAAACAATAAAATATTGAGAGGTTGACTAAAGAATACTACATGTTTAATAAAAACTTCCATAGGCGACAATGTTGCCTTAGGAATCTTAGGAGTGAGGCGTTCGAGAATATTACCGCCAAATTGGCAGCGCCAATAGTAGGAAAATATATTTTCCTCATATGAGGAGGAGGTGTTTTTCACATCGCCATTACTTAAAAAAAGAAGGAACAATACATTACTCCTATGCTCAGTCGCCGTATACGTTTATGACAGACGCCGATGCTCACTCTTCGGAACAATTAATGCGAATTGTCCATTTCGCCACTCACTGCGATTAGTCACACCCATATTAATAGCCAGCGAGGGCTTGACACGTTCGTCTTTTGTCCTCGAATCGCATTCCCATCCCCTTCGAAAGCGACTCGTGAAATACGAGTAGACAGTCACAGAACCGCAGATAGTCCAACCCTTGTCTATGGTTCTGCCTGGCTCGTTACTGGTGCAAATCACCGCGAAGTAGCGCAACAAAAGACGTCGTTCTGTGACGTTAGTCACAGAGTTTGATGTCATATACCACTCTGCAATAATAGACTGTCGTTTGATAGATACTTCACTTTATGAGTGTGATTATCTGCGGATGGTCACGGGGGTAGGTTTCCCACGCGACAGGGGTGCGCCGGGTAATAAATATAAATGTTCATTGTGTATATAAGATTGCGTTTTTGAAAAAAGGGATATACTTATGTTAAATAGCGCTCATGTCTCCTGTCTTGCTCATATAGTGTTATTTAATCCAAGTTGAAACGATGAAGTTTTCAAGATTAGTTAGTCAAGTAAGTTACAACTTACAGCAGTTCAAGACACGCACAAACCGATTTCTACTTAATTCATCTCGGGACGCTTGAAAAGGTGTTATAAGCTCAGTCTTTTCCCGAGAGATGCGTATAAAAAAAAAAGATGGAGGTACATATTTTCCTGTAGAGCATTGGTTATAAGCATTCGGATTTCAATTCAGGTCGACAATAAACACTTGATGATTGTTCAAGTAATTTCTAATATCCGAATTTCAGACAAATCATTCGAATAATAATTTCTTTTTGGATGAGCTGCCGAAAAGTTCCCTTACTTGGGTCTTGGCGGCTCCTTCAAATATGAAGTTTCAAAATATCAATTCTGAATTTCTCAAGATTCTGGAGCATTTCGAGTGTAACACAGACTATTCCACTCATTTCAAGAACTGACCAATCACAGTCCATAGACAGCTCGTATTATCACGATAATACCAACTGTCTCTGAATTATGATTGGTCTGACAACTTCGGTACTTTTAACGATTGAACCACAGAATAATCTGTGATTGGACTATGGATACGAACGGTTTGACAACTGATTAATATGAATTGTAGACGTCAACATAAGTTTTTACTAGCTTTTTTCGAATATGGAGTTTCTGACCTTTTATTCTGTTCGTGAAATAGTCTTATAAAATTTCACTCGAGATTGAATTTACCTCATAAGTCTATCTTTTATTTCCAAACTCAAATGAGTTGATTTAAGGAAACACCACTCGTCCTCCGGACTCGTGATGTTTCCAAGCAACTCATTTTCGTTTGAAAATAAATCGATAGACTTATCACGGAAATTCAATATCTTGTGATAGATATTACTACTGAATGCATCTCTAAGGACGAATTACGCCAGCAAATTGTCGACGAATGTACAGTTCATCCAAGAATTATTGACATCTCGGGGGGCTTTGGAGAACCGAAATTATGTTAGTAATAGCCCATTCAGTTATATTTGGGTTGCAGAATTCAGGTTGGTGTTGGAAACAACACATTTTGCTCTGTCAATAATATTCGAACAAATCTGGCAAATAATTGCGCAAGTGAAAAATCTTTAGAATGAGACTCTTGAAGAATGTACAGCTAATAAATGTATAGAGCACTTAGAAAAAGAAATAAGAGAAGATTAGTCATAATATATGGGATGTTATGATATTGCTGACATAAAACTTTTAATTATGAACATGACGAGATAAGGAGATATTAACAGTTGTGGTTGTTGAAGCAGAATAATAGGAATATTTACATTTTTAACATATTTTAGTCCGTCATTTTTTACAAATATTGAAGGTTACAATGTCATGACCAAATTCTTCATATATCAAATAGATCCATTCGTTAAGTTTTGTTTCTGTCCTGATATCTATTACAATTTTTCCAATCCATTTACTTTGCAGCAACACGCTTCAAATTATCAACTAGGTTTTTCTGGTTTAGCGAATATTCATATTGAACTTTGGAAAGGAACATGCTTTTCAATCATCCACGATATTTTTTCTTATCGGAGAAGAATTCCCAGACTGTATGCTTCTATAATTGATAGTTCGAAAATGTATCAATACAAGATGAAAATAATATACTGCTGGTATAAAGATTCACACGATGTAATCGTATGTGATAATTGACATTTTCATTTTATTTATTTAATTTACATTTATTGCTATGATGGAAGCACAGTTCTAGTTAACTTTTTGTTCATAGAATAATGTTTGACGGACTCAACTTTTAGTTAATATTCCAATTTTTTGCTATTTCTGTCTCAAATATGAAAATAATATATCGACATATATACAGGGTGAGTCTTTGACTTGTACATATATTTCAACTGTAGATTCTTTAGGCCAAAATAAACCTTTTTTCATTTTCCATTTCTCCGAATTCGGCTCTGTTAAAGAGATATTTGAAAAAAAATTGGGCTAAATGCGTGCCTGATATTATTCTCTACAAACACCTCAAAGTTCATATTTTTCGATTGAAATTGATGTGATTATTAGATATTCTGGGTGATACATTTAGAAAATACTCAAGCACTAACCTTATTTGAATAAGAATGTTACAAACACGATATTTCCTAACAAAAACGCTAAGTTTTGTCCCATCATTTCTGCAATTGAAAAGCCATATTTCTCACACCAAAATAAGTTCCTTCTTCGATTTTCCTGAAGATTAGTTTGTAAACACTTATAATTTGTTCATATTTTCCTTGATATTCTGGAACGATCTCATAAAAATTGGTTTCTCACTAACCTATCCTTACTCCATCAACCTAAGTCATATGATTCGAGGTCAATGACCTAACCTAACTCACCTTCTGTGATATGATATTCCACAGAAGTCTAGAGAAGACGATGCCAGATTGCCGATTTTCTCTTCAAACAATAGTATAAGCGAAACCAAGGAAGCGGTACGTCCCTATCGTTAACGGAAGAACTATCGCAAAGGCACCAGTTTTGTTTACTTTTCGCTAAAGGCGTCTAGGCGTTGCTCTTCGGAAACGCCAAACGAGTATTTCTGATTCTCGCCGATAAAGCGCTATACATATACGTTCAATTTCAGTCGCCCATACCGGTGCGATGCCGGCTGCGATGTAGCTCGGCCTACTCTTCCCTTCTGAAGGCTGTGGATGTAGCCGCCACGGAAGACAAACCGTGTTTCTGTGTCTCCAACCTCCAACGTTAGTCAGTGACTTCGATTTATTTATTTATTTATTTACAGAGATTAAAGCAAAAAGGTGATGATTATGTAAATGACTTTTAGTGAATTGATGAAATGGAAGTGTCGTCTGGTGTCGAGTTATATTGTTTTGATAGATTTTTTGCCGAAGGACCGGTAACAATGAATTTTCAATAGAAACTGCCTATAAAATGTATAATTTCATGCTTCTTAGAATTCAATTTCATCTACCACATTTGTGGGATTTTATTATTACATATCTCTACATCAAACGTTTTTTCATCATAGAGATTTTCGTCTTGACAAAGTTTTTAAACTGATAATAATCTGACAACATTGTTAATATTTTGAGAGACCAGAGAAGAAATAATATTCGATGAGATTTAACTCAGGACAGCATTCAGATTATTCTTGAAATTCGTGATTTTTTCCTCAAATTTAATCTTATACAATTAGGAATAACTTGAGAACGACACGTTTTATTGAAAATAACATAAGAGTACTTTTGTTTTCTAAAATAATTGATTCTTTCGAAAACGTGAATCGTTTATCTTTTTCAAGTGGCTTTATAGTATTTTTGCATGAACTTATGAGTCGACTACGCTGTAACTTTCATACCAGGAGAAATATGGAATAAGTATTAATTGAGGAATATGCACCATGAATATACTAAACAATCATCCAAAATTCAGTTCATTCGAAATATCGGTTCCAAATATATGGAAAGAATAGTGTTAATTTCATGGATTTTTGACACCCTGTATCTCTCAAACGAAACCGAATTTTGAAAAATGGTATGACAAAAAGTGTTTCGTTTGATGAGAGGAATCTACAGTTAAAATATATGTACAAGTCAAAGACTCACCATGTATTTTTTCGAAGAGCGGAACAGAAAAATTTAATTGATTTTGAAAAAAAAAATAGCAATCATGTATCGACATATATATTTTTTCGGAGAGCTGATTTTTCTGCATAAAATAGGAACAAAAAAAGATACCATTCGTATTTAAAATAAGATAGTTGTTTTTTTTTCATCCTCTATACAAAAGATAAAAAAAAAACTGAATAAGGTTTCGTATTAATAAAAAACTAATAAAAAAGTACCTGTAGGAAGTTTTTGCCGTTTTTAGATATTTCAGAAAATGAAGAAGTTATGGCACAAAATTTCAAAATTTCGTTATATCTTCAAAACAAATGAAGATATCGTGAAACGGCTTTCAGTTATGGAGTTTTCACGAAAATTGAGCCCAGGACTCCTTTCAACATTTCCACCTATCTAGCCTAGAAGTACCAGAAACAGCCAAAATCAAGCAATTTAGGTGACCCTGTACAGAAGTTGGCGGGGCTCCATTTGAGAATTTGTTTGATTAAACTGTTCAGGACACTTCTGCAAAAAATGATCCATCCTTTTCGGTCAATTTCATGAAAAAAAATTGTAACAAAACTGAGGGGTTTGAAGTTGTCGCTCAAAGGAATGGACCGAAATGATGATGGTTTTTACGTAAAAAATGTTCCCCCCAAGGACAAAATTGACATGTCCGAGCAAAGTTATAGAAATCTTGATTTTCCAACTACACAAGACCTCCGTTTTCTTTTCAGTTCAACACCATGCAATATTCTTTATGCATTGTCCGTACTGTAGAGTGTAGATTAGTCACATACGACTATCTAAGTTCGTCACGGGGGTGGGTTTCCCACGAGACAGGGTCGTCCCATAATAAACACACATCAAAATCAAGGTACTCTGAAAGCCAAATTGTCGACGTATGCCAATTGTCACACCAAACATGCTATGATTGTCTCGCGTGAAAGAAGTGAGCATCGAACGTGTGCCAAAGCGCGACGCGTTGTGAAAGTTTCGAGGGGTGGCGTCTGTAACAATCGATGATTTATTATAAGGCTATTCATAACGATGAAAAGATCGCCCAGTGAAAGGTTCATAAAATGCGTGCGTAAGGTCCACTCCCCAGAAATGTTCCATGTGATGGTTTTTTTTTGTCGGTTTGATGGAGATATTTTCTGATACATTTATTCCCCATACCTACTCTTGTTCGAAAACATTGATTGTTGAGGATGAGTTATGTTTCGGATCCATTTAGTTAAGGATTTATTAATTTGGTTTGATTTATACGGAGTTTCAATCGACTGTTCGATTACAGCATATTCGGGTGTAAATATAACCACAGCATTTGAGATTCAAACCTACACTGAAAATTTCTAGTTTTTCTGTTCAAGAGATGTTATCTTGTTTACGACTCGACGAATGGTCAGAATTCTATTTAACCATGGATAAGTTATCAGCAAGTAGAGTTAGAGACCTCAGAGTCATAAAATATATGTTTCTTATTGCTCTGAGTTTGAGGCCATTTCCAGCTCAACATTCGCAACACTGGCACATAATCTCCGCGTGACTATTCGGTCTAGGCGAAGACGTAGATGCATGGCGAAGCAGTCCCCATGACTTTCTCTTCTTTGGTTTAATGCAATAGATTTTCATCACCCCCCACGATGCGATGAAGAAAAGCCTTCCTTTTTCGCAGCTGGAGTTGTTCACGGGCGAAAAAACTACTTTCAACGTCCCTTAGTGCCCCCCAGTCGGTATTTTTGTAGCATATTTTACACAGTACACAGTTATTGTTGATTTTTTACCCGTCCGCCCTTTGTGCCCCCCCCAGAAAAAAATCCTGGATCCGCCCTTGGTGTACAGGGTGGCCAGATTCAGATGGTTTAGTTCTACATCTCCTAGAGAAAAAAGTAATATACATGTCATGTTCTCTTTTTTCGATGAACATAAATTGCTGAAAACCCCAAGATGCTTTGGCGTCTAGTTTCCGAGCTACAGGGTGATTTTGGTATTTGATCCATTTTTATAATTGACTATAACTTCCGTATTATAGGATCTACGCTCTCGAAGTGAACACATCTTTCGGGCACTTTTTTTACTGCTTTTCATCGGTGCTATTGGATTTTTTCGGAGCTATAACAATTCTTCTTTCAAATGGAAACCATAGTGGGCAATGATTTTTCCAAATGGATCTTCCTTCAAAGATTCCAAAAATATGTATCATGATATACTTCCGAGTTGACTAAACAGGGTGAGTCTTTGACTTGTAAAACCTTTTTTTCATTTTCCATTTTTCCGAATTCGGCTCTGTTAAAAAGATATAGCCATTTGAAAAAAAACATTGGGCTAAATACTTCCCTGAAATGATACTGTGGAATTGATTCAAAGTTCATATTTCTCGATAGAAAGGCCCAATTTAGGGAATACTCAAGTAGTCAAGTACTAACCTTATTGGAATAAAAATGTTGCAAACACGATAATTTCAACAAAAACAGTTAGTTTCATCGGATTATATCTGCAACTAAAAAGCCACATTTATTCCACCAAAATAAGTTCCTTCATCGATTTTTCTGCAGATTAGTTTGTAAACCCTAATAACTTGTTCATATTTTCCTCGAAATTCCAAACAATATCATGAAGAGAGACTTTTCATTCAGATTTATCATTAAACAACCTAACCTAATCTAATTTGTATCGATTCTGTGAGTTTTTGAACAGAAATTTCAAGAAGATGTTGTCAGCTTGCTGATATTTTCATTGCGGTTAAGGATTTTTTACGAAACATAGTATAAATCACGATACATTTGTGTACCGTGGTATAAATATCTATGAATTCTGACGTTTCCATCATAAATCGACTTTGCCGCCAAATTTTACCACGCATATGCCTAGAGCGAAAACCGAAGTATGGTTATCTGGAGGCCAACGTTAAACAATAACAAATCAGAGTCTCTGAACAAACTGTAAACATTATGTGAAGTTCTGAATAATCTGAATACATTCAGTGACTTATTGTTCTAATGTGATTATTATGTGAAGTGAATTGATATAATTTCAACCGTGTCGAGTTTATAAAATTCCAAGAGGATGTTGTTTAGATAGAAACATAATCACAGATTATTAGGTATCGTATTATTTTTCATCAATTTCAATTTAATAAGTAGTTTGTATCGAGATTCATCATTTATATCCGAATTTTGTATTTCATCGACATTTAACTTCAATATGAATCGGTAACTATGAATTTTCAATAGAAACTGTGCGTATTGAATCCTCCTTGGTGTTCAATTTTATCTCCCACATTTGTGGGATTTTATTATCAAAATATCTCGACAAAGTTGATGAATATTGTGACAACATTGTAAACTCGTTTAAAGACCAGAGGAGGAATAATATTCTATATGATATTTAATTCAGAGACGCATTCAGATTATTCTTGGAATTAATGATTTTTTCGTCAAATTTCTCCGGGTGAAATTGGAAATAACTCGAAAAAAAATAGGAATACTTTTAGTTTCTTAAACGATTGGTTCTTTCGAAAATATGAACTTTTATACTGGTGAAGATATTGAATAGGTTTCGATTGAGGAATATGCACCATGAATAGAGTAAAAACTCAACCAAAATTCAGTTCATTCGAAATAACGGTTCCGAAGATATAAACAGAAAAGTGTTTTTTTCATGGATTTTCGACACCCTGTATCTCCCAAACCAAACCGAATTTTGAAAAATGGTATAGGAAATAAGTGTTTCGTTTGATGAGAGGAATCTACTGTTAAAATATTCGTACAAGTCAAAGACTCACCGTGTATATCGAAAATTTCGAATAATCACTTTTCGTTAAACAAAATCCGAGCAGGATCTAATTCACTTCCTTCAAAACTGAGGCGGTCATAGGATTTCATGTATTATTTATTTTCACTCGTCAGTTCAGTTTCATCATTGTTGTATCATATCGCAATTCTAATGTTCTTATTTATATCACATCATTAAAAGATGCAATTTATGTATTTCCTCGAACGGACAACGATTTGAATATTTGTAGTGAATATTATTTTTTTTAAACAAACCAATATTTTTCTTGAAGGAGCTTTTTTTGCCCCTCATGGAAACATTAATTATGTACTGTTTTCAACGAGTTACATAATTAAAGCTTTGTGTTATTGTCATCATCAAATCATCTGAGGATTCAAATGCTTTCCATTTTCAATTAGGCCATGTAATTATACTAGAATCGACAAGTTTCGCGAAGCCCCTCTATTGGTCCGAGTAATAATGAAGCTAATATTCCATGAATCAATTTCAATTTGGCCGCTCACAATAATTGTGGGGTATCGAATTCTATGACCTCAAAAGAACGCCAGACGCAACAATGATGAAACTGAATTGAATTTGGCAATTGATGGAAATAAATAAGACATGAAATTCTATGACCGCCCCAGTTTTGAAGGAAGTGAATCAAAGCTTGCTTGGATTTTGTTGAACGAAAAGTGTTTTTTCGAAATTTTCGATTTATAGTAAACTCAAAAGTATATAATGATCAATATTTTGAAATGGTTGAAGAAAGATCAATTTATAAATATCATTTCCCAGTTACAGGATGGCATTGTTCTCCTAACTACTCCTCAGCCAAAGATCGAGTTGTCGCAAATCGGTCTCTAATTGCCATAGACGTCGATCTTGAACTTTTGCCCCTTCAACTTCCGGTGCCTACTCTCCTTCGATTTTGGGCATTATGAATCCACGCTTGACAACATCTAATAAAATAACAGTAGTTGGATTTCTTTTCGTACAGATAGCGATTTCTCGAAATGACAACCTCGCCTTCTGTAGACCAATAATTCGACCTCTTTCAAAATCACTTAGCTGACGATAGATTCCTCTTACACGTGCTCCAGGCATTTTAACAACAACTAAACATCGACTTTGGATCCCCTCGAACAGCTGGTTTGTTTTAAAATTAAAAAAATTGGCAAAAAACGACTAAAATAATTGAGTAACAAAAAATGTTTACATGACTATTCCACTCTTTCCATTATTAGTGAGGAAGTTTCCTCAGCAACGATCGTTTCATCTCGACAAAACTTTCAAACCGGCAAAACCTACAAGTTGGTTTTTCAGCGATAACATTTTTGACGTTTCTCCAATTCTCATAGATAGCTTCGGAAACGAATATCATAGAGAAAACAAACAACGTTTAGTTAATCTATGAATTCTAATTTGCCAAAAAGCGCAATCCGTGTCAAATGTGACCATATTACTTAATGTTAGACATTTTCTCGTGAAATAGTCATGCCGAATTCCACTCGAGATGAAATTTAAGCAAGTAAAATTTCTCTCTTGTAATATTCAAGTTTGTTGCTTTTCGGAAATTTCGCTCATGACATTTTATTTCCAAAATCACTCGCCCAACGGCTCATGATTTTGATACAAATGACATTTGCGAACTTTCCGAGCAACAAACTTTCATATTACAATCGAGAAATTTTGCGGGCAAAATTCCATCTCTAGTGGTATTACATATGAAAAAATCTTCACGATTTTTTTCTCCAAATTTAATCATTTAGGTACTCCTTGTTATTCTATCGATGTTTTACCAAAAAAATTTGAAATTCAAACAGGTCCTTCTGGGTGTTGCAGTTTCTTGGTCTTGGTCTTGGTCTATATCTAATATTTTCGAATATGTGCAATGAGCCAATAAAAACTGAAGGTGGGCTTTGGTAACAATCCAGATCTGCGCGAGTGCAGCAATATTGAGAATAAAAATAATTTACTAATTCTGTCTCTCTCTCTCACACATCGTGATCGTATTATGTCGTGAAACGTATGTCATTCATGAATTTATGTGAATACTTCCGATCATAATCTCACAATTTCCTGTGAAAGTCCTGAATATCATGTTATCTCCTATTCAAATTTTAAAATTGAACTGAAAATATTTGAGTGACATATTTTCACCCGCGATATTCATAATCTTGTTGACACTCGGAATATACATAACCTCCAGATTTCCGTTCTCCAGTTGACGCAAGCGTACGACTCAATCCTTACCAAAGTAATGGCTTCACTTTGTGAGTGTGAAAAGCAGGGTCATAAGCCATATCGAAGTGATTAGATATACAGAGTGTAACAGCCAAATGGAATAAATTCGATAACGAATAAATGAGGGCGTGTTGGGAAAAACGCTCGGACACGTCGATTTGTAATTTTAAATGCGCATATTTTTAAAGAAAATAAAATTATATAGGGTGTTCCATGCGACCGTGGCCAATACCAACTTTCTTATTTGAAATGCAACCCCCTGTATATTATTTATTTTTTGGATTCTTCAGAGAATTCTAGACACAATTCATGCACAATATCCTATACCTATCTTTAACTATTTCGGAAGTATTAAGGGTTTTCAGATTTATCGCAAAAATCAACGTTATTAAAATTATTTTATTTCACAAATTCGGTACATTACACTTGAAACCTAATAAGTAATACTGATTATTTCTTAATTATTAAAAAAAAACAAAAAAAAAACATTAATGTCAATGTAGGAAATGTTCAAAATGCTCGCCGCGAACGTCTTGGCAACATGCTACAGACAACGTGTTAGGTTCTAAGGCTATGAGAATAAACAAATCTGTTTTTTTTTTTAATTTCTTCTCAGTAATGGTTTTGCTTACTTTCTTCATATCAAGAGGTAAATGGGAAATAAGTATTGAGTGCAATGTATCGAATTTGTGAAATAAAATAATTTTCATTTAAAATGTTAATTTTTGTAAAAAATCTAGGAACACTTAATATTTCCAAAAAAGTTGAAGATAGGTATAGGACATTGTACATGAGTTATGCTTTGAATTTTCTGATGAATCCAAAACATAAATAATATACAGGGGGTTGCATGTTGCATTTGAAATAAGAAAGTTGGTATTGGCCACGGTCGCATGGAACACCCTATATAATCTTATTTTCTTGAAAAATATGCGCATTTAAAATTACAAATCGACGTGTCCGAGCGTTTTTCCTAACACCCCCTCATTTATTCGTTATCGAATTCATTTCATTTGGCTGTTACACTCTGTATATAGTTGGAACCGTTTGTTTACTATATGTCTGAGCAAGATTTCATTGGACTAAGCTTAGTTCGTGACGTTTCGTCAAAATCGACCAGCACTCATTGCTGGAGCCATCTATCGACAAAAAGCAGGAATTAAGTAGCGCATCTTAGTATCATAGAGTAATGTAGAATGTCCTTCGATAAAATGCTACCCTTTGATAATTTGAGTGTCACCAAGCATAGTCCACTCCAACATGCACACGTCTAAAACACACATAACTAAAATGAGTGTAAAGCAGAGCATCAGCAGCATCCCCTTCGGCTAATCGATCCCTTACTCCCGTTAGTAATTGATTCGGTGTTAACGGGCGAAGTCATTTCCTGTAGGCGCGCATAACTTCGCTGGCAGCCCGGCAGCAAGGCACAGATACACACATTAGATAAGATAATCTGGATGGGGATGACGGCAGAGCGGGGGCGTTTCCCGGCACTAATTTAAAATTAATATCGCGAAGGCTGCCGCCGACGCCACGGACGCCGGTGGTGCCGGAAATAAGCAGAGCGAAGCGGCATCAGCCTCCCTCTTCATCCCTCCGTAGAGGGTGCGAAACAACTTTTCGATGAGTTCATTAAACCGCCCCGAATGAATTCCTAAAGTCTGTTCTCTCGATCTACCAACTCGATTCGTACTAATTTGCATAGATGCAGAATTGCCATTCCATCTTTCTCAATCGATTTTCCGTTCAAACCGTGAGGAAGATACTTTATAAGAATCAATGTGATATGCTGAAAATATGCTTCTGTGAATATCGATGGTAACTGCAACGGCTGCAAATTGAAAAATATCCAGGACAAGAAATCAGTCTGAACTGCCCAAAATTCATATTGGTAGAACAGGTAGAAATTTTGGTATTCATTATGCGAAACAACTTTAAGAAAACGGTTTTCTTCTTCAAATATTTTGAAAAATTTGGCCCATTAAAAATAGAGGTTTAAAATTAAACTTGAGCATATTTTCAGAGGAGTTACTCGTGTAGCAGTGTAGCATATGAAATGAATAATCAAAACGACTTAGTAGACCAACTCTGTATTATCATTAGTTCTCATGATGAAGGTTTGGCCGTCACGTCCGGTACCTATAATTATTATCGTGCATGTGCATCATTAACATTTGACACAGAACAATATGAATCAAACACATATAAGATATTATTATTATACTTTTTTAAATGTTCTGAAAGGATTCAATTTCAGGACCGATTTTATTCATCAATTCACAAAATTTATCGTTTCCTGTTCGACACACTATTATGCAGATGATGGCCAGTTTTATCTTTCCTTTTATCCTGATGAAGTCAACCAGGCTATTGCTGCATTGAACTATGATTTGAACTCAATACTTGAGATTTCTGCAGCGCACTGTTTGCAGCTTAATGCTATGTCCATTGTCCGTCCTAGTTTTTGGTAGGAAAAATGACATCAGACTGATGTTTGAAGCTTGCAACAGGTTAGTGAAATGATCGGTAACGAAAGTATAAAATTCTCTGCGAAGGTAAAAAACTTGGGTATGTGGATAGATCAGGAGTTGAGATTCACGGATGACGTTTCTGCCTGTTTACGGCGTACGGTATACTGAAATTGGTCTATCAAAGCCGAGAATTTCTCTATACAAAATTCGGAAAACCTCTTTGCGCCTCCCTTGTATTGTCACATCTAAATTATGCTGATGTTGTTTACAATCCCTGCTGAATGCCTCTAGAAGACTTCTTCACTCTATTTTGTTCATGAAAATAATCACACTAAAGACCCCTCCGTACCTACACAACAAAATATTACTTATCGATCTGATGTCCACAATTTGAACATTCGTTTCAAAGACACTCTACGCCAATCGCCATCTGTTTTTCCAGTGAATTATTCAGACGCTCATTTTCATACAACAGAGCGCTACGTATCAACAACCTACCAATGGACATAAGAGATTTTATCAATGGATGCCGATTCAGGAGTTCACTGTTCAAAATATTTTTAGATGAGCGATGGGGGTTTTGACGGGGTAGATGTGACTTGCTAGATATGTGAGTGTTTTCTTCGACTACTTGAACATGTCTAGCATTTACTATTTAATAAAACTCTATAACTATTTTCATTGTAGCCTACTAATACTCCTAATTGGGCTTTATCATCCCATTCAGTTTTGCAAAACCACAGCCTGCTGTGCATATCCCGCGATCCTCTGGGATATTTCGATCTTTTGAAGATTTTTCTTGAATAATTTGGACATGACTCCCTCAGCCGAAATCACCAATGGTATAATAGTGACTTACGACAATTGCCACATATTCTTCAGTTCTATTGCCAAGTTCTCGTACTTCGTTATTTTTTCAGACTCCGTTCTTCCGATGTGGTAAGTGAATGGTACTGCCACATCAATTATCGCCTCAGACTTCTGAGTTCTGACCCTTCTCGATGAACACAAGGTCCGGTCTATTGTAGTCCACGGTTTTATCTGTTGTTATGGGTCTGTCCCAATAGTAAACCGCTGCGTCCGTTTCAAACACTGCTGCACGTTGACACTTATAATATGGCGGACAAGCGGGACAAGAATCCATAAAACCATGCCTGAGAGCTAAGTGCTGGTAAACAATTTTTGCCACTTGGTTGTGTCGGCCTAGATATGCGTTGTCGGCAAGTATTCGGCAACCGGCGATTATATGTTCAATGGACTCGCCAACTGCGCCACACTTCGTGCATTTGTCCTCCACTTTCAGCTTCAAACCGTGTTTCTCGTGATTGGGAGTTCTTATAAATCGATCTTGGATAGCCGTCAGAAATCCCTGAGTTTCAGGATACCGCATTCAACCACGACAAAGAAGCTAATTTATCGACATTTCACCCTCAAGGTATTTGGGAAACCTGCCGTGCAAGGTTTGTTCCCGCCATATACTTCTATCTTCGCTTCTGGTAGTGATATCGAACGTCAGTTCTCTGTGTTGTAGGTTCAGAGGTGTGTATCCCTTATCCTCTGTTGTCGCCGATTTCATCAGGCATAATTTTCGATAGGGATAACTGTAATTTGACAGTTGAAGGTAGGAGCCATGGTGTTTTGACATTTCTGTTCAGTGATCTTTGACAAATTATCATTGGTAGACTCACGCCGCAACAACGTTTACAAATTGTTGAGGTTTATATTCAAAATCAGTGTTCTATTCACCGAACTCAAGGAGCAATTCGTTAAATTTATGATTACATAATCGTTCATCAGAGCAGCTTATTCGTCGAACTATCCATAGATTTCCTACAATATTTCGTTGCAACAACAAGACAGAGAACTGTATGTACAACAAAAAATATCGCTCATGTCAGTTTCAGAGCGAAAACGTTCACAAAATGAACTATTACACTAGATATAGTCCATCCAAGAATTATTGACAACTCGGGCGGCTTTGGAAAATCGAAATTAGGTTGGTAATGCTCGTTCAGTGGTATTTTGAGTTGCTGAATTCAGGTTGGTGTTGGAAATAACACTGACATTTTGTTCTGTCATTAATGTTTGGAATGAATTTGGCAAATAATTGAGCAAGTGAAATAGATATCTTAGAATGAGGCTCTTGAAGAGTGCACAGCTAATAAATGGAAAGGCTTTCCATAGCACATATTAAAAGAAATAAGAGAAGATTAGTCGAAATATATGGGATGTTGCTGACATAAAATCTTTCATTTCATGAACATGATGAGGTGTGTCCAGATGAGGAAATAAAAGTTGTGGTTATTGTAACAATAGTGGCAATATTTACATTTCATATTCTACACCTTCATTGTTCTCAAATATTGTAAATGAAAGTTACAATGGTATGACAAAATTCTTCATATATATTAAATAAATCCATTCGTTAAGTTTTGTTTCTGTCTTCTATTACAATTTTCCCAATCCATTCAGTTTGCAGGTAATCGTATGTGATAATTGGAAACATTTTCATGTTCAGATTGCCTTACTCTGAAAACTACCATTTGATTTTCAGGTTATTTCAATATTTTTTATGCTATGATGAAAGCACAGAAAACTTTTAGTGACTTTTTGGTAACTAGAATTAAAGCTGCGACTGGACTTCCAAGGCTTGCTATGATGTCAATAATTCTTGGATGGACTATATGTTGTTGTGACATCGAAAAGTCTGAAATACCCATAATTTATACTGGATGATCCATTGTTATAGAAACTATTCTCAAGGAAGGTTAAATAGACACCCTGTATTTATGGGTTGATTCAAGGTGTTTGTTTAATTTTTTAGAACATATCATCATGGACTTCAAAGAATACTGGGTGATTCAGTCATGAAATGAACTTTGAACCTCACGAAAAAACCCAAAAACCACCTTTTTTTTCATCACCCTCTTTTTCAAGATTAACTCCGATGAGGTGGGAGTTTTCTTTCACCATTGTACTTGATATAAAAACATCAATACGGCTGAGAGTTTTTATCCACTTCCTATGACCAGATTTTTTTTATGTAATATGAAAATAATTTATTTATGTTATTCTATTCTTATTCCAGCATAAAAAAAATCTGGTCATAGAAAGTGGATGAAAACTCTCAGCCGTATTGATATTTTTATATCAAGTACAAAGGTGAAAGAAAACTCCCACCACATCGGAGTTAATCTTGAAAAAGGGGGTGATGAAAAAAAAGGTGGTTTTGGATATTTTCGTGAGGTTCAAAGTTCATTTCATGACTGAATCACCCTGTATTCTCTGAAGTCCATGATGATATGTTCTAAAAATTAAACAAACACCTTGAATCAACCCATAAATACAGGGTGTCCACTTAACCTTCCTTGAGAATAGTTTCTATAATAATGAATCACCCAGTATAAATTCTGGGTATTACTTTTTCGATGTAACACCAACATATCTACTGTAATAGTTCATTTTGTGAACGTTCTCGCTCTGAAACTGACATATTTTATACTTTCAAAATCGGGCATCCATTCAATTATGGATAACCCTGTATTCGTAACGATTTTCGGTCATATTCCTCTATATGGTTGCTCCCTGGGGATGTAGTGAAATGTTTCTTGAGAAAAATTGAAGTTCATTCGATTCTGTACCGAGATACGGGCGTAGTAAAAGTAGGGAATTCTCAACTCGAAAACTATAGTCCGTTCAAATATAAGAAGGAGCTTTGTAAACAAACAAATTCGTCTGGTTTGCGCACAATAAAGCTCCTATTGGTGAAACTTTTATAACAACGCACCCTTAGACCGCCCTAAGATAGTGCCAGGGTCGTACTCGGAACGAACTGTGGATAGTACTGGATAGAAATGATTCAATAATTTGAGTAGCAATTCTCACATCATAGTCATAGGATTGAGTTGGGGGGTCATGGACACTTTGGATCAGTAGGTCGAGTACTACGTTATACAAAATTTTAGCAAATTTGACGGAACGCCATTTGCCGTAGAAAAAGTGCGGGGTCCTTTGTTGCAATGAACTTTGGTTTCTCTCGGAAGAGGTCGCGTTATCTTCCCAAACCTTACAAATTTTAACATTGTTTTGATTAGTACCAAAAAAGGACCGTCGATAATTCACCGTTATTCTCAGAAAATTCTGAATAATAATTTCATGAAACGGATTTTTAGAGTAGCATTCTAATGGCGTGCTTTCACAACAAACACTAAAATTCCCTCTGCTTGCGTGCACGTTTGAAATTTCTTCATTTTTATTTCCTGGATTATCCTACTCCACAGAAAAGAAAGCGGTATTATAACCGTGAAATGTTGCAGATTATTCCGGAACAAGATTTTATTTGCTGCCTATAATAGATCTACAATTCTGGATACGATTTTCAGTAGAGTTGAACACCAGTGTTTTAATTGAAAACCCGTTTCAAATGCTCCCTTGAAGTATTCTGTGAATACCAAAATTCATTTGGAATAAATTTCCTAAAATTGGGTAAAACTTGTCTGTCAGCCCTAAATTTCGTCGAGAAGTTTTCATCTAATCAAAACAAATTCGAACGTCGGAACCGACGCGACGTAGATTCCCACAAAAGCGATAAGTCCCGAAAAGTGTTTTCGCAGGACGTGGAAATTCCGGCGATACTTCCCAAACATCCGAGTGAAATTGCGAGTTTCCGAAATTCCAAATCGAATATCCGACATAGGAAGGAAGATACTCCTCCTCGAGGGAAAACCGAAATCCATTGAAGCGGCTTCCGAACCGGCCTCCAGGTGGCGCTACCGGTTATTGCTTCCTTCCTAGAAGGCGCTAAAAAAGCGGAAAAGTCCTGCGCGTGCAAAAGTGCAGGGAAGGGCGGATCTACGGTGGGTACAAGGGCGGGTTCCAAGCGTTCTTGCCTACCCTGAAGACGTTTACGACGAGGGGCGGTCTAGGGAAGGGTGATAAGAGGGGTTTGTTTTTATCAGGAGATTTATAGCTGAAAGTAGACGCAAGTTTTTCTTACTGTGAAAAATGTGGAATATACATATACATTCGGAGGAGGTTCATTCTGAAAATCTGAGAAACCGACGATATTTATTTTGCCGATATGATGTCTCCGAAACTCTTCGAATATCATTTGAATCTGCCTATACGAATTTCAGGAAACGAAAATTTTCCAAAGTTTCACATTTAGTCCGTAGACTATCGAAATGGAGAGCCGATTACCAAAAATAAATAGTACAGCTAACTTTCAAAATCATCAGAACTAAACTGGGAAACTGTTTTAGTGCAGACACAGAATATACCTTGTAGAAAATTTTGCAACGTTGTGACGTTCTTTGAATTCTCTTATAAATAATAATTTCATCGAAATGAAAAGTAATTCGTATTGAAATTCATTTACTCATTTGTGCGGGAATGTTAGCAATGGGTATTTATGTTGTTGTGAATTCTTGACTTCACATATACTGAAGTGTAGAATTGTTCCCAAAACGGTACGGCCACTTTGGCCTAACTAAGATAATGAATGGGCACGTTATGGTAACACCGCTTTCCGAATCTTTATAAGTACCGCCAACTAAATTTTGTCGTGTGGCGCTTTGAATTGAATTGTCATCATGATATCGCAATTCATTGTGTGTGAAAAGTGAGATTTGGACTCATTTCATTTCTGAACATCTTTTGCTGAATACGTTGACAAAATTGGTCTTTGGTATGGTAAACTGCAATATTTGAATCCTGGTTTGAGTTTCTCAAGTTGAGTAGGTATGTTCTTCTCTTGTCATAGTATTAAAGAGTGGCCTAATTTTCGATTTTTAGTATTTCACTTTTCAGATTCCCTTCTGATATTGAGAGGAGGAATATGTGGTTCTCAATTCTGAATTTAGCTGACTGTGCATGGTTGCCTTGCACTGAACCTGTTTTTATGTTCGGAACATTTTGAGCCCAAAGAATTTGGTATTCGAGTGAATAGTGATTCCAAATGTTCGAATTCTATCGTCCTCAAAGTTTCTGGGTATTTTCAAAATCAACGAATCTTCTCCTCTTGTAAAAAGTTAATTAATTAAGTTGAGGAATCATTGTTTGAATATGGAAAGGAACATATACAGTATACAGGCGGACTTTGATTCATCCCTTGATACGGAAGTTGTACAATTAATGGAATCTCTTCAGAGTAACTGTTTTCCAACAAGTGGCAGGTAAAATTGTTGTAATTTTTCTCACATTAGTGATTATTTAAATCTGGTATACCTATAGTCTGTTTTGGAGAGAACAAGTTAGTTGCATTCATCTTCATCCATTTTTACAGAGGCACCATGTTCTCCTAAAATCAGAACGACTGCAAAAAAATTTCTGAGATTGTCTTCATATTTTGGGAAGGGTAGGTTCGAATGTAGGACTGGTGCCTTTCAGAAAAATAGAACTATTTTTCATTAGATTCTGCCTATAAGCTATATATAGAGCTAAAACAATCCGATCGATATGGATTTGGGATAGGCAATTCACAACAAATAGATCTGTTGTCAATGTTAAAAAAAGAACAGAGGATTCATTATTCTTTTAATATATATATAAAAGAAAGATGTTGGTTACACCATTTATAACTCGAGATCGGATGGACTGTTTCTTATGAAATTTCATATAGGTATGGATTCGTCTACGGTTTGGTTATTATAAAATACAATAAAACTTTGAAAAAATCAATGAAAATTTTACTTTTACAGGAAATGCTTTTCCTTCTTTTGAGTAAGGCCACTTGATGTCGCTACAGTTACAATTACGCTACCGCTTATTCGTTTGTACTTCATTTGATATTCTCCGCGTTAGATGGCGATATGAACAAATAGTGTGTACAGTGACTATATTCCCTCTATATAGTCACTGTAATAGTGTGTAATTTGAGTTGCCTACAACTCTGCGCTGTTAGGCAAAACCAAAATGTCTTAGCGTAGTAGTACAGATGTCTAAAATGATTAGATTAAGTTGAGATATGAGAAAAGTTTCGTTCTTACCACTTCACTTCGCTATTCACACATTATGACTGATGATTATTGGTTATTTTTATAGTTTTATTTATTCCAAATAACGTAATCGTGAAGGTACTATATTTGACATTATCACAATTAAATGGCGATGAATTTGTTGAGACTTTCGCGGCCATCGATTGATGTCTCATCTGTTCTTTTTTCGAGCATTTCGGTCGTCGTGGTTTGAAATGGTCGAAAAAGGAGCATATGACATCAATTACTGTGTAATTTTTACATAGGGCTTATAGTTAAAGTACCATGAAAAGCTATTACCAGATCCAGAAGCGGGAGAATATCACAGTGAATTTTTATCGAAATGTCAAGTAAATCGGATTTTGGCGATGCGTTCCAATCGTGCGATGTCCATTCTCATCTTTTCTTCATAATTTTTAAAATGCTTTTGAATTTCTGTTTGGGTAATAAATATATTTGCGGAAATAACTGAATCCAAAATTGCCATTATTAGTGATTGACGTATTATGACATATTATTTTTGAGTATCTGTTCTGTGTGATAGCTCATACCCATGGAAACATTTGACAGTTCAAAAATCAGAGAACCAAGCCGTTGATCTCCGTTCACCGGTGATTACGATTTGTGAAATCCACTGTAAGTATCATTTAGGCGGAACAAAGTTCGCCGGGTCAGCTAGTTTCACATATTTTTCATACACAGTTCGAGTATCCTCATGAAATAGAAATACATAATTGGTTATAACAGTATAACACACAGGGGGCAAATTACCTTAGACCATAGTCCAAGCGAATAGCCGAGCGAACGCTCGTATTCATAGGAATACTATGTATCTATGTATACAGTATACTCCATTCACTCTTATAAAAAATCCCGGTTGGCCATTACATTCTAACAAATTCAACGTGTACATTTTGAAAATGTTAGGTAATAATCATTTTTAGGTCAGATAACTAGGCAACGCTGTCCTCTCTACATAGAGGTCGTAGTAATTACGTATTTATCAAAATTTTTATTCACTTCGGGAAAATAATTAGTTTGAGGATATTATGTGAATGCAATAATTCCATAGACCTGGCGAATGTTGAAGAAACTTTTTTTTTCTGTTAATACTGGAAATATTTCACCTATATAAACATGGTTGGAAGTTTCAGTTATGCTTTTTTCTTGTACGGAAATCAGGCACGAAGCCAGAATTTTTTTTCGGAGGGGGCCCACAATACAATTTTTTCAAATATACATATACAATACACATACAATATTGTTTTGCTTCAATCGATAAAAAAGTTTCGGGAGGGGGGCCGGGCCCCCGCCTCCCCCTTGGCCACTTGCCTGACGGAAATCAAGAATCGAGTATTGAAATTTTACTGGAAAATAATAGACGGAATAGTCCGTTACTTGGTGATACCTAGTTCATTCGAAAAAAGAATAAAAATACTCGAATAACCCGACAGAAAAACTTCCAAGCGAACCGACGCACCTATGGAATTCCCCACTTTTCAAAATTGTCGAGAAATAAGCCTACAGACGACATTTGAATCCCTTCTTGCACAACATGAAATACTCCAGTATGAAAATGTAGTAGTACTGCGAATCCTGTGTTACAATTAAAAGAACTATCCCCATTTACAGAGTTCTTGGGAATCTATATGAATGATACACTGAAGAAATTAGCATCGTCAATGTCTCTGAGACCTATTCTGACATTGCCAACCTGAGCTAGTTTTAAGTGAAAGAACTTGATAAACCTAAATCTTGGCCAACCGGGATACTTCATAAAAGTGAATAGGAGTTTACGCTCGGCAATTAGACGTCGATTTTCATCCTAAATAGTGATGATTCTTTAATGGTTTTTGCACGCATTATTTATCATAATTTGTACCAATGTCCAATATTGATAATATAGGTACATTAATTTATTAAACTAATTCTCAAAAAACTCAAATAGCTATTATGATAAAGCTACGTATTTCAAATTCATCTATTGATGACTTTATTATTATATTATGATTTTTTTCAGATTGATAGAAATTTAAATTGAAATGAAACACATTCAAATCAAGATTGAAGCCAATTTTTTTTTATTTGAAAGATAATTTTTCGACATTTATGTTTTAAAATTTCCGGCATATGTCCACCACGACTAGCTCTGGAGCTAATGTGCTCATTACAGATCGATGATCAATAATTATTTGTTTCGAAATTTGAATGATATCAACCCAGAAGTGTGTCGGCTCCAACAAGATGGTGCTACACACCATGCTGCTACCGTACCAATAGATTTATTGAAAGAAGGATTTGGCGATAACATCATTTCGAGAAATCGTCCAATGGATTGGCCTGCAAGATCATGCGACATAACTCCATCAATGGATTATTTTCTTTGGTGTTAAGTCAAGTCATTGGTTTATGCCTTTATGCTGATAAATCAGAAATAACAGAAGCTTTGGAAGCCAATATAACTAACATTGATGAATTGAGGCCTGAACTACTCGAAACAGTGGTCCAAAATTGGTCTGATCGAATGCTGTTCCTCAGAGTTAGTCGTGATGGACATATGCCGGAAATTATTTTTGAAACATGAATGTCATGAAATTATCTTTCGAATAAAAAATTTGGCTCCAATCTAAATTCAAATGTATTTTATTTCGATTTAAAGTTCTATCACTCTAAAAAAACACTCGATATACAGGGTGATTCACGGTGGATGGCACATTAGACGTTTCTGGAGAGCCAGACTTCGGATCGGTCTGAAAATTTGATGGAATGCATTATCGGACCTGTTCTACCCAACCAAAATATTTTCGTCAATGCGGTGTTGCCACTTCTATTAGAAAGTAGTAGCAACTTTGCTTTTTCAAATGGAACACCCGGTATATATATATTATATTATTTTTATTTTATTGACATTTCCCTTTACCTATCTGTTGCCGTTTTCGAAATATAAATTAATTTCAATTTTTTTTTCACCGGAAAACATGACCTCTGAAAATGCTGATAACTTCTGGTTGAGAAATACTATGGCATTGAAATTTGGTTCGAAGTTAGGTGATACATAAATGCTTCCAACACTTCAGCCTGATTTACGTTACTTCAATACAGGGTGATAAAAAATACAGTCTTTTCGGTTGCTTGAAAAAGTGACTGAAACTTGTTTATTTCAAATGGAACGCCCTGTATATTATTGGAAATTCGGAAAACTGATGAAATTCTCTTTCATTCTATGTATATCATGTCTATACCTAACTAGTCAAATTTCGGACTTATGAGCATTTATTTGTCAAAATGTCCCTTCAGAATGGTATTTCCATTCGATATTTGGTAGGCAGGCTATTATTACTATACTTGATAGTACCTTGTGACATTCTCATAATAATAAAGGCACCATGAAACTTGAGAGTCAAACTATTATATGAATTATTATTAAAAAGTAGAACAATCATGTCGAATACTTCAAAGTATGTTCGAATCGCTGGCCGTTCACTTCTCAGCACTTCAAAATGCGGGTGTTGACTGCTTTCGTCGTGGCAGATCGTATTTCTTTGAAATCAAAATCTTCAAATGCTTGGGCAATCCTTTCCAACAATTCATCTCTCGAATGCACGGGTGTTTTGTTAACTTTTTCTTTCAACATTCCCCACAGATAAAAATCTAACGGACTTAGGTCGGGTATTCTTGCTGGCCAATTCCATGGTCCCAAGCGCCTTATCGACCGATCTTCAAAAAATGTCTCCAGTTAATAATAATGAACAAATTCATGAGCACTTCGTTTGATTAGTTTTCTTCCATCGTTTCAAGGGTATTTGCAACTTCTGAAATGAAGAAAATGTCGAAATTCAAGCTTCTTGGTGCCTCTATTATTAGGAGAATGTCACAAGGTACTGTCAAATAGTAATCATGGCCTGCCTACCAAATACCGAATGGAAATACCATTCTGAAGGGACATTTTGACAAATAAATTTGAATGAATTTTTTTATCACCCTGTATTGAAGTAACGTAAATCAGGCTGAAGTGTTGGAAGCATTTATGTATCACTTAACTCCAAACCAAATTTCAATGCCATAGTGTTTCTCAACCGGAAGTTATCAGCATTTTTAGAGGTCATGTTTTCCGGTGAAAAAAATTGAAATTAATTTATATTTTGAAAACGGCAAAAGATAGGTATAGGGAAATGTCAATAAAAGTTGTCGAGAAATTGTTGGAGATTCCAAAAATAATAGAATATACCGGGTGTTCCATTTGAACAAGCAAAGTTGCTACTACTTTCTAATAGAAGTTGGGTAGAACAGGTCCGATAATGCATTCCATCAAATTTTCAAACCGATCTGAAGTCTGGTTCTCCAGAAACGTCTAATGTGCCATCCACCGTGAATCACCCTGTATATTGTTATTAACTCAGTCCTAATATTGCATGAATTCGCCATAAAATGATAATCCACTCATAATTGCACTTCCATTCTAAATTCGCGCTAGTGATGCCTTTCGGATAATTTGTTTCTATATCTAGAATTTCAAAATCTGAAAAATTAAAAATATGACCATTCTCAAAAAGATGGCTTGGTAGAGCTGTTTTTTCCCCTTTGCAATATTTACATTCATATTCATGTTGTTGTAAACGGGACTGGATATATTACCAGGTCTAGCCGATATAGCACTTATCACAGTCTTTATAATTTATTATTTTATAAACCACACAAGAGTGCTCCAGTTTTCTGGTATTGTCCTTCAACTCGGTGAAGGTGGAGTTCACAGTTTCCAATATACAGGGTGGCCATTTGAAAACGAAACAGACGAGATTACAGACGAAATAAATTTTTTCGATAGAAATGCTCGGACAGGTCGATTTCTGTTTCGAGGGGGACAACTTAAGATGTAGGTTACGGACGCATAGCGCTTCAACCCTTGCTACTACAACCCTCACCCCCAATTTTTGAAAAGGGAAGATGGGGTGAGTGATACCTCATTTGAAAGGTATTTTTATACTGATTTCAGCATAGTAATTTTTTTTTTCATTTTATGCATTAGTTCTCGAAATATTCTTAACTAAGTATTTGAAAATGAAGTGGTGTTTTCATGGCACTTGTAGTGTTTTTTTGTGAAAAATCGACATTTTGAGCTTCAAAACAACCATGACTGTGGCTTCCTTCCTCCAATCCACTGACATAGAAATCTTTAATCAAGATGTCGATTTTTCACAAAAAAACACTACAAGTGCCATGAAAACACCACTTCATGGTTCAAATACTTACTTAAGAATATTTCGAGAACTAATGCATAAAATGAAAAAACAATTACTGTGCTGAAATCAGTATAAAAATACCTTTGAATTGAGGTATCACTCACCCCATCTTCCCTATTCAAAAATTGGGGGTGGGGGTTGTAGCAGCAAGGGTTGAAGCGCTATGCGTCCGTAACCTACATCTTCAGTTGTCCCCCTCGAAACAGAAATCGACCTGTCCGAGCATTTCTATCGAAAAAATTTATTTCGTCTGAAATCTCGTCTGTTTCGTTTTCAGATGACCACCCTGTATAACACGAGTTTCACTGAAAAATTCGATTTAAACAATCTGTTCATCTTTTCCGATAAACCGGGTACATATATGGAAAACTGAAGAACCTCATCTCGGCCGGCTCACCAATATGATTTATGATTTCCGTGGGTGCTCCTGCGAACCTATTGGTCAGTCCTCTTGGATAGTTGTTGGCGATTAGCATACCTACTTTTTATTGTATTCCTGTTGTATTCATGGAAGTCTCTATCGCTTAGAGCCGTTTCACATGCGACTGATGATCAGTCCTGATGGTCGGTCGGGACCGGCGTTTGAAATGGATTTTGACCTCCTTTCACATGCATGCGTATCATCAGTCGACCGATTCCAGTTCAAACGCCGGCCCGATCGACCATCAGGACCGACCATCAGTCGCATGTTCAACTGTAAGGATAAAATTTTTCGCAGCTGCAATTCTTTGTGAAAATTGATGGTTGGATAAGTAATTTAGCATGCGATCAGATCTGCTGGGTTTTTATAACAGCAGACTCTTAGCGTTCCGTTGTCCTGACGATGCACCATAATATCTGAGAATGGGATTTGTTTTTTATTCTCTTTCTCGATTGTTAACTTCAGTCTGTGATGGTAACTATTAAAAACCGAAAGAAGGACGTGAAAATAAAAAATAAGGATATTTTTTTTTGTTCATCCGAAGCCTTCATTCGTATGGTAATGGGAGAAAAATATTTCGTTAAGTAGGTCCATTTTTTCTTCTACATCACTTTTTTTTTCAGGTGTGGATGGATGAAAAGCTGAAATGGAAACCCAGTGATTACGGTGATCTCAAAGTAGTACGCCTAGCCGATCACGAAATATGGCAGCCAGATATCTTTCTTTACAATAGGTAAAGGGTTTTTGTATCTAATAAACTGTTCAAAAGTTCTGCTCTATAGAGAGCTCTCGAAAATGCCGAACGTTTATTCGAATAATGAACTTGTCGATATACTCTTAATTTATGGTGAATCGAAACAAAATGCCAGTTCAGCGTATGAGTTGTACACAACAAGATTTCCGCTAGAAAATTTTTTAAAGTGAACATTTTATATAAGAAATTTTCGTTACTATGACTTATTTTGATGACTTCTATCACCTGTCAAAGGAAAAGCCCCACCCTGTATAGAGGGCAAACTGAATAAAGGCTGGAGGATAAATTAAAAGGCTATATAAATACTCGAAAACTCAAACGGCACTATACAAGCACAAGATTAATAATGAACATAGATTTAACTACGACCAAACAAAGATCTTAGATGAAGAAAAAAATAAAAAATCTAGAGAATGTCTTGAGATGATACACACAAAACAGAACGAAAATTCCATAAATAACAGAACAAACATAGATTGTTTACACCAGGTATATTTTACACTTATTATGAATTCGAAACCAACATCCTGACGATAATAAGAAAAAAGAAATCACAAATTCTTCCACTCATAAACAAAATACCATGAAAGAGTAAACAGAAATTGAATAATAGGCAATTCTACTAATATTACTCGAACAGAATAATCTACGAATAGTGTTCTATATTTATTTCTAATGTGTTGCAATTGTTTTAGGCTTGAAAAAGGTACTGCCCGAAACGTTGCCGACCATTTTTAAAAGCTTTTATTTAACTTGCAATGTATGTATCTATACTCCATTCACTTTTATAAAGTATCTTGATGGGCCATGGTTTAGGTTTATCAAGTTCTTTTACTTAAAGCGGACGCAGGTTGGCACTCGTGAAAATCAAGCGGCATTGCCAAGTCTACTTTCTAATTACTCTTTTTCAACTTTGTGAATGGAGTTAGTTCTTTTAAGCATTAACTGTGAGTTGTGACACAAGATTCGTAGTATCAATACATTTTTATACTGGAGTATTTCAAGTTGCGCAAAGAGGTATTTAATTGTCCTCTGTAGGCTTATTTCTTGAGAATTTTGAAAAGTGGGAATTTCCATACGTCTGTCTCTTCTGTTCGTCTAAAAGTTTTTCTATCGGGTTAATGAACTATCACAAAGTAACGGACTATTCTATCCATTATTTTTCAGTAAAATTTCAACACTCGGTTCTTGATTTTCATAATTTCCTCAAATTCATTGTTTTCCCAAAGTAAATAAACATTTTGATAAATACGTAATTTCTACGATTTATATGAAGAAACGGCAACGTTGCGTCCATATCTGACAGAAGTATGAGTATAACCTAACATTTTCAAAACATACGCGGTGAAATGTGTCAGAATTCCAGCGCCACCCGGGCTACTTTATAAAAGTGAATGGAGTATATGTTTGTATGTTCGTATGTACTCAATTTTGAAACAGATATCTTCAACCGATTGCGCTGAAATTTTGTATACACGTTTAATTTGGATGACAATACATGATAAACTTTGTGACGTCATTCTAAATATGGCGGACCATACAATATGGCGGAATGGTCATCTTTTATGCACTTCTACATTATGGGTATCAAATGAAAGGGCTTGTTGAGAGTAACCCAAAAAATGATGTTGACGTAGTTCTGAATCCAATACGGCGGAACATCCAAGACGGCGATATAGTTATTTCTTATGCACTTCTGCAATATGGGTATCAAATGAAAGGGCTTGCCGAGAATATTTAGGAATAACTAAAAAGTAAAAATAAATTGAAAGTAAAAAAACTTTTCGAAAAAATCTTTTATTCAAATGCTCTGAAAAAAGATAAAATTTTGCTTTAAACTTTCAACTATCAACTCATAACCTCATTATACACAATTTCTTCTTCTTAGTCCAACGTCGTGGCCGACGTGTGGTGACCCTATGGAGGATGTTGCCGTGGTGCAGGGCAGCCTTCCAGGCCTTGAATAACCCTACACAATTTATATGATCATAAAAGCTTGTCGCGCGATTAATTTGTATATATATATAAACTAGTACCTATTCAGTTGAGTATCTTAATCTGCTAAATCCAATTTTTTTATATCAGTTTAATTAAATACTCATAGGTAGGTACTTACACAGACCTCGCGACAAGCTTTTATGATCATACTAGCTGGCCCGGCGAACTTTGTTACGCCTAAATGATACTTACGATGAATTTCACAAATCGTAATCACCGGTGATCGGAGATCAACGGCTTGGTTCTCTGATTTTTGAATTGTCAAATCGAGTTGATGCTAGATGAAACTCAGATCACCCCCCATGAGTATCGAAGTCCTTAGAAAAAGTTACACAATGTGGTGCACATAAAATATTTCATACATTGTGTACCTGATTTTCAATCGTTATTACCCCCTCCCATGAAAAAAAGCTATATCCGCCCTTGGGCGAGATTTCCATGTTTCCATGGATATGAGCTGTCACACAGAACAGAAACACAAATATAATAATGTCAATTACTAATTATGGCTATTTTGGATTCAGCTATTTCCGCAAATATATTTATTACCCAAACAGAAATTCAAAAACATTTCAAAAATCATGAGAAAAGGTGAGAATAATGGACAACTCACGATTGAAACTGATCGACAAAATGCGATTTACTTGAAATTTCGATAAAAACTCACTGTGATAGAATTCTATGCAAATTATACAGTAATTGATGTCAATACCTTCACGATTACGTTATTTTGAATAAATTAAGATGTGAAAATAACTAATAATAATCAGTCATAATGTCTGAATAGCGCCACCTGAAGTGGTAAGAACGAAACTACTCTCATATCAGACATATCTCAACGAAATCTCATCATTTTAGTCTTTTAGAGATCTGTAATCTAACGCTAAGACATTTCGGCTTTGGTCAACAGCGCAGAGTTGGAGGCAACCCAAATTACACACTATATGTTTACATCGCTGTCTAACTGTAGCGACACCTAGTGGCCTTACTCGAAAGAAGGAAAAGCATTTCCTGTATAAGTAAAATTTTCATCGATTTCTTCAGAGTTTTATTGTATTTTATAATAACCAGATCGTCGACGAATCCGTATATGAAGTTTCATAACAAACAGTCCATCCGATCTCGAGTTATAAATGGTGTAACCAACATCTTTCTTTTATATATATAGATAAAAGATAAATTGTGTGTAATGAAGTTACGAGTTGATAGTTGAAATTTTAAAGGAAAATTTTATTTTCTTTTTTTTAAGCAAAGTTTTTTTTGCTGTCCCCGATAAATGTTATTCAACAAATGGATGATTTTTTTAATGGATCATCCAATATTTTTTCACAAATTTCCAATGACCTTCATTAACTCTTCCATGACGCAAAATATTTGAGACATTTTTCTAACAGTACAGATCTTATTCGAAGAAAACTGCAAAAAGGTGAGGGAAAAGCAGTTCAGTAAAAGTCTTCTGACGATTTCCAGAAGCGATAGTAACATGAATTTGATCTGAAAGTTTTTTAATTGAAGGATTTGCCTTGTCACCATTCCTAAATGATCAACCTGTCATATACAGGTTCTCCGTTATTGAGGTCCTAACTAAAATGAAAAACTTCAAATTATTATTTCTCGTTTTTTCAAATGTAACACCCTGTATTTTTTTCGACAATAATGTACACAATTGAATACCTCACATTATCTCAGAAGTAACCTCAGTATTATTTTAACTCCCGCATCCAGAAGACACGAAAAATAGACAAAATGAAACTTTGCAGGTATTATTCAATAGCATTGCTCATCATGGGTATCTTCGATAGACAGGCTGTTCAAAATCGATAACTGAATTGGTAGCATTTGTACGGATGTTTTTTGATTTTCTCTTATCGTAGATGCTCGAGATAGCTTTCAAGTATCTTTATTCTAATCATCTAAGAGTGGTTTGGTCTGAGGATGCATAGGTTATACCTACTGAAGCGAAACCGGTAACCGTGATCAATAAAAGATACTATTAGGAATTTTGAGTTTGACTTCACATTGAATTATCTGACGTTCCTATTTGGACTTTAATTTTGAATTAATCTAGGAGATGCTCAAACTGTTCAAAGTGCCTCATGCTAGTCATGCTGAATTTCTGTAACTGGGCCAGTTTTCAAATTCAACAGAATCCTACATTTTTCGAATATGTTTTATTCAGCGATGAATCGACTTTCCGCAATCCCAGATTCGTCAATAGGCACAATTATCATTATTACTCTTCTGAAAATCCGAGAATAATGAGGGTAGTCGACAAACAACACAGGTGCGGTCATGTCTGGGGAGCAGTATTTGGCAAACATGTGAAAGGCCCTCACTTTTTCGAAGGAAATCTAGATGGTGCTGCATAAATGAATTTCCTCCAGAACATTCTTCCTGGATTGTTAGCAGTGTTACCTTGAAATGAAATGTGGTTTCAGCATGATGGAACACCCGCTCATTATTCGCGTCCTGTGAGGGCTTCACTGAGTCAACAGTTTCCAAATAGATGGATTGTGCTAGATCACCGGATCCCACCAAACTAGATATTTTTATGGGGATGCATAAGGGGAATCGTGAACGATGAACTTGCTACAACAGCTCTAAACATGCGAGAAATGATAGTGAATGCTTTTCGAAGCATTACTCCATTTGACGAGAGTAGGTCATTCAACGATCGGATCACTTTGTGTTCAAGAGAAAGCGAAAGATACTTTGATCATCTCTTAGATCATCAGAAAAAAGATCGAGAATCTACATTATTGTGGAAAAAAATACAGGGTGTTACATGTTACACAAAATGGAGGAATAATAATTTGAAGTTCTTCATATTTGGACCTTAATACTGGACACCCTGTATATGACAGGTTGATCTTTAGGGACAGTGACAAGGCAAATCTTTCGATTAAAAAACTTTCAGATAAAATTCATGTCACTATCGCTCCTAGAAATCGTCAGAAGACTTTTACTGAACTGCTTTTTCCTCACCTTTTTGCACTTCTCTTCGAATAAGATCTGTACAGTTGGAAAAATGTCTCTTATATTTTGCGTCATGAAAGAGGTAATGAAGGTCATTGAAAATATGTGAAAATATATGGGGTGATCCATTAAGAAAATCATCCATTTGTGGAATAACATTTATCGGGGACACCCTGTATATCAGAAAATAATTGCCTGAAATGCAGAAATGAAGGTACAGTAGGTCTAATTTCCAACGAAATCTCTGAGATGTCTGGTTCGTCAACTATGGAAGATTTTCGCACTATTGCAGGACCCTTTATACAAGGTGTCCCAGAAGTCGCACACCCCATTGAGGGGATCGAAAGTGAAAAAAATCCATGTTTGAAACTTTTTGATAACGTAGTTAATTAGTAATTAATTAATGAAAGTGACCAACCAGGAGCGCCTAACAGAAGAATAAGTAGGCAGTGGGGACGCGAGAGTGAGACGCCAGAGCTGCGTGAAGCCGACAGCAGCTTCTTCTGGGACGCCCTGTATAGTTGAATCACTGATTCAAATCGCGATCACAGGATTAAGATAAAAAATCATCTTCAAATTAAGAGAATTCCGTGGACCCTGCATCTTCAGAGGATTCACGATTGGAGTTTGTAGGCAAAACGTTGAGATGAAATTCCTATTGGCCACGGCTAGAAAACCCCTAATATCAATATTATGAACTAGTAGAAATATCATGTGTTGATCGTAACTGGGTGTCATGGTGGAAAGAGGCTTTTTCGAGTAGAAAAGTGTTATTTGTTATTTGGTCTACTGTTGACGATTATTTCTGTGATAGCCTTAGTATGAGCTGGTGTTAGTTTTTAGACGTGACCTTTATATTTTTAAAGTCTTAGAGGATCACTAAATTTAATATTTTATTAATTCTGTTCTGAAGTGCAACAACATTTTTTGAACCGAAAATCATTGTCATATTCACACCTCTGCACAGAAACTCGACTTTGTCCTGTCTGGTTCAACTCATCTACGTTGAACCATACTATTTCACACCTATTGTTTCAAAGTCCTGTCATAAGAAGTGGAACTGATCTTCGTATAGTTCTAAAGGTACCAGAATGTGATTGCACGAACAGTTATATTTTATTGAACATTTTGTATCTTATTTCGAAAAATTATACGTATCATTGAATTCATATTCCTACATATTTTCAGTGCAGTTTCCTCAGCAGTTGGCCACTACGCTAATACTCATTTCCTTGTTTATCCAAACGGAGAAGTCCTTTGGGTACCACCTTGTCAGTTCACAGTTCTCTGCGATATGAACATGTTATTTTGGCCTTTCGATGTTCAGAAATGTTCTCTTAAATTTGGATCGTGGACCTATAGCGGAGAACATATAGATCTAGAGATGTATGGAAACACCACAGATATAGAGGTAGGTGGTAAACACATACAGGGTGTCTCGAAATTCAAGCAACGAAATTTTGAGAATTTTTTTCGTGCGAATAACAATGGTACTAAAATTTTGTATATTTTGCCTAATTCATTTCCTGATTGAAAAAATAGCAATGATTAGTTCATACGACTTCAACGGTAGGTTTCACAAAGCGTAATCACCGGTGATCGGAGCTTGATCTAGCACCAACTAGATTTGACAGTTCAAAAATCAGAGAACCAAGGCGTTGATCTCCGATCACCGGTGATTACGATTTGTGAAATTCGCCATATTTAGGCGAAACAAAGTTCGCCGGGACAGCTAGTTATTACATACAAGCAGGCTGTCCCAGCTTCGCCTGTGTATTTCTTTAACGCGGCGGTTAGATATAGATATAGATATAGATATAGATATAGATATAGATATAGATATAGATATAGATATAGATATAGATATAGATATAGATATAGATATAGATATAGATATAGATATAGATATAGATATAGATATAGATATAGATATAGATATAGATATAGATATAGATATAGATATAGATATAGATATAGATATAGATATAGATATAGATATAGATATAGATATAGATATAGATATAGATATAGATATAGATATAGATATAGATATAGATATAGATATAGATATAGATATAGATATAGATATAGATATAGATATAGATATAGATATAGATATAGATATAGATATAGATATAGATATAGATATAGATATAGATATAGATATAGATATAGATATAGATATAGATATAGATATAGATATAGATATAGATATAGATATAGATATAGATATAGATATAGATATAGATATAGATATAGATATAGATATAGATATAGATATAGATATAGATATAGATATAGATATAGATATAGATATAGATATAGATATAGATATAGATATAGATATAGATATAGATATAGATATAGATATAGATATAGATATAGATATAGATATAGATATAGATATAGATATAGATATAGATATAGATATAGATATAGATATAGATATAGATATAGATATAGATATAGATATAGATATAGATATAGATATAGATATAGATATAGATATAGATATAGATATAGATATAGATATAGATATAGATATAGATATAGATATAGATATAGATATAGATATGCACCGAAGGATACGTAAGGCGTTGCGGCGCCGCGCGCCGCCACGAAACATTTCTAATATTTTCGATTTGGATTTGGTCAATGTCAATACATGCAAAAATTGTGAAGTGCATACACCATGTTTTAAGACATCTTAAGCGAGGCTAATATCATTTCATTAAAATGTAACTTCCAACGAAAGTGGTTTATAAAGCAGTGATCAGAGCTACATAATTCATCATTGGAACTATTCCTCATCCATATAATTCGATCGTGATTTAAATTTGCATTCGTGGTGTCGATCATTACAAGGTACTGCAATGAGATAAATGTAAAACATTAAAAACAAAATGTTATACATACATATCTTCAACAATTAGGTACCGCTTAAATAAAGAGAATTCTCTCCATGTTGATTACAGTATTCTTAAAATTTTTATTATTTTGAAATTTAATTTAGCCTATTTATCTCCTGCTTTGAATAATAGCAATGGTAAGTTTTTACAACTTTAACGGTGGATTTCACGAAGCTTAATCACTGGTGATCGGAGCTTGATCTAGTATAACCTCGATTTGACAGTTCAAAAATCAGGGAATCAAGCTGTTGATCTCCGATCTCCGGTGATTACGATTTGTGAAATCCACCGTAAATATAATCAAAGTTCGCCGGGCCAGCTAGTAAGCAATAAAGGACAGAAATTGCACTCTTCTGCAACTTGCTCTGCTCGGCCAGCATTGACGAAAATCCAAATCCGTAGATCGTATATGAAGTTTGCGCGGAAGTTCAGTTTTAGCTCACATATGAACAAATTGCATGCCAGATCTGCCGACAAACACGAAAATTTTGCGACAACGAACCCAGATTGGTACTGCAGTTTGCCTGTATTCATGCCCTGTGCTTAGATAATGGTTGCTTGTTGCAGAATGATCTTATGATCCACAGTACAGAATGGGAACTAGTAGGTACTAGCATGGAGAAGGGAACCACGTATTATCCTTGCTGCGAGGAACCTTATCCATACATCGCAGCGAATATTACTATTTCTAGAAGATCTCCATCCTACAAAGCTATAATTGTAACACCGGCGTTTGGTGGGTTTGATTTCAATAATCCGATTACGGAATATGATTAATGTGATATTTTTCAGCAATTCTGATCCTCATCTTGTCTACATTCTGGCTACCACCGAATGCAGGGGAAAAACTCATTCTGAATGGATGCGTAGCTTTGATGATTTGTATGTTCCTGTTGTATTTCACTCAGAAAATTCCAGCTATGGGCACGCATATACCTCTAATAGGTAACCAAAATAACAAATTTTTAATGAAATATTTACACAAAACAGTGGCGGCTCGGGCCAAGAAGCAAATTTCGATTCCAACTCACAAAACAAGCACCCACACGCCATTTTGAAATAATGTACCTGTCTGCTTTATATTTCGGTTGGTTTACATAAGAGGCGGTTCCAATTGATTTCACCGTCCTCAAATAAATGTTCTTCAATGGTTCCCGCTAGAAACTTCCAACAGAGAGCAAATATTATATCAGGGTTCCGACCAATAAGCCACCCAGTCAATACTCATGAAGGAGTGAGTTCCCCGGTCAAAAGTCTTGGTCTACTAACATTCATTTCACTATTCTCAAACAAGGAGATTTATTAAACCTTTCACCCACGGTGAATCAGGTATACAGGGTGAGTCTTTGACTTGTACATATATTTTAACTGAAGATTCTTGAGGCAAAAAGAAACCTCTTTTTCATTTTCCATTTTTCCGAATTCGGCTCTGTTAAAAAGATATAGCCATTTGAAAAAAAACATTGGGCTAAATACGTCCCTGAAATGATACTGTGGAATTGATTCAAAGTTCATATTTCTCGATAGAAATTGAGTTTATACATTTAGGCACAATTTAGGGAATACTCAAGTAGTCAAGTACTAACCTTATTGGAATAAAAATGTTGCAAACACGATAATTTCAACAAAAACAGTCAGTTTCATCGGACTATATCTGCAACTAAAAAGCCACATTTATTCCAACAAAATAAGTTCCTTCTTCGATTTTTCTGCAGATTAGTTTGTAAACACTAATAACTCGTTAATATTTGCCTCGAAATTCCCAAACAACATCATGAAGAAAGACTTTCATTCAGATTTATTATTAAACAACCTAACCTAATCTAATTTGTATCGATTCTGTGAATTTTTGCACAGAAATGTCAAGAAGATGTTGTCAGCTTGCTGATATTTTCATTGAGGTTAAGGATTTTTTACGAAACATAGTATAAATCACGATATATTTGTGTACCGTGGTATGAATATCTATGAATTCTGCCGTTTCCATTATAAATCGACTTTGCCGCCAAACTTTACCACGCATGCGTAAAGCGAAAACCGAAATATTGGTTATCTGGAACTATAAACAATAACAAAGCAGTCTCTGAACAGTCTGAACAAACTGTAAACATTATGTGAAGTTCTGAATACATTCATTACATTCAGTGGATTATTGTTCTAATGTGATTATTACGTGCAGTGAATTAATATAATTTCAACCGTGTCGAGTTTATAAAATTCCAAGACGATAGAAACATCGCCACAGATTATCAGGTATCGTTTCATTAATTTCAATTTAATAAGTAGTTTGTCTTGAGATTCATCATTCATATCCGAATTTTGTATTTCATCGACATTCAACTTCAATATGGACCGGTAACTATGAATTTTCAATAGAAACTGTGCATGTTAAATCTCCTCCTTGGTGTTCAATTTTATCTCCCACATTTGGAGGATCTTATTATTGAAAAATATCTCGACAAAGTTGATAAATATTGTGACAACATTGTAAACTCGTTTAAAGACCAGAGAAGGAATGATATTCGATGATATTTAATTCAGAGACGCATTCAGATTATTCTTGAAATTAATGATTTTTTCGTCAAATTTCTCCGGGTAAAATTGGAAATAACTCGAACACGACGCGTTTTGTTGAAAAAAAAATAGGAATACTTTTAGTTTCTTAAATGATTGATTCTTTCGAAAATATGAACCGTTTATCTTTTTAAAGTAGTTTTATGGTGTTTTAGCGTGTATTGATGAGTCGACTTCGAAATAACGGTTTCGAAGATATAAACAGAAAAGTGTTTTTTTCATGGATCTCCCAAACCAAACCGAATTTTGAAAAATGGTATAGGAAAAAAATGTTTCGTTTGATGAGAGGAATCTACAGTTCAAATATATGTACAAGTCAAAGACTCACCCTGTATATACAGGTGTTTGGTAATTCGACGTGAACCTTGAAAAGGGTTACACTAGACGTCATTTGCAGTGAATTTCGTCGAGTGAAGCATGGTCCGAAAATCTATGGTTACGAAGATATGGCGATTTTTCAACTTATTTGAAATTTTCTGCTTCGTTATCGAAAATAATTAATTTTGTGAAAACTACTCGACTCTAAATATGCAATGAATATTTTTTTCAAAGCTGTGGAGATGGTCCTCATTTCTTGCGAAAAAGTATTCACTAAAAATTCAAATAACCCGAGATATACAGGGTCATAAATGGCTGCACCTGTTTTCCTCATGAAATCTTGATAAAACAATAGAGAATTACTTGAAAAAAGTATTATGAACTTGGTGTACACATGTCAAGAAAAACTTCCCTGTTTTATCAGCTTTCCAAAAAGGTACATATGTCAATAATTCCTTCATGCAATCTAATAATATGGCCGGAAAACCAAGCAGACAACAGACTTTTTCGAGTCATTCAGATATACTATTATCCTTTATTTCACTCGGCGTGATTCGTTAGCCGTAAGCGGGCCATGGTTCGATCACTAAATGACTCGAAAAAGTCTGTTGTCTGCTTGGTTTTCCAGCCATATTTTTTGATTGCATAAAGAAATTATTGACATATGTACCTTTTTGGAAAGCTGATGAAACAGGGAAGTTTTTCCTTACATTTGTACACCAAGTTCATAATACTTTTTTTAAGTAATTCTCAATTGTTTTATCAAGATTTTATGAGGAAAACAGGTGCAGCCATTTATGACCCTGTATATCTCGGGTTATCTGAATTTTTAGTGAACACTTTTTCGCAAGAAATGAGGACCATCTCCTCAGCTTCGAAAAAAATATTCATTGAATATTTAGAGTCGATTAGTTTTCACAGAATTCATTATTTTCGATAACGAAGCAGAAAATTTCAAAAAAGTTGAAAAATCGCCATATCTTCGTAACCATAGATTTTCGGACCATGCTTTACTCGAAGCAATTCACTGCAAATGACGTCTAGTATATGCCTTTCCAAGGTTCACGTCGAATTACCAAACACCCTGTATATGTATATACTTATGTCACTTCGTCGCGATGTATGTATTTCTAGAATTTTGTGAAGAGCCTGTGTGCTGAGCATTTACTGTCAAAAAAAATGGTTCTTCTCAGTTAATTTCGATGGATTAATTTTTATTTTCAGTTCTATTCTACAGCAATTTTCTGTATGTCGTATCCTGTGCCATGATAGGATCGATAGTGGTGATATGGTTATCCAGGACAAAGCACAGTAGTCCATTACCATGGGTTATCAAGAAACCATTAACAGGAACCCTCGGAAAATGGCTGGGGCTGTCCACTTACATCAATCAGGTAAATTTGAGAGATTTTTATTTTTCATGCAAGATAAGAATAAGAATAGAATAAGAATTGGCCCATCAAATTGCAGCTTTTTGGCACGAAACAGATATAAGGCAATTTCTGACATGCGTATTAACAGTTTCCAAATAAAATAAGATGAAATAACCTAAAAAGATACAATTTGGCAATCTTGTGTTCGTACTCTTATTCCTTATTATACTCAAGTTCTGCCCAAATGACTAAATATGAAGGTTTTCTCGGTATTTTGGCTAAAACAAGTAGTTTTCAATTTATTTATTCAATACATTTCCGGAAACAATCGTTCCTTCTCCAGGCTAAGAATTTCAAAAAGGCAAATTACCAAAAAATTTAACAAAGACACAAACGAGACCTACTGATCGGAATAAATATGAAATCAGCTCTTAAAAATTCCTCAATACTCCCGAACATTCCAAAAAACTCTTTACAGATATTATAACCTCTAAAAAACGAGGGTTTATGACCACAAAGTGGAGCAGCATCATTCCACGCCACTCTATAAATCAAAACCTGTAATAGTGTAATAATATGCAACGCAAACAATAAAGAGAAAACTTCCTGAAAAGCTACAAGTAGTTCTATAACTTGACTATCAAGTGATTATAAAATATACCCAATCTTCACTATGTTTGCAGAATCATTTTTCTTTATAAATATCATCTCTGAATACATTCTCGTTTCATAATTCTTTGCCCTATCTAGAATATTAACATTCTCTACATCTAATTCGACATAATGTCCAGTCTCTATAAATGGTGTTCAACCAAGGCTTGTATTCTCCGAAGTTGAATGTCAGTGATGATTTGTGGCCTGGCAATGTGTTCATGAAATAATGTCGTTTGGTACAATGCGAATACCTTATACGATATACTAGGCACATGTGATTCCTTATTTTTGGATTCTTGTCTTTCAAGTTAGATACTAATTAAAAGTCACTAAAACTAGTTCACACTATCATCTATTTTCAAAATTGACTTCAAACTAACTGATAACCCTGTCACCCTGTGATAATAGTGCGAACATAGTATTTTATTCTGATAATAGTTATTATGAACAATACAGATCTTATAATTCATCAAGTATTATCTGGGGTGTCATAATAGTAAATATATATATATATAAAAAAAGGTTTTTACATACATATATGGTATTCTATAGATATAAAAGGAAGATGTTGGTTACACCATTTATAACTCGAGATCGGATGGACTGTTTGTTATGAAACTTTATTAATGGATTCGTCTACGGTCTGGTTACAATGAAATTTTATTTATGCAGGAAATGCTTTTCCTTTTTTTGAATAAGGACACTTGTTGCTACCGTTGATGCGTAGTCGTTGGTACTTTATTTGATAATACTCCTATTAGATGGCGATGTGTGATTCGTATAGAACTCATAGTAACATGGAGGCTATTACCAGATCAAAAAGCGGGTAACCATCTCAAGTTGGTGGAACAGTGAATTTTTACCGAAATATCAAGTATATCGGATTCTGACGATCACCTTCAATCGTGAGTTGTCCATCTTCATCTTTTTTCCTTCTTTTTGAAACGTTTTTGAATTTCTATTTGGGTAATAAATATATTTGCGAAAATAACTGAATCCAAAATTGTCATTAATTAGTAATTGACATATTATTTTTGTGTTTGCACAGAGAAACTGAGCGTCGATCATTTTGAAATGTTTGCTCATCGGGCTTCCACTAATGATAGATATACAATAATGTTTCATGGGTTGCCTAACCTGATCCGGTCGAATGACCATCAATAAATTTTAATGTGAGTTCAACACAGCCTTGTAACGAGCCTGATATCGTCAACTAAATTGAACATATTTAGGAGAAATTGAACCCTGAAATTTCTGTTTATTTGCCGTATTGTTCGACAATGAGGAATTCACCTAATTTGGTCAACCTTCTAGGTAAGCATTGTATGTGATCATGGAATGCTCAAAAATACATGTTTCCAACCCTTTAGATTTTTTCAATAAAATAAAATAACATCTACCGCAATTTTCCATTTACCCTTATTGGTAAACCCCGTCCCAGCCTCCCAGCACATGTTCTGTGTGACAGCTCATATCCATGGAAACATGGAAATCACGCTGCTCCACCAACTGAGATGTTTACCTATTATTTTGAGCTTAGCAGCATAGCTAAGATATCTCAAATAATGATGTGAGCACTGATTAGATTTTGATTAGCCAAAATTGAGAAGATTAGAAAAGTTTCGTTTTTTCTACTTCAGGTTGCGGTATTCACAAATGACTGATTTTTATTTGTTATTCAAATGCGTCAACTGGAAATTCGAAAATTGCGAGAAATGTAGTGTTATGTATATTCCACAAGACAACAAGAAAATAGATATCGAGGATAAAAATATGTCACTTACAAATATGCACCGAAATATTTCCAGCATTGTATTGGCAGAACTAAAGTGGTTTATACAGTGATCAGAGGTAATTCATCAATGGAGCTATTCCTCTTCCATATACTTCGATCTTGATTTAAATTGGCATTCGTGGTGTCGTTGATCAGAAGGTACTACAATGAGAGAACTGTAAAACATTAAAAACAAAAAGTGTTCAACAATTAGGTACCGCTTCAATAAAGAGAATTCTCTTCATGTAAATTACAATACTATTGAAATCTATATAAAGAAAAGAAAGATGTTGGTTACACCATTTATAACTCGAGATCGGATGGACTGTTTGTTATGAAACTTCATCTATGGATTCGTCTGCGGTTTGGTTATTATAAAATACAATAAAACTCTGAAAAAAAATCGATGAAAATTTTACTTGTACAGGAAATGCTCCTCCTTTTTTTGAGTAAGGCTACTAGGTGTCGCTACAGTTACGCTACAGCTCATTCGTAGCTACTTTATTCGATATTCTCGCCGTTAGACGAGTAATTTGGGTTGCCTCCAACTCTACGCTGTTAACCAAAGCGGAAATGTCTGCGTAGGATTACAGATCTCTAAAATGATTAGATTTCGTTGAGATACGACTGATATGAGAGAAATTTCGTTCTTACCACTTCAGGTGGCGTTATTCACACATTATGACTGATTATTATTAGTTATTTTTACAGCTTTATTTATTCAAAATAACGTAATCGTGAAGGTACTAGATATTATATTGACATCAATTACTGTATAATTTGCATAGAATTATATCACAGTGAATTTTTATCGAAATTTCAACTTAATCGGATTTTGGCGATCAGTTTCAATTATTTCTTATCATTTTTGGAATGTTTTTGAATTTCTGTTTGGGTAATAAATATATTTGCGGAAATAACTGAATACAAAATTGCCATAATAAGTAATTGACTTATTATTTTTGTTATTCTATTCTGTGTGACAGCTCATACCCATGGAAATCTCGCTGCACCAACTGAGATGTTAAAAAATTATTTTAAGCTGAGTACCAAAAGGCTAAGATGTTTATGGTGTGAGCACTTATAAGATTTTGATTAGCCAACATTTAGAATACATATTAGAAAAGCTTCGTTTTTCCATCTTCAGCGCTATTCACAAAATAAGTTCTAATTTTCAGTTGTTTATTCAAACACATATTTGAATTCATTCTGGTGAACGGGTTGTATTAATAGTTGATAGTTTTTTCAAGCAATAATTTGTGTTTACATTCTTAACATTTTGATTCATATTCAGGCCCGGATCTAGGGTGTGGCAAGCGGGGCGCTTGCCCTGGGCGCCAGCTCAAGGGGGCGCCAAAAACAACCAGAAGTTAAATTTTTTTATCTTTGATTTTCTCGGAAAAAGTATTATTATTAAATATGACCCAACTCTGAAGTGCCATCTTGACCACTCCAAAGAAGGATAAACATCCTATCTGTTCAAAACTATACAAAATGAAATTATCGATTTGATGGCCACCAAAGTTCGGAATAACGTTATTAATGAGATCAAGGGGGCCAACTATTTCACTATGATGTTCGACTGCACCCCAGATGTATCTCACACAGAACAAATGAACGATATTTGAAGAGAACGGAGTCTGGATATGAGATGAAGGTCTTATTGACTTCTTAGAAGTTGACGGAAAAAGGGGAGAATAATATCATAGCGAATTCTAGATAAACTGCAAGCTGTTGATTTAGTTGTCAAAAAATGTCGTGCTACGACAACGGATCTAATATGGCTGGCATATATAAAGGAGTCCAATCCATAATTCTACAGATGAACGAGCTGGTTGCAGTATCAATTCCATGCCTAGCACACTCTTTGAATCTAGTGGGTGTCCATTCGGGCGTTCTTGTTCAGAAGCAGTTAATTTATTTGGTGTTGTACAAAAACTGTATTCTTTTTTGTTAGTTCAACCACAAGATGGACAATTATGAAGACGTGCACGAAAACGAATTTGAAAGAAAGTAGCCAAACAAGATGGGCTAAACATCAAGCTGTTAATGCCCTGCTCAATAATTTACCGGGAGTTGTGAAGTCTGTGGAAGAAATCAAAGAATCCTCACTAGTCGCAGAATCCAAGTATGAAGCTGATCATTTGCTTCATGCTGTGATGGATTTTAGATTCATCCAGAACCTAACAATTTGGGATAAGAGAGATCAATAGGGTCAACGTGGAAATTCAGGAAGGGGATATAATTATTCCACGTTCATTACCGTTAATGCAAGGTCTTGTGAAGATCTTGCCAGGAATGGGAGAAAAACCTATTGAAAACAGGACCTCGCAAGCTACACTTCTTTCAGAAGAATTGGATGTGGAGCCAATTCTCAGAAATAAACGTATTTCCTGGAAGAAAAAGCAGGTCTATGGAATGTGCGAGGATGAGTCAAGAACGCTAGATGTAGTTGGCTTATTCTCGAAGGAAATTAAGGTTGTTTTCAACAGATTACTGTCAGAAATCACAAAAAGATTAGAAAGTGCACAGAGTCTGCATACGAATTTCCCATTCTTCAACGGTCATGCCCTTTTAAGCATGCAAAAAGAGGATCTGCAGAAAAATGGGACCCTTTTAGCGCGGAAATATTGAAGAGACTTGAATGCAGTTGATTTTTGTTAGGAACTAGCTGGTTCCCGAAATTAGTGAAAGATCGACTTCATTAGACCTGCTACAAAATCTTCACAGGCAAGATCTGCAAGAAGCTTTATTCCCTGATATCAGTATAGCTTTAAGAATATACTGCACATTACCGACCACTGCAAGATGTGAACGCAGTTTCAGCAAATTGAAAATAATAAAAAATTATTTGCGTTCCTCAATGAGTCAGGAACGTCTCTATGGTCTCTCGATCTTAGCTATAGAAAACCAAACTGCTTCCGAAATAGATTTCGAGGAGCTGATAGATGCGTTCGCGGAAAGAAAATCTGTGAAGAGAAAAATCTTATTTCTTTCCTTGTGATATTTTCTATTATTAGTATTCATCTTTATTATTCATTTGTATTATATATTTTTGTTATTTTTTATGAATTCATATATTACACAAATGGGGGGGGGCGCCATCATGAATATTTGCCCAGGTCAGAAAAAATCGTAGATCCGGGCCTGAATTCATATTAGTTCTGAGGAAAGTTATATAATATACTATAATACTATATATACTATAATAATACTATAATACTGCTATTAACAGTTAAAAAGGAGAGTCAAATTTTTGTTAAGAATTGCATCAACTGGAAATTCAAAAATTGCGAGAAATGCAGAGGGTATGTATATTCCGAAAGAAAATAGATATCGAGGATGAAAATATGTTCCTTAAATATTTTGAGTTCAATTCTTAAATATGAATTGGAGTTAGAAAAGATATTCAGGGCTTGAAGTGAACGAAATGAAGCGATTCAAACATTTCACATGAAATTATAAGGTTATGATCGAGAGTATTCGAATGAAGTTATGAATGAAATATGATTCACGACATATTACGATGTGTCAGAGAGAGACTGAATTAGTAAATTATTTTCATTCTCAATATTGCTGCACAAGCGCAGATCTGGATTATTACCAAAGCCCAGCTTCAAATTTCGTTGGTTCATTGTCCATATTGGAATTATGAAATAACACGTAAGTATGACATTGCGGCGCCGCCACGAAACAATTCTAATATTTTCGATTTGGTCGAATTCAATGCATTCAAAAATTGACAAGTGCATACACCATGTTTTTAGACATCTTAAGCAAGACTCATATCGTTCCATTATAATGTGAATTCTATAGTAAATTGAGTTGCCTGCAACTCTGTGCTGTGGACCAGAAGAAAAATGTCTTAGTCAAGAAGAAAAATAAGTCTTAGCGTTTTGTATTCTGTGAAGTCTATGATCATGATCTTTGATCCTTTCTACAGGGTGTTTCATTGGTAAATGAACATACGGTAACCTGAGCTAGAGACACCCTAGGCGAGTCCAAAAATCCGATATATATGGGTCTAATCAATTCCATAACCGAGATGCAGGGTGTTTTATGTATTCCCCTAAAATTTCAATTCCTTATAACTTTTGAACCAACCAGTATAGTCGGTTCATATTCACTTCTACATGTCGATCGCTTCACTCTTGAATTTCCAAAAAATTCCAGGTCCGTATTTGAAAAATATGGGACTTCTTCCAAACTGAGATTCATATTGAAATTTTGGGATTTTATTGAGATATTTGAAGGGAGCAGAAAATTTTCAAAGGGGTTCAGTAGATTTCATTGTCCCGCACGTCATTTTGCTCAAAGAAAGCTGCAGGGAAAGATCCAACTGAATATTGGAATTCCACTAAATTCTCAGAAAAATCGTGCATCGTGATCAACTCTGTGCTGTGGACCAAAAGAAAAATGTCTTAGTCAAGAAGAAAAATAAGAAAACGTCTTAGCGTTTTGTATTCTGTGAAGTGAAGTTAAAGTACCATAGACAATTCGAATTTTCAGCGTTGTATTGGCAGAACTATAGTATATTGTTCAATGAGCGGTAGCCGGTAATGTAAGTCATAACACACGCAGATGAATTTTGCAGCCCGAGCCGTCAGGCGAGGGGTGTAATTCATCAAGTGTGTTATGACCATTACCGCGAATTGAACACTATGCTTTATCTTCGACTTCTTCAGTAAAATTCGAATTAATCTGCATTTTCAAAATGGACAACAGTTGTCATAAGCGATTTCTGTGGTCGAAAATAGAATCGATATCGAATCCCGTAAAAAACGTCAAAAATTCAAGTTTTCCAAATGCAATTTTTGGATATTCAGACCTAAGAAAATTTAGAAATGGATGGCGAGAACCGAGAACGTTACCTTGATGTCTGAAATAGAGTTCCCGATCGATCCGACACTTTTATTCATTTCGTATTTGTATTAGAGTGAGTTATAGGCGTGAGTTATTATTACCTCACACTATTGGTTTATAGAGACTACTAGCTGTCCCGGCGAACTTTGTTTCGCCTAAATGATACTTACGGTGAATTTCACAAATCGTAATCACCGGTGATCGGAGATCAACGCCTTGGTTCTCTGGTTTTTGAACTGTCAAGTCTATTTGGTGCTAGATCAAGCTCCGATCACCGGTGATTACGCTTTGTGAAACCTGCTGTTGTATAAACTAATCATTGCTATTTTTTCAAGCAGGCGATGAATTAGGCAAAATATACAAAATTTCAGTACTATTGTTATTCGCACGAAAAAAATTCTCCTCATTTAAGTGGTATCCAATTGTTGAACATATAACATTTTGTTTTAAATGCTTCACAGTTCTGTCATTGCAGTACCTATATCTTGTAATGAATGACAACACGAATGCAAATATAAATCCCGATTGAATTGTATGGATGAGGAATAGTTCCAATGATGAATTACCTCTGATCACTCGATCACTGTAAAAACCACTTTAGTTCTGCCAATACAACGCTGAAAATTTGAATTGAAGTACTTTGTCTATAGTACTTTAACTTCACTTTACAAATACGCTAAGACATTCTCTTATTTTCCTTCTTGACTTCTTGACGTTCACCAGAATGCATTCAAATATTTGAACCAACTTATAAAATTAGAACTTATTTTGTGAATAGCGCTTTCTGAAGTGAAAAAAACGAAACTTTTCTAATATTCTCAATGTTGGCTAATCAAAATCCAATTAGTGCCCACACCATTATTTTAAACATCTTAGCCTTTTGGTGCTCAGCTTAAAATAATTGGTAAACATCTCAGTTGGTGGATCAGCGAGATTCCCATGTTCCCATGGATATGGGCTGTCCCACAGAATAGAAACAAAAATGTAATTATTAATTATGGCAAACATATTAATTCCCAAACAGAAATTCGAAAACATTTCAAAAATTATGAGAGTAGATGAGAATGGACAATTCACGATTGAAACCGATCGCCAAAATCCGATTTACTTTTCATTTCGATTAAAATTCACTGTGATATTCATTTGCTTCTTTATCTGGTAATCATGGTACTATAAGTTCTGTACATCGCCATCTAATGGTGATAATATCAAATATAGTACCTTCGCGATTACCTTATTTTGTTTTGAATAAATGAAACTGTTAAAATAACTAATAACCAGTTAAGTATAGTATAGAACAATCAGTCATAATGTGTGAATAGCGCCACTTGAAGTGGTAAGAACGAATTTTCCCTCATATCTCAACAAAATCTAATCATTTTAGAGATCTGCACTCCTACGCTAAGACATTTTGGTTTTGGTCAACAGCGCAGAGTTGGAGGCAACCCAAACTACACACTATATGTTTACATCGCAATACAACGCAATCTAAGCTGTAGCATAACTGTAACTGTAGCGACACCTAGTGACCTTACTCAAAAGAAGGAGAAGCATTTCCTGTATGAGTGAAATTTTTATCGATCTGTTTATTTTTTATTTTATTTTATAATAACCAGACCGTAGACGAATCCATATATGAAGTTTCATAACAAACAGTCCATCCGATCTCGAGTTATAAATGGTGTAACCAACATCTTTCTTTTATATATATATATATACAGGGTGTCTCAAGTTCGAGTGCCTATTAGACGTTTCTGGAGAACTGGACATATTTGAAATCTGAAATTTGGGATTATGATATTGTTCGAAATTCTCTACAGACCTAAAATATTTTCAGAGCCAGAGCACCTCCGGTTATACAGGGAGTGAAAATAAATTTGCTCAAAAAATTTTTTTTTCAATGTTTTCGTTTCTGATATGATTGAGTATTCAGTGCTGAATACATTTCTGTTGAAACCATTGTATTCATTCGAATAGTTTTCAAAATATCGAAAAAAAACCTGAAAAAAAGTAAAATATTCATAGTCAGTATTATGTTCATTTTTCTCATTCTGGACATCCTGAGTGTTAACCGTTTTCACAATGTCAAAGTAGAAGAATGTGGAAAGGTTATGCATCTTTTGAATTTCATAAATATCATCACAGGGTGTTTCAAATTTCGTGTCAAAAACTGTGATCCAAAATTGGCCATAACTTCTGTTTTTCAAATTAGAACCCTATTTTTTTATTATTGCGTTGGATTCTACGAAGAAAAATAATGATAGCACTCCCAGATGCTCTTGGTCCTAAATTCAGTTATTCCCGAGTTATTTGAGCTTTTTTGGATTAATGTCGTACGTAGAGTAAAATTCATCGAATCTAAACAGATTCGATGAATATTCTCATGAAACCATAGTAACAAGTAATAGTCAGAACTGTCACTTGTGAATTATTATTGGGATCATTTATCTTCTATGGTCACAGAATATTCTCATGCAACATATTCGATGAATATTTTTATGAAACCATTGAATAAAATCGAAAAGTAAAGATAAAACCTAAAATAAGACCTGTCACTTGGGAATTATTAATGGAAAAACTTATCTTCTATGATCACAGAATATTCTTAAGTAAAAGATTAGATGAATTTGATTCTACGTACAACATGAATCCAGAAAAGCTCAAATAACTCGGGAATTACTGAATTTAAGAGCAAGAGCATCTGAGAGTGTTATCCTTATTTTTCTCCGCATAATCCATCGCAATAATAAAAAAATAGGGTTCTAATTTGAAAAACAAAAGTTATGGCCAATTTTGGATCACAGTTTTTGACACGAAATTTGAAACACCCTGTGATGATATTTATGAAATTCAAAAGATGCATAACCTTTCCACATTCTTCTACTTTGACATTGTGAAAACGGTTAACACTCAGGATGTCCAGAATGAGAAAAATGAACATAATACTGACTATGAATATTTTACTTTTTTTCAGTTTTTTTTTCGATATTTTGAAAACTATTCGAATGAATACAATGGTTTCAACAGAAATGTATTCAGCACTGAATACTCAATCATATCAGAAACGAAAACATTGAAAAAAAATTTTTTGAGCAAATTTATTTTCACTCCCTGTATAACCGGAAGTGCTCTGGCTCTGAAAATATTTTAGGTCTGTAGAGAATTTCAAACAATATCATAATCCCAAATTTCAGATTTCAAATATGTCCAGTTCTCCAGAAACGTCTAATAGGCACTCGAACTTGAGACACCCTGTATAGATTACAGATCAAAATCAGTTGAATAATGGATAAATTATTCTATGGGAGTAGATAAAAGTGGTTTATACAGTGATCGAGTCACAGAACGCATATATAATCGAGTGATCAGAGGTAATTCATCATTGGAACTATTTCTCTACCATATAATTCGATCGTGATTTATATTAGCATTCGTGGTGTCGTTCATGACAAGATAGGTAGGTACTGCAATGAGAGAACTGTAAAGCATTTAAAACAAAAAGTTATATGTTCAACAATCAGATACCGCTTTTCGTGCGAATAACAATGGTACTAAAATTTTGTATATTTTGCCTTATTTATCTCCTGCTTGAAAAAATAGCAATTATTAGTTTATACAACTTTAACGGTAGGTTTCACAAAGCGTAATCACCGGTGATCGGAGCTTCATCTAGCATCAACTCGATTTGACAATTCAAAAATCAGAGAACCAAGCCGTTGATCTCCGATCACCGGTGATTACGATTTGTGAAATTCACCGTAATTTAGGCGTAACAAAGTTCGCCGGGCCAGCTAGTTTTGTATATTTTGAACTTCAATTCATCTTCTGCTTGGTATAATAGCAATGGTAAGTTTATACAACTTTAATGGTGAGTTTCACAAAGCGTAATCACCAGTGATCAGAGCTTGATCTAGAATCAACTCGATTCACGAGTTCAAAAATCAGAGAACCTAGCCGCTGATCTCCGATCACCGCCCACCGGTGATTACTGTTTGTGAAATCCACCATATGTATCATTTAGTTTAGGCGAAACAAAGTTCGCCGGGCCAGCTAATTGTCAACTAAAACAACATGAACAAACATTATAAGTTAATGAATTCGAATTACCAGAATTCTTCAGTGCCGTAGTAAGCTCTTTTGGCCAGAAAAGTTTCGAGTTCCTTCTGTAGTTTTTCTTTCTTCGATGAGGTCCGAGCCTCGAAGATTACGCTGATATGGAAAAAAATCAGTCGAATATGTTTACGAGCGACATGAGTGATGGTGTGGGAACGAAAAAGAGTTGTTTCTACGATTCGGGTGTATTCGATTATCTTTGTGCAACGAACGGCGACGATAACTCATTGATAATTGGCAATATCTGGCTTGTCCCTCCGTTCCAACATTGTGGAACTGTGCCCCACACAATGGGGGATGTTGACGCGTATCTGATTTACGTATATACGCATGTGCCATAATTCATTGCGATTCCCCATCTCTACTTCCGCTTTCCGGACCCATCCTGGATAGATACGGGAACAATCCGGGGTAATGTTGGATACAGAAGCCAAGAAATTCGATCCCATAAATTTTGCATTTTTAAGAACAACTCACTGTTCACGATTCCCTTCAAAGTTCAGGGTGTCTCCGAAATTCTATTTTTGAAAGGGAGATCTGTAGAACCAGAGGAGATAATAAAGATGTAGAGAATTAGACAAGCATTCAGATATTTTTGTATTCAGTATGTAGAATGTACGATCATCTTAAGCGGGGTGATAATAAGCTCACGATTCTTAAATAGCAATGAGAATTGAGTGACGAATCTTTTCAACAATGGTGAATTTCTTTTTATGAATGTGCATGAAAATTTCTGTCTGTTATAGAGTCAAATACTTGTTGGAAATATTCAGATGTTGAAATTGTGTATCATTTGCTTTTATTCTCATTCGTTTGTTTAATCAACATTTTGAAAACTCTAGGTGTGATCAGAGGATCAACAGTAACAATAAACTTATCGATAATTTCTGCAATAAATGTTACAGAACGTTGAACATTGAACACGAATTGAATTAGAGGAAATACGTACAAAATGACATTTTACTTCAGAGGCATAACTTTTCATTATTGAATCAGAGTTATGTCATATTCTACACCTATGATCATGCTCTTTGATCCTGTCTACAGGGTGTTTCATTGGTAAATGAAAATACGGTAACCTGAGCTAGAGCTACCCTAGGCGAGTCCAAAAATTCGATATATAATAGGTCCAATCAATTCCATAACCGAGATACAGGGTGGTTTATGTATTCCCCTAAAATTTCAATTCCTCATAACTTTTGAACCAACCAGTATAGTCGGTTCATATTGGAAACGTATGATTCACTTCTACAGGTCGATCGATTCACTCTTGAAAAAAATTCCAGGTCTGTATTTGAAAAATATGGGACTCCTTCCAAACTGAGATTCATATTGAAATTTTGGGATTTTATTGAGATATTTGAAAAGAGCAGAAAATTTTCAATGGGGATCAGTAGATTTCATTTTCCCGCACGTCATTTTGCTCAAAGAAAGCTGCAGGGAAAGATCCAACTGAATATTGGAATTCCACTAAATTCTCAGAAAAATCGTGATCAAATTGAGTTTTTTCGTCTCACTAATTGCACATTCGAATTTCATAATTTTCTGAGGAATCATTTGGAGTCATTTCCGTAAAAACATTATTCATCGGGAAAAATTCATTTGAAGTCAACAAGGATGAATAAATAAATAAAGAAACATAAAAACTTAATGTGAATTACAGAAGGTACTCTGTAATTTTGTTCAATGCACATTATTGCCCTCTTCAAAATATGTCTGATACTTTTTTTGATCATGTCTGGATTATCCATTGCAGGCGACTTCGATACAATGCATGAGGATATCCTCACTTCCTATTTCAGATGAATATACTGAACATTTCAAATAACTTCAAATGAAATGATCAACAGGATTCAAATCTGGTGACCTAGCGGGCCAGGCATGCGGTTCCTCTCTGCCTATCCACATATTTGGAAAGTTCTGATCTAAAAATTGTCTGACCTAAATAGGGTGGAGCTCCATCATGCTGAAAATGCATTCCTGCAATGTCCGTACCTTCGAGTAATACAGGAAGATGATTTTAGAGGAAATATAAGTAAAGCCGTCATTTTCTAAACGCCACACCTTACGTTTTTTGAAAATTTGTATTGAGATTTCGTATGCCTGACTGCATGCGGATTCTCTTCAGCCCATTCATGCGAATTCCTTATATTGAAGACCCCATCCCTCGTGAATATCGGTGAACATCGGTAAATAAAATTCTATTGACTTCAAATCATTTTTTCCCGATGAATAATGTTTTTCCGGAAATTACTCCAAATGATTCCTCAGAATATTATGAAATTCGTATGTGGAATAAGTGGGACAAAAAAAATTAATTTGATCATAATGTAAGAATTTTTTGAGAATTTTGTGGAATTCCAATGATCAATTGGATCTTTCCTTGAAGCATTCTTTGAGCAAACTGACGTGCGGGACAATGAAATCTACGGAAACCCATTGAAAATTTTCTGCTTTTTTAAAATATCTCAATCAAATCCCAAAATTTCAATATATACGGTGTTGAATCTCAGCTTGGAAGAAGTCCCATATTTCTCAAATACAGACCTGGAATTTTTTGTAAATTCAAAAGTAAATCGATCGACCTGTAGAAGTGAATCATACGTTTCAAGTATCAACCGACTATACTGGTTGGTTCAAAAGTAATGAGGAATTGAAATTTTTGGTGAATACATAAACCAGCCTGTAATCTGTATCACGGTTATGGTATTGATTATAAATCGGTTTTACGGACCCGCCTAGAGTAGCTCTAGCTCAGGTTACCGTATGTACATTTACCAATGAAACACCCTGTATGTCATTCTGCACGTGGTTGCCCTACTACCTAGAAGCAAACAATCTTCAGCAAATTTATGGATAGAATTACTATTTGAACTCAGGAATTTGCAATCGAAAGTTTTTGCCACAAAATGTAAATTGCACTGTCTGGACGTTTTCCTGAGAAACTTATATTCACGGAAATATTTTATCGGCCTGTTGTATGGGGGTCTCACTGTATATAAGATTCCTACTCAGACCTTAGATGATGGTAATCGCCTCATATAGAGGACGCCCTCTTGCGTTCAATTTCCACGTCTGTTCATTCGTACAGAAGACGAGACTTTCTCCAATTCTTCAGCGGAATGATTACCCCATTCGTATCCAGTCGATCGTCTCAAATTGTCGTTTTGTTCCTTCCCCCGGGACTCCGTTTGTTGCACTCGCAACTCCCATTAAACTACCGGATAATTCCGATCTTCAAAGAATCCACGCGACTCGTTTCATTGTATCGAAATCATTGAGCACTCGAATTTTAATGATTGTCAGTGGAAAAAGAGACATTTAACGGCACGTTTGCCACGCAGCCTGGATTGCAATTTTCTGTTTGAATTGGTATTTCTACGTTGTAGCTAGCTGAAATAATTTCTGCTACAAGTATGTACTACAATGGGTTGCAGGAATGCTTCGGACTCTCCCTCTCCCTTCCCTGTAACCTGTAACTATACTCATTGACATCAGAAGTGTAACTCCCAGAAGGAATACTTGATTATTTGGCAATGTTATAAGCCTAACTTACAAGAACGGATAACGACGATGGAATTCCAGAGCGAATAATATAAGAGAATGAGTTCAGGATAGAACTCCTTCAAGAGAGAACGATCAAAGAATCATACCAGGAAAATCTCGACAGCAAATTGATCGAATTCAGGTACGAAAGTTTGGAAGACACATATACGTACATCAAGTATTGTATGAGAGAGGCGGCACTGGAAACGCTGGGAAGAAGGGTGGAGAGCACGAGATGTCGAACGGAAGGACAGAAGAAAAGTGAAAATGCATGAAGGAGAAGAAGGAAATTTATTAAAGATGTTTGAGCACGCATAGTTCGGAAGATCTTGAGAAATATAGAAAAAAGAACAAAGAAGTGAAAAGACTAGGCAAGAGAGAAGAACGAAATGTGGAAAAGGAGATGCATCAACATAGAAGAACAAATCGGAGGATCAAAAAACAGGGAAGCATTCAGAACCATGAGCATGAGATCGCTACAACGAAACAAGAAGAAGGACCCCATGTGGACTACATTCAAAACAGCGGATGGCAGGAGTACTACGAATTTCAAAATGTTAAAAATAAAATAACATATTTCATTCGAAGGAGAAGTGACTTTTCCTGGCTCGCTCTCAATACGTTCGGCAGGCAATCCAAGCTCGCCATGAAAAGTGACACTTCTCCTCCTTATGAAATAACTAGCTGGCCCGGCGAACTTTGTTCCGCCTAAATGATACTTACGGTGGATTCCACAAATCGTTATCACCGGTGATCGGAGATCAACGGCTTGGTTCTCTGATTTTTGAACTGTCAAATGTTTCCATGGATATGAGCTGTCACACAGAACAGATATACAAAAATAATATGTCAATTACTAATAATGGCAATTTTGGATTCAGTTATTTCCGCAAATATATTTATTACCCAAACAGAAATTCAAAAACATTTTAAAAATTATGGGAAAAGATGAGAATGGACATCTCACGATTGGAACTGATCGCCAAAATCCGATTTACTCGACATTTCGATAAAAATTCACTGTGATATTCACCCGCTTCTGGATCTGTCAATAACCTTTCATGGTACTATAAGCCCTTTGTAAATTACACAGTAATTGATGTAATATGTCTTTTTTCGACCAGTTCAAACCACGACGACCGAAATGCTCGAAAAAAGAACAGATAACATCAATCGATGGCCGCGCAAGCCTCAACAAATTCATCGCCATTTGATTGTGAGAATGTCAAATATAGTACCTTCACGATTACGTTATTTGGAATAAATAAAACTATAAAAATACCTAATAATCATCAGTCATAATATGTGCATAGCGCCATCTGAAGTGGTAAGAACGAAACATTTCTCATATCTCAACGAAATCTAATCGTTTTAGACACCTGTACTACTACGCTAAGACATTTTGGTTATGCCAAACAGCACAGAGTTGTAGGCAACTCAAATTACACACTATTACAGTGACTATAGAGGGAATATAGTCACTGTACAAACTTTTTGTTTATATCGCCATCTAACGCGGAGAATATCAAACGAAGTACCTACGAATAAGCGGTAGCGTAACTGTAACTGTAGCGACATCTAGTGGCCCTACTCAGAAGGAGGAAAAGCATTTCCTTTATAAGTAAAACTTTCATCAATTTTTTCGAAGTTTTATTGTATTTTATAATAACCAGATCGTAGACGAATCCATATATAAAGTTTCATAACAAACAGTCTATCCGATCTCGAGCTATAAATGGTGTAACCAACATCTTTCTTTTATATATATATATATAGATATATAGATACAAGCTGTCCTGGCGAACATTGTTTCGCCTAAATGATACTTACGGTGAATTTCACAAATCGTAATCACCAATGATAGGATATCAACGCCTTGGTTCTCTGATTCTTGAACTATCAAATCTAGTTGGTGTTAGATGAAGCTCCGATCACCGGTGATTACGCTTTGTGAAACCTACCGTTTTAGTTGTATGAACTAATCATTGCTATTTTTTCAAGCAGGCGATAAATTAGGCAAAATATACAAAATTTTAGTACCATACTAACGAAAACAATTCTCCTCATTTAAGCGGTATCTAATTGTTGAACATATAACATTTTGTTTTGAATGCTTTACAGTTCTGTCATTGCAGTACCTATCTTGCAATGAATGACAACACGAATGCAAATATAAATCCTGATCGAATTGTATGGATGTGAAATAGTTTCAATGATGAATTACCTCTGATCACTCGATCACTGTATAAACCACTTTAGTTCTGCCAATACAACGCTGAAAATTTGAATTGAAGTACTTTGTCTATGCTACTTAAACTTCACTTCACAGAATACAAATACGCTAAGACGTTTTCTTATTGAGTTCTTGACGTTCACCAGAATGAATTCAAATATTTGAACCAACTAATAAAATTAGAACTTATTTTGTGAATAGCGCTTTCAAAAATGGAAAAAACGAAACTTTTCTAATATTCTCAAATCTAATTAGTGCTCACACCATTATTTCAAACATCTTAGCCTTCTGGTGCTCAGCTTAAAATAATTGGTAAACATCTCAGTTGGTGGAGCAGCGAGATTTCCCTGTTTCCATGGATATAGGCTGTCCTGTCACACAGAACAGAAACAAAAATAATATGCCAATTACTAAATATGGCAAACATATTCTATATTCCCAAACAGAAATTCGAAAACATTTCAAAAATTATGAGAGAAAATGCTAATGGCAATTCACGATTGAAACCGATCGCCAAAATCCGATTTACTTGACATTTCGATTAAAATTCACTGTGATATTCATTCGCTTCTTGATCTGGTAATAGCCTTTCACGGTACTATAAGTTCTATACATCGCCATCTAATGGTGATAATATCAAATATAGTATCTACACGATTACCTCATTTTGTTTTGAATAAATAAAACTGTAAAAATAACTAATAACCAGTTTAGTATAGTATAGAACCAGTTTAGTATAGTATAGAACAATCAGTCATAATGTGTGTATAGCGCCACTTGAAGTGGTAAGAACGAATTTTCCCTCATATCTCAACGAAATCTAATCATTTTAAAGATCTGTACTCCTACGCTAAGACATTTTGATTTTTGTCAACAGCGCAATGTTGGAGGCAACCCAAATTACACTTTATATGTTTACATCGCAATCTAACGCAATCTAAGCTGTTGCGTAACTGTAACTGTAGCGACACCTAGTGACCTTACTCAAAAGAAGGAAAAACATTTACTGTATGAGTAAAATTTTCATCGATCTTTTCAAAGTTTTATTGTATTTTATAATAACCAGACCGTAGACGAATCCATATATGCCCTTCCGATCTCGAGCTATAAATGGTGTAACCAACATCTTTCTTTTATGATATGATATGATATGATATATTGTTTATCCTGACTACTCCTAGATCTCCTGAGGAGACCCCTCTGAAACTACAAGCTTCGAAGCTTGTAACTTGTGCCGAGTTCGGAGTAAGCAGTTGTGTTCTGTGTAGGCTTTGTTACTGTGTCCTTACGCCACCTTAGGCACAGCACTGTTAATTTTTGACCCAACAGTGAGAATGGTGGCCCCTACCGAAACTAGAAAATTTCTCTAGCTCGGGATTGAACTTCGGACCTTTGAGTCCTAATTCCAACGCTCTACCACTGAGCCAAGGGCACTCATAATATATATATAGATATACTATTTAATGCATGATTTCGTATTTTAATGCATGATTGTCATGGCAACATATATACATATATGATAAATACATAATTCAGTCGGAGCGTAGATGCATCTATCGGAGCACTATCGAGCTGTCCAATTTATTTATTCGCTTTCGATCAGAATCTGATTTTACCAGTTACGCTATTATACAGAATGAATCACGAAGAAAATATCCCTTCGACACCGCCAGATGTGGAAAAAACTGCTGAAGCAGTAACTTTGAGTCTGCTACCTGAAAAGAGCCGACATTTATATGAGGAGAACTACGCAGAATTCCAATCTTGGTGCAAGGAGAAGAACGTTGTGAAATTTTCGGAAATTTACCGATAGACTATTCTCGTTCCTTCCAGAATTACATGAACTAAAATGGACCTCGGTGTAAGGAACTGAATAAAGACTCATTGGATTCTGAAACGACGTTTCGGCGTTATATTTCGCCTTCCTCAGGCTACAATAAAATCAGAACAAATTAAAAATATGTGTGACTTTGAGGTGAAAACAATGAAAAAATTTAAAAATTTAAAAAATCATAATCGAATTTTCAACAAAATAAGCAGTGAAGAAATTCCCTGTTCGGAGACCGACTAGATTGTTTGTGGCACATTCCCTCATCTCTTACCTGAGAAATCCAATATTCTTCAATGAAAGAATTAGTGAATCAATTAACAACGGCATAACTCCGCTTCGCGTCGTTCGGGCACGACAGTTTCCTGCGGGAAAATAACTCTTTTCCGTATTTCAAAATTCTTATATTGGAATTATCATATTGTGTGAATTCTTTGTTTGAAAAGTTATATAGGAAATCTTCTCGTTGATTGGTTCATATCTTATTAAACTTTCAAATTTCACTTTACCATCAACCATCCTGTGTATCAGAACCCAAGGAACTCAGACGAAAATATGAGGATCAAGGATATTATCGACGATCAATCTTTTGATGGATATGCAGCCTACTTGCTTCGGGCTGTTGTCATCGAAAAAGATTCTCGAATTCTTCCTGCAACAAACAGATCTGAGCCACATCCTCTCAATATTCAATTTTCAAATCTTTATTTTTATAATTTCCTGAGGATATACAGGGTGACTGCTGACGAAAGGGACAACGGCAAAGTAGAGATAGAGGACCTCAAACTGAATGAGAATTTGGGTTTCAAATGTCCCATAAGGTTATTCGTTTCGGAGATATAGGGTGATTTATGAAAAAATGCTCATTCCAGCGCCTCGAATTCAAGGTTTTTTCTATCAGTAGTACTAATTTTCATGATTTGAATATAAAAATATTGTGATATTCTCACTTCAACATATCATAGAAACGTAAGAAAATTTGTGCCATTCAAACAAAAAACAGATAGGATTTCATCAGTTTTTTTCCCTCTTTCCAAATTTCTATTTGATTTTATTTTATCTCATATACCGTGTGATATTTCTCATTTGACATATAAATTGAAATTTTTGAGTACGGGCCAGCAATTTTTTCCAATTTTTTTTTCTTATGCTGACAGAGAATGCCTGTATGAACAAACGTGTAAAATATCAGCGAAAAACATATCATATTAACGAAGATATGGGAGTTCATAGATTTAGCATTTTTTCATAAATCACCCTATATCTAACCTTATGGGACATTCTCATTCAGTTTGAGGTCCTCTATGTCCACTTAGCCGTTGGCCCTTACGTCACCAGTCACCCTGTATATCAGATTTCCGCTTTTCTTTCTATAACACTAATAAGCGTTTCAGTTTCAAAATTACATTTTTCCTACCCATGTGAAACGGCTCTCATAATAAGGCAACCATCTATGTTTACCCCGTTTGATTTATATGCCGCCACAACGCCAATATGCGCCAATCTATATATATAAAAGAAAGATGTTGGTTACACCATTTATAACTCGAGATCGGATGGACTGTTTGTTATGAAACAACAGTTACAGTTACGCTACCGCTTATTCGTTTGTACTTCATTTGATATTCTCCGCGTTAGATGGCGATATAAACAAAAAGTGTGTACAGTGACTAGATTCTCTCTATAGTCACTGTAAAAGTGTGTAATTTGAGTTGCCTACAACTCTGCGCTGTTGGGCAAAACCAAAATGTCTTAGCGTAGGAGTACAGATGTCTAAAATGATTAGATTTCGTTCAGATGGCGCTATTCACACATTATGACTGATGATTATCAGATATTTCTATAGTTTTATTCATTCCGAATAACGTAATCGTGAAGGTAGGTACTATATTTGACATTATCACAATTAAATGGCGATGAATTTGTTGAGGCTTTCGCGGCCATCGATTGATGTCATCTGTTCTTTTTTCGAGCATTTCGGTCGTCGTGGTTTGAAATGGTCGAAAAAAGAACATATATGACTTCAATTACTGTGTAATTTACATAGGGCTTATAGTACCATAAAAGTTTATTAGCAGATCCAGAAGCGGGGAATACCACAGTGAATTTTTATCGAAATGTCAAGTAAATCGGATTTTGGCGATGAGTTCCAATCGTGAGATGTCCATTCTCATCTTTTCTCATAATTTTTAAAATGTTTTTGAATTTCCGTTTGGGTAATAAATATATTTGCGGAAATAACTGAATCCAAAATTGCCATTATTAGGGATTGACATATTATGACATATAATTTTTGTTTATCTGTTCTGTGTGATAGCTTATATCCATGGAAACATTTGACAGTTCAAAAATCAGAGAACCAAGCCGTTGATCTCCGATCACCGGTGATTACGATTTGTGAAATCCACCGTAAGTATCATTTAGGCGGAACAAAGTTCGCCGGGCCAGCTAGTTGTTCGCATATAGCGAACAATTCTTTGCGGGGTCGACACCTTTGACCTATTATGAAGCTAAAAATTATGTGGCTATATTTTTCCATATATGGCGCCATGAATAAAACACAGTTTTCTTCATAACTCGAAAACTACCGGAGATATGGAAGCACAAATTGTGGACTAAATAGCGGTGAAAAAAATTTCCAAAGTTGGAATATGTTGGTGCCAACTTCACGCTGGCTGAAGAACAACAGTGAATATCTGAAAACTACAAATGATAGAGATGTCATTTGGACGGCACAAATGAGCACAAATTGGGCACAAAATATCGACATCAAAATTTTTTCAAAGTTGGAATATGTTGTTGCTGATTGTGAAGCTGGCACCAAGATATTCAACCTGGAATAACTCAAAAACTAAAATTTATAATGAAGTCATTCAAACGGCACAAATTGAGCACCAAATAACAATTTGTCGAAATCAAAAAATGTTGGTGCTAAGTGTGAATCTTCAAACTCGAATAAATCGAAAACTATGACGGTGTTCGAATTGATTCAAACGGCACAAATTGGGCCCTAAATATTGGGAATTTCTTCAGAATTTGTATGTATTTATATGTGCCGACACTTTTTCGCTAACTTCACACGGCAAAGAAATCATGCTCCTGAAATAAAACCATATGCCATTTTGTACTTATTTCCCCTTCACCACCAATTATTTTTTTAAATTCATTTCATTTCCGGGTAGAAAAATTCTGAAACAACCCTGAAACATATGTCGTCCTCATTTCCCTTAGTATTTTTTTAAGTGAAAAATGTGAAAATGTTCGATATAATTACATATTCACTTCGTATGTTCAATGATGTATCTGTTTGGTGGTAACTAACAATGACTAAGCCCCTAAAACATCACAGAAATCATGGTCATCAATGCTAGTTAAAGGATGAATGATGATCAGCAAACGATACGAAGATATATCAGTGCACCCTCCTTCCCAAGTCAATCAAAACAGAATAATGTACTGCACACCCCATGAATAAATTGGGTATATCATGCTGAATTGTTCGCTGGTTTCTATACTAGAAAGGCATTATCGGCGTTATGCATACACAGGTCCGGACTCATCTACGTTCGTGGAAATGTTCCACAGAAATAGATATCTTCAAGGACGAACATCTTATGGTGTGTGAGACTGGAATTAATCGGACATTTGGCTAACAGAGAATTCTTCCAAATCTAGAATTTTCCGGGTTTTCTCAGATGAGCGGCCACTCGTGATATAAATCTGATCGCGTGAGTCAACATAACAAACTAGCAAACAGGTCACCAGTATTGTTTTTGTTTATTTCAATGTATCATTTTCAGTCTTGGGAAAGGAACAAATCGTTCCGAAACGTCGGCGATATTATAACTATACAGGGTCAGTCTTTGACTTGTACATATATTTTATCTGTAGATTCCTCTCATCAAACGAAACACTTTTTTCCCATACCATTTTTCAAAATTCGGTTTCGTTTGAAAGATACAGGGTGCCAAAAATCCATATCTAACACTATTCTTTCCATATATTCGGAACCGATATCTCGAATGAACTGAATTTTGGTTGATTGTTTACTCTATTCATGGTGAATATTCGTCAATTGAAACTTATTCCATATTTCTCCTGGTATAAAAGTAACAGCGTAGTCGACTTATAAATTCATGCAAAAATACTATTAAATCACTCGAAAAAGATGAACGGAATCAACCATTTTAGAAAATAAAAGTATTGTTATATTTTTTCAATAAAACGCGTAGTTCTCGAGTTATTCCTAATTGTATACGAACAAATTTGAGGAAAAAAACATGAATTTCATAAAAAATCTGAATGCTTCCCTGAATTAAATATCATCGAATATTATATCTTCTCTGGTCTCTTGATAAATTGACAATGTTGTCAAGATGTTTATCAACTTCGTCAAGACCAAAATCTCTATGAAGGAAAAACGTTCGTAGTAAAAAAATCCCACAAATGTGAGAGATAACATTGAATTCTGAGAAGCATGAAATTACACAGTTTTTATTGAAAATTTATTGTTACCAGTCCTTCAGGAAAATATCTATCTGAACAATATCCTCCTGGAATTCTTAATCGACACTACTTACCATCACAATCATCACCTGTTTGCTTTATTCTCTGTAAGTAAATCAAAGATATTCTGCAATATGTAGAATATCTTCGAAATAAATAAATAAATCGAAGTCCATGGAGAAGGTTATCGCGTCTAAGCGTCGTTCATTGTATCACAGACTGGCCTGTGATGGGACTCTGGAGACACAGAACAACGGCTTGTCTTGCGTGGCGGCTACATTGCAGCGCACCGCGCTGAAATTAAGATCGTAGCGCTAAATCGGCGAGAATCAGAACTACTCAATTGGCATTTCCAAAGAGCCTAGACGCCTTTAGCGAAAAGTGAACCAAACTAGTGTCCTTGTGATAGTTCATCCGCTAACGATAGGGGGCGCACTGCTTTCTTGAGTTCGACTATACCCTTGTTTGAAGAGAAAATCGGCAATCTGGCATCGTCTTCTCTAGAGTTCTGTGAGTGAAAGATCACAGAGGATGGGTAAGGTTAGGTCATTGACCCCGAATCATATGACTTTGGTTACTGGAGTTAGAATAGGTTAGTGAGAAACCAGTTTTTATGAGATCGTTTTAGAATATCGAGGTAAATATGAACAAATGATGAGTGTTTATAAACTAATCTTCAGGAAAATCGAAGAAGGAACTTATTTTGGTGGGAGAAATATTACTTTTCAATTTCAGAAAAAATCGGGCAGAACTGAGTGTTTTCGTTAGGAAATAACGTGTTTGTAACATTCTTATTCAAATGAGGTAAGTGCTTGAGTATTTTCTAATTGTATCACCCAGAACATCTAATCACTTCAATTTCAATCGAAAAATATGAACTTTGAAGTGTTTGCAGAGAATTTATTCAGGCACGTATTTAGCCCGATTTTTTTCTTAAATCTCTTTAACAGAGCCAAATTCGGAAAATGGAAAATGAAAAAAAGGTTTCCTTTGGCCTCAACAATCTTCAGTTAAAATATATGTACAAGTCAAAGACTCGCCCTGTATAGATTGATAATAAAGAATGTCCAATTCCCTGTGAAATTTATTATATCTAAAATTATGGTTCGAATGAAAATTTCAACGACCTGAAGGTTCGAGTTCTCAAAACGAAAAGCGAAATCCAGAAGTTGTAAGGGTGGACATATTTCGATGTTTTAGCACTACAACTTTTAAAACAGAGGAGACAGACAATATCTGATACCCCATTCTCGATCTCTTTCTGGAGAAACTAACAAGAGTAGAATTCATTTTTTGCTACCTTCTTTTGTTTGGAGAAATTCAATATAATGAGCTTGATCAAGTGTCATCTTCACACATAATAGAGCATATAATCATAATTTGGTGCGGTTGCCAGGATCAGGTTATGAAATTTTATGGATTTGGAACACTCCGTTTGGCGGATTATTGGCAAATAATCAGTTCTGAGCTGGAAAATTCAAAAAGTTTCCTGAAGATTTGATAAATTGTTTATACAATCCAAATCCACAACATAATGGATGTACAGGGTGCATATTCCTCTTTTTTTGAGAAACTAACAAGAGTAATATTCATTTTTGGCTACCTTCTTTTGTTTTCGAGTTATGAGCGAAAATTGGAAAAATGGCTAATCGAAAAAAAATTATATCTCCGCTAAAACTGATGATAGAGCTCTGAAATTAAAACATAATACAGGCACTTTTTTACTTAGAATCCAGTGGCGTGCTCGTCCTTTTTGCACCATTTTCAATTACGAAGCTATAACCCAAAGTTATGTTTTTTAAATGGGAACACTAGATTTCTGTGCCATTTCCTGAAAGCTTAATTTTTTCTGTTTTCAAAAATAAATAACATCGTATAGTTTGTATCAATATGAGTATAGAAAATGGTGAAAACCCTATTTTCTTCTAATCTCGATATTTTATATGGTATCAACTGTTGATGAGCACAGAAAAATGGAGCTTCTTATAACAGTCTTATAACAGTCTCCTTCGGTCAATCTCATTATTTCTATGCAACTAATTTCTACAAAATTCGAACATGGATATACTACTTCATAACTTATATCTCAAAATGGATTACGAAATAACGAAAAAATCCACATGATCCATCATCTAGCTCAATCGATATACCTACTTAGTTATAATGAGATGGATGCAGGAGAATATTTTTATTGGTTTCCAGAATAAATTCGCACTATTACCAGTCTATTTCAAATCGCATATGAAATAACTCATATAGATATGATTAAAGTCATCAATTTAATTAGAAAAGCAACAAAGGAAAAATATTTAAGACCTAATAATGATTACAATAATAGGTCAGTAGGTAATAACTTAGAATGAGGATCACGATCAAGTAACAAGTTTCACAGAAGATGCTCAAATCGTTGACCATCCGCAGCAATGCACAGTCGACATCTTTTCTCGATACTGCGCACCTTATTAAATACATTAATACATATTTGAAACTGTGTTCAAACAGCTTAGGAAATTCTCTCTGAGTTCATTTATGTTATATGACCATTTCTTTAAAGTTTATCTTTCATATATCCCCAGAAAAAAAAATCCAACGGTGACAAATCAGGTGAACGAACTGATTTTAATTCAAAATTTCGAATTATTCGACAGTCCAAAGCTCGAATCTCTATGACAGTAGTCCATTATTCTTCGATCTTGGAAAAATTGAGTTATCGACAATTGAAACCATAGAAAATATTGAGACTCAGATGAAAATAGGTTTTTGGCATATTTCTATGCTCATATTGATACAAACCATACGATGTTATCTACTTTTGAGATCACAAAAAACTAAGCTTTCAGAAAATGGCACTTGAAACTAGTGTTACCATTTAAAAAACATAACTTTGGGTCATAGCTTCGTAATTATAAATTATGGGAAAAAGACGAGCACGCCACTGGATTCTACGTAGAAAAGTGCCTGTATAATGTTTTTTCGTCGACCATAGAATAAAAGCTCATTTTAAAGGTGAATACAGACTATTCTGACGTGACGTGATTCCACGTCACGTCAGATGCGTACTGTGCTCCCATTGGCCTAATATGAACGTGAACGTCAAAATGTGAGTGATATAAAAATGCACCACATGGTTCTGTGCGTTCACGTTCATATCAGGCCAATGGGAGCTTTTACATAATGAATATCGAAGAAAATATCCTTTCGACACCGCTATATGTGGGAAAAACTGCTGAAGCAGCAACTTTGAGTATGCTACCTGGAAAGGGCCGACATTTATGGGAAAACCTAGGAAGAATTTCGATCTTGGTGCAAGGAGAAGAACGTTCTGAACTTTCGGTAACGGTTTTGTTGGCATACTTCACGTTTATTGCAGAAAAGGGGCATTAAGCACATTTATGGTCAAAGTTCAAAGTATTCGATGCTGAAGACAACATTGATAAGCAGATACCACAAACTGTTGATGGAAAAATCGGAAAAGAACATGTGGAAGAGTTCATGGCGAATGCTCCTAATAGTATTTTGTTGATGTCCAAGGTCAAAATAAAACTCAATTGAATCGTTATCCAACTTATTCTCATGAAAAAAATGTAAACTCTTCAGAATTTCACAACATGTCCTATATTCCATCCATAAATTTTTCGAAAACTTCTATAGGGAGCATAAATATTAATATGTATAGGCGCATTCGGTATTACCAATCCGGGAGAGGAGCGAGAGAAAACGGACACAGAAATATAATAATTCGGATCTCTCTCTCTCTGGCTGAAAGAGGGAAAGAGAGAGAGATCCGTATTTATTAAATTTCTGTGTCCGTTTTCTCTCGCTCCTCTCCCGGATTGGTAATAACGAACGCAGTATATATAGAAATGAACACAGAAATTTACATTATGTCAAATTTGTCTATTACGCAAAATAAAAATCTTTATGTTCGACTGGTTCATAAACACTTGATTCATGAATTTGTTTAGCGTCCATAATTGACTACTTTATTGGACACCGCTTTATTGGACTCAACTGTCACAGTCTTCTTCGTTTCACACCACTTGTTATAGGCCGCATACAAATTTTCATAAACACTTTTAGTGGGTAGGAGAGATTCTTTTGCACTTGCGGCTAAATTATTCACACTTTCCTCTTTCGAACTATCCATTTTTGAGATTATTATGACGTTTGTCACGGAATTAACGAAGTAAACAACTTTGTTCAGTGAGGTTGCTAAGGTCGCTGATGGTTACTAAGGTAAGATAAGCAAAGGAACACTCAATGTATTCCTTGAAATAAAGCGACGAATATATTAATTGCCATTTCAGAAAATAAAATGTCTACGTTGCAGTCAAACATAAAGCTTTGTATGCAACTCGTACATAATTAGGCTTATGGACTTGCCCAAATTATTGGCCTCGTTCGCTTTGCTCGCTCTGCCATAAACTTTGAACTCGTCCATAAAGACCTAATTTATGTACTTGTTACATAAATAGCTATTATGTTCGACTGCTTCATAACATGATTCATGAATTCGTTTAGCGTCCATAATGGACTACTTTATTGGACACCACTTTATTGGACTCAACTGTCACAGTGTTCTCTCGATTTTGCAATTTTCTTCGTTTCACAACACTTGTTATAGGCAGCATACAAATTTCCAAAATCACTTTTAGTGGGTAGGAGAGATTCTTTGGCACTTGCGGCTAAATTATTCACGCTTTCCTCTTCCGAACTATCCAATTTTGGGATTATTATGACGTTTGTCACAGAATTAACGAAGTAAATAACTTTGTTCAGTGAGGTTGCTAAGGTCGCTGATGGTTACTAAGGTAAGATAAGCAAAAGCACACCAATGTATTTCTTGAAATGCAGCGACGAATATATTAATTGCCATTTCAGAAAATAAAATGTCTGCATTGCAGTCAAACATAAAGCTTTGTATGCAACTCGTACATTATAAGGCTTTTGGACTTGCCCAAATTATTGGCCTCGCTCGCTTTGCTCGCTCTACCATAAGTATAAACTTTGGACTCGTCCATAAAGACCTAATTTATGTACTTGTTTCATAAATAGCAATTTTGAATCTAGAGTTTATTTTCAATTCATGATGAGGTCGACGGAAAAATCTTGTAATCAACTCGTTTATTAATCTAGCGATTAATGGTCTCAAACATTAACGCGCTCGCTCCGCTCACGCGTTAAAATATTTCGACCATTAATCGCTGTCATTAATAAACTAGTCGATTAAATAACTATTAATTTCAGAGCTCTATCATCGGTTTTAGCGGGGATATAATTTTTTTTCGATTATCCATTTTTCCAATTATTGCTTATTACTCGAAAACAAAAGAAGGTAGCCAAAAATGGATATTACTCTTGTTAGTTTCTCAGAAAAAGAAATCGAGAATGGGGTATCAGATTTTGTCTATCTCCTCTGGTTTAAAAGTTGTAGTGCTAAAACATCGAAATATGCCCACCCTGTACATCCATTATGTTGTGGATTTGGATTGTATAAACAATTCATTAAATCTTCAGAAAACTTAGTGAATTTTCCAGCTCGGAACTGATTATTTCCCAATAATTCGCCAAACGGGGTGTTCCCAATCCATTTGGGTAAATTTCATAAGCTGATCCTGGCAACCGCACCAAATTATGATTATGCTCTTTGAGGTGTAAAGATGACACTTATCGAGCTCATTATATTGATTGATTGAGTGAAAATCTCGACTTCGCTTTTATATTAATATATCGTTATCGGAAAAGAAGTCAATGAATTCAATAAAGACTCAAGTGTATTCTTTATTGATTAATTCCTAGCTTTCGTTCCTATCTTTGGAACTAATCAATAAAGAATACACTTGAGTCCTTATTGAATTCATTGACTTCTTTCCCGATAACGATATATTAATATCATTATATTGAATTTATTGAACGATTTTTTATTTAATGCTGAGCGAAAATAATAACTGAAAAACATTTTTCAATTGAAAATCCTACAATTATGATGAGATCGACAGACAATAGAAGAACCTTTCAGAACTTCGACCAGATTCCTTCTTAAAAATATTCTACAGTATTAATTTTCCTTATTACTAACTAAGATTTGAAAATAACAACATTGAAAAAAAAACGAACACAGGATGAAATTTCGAAATCTGTACAGTTTCTCCTCAGTCACCATTATGTCATAAAACATTCCAATTTGATTCCTGACAGTAGGAAAGGTAATTTTTTGGTGAAATTCATAGCAAGTTACAATGAATACTGCCATGAAATTATATTCCCCACATTCAGGAATCGGGCTTCATATCTGTCGTGTCACCTAAACTATACTCCATTCTCTTTTATAAAGTATCCCGGTTGACCATGATTTAGGTTTATAGAGTTATATACATGAAACTGACGTTGGTTGGCACTCGTGAAAGTAAAAAAATCTGAGAGATGTTGCCATTATTTACTATTTACCGTTTTTTAACTTTGTGAATGGAGTTACATAGTTCTTTTAAGGTTCAACTATGACACAGGTTTAGTAGTACCACTACATTCTCATACTGGAGTAGGTATTTCAAGTTGTGCAAAGAAAAGGTGGTTAAATGTCTTCTGTAGTCTTATTTCTTGGGAATTTTGAAAAGTGGGGAATTCACCTATTCGTTTATAAGTTTTTTTTTTCTGTCGGGTTAATCGAGTACTTTTATTCTTTTTTCGAATAAACTATCACAAATCAACGGACTATTCTGTCCATTATTTTTCAGTAAAATTTTGACACTCGATTCTTGATTTCAGTCCAACAAAATAGCGTAACTGAATCTTACAACCATGTTTTATATACGTGAAATAAACTGCTCCACATGAGTTCGGGATATTAGCTTAAATTGCGGAAAAATATAGTTAAAATGAGATTTTTGTGATGAAATTCATATTAATATGATTTCGAGTTGCAAATTAATTTTAGTAGGTATGTAGCGTATACAGGGTGGTTAAGGAAAATCGAGTAAAATAACGAAATTTTATTCCCAGAGAATTCAAGCATTTTATTAAGACCATCAATACAATGTATGGCCTCCACGGGCATCAATAACAGCTTGACATCTTCTTTGCATACTACACACGAGGTTGTTGAACATTTCTTGAGGAATTTGGTTCCATAAACGGGGCAGAAGCCCTCTCAGATCATTTAAGGATTCTGGGGTAGGTTAATGATTATCTAATCTTCTTTGGAGCATATCCCATGAATGTTCTATGCAATTCAGATCTGGTGAGTGCGGAAGGTATTGGTAAATGTGGAATACCAAGCTCCTCGCGCGCATTCTCAACTATGGCTGCACGGTGCGGTATAGCGTTATCTAGTCTAGAAATTGAAAAGTTTCACCAATAGCAGCGTGAAAATTTGGCACAACATTGTCAATGACATGCTCCCTATAGTGTAAGGCGGTCATATTCCCAGGACAAATGTGTAGATCTGTGCGCCCGTTGAAACATATCCCGACCCATACCCCTTCGGAATGGTTGGACTTCTTGGACATAGCGACGATTAGTACGGGGTATGCGTGGGATTGTCCATACCCTTATTCTTCGATAATCTGAAAATCGCCCATATCTGGATTCATCAGTGAAAAGGACACTACGCCATTGATCGTTCCAATTGATATGTTGCCTTGCCCATTCCAGACTTTGACGCTTATGGTCACGTGTTAATGGAACTCCCCTTAATGGACGTCTGGAACCTAGATTCACCTCTCTCAAACGTCGTCTGATGGTTTCGATGGAAACTTGGACCCGATCTGCATTTTGAAGAGTATTCCGTAGCATTCTACACGTCAAGATATCACACTTTAGCTGACTTGGAGCCTTTCCGCTTCAACAACCTGAGTTAGGCCACCCTGTAGCAGTCCGATAGCCCTATTAGCCTCAGCATTTGTTAATTTACGTCTTGGCATTTTCAGAAAACTCGTTTCAAATCGAAGCCGTTGATAAACTGACTTCATTTCAAAATATCTATAACCTAACATTTTCAAGATATACGCGGTGAAATGGGTTGATACTTCATAAAAGTGAAAGGAATAAACGCACTTTTGGTCCTCGGTCCGGGCCTTTTCCCTCTCACAAGGGAATGCTTTCAGCATCGAGGAGATATCACTGCTCGCAACAATAACGGATTCCGCTCAATTGGTTCGATAGACGAGACGAATGACAGTGAGCGTATGCGTTCCTTCGGTTGCCTTACAACATGGGGGAGCTACAGCTACTAGGGGGATTTGTTTTCTCGGCCCTTATCTATTTATGGAACTTACGACCATTAGCCTAACGTGGCGACACTACGCGGGGATTCCGCTAAAAGTTACCCGACGAACCGCGAAATTGATGATAGATTTTCGCTGGCGATTCTAAAAACCCTTCATTAACTAATATGGGGGGTTGATATGAATTCGATTCACATACTTCTTTTGCTGCTATTTTCGCATGGATTATTCAGAAAATGTGTAAATAGCTCTTCTCCGAAAGTTAGGGACATTTCTGTAATATGAACTCTCTATTGGTAACTTTACGTAACAGTATATGTACAATTATGTCATTATTACTGGTGGAAAATTATTGTATTTACAACCATATATGTAATGCTGTCATCATTAACGTCATTGAAGGTTGGGAAATGTCACATTACACACCTCTACTTCCCAACCTCACTTCCTGCCCTCACTTCTCGCCCTCATTTCCCGCCCTCATTTCCGACCCCCATTTCATCTATTCTACATGAATATTTTTCATACGTATTTAAAAAAATAACACATTTTTTGAAAAATTTTATGAAACCGATTTAATGGCTAACAATAAAAAACAACAATGAACTAAAACACAACAAACTACTTATTGATATTAATCGTTACATTTGAATTATTGTAAGCGTTTATTGAAATATTTAGGCCTGTACCAGCGCTGGACATTCCAACAGTTGTCTCTTTGGGCGACAATACATGTGTAATGACTAATGACTGAGGTTTGGTTGATTTCTTGCTATTCCTCCTCTGAACTGAACAAAAAATCGATCGATTTCTATGTTTTTCTCAAATTTATGTAGTCTCGAATAATCTTCACCCATACTGGATCAGTTATGAGAAATGATCTATTTGTTTGTGTTTTAGAATCTGGAATCTCGAGTCTCGACCGAAATTTTTTCTTCAAGAAAAACCACATCCAACATTTTCATTTTCACTAATTCGTCCGTCCGACAAGCTCCAGATACGCCTATTATTAATGCTACCTAAAACAATAAAAAAAATAATACCATAATACCAGTATACTTGTAATAGCTTGAACACGTTTGTTTTTTTCAATACTCATTTAAAAATCACAAATAACTTACCTTTATCGATAAAAGATTCTTTGGAGCTTTATTTGAAAATTCCTCTATATTCTTCCTCGAAAATACCTTCGATTTCTTGGGCCTAAGCCAACATTTTGTCGTTTTAGGAAGGCTAGCAGTTTCCCATGTTTTGAGATATCAGTTTTTTCTTCAATTTCTAGCATCGTTCGTATCATACTGTCATTGCCCACAAAGTAGACGGCTTCTTCTGTCTGCTATGTTCCTCAAAATATGCCAAGAGTACACTTTCGGAACCAATATTTTTAACCTTTTTTTCTTCGCACCATTTCCTATATAATTCAAAGGGTTTTAGATACCTATGCTTACTTTTCTCTGATGGCACCAAACTCTGAACTGCTGCGTGAGCAGCCTGCAGTACTTCTGGTGGAGTACAATCCATAAATTCATCGTCGGAAGACATGATTTTCAATTTATTATTCGCGAATTTAGTATTCGACTTCAAGGCCGTAGCCAGGGGGGGGTCCGATGGGGTCCGGACCCCCCCCCGAAATTAAATTTTTCAGAAATACCAGATAATCATTTCACCGAAAATTCTTCGAATAAATTTTTTACTAGCTACGGCCTCGAACGGACCCCCCCCCGAAATTTTTTTCTAGCTACGGCCTTGTTCGACTTTATCTGACATTTATTTATATTGGTGACAATTGTATACCCCGTAGTCACGGTAACAATATAGATCTATTTGATTACACTGAGAACACCGCGTTCTTGGTGATTTGTCGTTAAACACAAATTTACTTATTTTAATTGAAACTAGCTGGCCCGGCGAACTTTGTTCCGCCCAAATGATACTTACGGTGGATTTCACAAATCGTAATCACCGGTGATCGGAGATCAACGACTTGGTTCTCCGATTTTAGTACTGTCAAATGTTTCCATGGATATGAGCTGTCACACAGAACATATACACAAAAATAATATGTCATAATATGTCAATCACTTATAATGTCAATTTTGGATCCAGTTATTTCCGCAAATATATTTATTATTATCCAAACAGAAAATCAAAAACATTTTAAAAATTATGAGAAGAGATGAGAATGGACATCTCACCGCTCACGATTGAAACTCATCGCCAAAATCCGATTTACTCGACATTTCGATAAAAATTCACTGTGATATTCACCCGCTTATCGATCTCTTTAGCCTTTCATGGTACTATAAGCCCTATGTAAATTACAGAGTAATTGATGTCATATGTTCTTTTCTCGACCATTTCAAACCACGACGACCGAAATGCTCGAAAAAAAAACAAATGATGTCAATCGATGGCCGCGAAAGCCTCAACAAATTCATCGCCATTTAATTGTGATAATGTCAAATATAGTACCTTCACGATAACGTTATTTGGAATAAATGAAACTATAAAAATAACTAATAATCATCAGTCATAATGTGTGAATAGCGCCATCTGAAGTGGTAAGAACGAAACTTTTCTCATATCTCAACGAAATCTAATCATTTTAGACATCTGTACTCCTACGCTAAGACATTTTGGTTTTGCCCAACAGCGCAGAGTTTTAGGCAACTCAAATTACACACTGTTACAGTGACTATAGAGGGGCTGTACACACTATTTGCTTATATTGCCATCTAACGCGGAGAATATCAAATGAAATACAAACGAATAAGCGCTAGCGTAACTGCAACTGTAGCGTCATCTAGTGGCTTTACTCAAAAAGAGGAAAAGCATTTCCTGTATAAGTAAAATTTCCATCGATTTTTTCAAAGTTTTATTGTATTTTATAATAACGAGACTATAGACGAATCCATATATGAAGTTTCATAACAAACAGTCCATCCGATCTCGAGTTATAAATGGTGTAACCAACATCTTTCTTTTATATATATAGATATGATGGTTGTAAATAAAATAGTATACAAACCTTGGTAGGAAGTTTCATTCCTGTCTCGAGATCATAGCTAACCTCGACGCTTTGCGTCTAGGTTAACTAACTAATCTCACGACAGGAATGAATCTCTTCCCACCTCGTTGTGTAATATACTATTTTCTATCAAGGGCGGAAAGATAGGAACAATGTTTTTTCTACAACCGTGTTATGAAATGAAAAAAAAACTTCCACACAACTTTGGCGAATAATCGTTTTGACACACTGATTAACGAGTTTGGGATTCTATGGAAAATCATAGACCATGACATAGAACTAAATACACAGAACTATGTAGCCAGTCATAATTTTTGCAAGATGTCAAGTTCTCTTTGATAATGCAGTAATTTTCAATCGGAAATCTGCATTAATAATAAGTTTGACATGGATGAAACTGCAAAATTTGAAATACATATTTAACTTAATATACAGGGTGTCCCAGAAGTCCCGCACTTCCTTGAGGGGATCGAAAGTGAAAAATATTCTAAGCCCAAATATTCATGTTTGAAATTTTTTTATAACGAAGTTCATTAGTTATTAATTAATGAAATAATGAATAATTACAGAAGATTGCGTAAGCAGTGGGGACGCGAAAGTGAGACGCCAGTCTCGGTTTACTGCGTGAAAAGCCGGCAGCAGCTCTGGCGTCTCACTCTCTCGTCCCCAACTGCTTACTCATTCTTCTATAGCGCGCTCCTGATTGGTCACTTTCATTAATTAATTACTGATTAACTGCTTCATCAAAAAATTTCAAACATGGATATTTGGGCTTAGAATATTTTGCACTTCCGATCCCCTCAAGGAAGTGCGGGACTTCTGGGACACCCTGTATAAGTAAGTAGATTAAGAGATTTCATGTTGAAGGTATTATTATACACAAATTGAACACATACCTATTTACTTGTGGGAAAGTGACAGCCCCTAGTTTTTAGAGTCGGAGTGGACATTTCTATATGTCTGAGACTCAGGCCCGTCGGAGAGGAGCTTTGAGCACCCCTCACCAACAGACTCTCGTCAGTTTTTCAAGGTCTCTCATTTCAATTGTCTTGAGACGAAGGTCCTTGGAAATGTTCAGCACAGCCGAGTTGTGGTTAGCCAGTCTCGACTGAAGCTGTCATTACAAGAGGCAATAAATGCTCTTTGGGGGTTGAGCTCCCCATAGTGCAATTTGGGGTATGGTTGGCCCGCCCGGATTTTGTCCATCGTGCTGACCACCGCCAGCTCAACCTTGTCTGATTCCCCCTGTGAGAGGCTCCTGTTTGGTCAGCCCTCGAGAACGAGAGCTATTTGAATCTATTTATTGATCAAGTAAATGTCGGTATGTACACAAAAAGTGTTTTTCAGTTTACATTATTAAAAATAAAAGCTTATAATAGTTTACAGTATATGGAACAAGACAAGTCTAAAATTTTTACAGTTTCCTTTTTTTTCCAATTTATACATTAGCATAGTAAGTAGAAAAGAAACAATGAGAAGGATTGGGGGGCATAGCCCCTGTACGTTGAGAACTGAACACTGAACGGATGTCGGGTGCTCTGCCATAGTTCACTCTCGTACGCGATTCAAAGGCACTTTCACGTCGTTGCGCGGACGGATGCTCTGCTTTTATTTTTCACTCCCGCACAATCAGGAAATCTGAGGAGGCCATGGCCCTGGTTGATTCTGGTGGTCTGGTTCCGCCTGTGTGCTGCTAAGAATGAACTACTACAACTATAACTATTTCGAGTTATAAAATAAAACAACTACAACAAATAGAAGGTTACAACCAATCAATAAAATACAGTCTAAAAAACAAGAGTATGAAATCAATTTTTTTTTTAATTTTTTTGGACTGAAAAACACTGTACGGAAGTCGGGTGCTCTGCTCTACACAACCGTACACGAGTCACAACACCTACTGCGCTCCGACACTGACGGTTGCTCTGCTTTTTGCACTCCCGACACAAACTGGAGACTTTCCGCTCTGTATTGGTTGCCAGAGGTAGCACTTTTACGTCATCAGCTCCACGCGCACCGCATGAAAGACTCATAGATATACCAGCCACCACGCATGGTGGTGTGTGTCAGGTCATCTCGGAAGTTTTGGGTGTTAATTTCCAGAGTTTGCAGGGATTGGGTACTTTCTTTACACCATATTCCCCTTGCGCCGATTACGAAGGGTGTAACCGTAATTCGTTTTCCCGGATATCTGTCGCGGAGTACCGAGAGGAAGCCGGGTTGGTTGTAAACGTTTTTCTTCAGCTCAAATGATTCAGTCAAATTTCGAGGCGCCTCCCAGGAGACCCCAATGTCCATGACCACGACCTCATCGCCCCTAGCCAGGATCAGGTCCGGCTTCTGTAGGATCCCTCTCTCATCCCTTATGTTAGGCTCCTCCTCGATCGCCCAGTTCTTTTAGGATGCCTATTGGATTATGCGCCTCACGATGGTGTTATGGCGCTGCATTCTTTTTATGTGCCCCAGTGGGCATTTCTGAAGCACGTGGCTGAGGCTCTCATTCCTATTGCAGCCCGCCCTGCACATCCGTTCCGAGGGAGGGTTGTATGGGAGTGCTTTAGTAGGGAGGCAGTTGAAACGCAGACGTATCGCTTTGATCTGGTCAGCGGTCTTCCAGTAGAGTGGCGGTCCCCTTATGAAGTTAGTAGAAGAGGCATCGTTACTCACTTGCTTGAGGCCAGTACCGTAATAGGATCCGATCTTTGGTGGTCATTCCGGGCGAGGTCATTCGCCCCAGCCTCTGTCTCCACTCCTCAGCGGCCCTCAGCACTGCGTCAACCTGGTCAGATCTGCCCTCCAGACTGTCGACCCTTCATTATAATCGGGATCTTCCGCTCGAAATGGAACAGCCCTATTCCACCCATGCTTATTGGAGTAAAAAGAGATTCGTCTATAAAGTGATGGTAGGTGCAGGATTTTCTTTGTGGCCCTTTTGAATTTTAGGTCGCACTCCTTGAGGATTTTTTTATTGATAGAGGGACTCTGCATAGCGTGAATGTATCGCGGTACCAGGTGTTGTCTGATTATTTGCATTTTTTGGTGTGATTTGAGGGGTGCTCTCATGATCCTTCCAAGCTGCTCGTCGAGGGTGAAAATGCTGCACTTCACAATTCCTTGAGCGGAGAAATATTTCCCGAGATATTCAAAAGTAGTGTCAATGTCCATGGGTGATATTGGTTGCCCTCTTATAAAGTGCAGCGGGGTACTGTTGACAAATACTTTTTTTTTAGAAGGTATCACGCCAAGTGTCAGAGAGGAGCACTTTGCCACGTTGAGTTCTAGGCTTCTGTCGTCGAGGAATTTCGTGACGACCTTCAGCAGACTACGGCAGTCACGCACATTTTCTGCCAGTCTGATTAAGTCGTCTGCGTAGGCCAGAGCTGGAATATTTTCTCCCTCAATGTGGACACCTCTATGCATCGAAAGCTTCTCCAGCAATTCATCCATCACCATATTAAAGACTATAGGCGAGAGTGGATCGCCCTGCTAGACGCCTCTATTGATGGGTACATCACCGATGGAATCCCCCTCACAGAAGATGGTGGTTGTGCCATTCCTCAGGTTAGCCATGAGATAGGCAGCCGACTTTTTGTCAAGTTTCAGTCTCTTGAGGGCTCGTGCTACGGACTCGTGGGAGATGTTATCGAAAGCTTTTCTCAAATCTAGTGATATCATGGACAGGTCTCTTCCTTGGCTTCTTCTTTGTTTTTTATGGTTTGCAGAGTTAAGTTGTTGAGAAAACATCCGTCAATCGACGAGAAGCCCTTCTGCAGCTCATTGAGGGAGAGGCCGGATTGAAGGCGAGATGCCATTATACGATTCATCAATCGAAGGAGGAGGGAGGAGTGAGGTGACTGTGATTGGCCTCCAGTTGTCGACATTTCTCAAATTTTCTTTAGTCTTAGGTGTTAATGTTGTGCGGCTCTTCCTCAAGATGGTCGGGACGTACTGTATGTAGGGGATGCAGTTGAAGAGCAGCTCTATTTTATTAGGGGGGATGGCCGTCAGCGCGTCGAGGGTGATACCGTCCGGTCCCGGTGCTGACTTGTCAGTTTTTTCAATGAATGCCGTGATTGCTTCTTCATTGATCGGGCTATATAGATGCTCACTTGCTGGTGGGGTGTGTCATCTATGGGGTGGTCATCGCAGGCTGAAGGGAAGTCAAATATGGACTGGTGAGCCCTAAAGACGTCGACGCCATCCGGGGTGTCTCCAGTTCTAGATTGGTCGACATTGTCAATGAGCTCGGCGGCCAGAGCCCGCTTCCGTTTGGCGAACATCTCCTGCATCCGCTTATATTCGGCAGGCCTTTTCTTCCTCTTGTAGCCTGGTAAGGGCGGCGGGTTTGGTCCTACTCACCACCTCAGTGTAGGAGTCAAGGTTGTAAGCCTTTTTTTGGGGTGCTCTCACAAGAAGGTGGATAATTAGAATCGGGGGCGCTTCTTTTGGAGGCACCTCACTATGTGGAAGGGGAAGAAGTCCCGACTGCAGCCTCCCCGGTCGGTAGACCGGCTAACGCTGCGCGAGCCCTCCTCGCCCTATTCTTGGCGGCCCCACTACGGTTCTGTCGTTTGCGTTTTTCACCTGATAGGTTCCCCACCTGTGGAGCCCCTTCAGTATTTGAAGGTTTCCCGCCAGGAGCCCCCATCAGGTTTTCACCATGGGCACCCTCCGAAAAGGTTCCCTTGGTGCCAGGAAACATTGTTCCCTGTGTTGTCTGTGTAGTAGTTTTTTGTGTTGTGTTCGTTCAGTTCATGTAGTTCCCACGAGTAACGAAGACCCTCAGCAGAGCTTCGATACTGTTGGAAGGTTTAATTACAAGGGGATGAGACCTGGTTTCCCCAGGGAATCGTTCGTGACACTCTGACCCGGTGCCATTCAGCCTTAGGCACGATATTTGGCACCTGAGCTTGGGTATCAGTCTTAGTATTTACCGTTCATCTTGGACATATGTAATCGACTTGGGAAACCCTACCGGAACTGTGTTCCGTCGATACCGCCCCAAGAATCCTCCCAGCTACTTACGCCCTCACACCAACGACAGGGTGCTGATCTGTCTGAGGGTATGATAGTATTTCAGAGAGGTGTAATGAAAACATCTCTTTGCTAAACAAATCATTATCAAACTGCAGATTGAATTTGCCACTTTTAATAGTTATCTGCAGTTTGATAATGATTTTTATAAGCAGATTTTTGGTTTAGGTATGGGTAATTGTTTAGCACCGGTCAGCTCGGATATGGTAATGGAGGATTCACAGAGTGATTGCATAAATCAATTGTCTTTTTCGTTGCCTTTTTACTATATGTACGTGGATGACATTTTCACGGCTATTCCAGTGTCAAAGCAGGATGAGATTGTGAATGTTTTTAATAGTTTTCACAACAGAATCCGTTTCACGCTGGAGTTGGAAAGTGGGGATTATAGTTTACCCTTTCTAGAAGTTAAGGTTTAACGCGCTTCGGATGGTTCTTTGAAGACTGATTGGTTCCATAAACCAACATTCTCTGAGAGATAACTGAATTTTCACCCGCAACATCCAATTCAACAAAAAATTAATATTATCAACAACCGAAGTAGAAGAATCTCTGATCCTGAATTCCACCAAAAAAATGAACAATATATCGTTGATTTACTTTTGAAGAATAACTTTCCCTTGTCTTTAGTGAGGAAAATTTTGAGCCAAAATGTTTCGGCGTCTGATGAACAGCGTCAGTTGACTAAATATTTTAAGATCCCCTTCGTAGATGCCCTTTCACAAAGGATCAAACATGTGATCGAGAGAAAATTTGATAATGTGAGAGTTGCACAGAAATGTGAAAATATAGTTCGAAGTCTTTTCTTTTCTCGTTTGAAATCAAAAACAGGAAAAGATCTGATTTCGAATGTGGTATATCAAATACCTTGTATTAGTTGTTCTGAATGTTATATAGGTCAGGTAGATATCTGAAACAGAGAATTTATGAAAATGATTGTAATAAATTTTTAATTAAAAAAAATCCAACTGCTTTAGTCGAACATAAAAAAGATACTGGACATGATTTTAACTTTGGTGAAGTAAAAATTTTAGCATCACAATCCAATTATAAAAAAAGATTATTACATGAGATGATTTGTATAAAAAAAGAGCCTAATTCTGTCAACAAAAGATCTGACATTGATGGACTTAGTTCCTCATATTTTAATTTGCTAGGAAGATTGAACACCTGAATTATTTCAAACATGTTGTCACTTCTGTGTTGTTGCTTTTTGTTAGACTGATACATATGACAGATCATTATTCGATTTATTCATCTCTCCTGGATATCTGCTACCCTGATATTTTCGATGAATTTTGTGGTACCCATTATGTTATTTTGCTGTTTTATTTTTGACTGTGATGTTCTAAATAGACCAAAGAAAGCACAACTGTGAATGTGAGTATTTCGAGAGGAATTTATTTTGTATTTTTTACATTTTTTATATTTTTCTGTTTATATTCATGTTATTTAAATTCATATCATTCAGGAAAAAAACCTTTTTATATGTGTTGTCCGTGTTTATATTTCTGTTTTAAATGATTGTACTCCTCTCGGTTTTCTGTTGGTTGAAGGTTGTTTCAATTTATTTGGTTGTGATGTAGGTTTCTGACTTTTAGTTGTTTTTCTAGAGCCCTGATGATGCAATAATAAATTTTGCGCCACGTTGGCCATCACTCAAAGTGGTTTCTTTTAATAACGTTCCTAAACCCAAGAAGTATTTTCATTTTGTTATGAACGTCAGAAACATGTGGAACATCTACTTCATAGATATTCCGATTCTCTGTTGCAAAATGTCAAGCGAAGTGAAAACACGAGAATTTATAGTGAAACTTCTTCAAAATAATCCAAAATGGAGCTTCAAAAGAATCACAAAAGAGGCTCGCGTTCGTCCGGAAACGGTATTAGGAGTTGTTAAACGCTTCAACGAAGATCTCACAATTAACCGCAAGGAAGGAACAGGGGGGAAAAAGGGGTTTCATAGCCCAAAAAAAGTGAAGAAGGCCATCAGCCTTTTTCAGAGGAATCCTTACCTTTCAGGACGGAAAGTGGCCCAAATAGTGGGTTGTTCGCAGTCAACCGTTCAGAAAATCAAGTCGAGTTGTGGGCTTAGAACATACAAAGTGCAGAAAGGGCCAGACAGGAACGCTGTGAAGAATCAAGAAGCGAAATCAAGAGCAAGGAAATTAAAAAAAGATTTCTTGAAAAATTTTTCCTGTTGCGTGATGGACGACGAAACCCATGTCTTGGCTGATTTCTCGCAACTTCCTGGTCAGGAATTTTATACTGCAGATTCTCGTGGAAATGTTGACGAATAATTTCGCGTGAAAAAACAAGCAAAGTTTCCTAAAAAATTCCTGGTTTGGCAAGCAATATGCACTTGTGCGAAAAGGAGCAAATTTTTCGTTGGCCAAGGCTCTGTTGACTCGAAGTTATACATCGAGGAATGCTTGAAGAAGCGACTTTTACCATTTTTACGTGAACGATGTGTCAACAATCTTTTGGCCAGATTCAGCTTCATGCCACTACAGCAAGGCCACCAAGGAATGGTACGAGGCTAATGAGGTGGTATTTGTCTCCAAAGAGGCCAATCCACCAAATTGCCCAAAACTCAGGCCAATCGAAAGATATTGGGCCCTGGTAAAAAGAGAATTGAAGAAGACTAAGAAATCAACGAAAACGTTAGCGGAATTCAAGCAAAAGTGGAAGACAGCATCCCAGAAGTGACTGAGAACACTATAAGAAGCAGGATGGGAAGAATTCCAGAAAAAATCCATGAACTTTGTGAAAAATAGTTTTGGTTTTTTTATTGTAAAAACAGTTTTCATTAAAATAAGAAGATGATTCGAAAATGAGTTGTCTAGTGGTTCAAAAGATATAAGCCTTTTCGTGATAGCGAATTTATTCTCGTTCAGTCCTCAAAACTAGTTGCAGAATGGGCTTCTATTCCAATACAAAATTCAAAAACGAGCGACGAAGGAGCGAGTTTTCGAACGCATGAGTATTGGAATTGCATGCTGCAACGAGTATTAGACGAATTTTCTTTATTTCAGTCCAATTTAGTGAAATTCAATGAAAAATTCAAATTATAGGTCATAGCGACTTTCATATTGTATCTTGGCAGTTGGTGTGAATGTTAGGAAATACGGGAAATGACATTTCCAAATTGACGTCTGCTGGAATTTGATAGGATCGGGCAGGATAGGATTGACAACCACAAAACGAAAAATGTAACTGAAATTCATTACAGCACTGTTTTTATAGAACTGTAATGAACTCATCACGATACTGAAATAGAGAAATAAAATAACATACATATTCCATTCGACGGAGAAGTGAGTTTTCATGGCTAGCTTTCAATTACCTCGCCATGAAAAGTGACACTTCTCCTCCTTATGAAAAAATTCACTATTATTGTGTATCAAGGTCGGCGTTTGAAGCGAGTAGGAAAGCGCAGCCGATAGAAGCGCCACCGTTCATTTTAAGGAATATCTCCATAGAACTTACATTATCACAATAAGTTCTATGAGTATCTCTCTAATCATGAATGAAATGTACAATGGCGCTCTCTATCCGAAAATCGCCGAACTATGAAATAAGTCAATTTGTGGGTAAAGCAGGAACTTTTTCCCGCCAAAATTTGAATTTGGCCATTCTCTACCAATTCCGTATTTCAAGTTGATCTTCTGAACGAAATTATTAGTAGATTCTCTTTTAATCGGATGTTGAACTATTTTCATGGGTCTTTCTGTTGAAATAAAACAGAAGCATGGGTTGGCTCATTTTTGAGAGAAAAAAATTAACTGTCGGGATGAAATCGATTAAAATTATTTCAACAAGAACCCTTATCCTTTCTGAGTTCACCCACAAAATTTCAGTTCTCAAAGTGAAACCGTTTTCGAAATCAACTTGAAATAAAAACACACTACATTGAACGCCCACCTTAATGGTAGATAATTTTGTAAACAAAGGATAACTGAATATTTTTGACTTTGACTTGATCAAGTTGTACGCACTATCTCTTCGTGTGTACGAAGATTTTGCAATTTCCTTTGCGTTCCAAAAAGTGGGTCACTTATAACACTTAAATTGGGAATCACTGCTCTGAGGACAGCTTGTAGTTTTCCTTAGGCCACAGCTTAGCTGCGGCAGTAAGTTATCTTCTGAACAACTCTTCTAACTAACAAGCATTTATGTCAAAAGTATTTTTTATCAGTTTTTCGTCCAGTGTTGAAACGCTTCTTCATAGAAGTATTTGAGCTTATTATGGACTAAAGTATTTATCCTCATGAAAATTTCATACCGCAGGTGTTACAACCCTCAGTTATAGTTATAGTTTGGTAAGGAGGTCAAGTTCCACTGCGACCTCTATTGTGCCCCGCATCAGAGCTTCTCTAAACTGCGCTGACTGAAGTTATAACCCTTGTACACAAAAGAAGAAAGAATAATTCGATCTTAGAATCTCTGTACTTTTACTGAATCTACTTATTTTTCTTCTAGTCGACTCTAACTCACAGAGTAACAGCTGAAGAGATGAGAGATCACCATGTAACAGATTTGGATGACCACAATAGCACTGATGATCACATTTTCAAGCCGACCATGAAACCCTCAGTGCAGCAGGATTGGATTTTATTGGCTGCAGCAATAGACCGAATATCATTTTGTTTTTACTGTATTATTTCGTTGATAATGGCTGTGGTTTATTCATTGTAATTAGTAAAAGATTTCATTAAAACAGATTTATATTATTTATGCGAAAATGACTTTTTCACTCCGTATTCATATCATTATTTCAAAAGAATGTTCTTACCACATGTCCCTTCAATTATGCTAATTGCGAAATTACAACTTTACCAGTAGAATCTTTTAGTTGGTATCCCTAATATTTCTGCGATAGTTTATAGAACAACCCAGTGTGAGGTATGGAAGTATAATCCACAGCTCTAAATTGCCCAAGAATATCAAGAAGAACAAAAACGGTTTCATAGGCAAGAAGATTTTCAGAATTTTCATCTGAGTATGTGAATACCATGTGCAGATGAAGTTTCGAACCCATTACATTCGTTTATAACGAACCCAGTTCTTTTAACTCTTCGAATGACAGAAATACGATAGCTTTCATCTGAGCATGCCCAGATCATGGGCAGACGAATTTTCGGACTCTAATCATTCGATTACATCAAACTCGTAACTGTAACACTTTTAATGACGGAAATACGACACTTTTCATCTGAGCATGCGCAGATTGTTCGCTGATGATTTTTGAAATTCATTCTATTCGTATACATCCTATTCGGTCACCATAACTCTCTAAATGGCTGAAATACGACAGTTTTCATCTCAGCATGCGCAGATTGTTTGCTGACGATTTTTTCAAACTTTTTCTATTCGAATACATTCAATTCGGTTGCCGTAACTCTTCAAATGGCTGAAATATGACAGTTTCAATCTGCGCATGCGCAAACTGTGTTCTGATGATTTTTTTTAAATTCATTCAATTCGAATATGTCCAATTCGGTCGCCAAAACTCTCTGAATGCCAGAGATACGACAGTTTTCATCTGCGCGTGCGCAAATGGTGTTCTGATTATTTTCAAAACTCATTCTATTCTAATACATCCAATTCGGTCACCATAACTTTGAAATTGGTTTAAATACGACAGTTTTCATCTGCGCATGCACAAAATTGATCCTGACGATTTTTTAAACTTATTCTATTCGAATACATTCAATTCTGTCACCATAACTCTTCAAATGGCTGAAATACGACAGTTTTCATTTGCGCATGCGCCGACCGTGTCTTAATGATTTTTGAAACTCCTTTTATTCTAGTACATCCAATTCTGTCACCAAAACTCTTTAAATGTCTGAGATACGACAGTTTTCTTCTGGGCATGCGCAAACGAAATTCTGATGATTTTTAAAACTCGTTCTATTCTAATACATCCAATTCGGCCACCATAACTCTTTAAATGCCTGCAATACGACAGTTTTCATCTGCGCATGCGCAGACCGTGTCCTGATGATTTTTGAAACTCATTCTATTCTAATATATCCTATTCGGTCACCATATCTCTTTAAATGGCTGAAATACAACAGTTTTCATCTGATCATGCGCAGATTGTTTACTGACGATTTTTTTGAATTTATACTATTCGAATACATTTCATTCTGTCACCATAACTCTTTAAATGTCTGAGATACGACAGTTTTTATCTGCGCATGCGCAAACGGTATTCTAATGATTTTTTTCAAACTCATTCTATTCTAATACATCCTATTCGGTCACCATGTCTCTTTAAATGGCTGAAATATGACAGTTTTCATCTGATCATGCGCAGATTGTTTGCTGACGATTTTTTTGAACTTATTCTATTCGAATACATTCAATTCTGTCACCATAACTCTTCAAATGGCTGAAATACGACAGTTTTCTTCTGCGCATGCGCAGACCGTGTCTCAATGATTTTTGAAACTCATTATATTCTAGTACATCCAATTCTGTCACCAAAACTCTTTAAATGTCTGAGATACGACAGTTTTCATCTGGGCATGCGCAAACGAAATTCTGATGATTTTTAAAACTCGTTCTATTCTAATACATCCAATTCGGCCACCATAACTCTTTAAATGCCTGCAATACGACAGTTTTCATCTGCGCATGTGCAGACCGTGTCCTGATGATTTTTGAAACTCATTATATTCTAATACATCCAGTTCGGTCACCAAAACTCTTTAAATGTCTGAGATACGACAGTTGTCATCTGCGCATGCGCAAAAGGTATTCTGATGATTTTTTTGAACTCATTCTATTCTAATACATCCAATTCGGACACCATATCTCTTTAAATGGCTGAAATACGACAGTTTTCATCTGATCACGCGCAGATTGTTTACTGAGGATTTTTTTGAATTTATACTATTCGAATACATTCCATTCTGTCACCATAACTCTTTAAATGTCTGAGATACGACAGTTTTCATCTGCGCATGCGCAAACGATATTCTGATGATTTTTTTCAAACTCATTCTATTCTAATACATACATCCTATTCGGTCACCATATCTCTTTAAATGGCTGAAATATAACAGTTTTAATCTGATCATGCGCAGATTGTTTGCTGACGATTTTTTTTTTAACTTATTCTATTCGAATACATTCAATTCGGTTGCCGTAACTCTTCAAATGGCTGAAATACGTCGGTTTTCATCTGCGCATGCTCGATCAGACCGTGTTGTGAAGATTTTTAAAATTCATTCAATTCGAATACATCCAATTCGGTCATCATAACTCTTTAAATGGCTGAAATACGACAGTCTGCGCATGCGCAGACTGTGTCCTGATAATTTTTGAAACTTACTCTATTCGACATTCGAAAAAATAATCAGTTTTTCGTTAAAAGGTTTTTTTTTCTATAGATTTATATGGATACGCTTGAAAGGCAGTATTATTGGGCAACTCTGTATAATTCAATACCAAAATTTTCATAACAACTTATAATAGATTTCTGCTTTTCATTTTCCCATTTCAGTCTACAGAGACATCATTAATCGTTGTTTCAGATCCTCATAATCATAACACAAATAATAGAATTTTTTCGAGACACCGTGTATACTCGAAATCTGAGGCGAACTATATAAACACACAAAAAACTATTTACACTGTTTTTTCATCCCCCACCAGATAACCGTAGAAGTCGGTTTGTGCATATTTGATTACGTTCAGTATGTTTCGTTTACGAAATTGTGAACGTTGCTTTTTGGTAAGTAATGTTTTGTTTATACGTAAATGATTCCTTATGATTTTTACATTTTCAAGTGATTATTTCTATCGAGCGCCCTTATGGCATTATTTCTGATGATTAATCGAAATTTCTATATCACTTTCGTTACCAATCTGCCATCTTCTCTAATCTAATTCAATATTCATATAATTCAATTTGTTTTCTAATTTCCTCGGTTCGTATTTAACGTTTACATTGATTCATAAAAATGTTATTATTATATTGAAAACATTACAATGACATTCTTACATATTTTCCTTATTACGCTTTTTCATTTCGTTACTTTGAAACTCTTTATTTATTTCGATCAGAGGGGCAGGCTTTCGTATGCACTATTGTGCATTTGATTTCAATAAACCATCTCGTATTGAGTCTTCCACGAATAATAGCAGGCGAAATTATGAACATAATCATTTTTCTATATTTCGAAAATTTATGATTATGTTCATAATTTCGCCTGCTATTATTCTTGAAAGACTCAATACGAGATGGTTTATTGAAATCAAATTGTAAGATTGATTGAAAAAATATACAGGATGCTCCATTCAATATTCACATTATGCACTGTTCTGCAATTTTGTGTATAGTTTTATCACTTTTTATTTAAGTATACTTAAAAAGTGTTATTTCAAATCGTTTCCTCACACCCCTTCTTTCAATTTACGCACATTAAGAAACCAAACTGATTTCACTTCATTCCTTCCTTTCACATTTCAATTTCTCGAATACGACAAATACGCTTAAAGATATAAAAATTTACTGAGTGTTCCATTTCAACAGATCCAATTTCATATTATATTATCTCTATTCTGTATGTATTTCAATTGTTACGCATCCTAAACATTTTGTATAGTTAATATATACAGGGTGTCCCAATTTCGAGTGCCTCTTAGGCATTTCTGGAGAAATGGGCATATTGTTTTGAAATGGGAAAATTCGGATTACGATATTGTTCGCAATTCTATACCGAGCTGAAATATTTTTGGAATTTGAGCATTTTCGGTTAAACAGTGCATGCGCAGATGTAAATTGCCGTATTTCAGCCATTTGAAGGGTAATGGTAACCGAATTGGCTGTCTTCGAATCGAATGAGTTTCAAAAATTGTCAGGACATGGTCTGCGCATGCGCACATGAAAATTGTTGTTTTCAAGCCATTTAGAGGTAGAGTGACCGAGTTGATTGTAAATTTTTTGTGAAATGACTTATTTTGATGAGTTCTACCACTTTTCGACACAAATAATGAATCCAAGTTTACTGTCGGGTTTACTTCATACATACTTTGTGTAAAAACACTCCGCAGCTACTTTTCCTTCTACCATGCGATTAGAATCCATATTAAAAAAAAAATTGGTGAAAAATATACGAGTACACAGTGATCAAATTATCGAATACAACCTCAATTCGTCAAATGGAACACCCACTATAAATATTTAATTATAATGAAAAATATACTCACCATGTCTTACAACAATCATCTTTTTTTCTTTCAGATTGAATCTTCATTCCTCTTTATCTTTCCAATTTTTATTTCTCCTCTTTTTATTTACTTACCCCCAATTTTTCATTCTTTTCACTCCAATTCTATTTTTATTTCATTTTTATTTTATTTCTTAATTCACAAATTCCACAAAATACTTTTTCATTCCAATTCATTGAAATGCCTTCATTCCAGTCATCCCAAAAAAAAAATCAATCTGCTAAAAAGAATTACATGCATAATGTGCGATCTTTGCATAGTCGGAACGAACGAGATGATGTGATCGGAAACAGAGCCAATATTCCAGAATCAACTATTCCTATTGTTCCACAAGTGATTTCTTCAACTAAGGAAAGAATTTCGAGTAGACGATTAGTTGTGAACTTGACCAGACTGCCATTACTTAAAACAACTGCTGTCTTATTGAATGCGCAAGCTAGTGTTGCTGCAAAGAGAAAAATGACGTGTAGAGACAAGCAACTTGTGGTTATTCTGCAAAGAAATTTTGGTGATGCCGTTCAATACGGAATAATTCCGCCAGCACACATTTCACAAAATATATCTGCTGAGAACTCAGCCAGAAGAGGTGAAGGTCAATCATCAGGGTTTACGCAGCTGAGAGAGTTGACTGTACAATTAGAAAGATCTACTCTTATATCGGATATGATTATATTCTCAAAAATAAAATCGACAGTCATGGAAAAAGCCAGCACCAGCACGGCTAGGCCGTCATTGCGATTAAATATCCAGTCGAGTCAACACTCTGCTGGTATTATAGGAATGGCCACTCCAATAATTTCCCCTGCCATATGGCCTGATACCCCGTCCCCAAGTAAGTATGTTGATATCAAACACTCCGACATTACAGCAGTAACCTGTTGCGGAAACGTCCTTAGTACAACCGACGGATGAACCGAGCCGGAGACCTGTAGGCACGCTATAGTTCCACATCCTGGCACGCTATAGTTCCACATCCTGTCACTTATAGATATGCCATTGCCCATTACCGTTGCATCCAATGATCTTGAGTTGGTCTGCGAGCGGCCTCACTATTGCGGACCAATGGTGGATTTATGTAGGTTTTGTGGAGCCTTATTTTATATGCAAGAAAAAACGAACAGAAGGGGCGAACATTGAACATACATCCTGTTGTAACGAAGGAGCATACACCCTGCCTGCGTTGAGTCCTTGCCCTGCAGCTATCAAAGATTTATACGTAGGTGAGTGCATATTACCACAAATCTTTTCAAATGTACTTATTGCTTCATTTTAATCTGAGCGAATTCTTTATTAGATTTATTGTTCTGATTATTTATCATAATTTTCGCCATTGCACCATTCTTTATACAGTCTTATCGCGATGACTTTCATCTAAGTGAACAATATTTTTGTTTCAATACTGGAAACGGGCGCCTTGCTTCAGAATTCAGGAAAAATATACGTTACATAAACAGTTTATTTGCTATTATTTCCTTCCAAAAATGGAATAGATATGTGAACAATCGTCGGGTCGTTCCATATAATACTTATGCGCTCGCAAAATACAATTGTCATATTAGTTAATATTAATATGACCGCCTCGAAGTTTCGAGGCGGTCGGCTCTCTGTATACAGGGTGTCTACTTTTAAAACGGCAAAACTTCAAGGAGAGATTATTCAAGTGATTTGCAACAAAAAATGTCATATAACACATGGTCGAAATCTTGACGGTTATTCTTCAATTTAACATTTCTCGTTTTCACGAAATATTTCAATTTTTTCCATGAAATCTTCATTATATCAGTTATGCTTGTAGCTTCATCGAATTCGATCACATATTTGGAAATGGTATTAAATTTTCTATAAGAAAAGAATTTCAGTGTGCCAAAAATATTTCTATTGCGGGTTTGGTGAGGAGATGAATATCACGATACTGAAGTGAACAAAATCAGTCATATTTTTCCAATGGGTTTTTCGTTGAAAAATTATTTATTATGGACATGATTTTTGTTCAGCAAAAAATACCTCATTTAGTGTACTTTCGAATGACATATCAACTTTCTTGCTAACTGCTTGTTATCTGCCATAATATCATGGTGTATACGATGAAAACGAAAAAGTCGAAAAAGTTCAAACCTAAATTTGCTCCATTTTGAAACTCATGATTGAATATCGAAGTAATTCTAATGGAAATCATGAATTTATCAATGAAATGAGAATAATTCAGAACAATGAAAAAATTTTCAATAATACAGATTTTATGAAAAAATTCAAAAACCGGACTATTACTATCTATAACAATTTTTTGAAATGTCCACCTCCTTGTTCAATACATTTAACACATCTTTTTCGAACTGAATCAACAACCTTGCGAAGTTCGCAATGTTTCTGACGCATTTCTGCACAACACAATTCAATCCTTTCGATCAGAGCCTCTCGAGTCTGAACGCGAATTCGGTACACATTTTCTTTTAAGGTGCTCCAGACATAAAAATCCAAAGGCGTCAGGTCTGGGCTCCTTGGTGGCCATCTTACCGGACCGTATTCATCAACTGTCGATATTCTATGTTCGAAAAAACTGGCATTATCTTCTCGATTTCTTCTCGAATACTTATTAATTATAAATCAAATTAATTCGTAGTATAATTAACTGTGAACTGTCAACTAACAGTGTAACTCTATTTATACCCCCCTCGCCATAGAATGTAAAGAAGATGAACAGAGAAGAAGAAGAGATAGGCGTTGACCCCAGAGAGGGTAGGCTGACCATTAAAATGTGATGATGTCTCAGCCGTCACTAAATAGCTCTTAACAAAAGTTAAGTGACAGAAACTGTCAGATTTCCATAAGAATTACTTCGATATTCAATCATAATGAGTTTCAAAATGGAGCAAATTTAGGTTTGAAATTTTTCGACTTTTTCGTTTCATCTTATAAGCCATGATATTATGGCAGAAAACAAGCAGTTAGCAAGAAAGTTGATATGTCATTCGAAAGTACACTAAATGAGGTATTTTTTGCTGAACAGAAAACATGTCCATAATAAATAATTTTTCAACGAAAAACGTGATATTCATCTCCTCACCAAACCCGCAATAGAAATATTTTTGGCACACTAAAATTCTTTTCTTGTAGAAAATTTAATACCATTTCCAAATATGTGATCGAATTCGATGAAGCTACAAGCATAACTGATATATTAAAAATTTCATGGAAAAAATTTAAATATTTCGTGAAAACGAGAAATGTTAAATTGAAGAATAACCGTCAAGATTTCGACCATGTGTTATATGACATTTTTTGTTGCAAATCACGTGAATAATCTCCCCTTGAAGTTTTGCCGTTTTAAAAGTAGACACCCTGTATATGAAGTCAGCAGTGCCACTTTCGAGAAAATCAATAAAACCTATTGCATTAATTGTCGAATAATTGTCGTGAATTTGTCATGAAAGAAAAAAATTTGTCGCGTCCTTAGTTTTTCTTCTACGGGGTGGCTTTGCTAACTGAACGTTAAGTTAGCAGAACCACTTTCTCAATAACTACCAAATATCAAAAAAATGGTTACAAGTAATTGTCGAGTAATTGTCGTAGTCCATATGAAGTGAAAAAAACACAAAAAATCCATTTTACGACTTTTTCCCGCGCGTTTGAGATATTTCTGGAATTATCGCATTTTTGGAAACAGCACATTCGTAATTGACTTTTTTTTCTATTGCATTGATTGTCGAATACCTGCCTCGAATTTGTCGTGAAAGAAAAAAAATTGTCGCGACCTTCGTTTTTTTTCTACTAGGTGGCTTTCCTAACTTTATATTAATTTAGCAAATAGTGGTCGAATAACATCAGGATGATCATAAAAGATTGTCGAGTAATTGTCGATGTTCAAATTAAGTGGAAAACACAAAAAATTCAATCTTTCTAGCAATTTCCACTCCATTTTCTTGCGATTTCCCTATATTTCTGAGAATGTCGCATTTTTGGCAACAGCGCATTCGTTTTTGACTTTTTTTCTATTGCATTAATTGTCGAATACCTGTCCCGAATTTGTCATGAAAGAAAAAAAATTGTCGCGTCCTTAATTTTTTTCTACGGGGTGGCTTTGCTAACTTTACGTTAAGTTAGCAGAACCACTTTCTCAATATCTACCAAATATCATGAAAATGGTTATAAATAATTGTCGAGCAATGGTCGAAGTCCATATGAAGTGAAAAAAACACAAAAAATCCATCCCTTCTTGGTTATTTTACGTCTTTTTCCCGCGCGTTTGAGATATTTCTGGAATTATCGCATTTTTGACAACAGCGCATTCGTAATTGACTTTTTTTCTATTGCATTAATTGTCGAACACCTGCCTCGAATTTGTCGTGAAAGAAAAAGGCTTTGCTAACTTTATATTAATTTAGCAAATAGTGGTCGAATATCATCAGGATGATCATAAAAGATTGTCGAGTAATTGCCGATGTTCAAATGAAGTGAAAAACGCAAAAAATTAAATCTTTCTAGCAATTTCCACTCCATTTTCCCGCGATTTCCCTCTATTTCTTACTCCTAGAGCGAATTGCGATTGTCGTTCTGAAAATACCTCCACGAGAGAATATTCTTCTTTCACTACGAATTCCGGACAGGTATTCGACAATTAATGCAACAAAAATAGAAAAATAGTCAATAACAAACGAGCTGTTGCCAAAAATGCGATAATTCTAGAAATATCTCAAACTCGCGAGAAAAAGACGTAAAATAAACAAGAAAGAATGGATTTTTTGTGTTTTTTTTTACTTCATATGGAAATCGACTATTACTCGACAATTATTTATAACGATCTTTATGATATTTGGTAGATATTGAGAGTGTGCTAACTTAACGTTAAGTTAGCAAAGCCACCCCGTAGAAAAAAAATTAGGACGCGACAATTTTTTTTCTTTCACGACAAATTCGGGACAGGTATTCGACAATTAATGCAATAGAAAAAAAGTCAAAAACGAATGCGCTGTTGCCAAAAATGCGACATTTTCAGAAATATAGGGAAATCGCGAGAAAATGGAGTGGAAATTGCGAGGAAGATCGAATTTTTTGTGTTTTCCACCTCATTTGAACATCGACAATTACTCGACAATCTTTTATGATCATCCTGATGATATTCGACCACTATTTGCTAAATTAATATAAAGTTAGGAAAGCCACCTACAAAAAAAAAAAAAACGAAGGTCGCGACAATTTTTTTTCTTTCACGACAAATTCGAGGCAGGTATTCGACAATTAATGCAATAGAAAAAAAAGTCAATTACGACTGTTGCCAAAAATGCGATAATTCCAGAAATATCTCAAACTCGCGGGAAAAAGACGTAAAATAAAAAAGAAGGAATGGATTTTTTGTGTTTTTTTTTACTTCATATGGACTACGACAATAACTCGACAATTATTTGTAACCATTTTTTTGATATTTGGTAGATATTGAGAAAGTGGTTCTGCTAACTTAACGTTGAGTTAGCAAAGCCACCCCGTAGAAAAAAAACTAAGGACGCGACGAATATTTTTCTTTCACGACAAATTCTCGACAATTATTCGACAAATAATGCAATAGGTTTTATTGATTTTCTCGAAAGTGGCACTGCTAACTTCATACACATCTCTCAATACCATTATGTATCTGCATAAATATGTAAACAAAGGACCAGATTCTATTACAGTTTACGTAGATGAACAGCAGATGGGACTGCGACAGCTACAACTAGACAGGTGCTGCGGACACCTAGAATCGACGAGGTCCAAGCTTATACATTGATGCGAGATATGTTAGTGCTATGGAAGCAACCTGGAGGTTACTCGAGTTCAAAATGCATGATCGATCACACTCGATTATGTTTCTCCCGATACACTTACCAGGCGAAAGAGACATCTACTATACCGAAGAGGACGATGAAGCTCAGGTAATTAAAATGTTTACTATAATTGATTACACTAATAATGACAATGATTGTACAATACTTCTGTGATTACGATAATGACTTATTTCATTGTGCTCCCTTTTTTGTTACAGGTCGACCGCAGATTGGAAAAAGTAGACTCGAGGACGAGGCGTGGTTCTCTTTGAACCGACAAGACCCAGAAGCTAGATCGTATAGGTACGTACAGATTCCGGAACATTATCTCTGGGAAGATAAGTCTGGAAAGTGGAAAAAGCGAGTGCAACAAAGTAAGCAGTTTGGCCGGATGGCAGGTATTAGTCCTTCTGAAGGACATATGGAAAAAAAAATTTCTCAGACCCGTCCTGAAAAGAATTCCAGGTGCGACTTCCTTTGACGATCTATTGACACTGGATGACGGATACAAATGTGATTAGCAAGGCACACACGAAAGGGAAATCTGTAAGATCTGATCGGCAGTCCAGATCTGTAACAGATCTGGACGGCTGATAGGATCGCTTCCGCCTATCTGGTCTGTCCCGGATCAATGAGATATATGATCCGCGACGGACCAGATCGGCGGGAGCGATCCGATCCGCAGTCCAGATCTGTTACAGATCTGGACTGCCGATCAGATCTTACAGATTTCCCTTTCGTGTGTGCCTTGCTATTCATTTCGTCAGTCCTGCCAACGAAGGAATTGGCTCTACGGAGAAAGCGAAGAATTCAAAAAGTGCCTGGAAGAAGCGGCACTGATTCGTCATCCCACAAAATTGAGAAAATTATTCGCATTAATCTGTACCATTGCTATTGAAGAAGATGTCGAACAAATTGGTGGATTGTGGCAATCTTTTAAAAAATCCCTCATTGCCGATTTCCGATTTAATGGAATGAATAGACACAATTATCTCACGTTGCCGACCAGGACTGTCATTACTTGACTTCGGAATACATGATGATGATAATAATGATGATGATGACCTTGAATGGAGTAGTGAAGATGAACATTATGAAACGGGGATGACACTGCGCGTAACCGAAGCAGTGTATACCGAGTAACTTCATTGAATAAGGATCAAAAAATCATATTTCTGAGGATATTGAATGCTTGCGCTACTAAGCTGGATTTCCTTATTCCTTCTGACATTTATGAGGATCTTATGGAAAATGGAGACGTCACGACTGCTCAAATCACCGATCGTACAAGAGAAAATGTTTTTTATATGGACGGTCCTGGAGGAACAGGGAAAACTCATCTTTACAATACCCTGATTACAGTTGTGCAGGATATTTTACAGAAACGTGTGATGGAAAGAATTGGTATATGCCTGAGAAGACCATGCTTTACTCATGGTCAATTATAAGTTGCATTCTCTAGAGTTGGAAACATAAACGGTATCAAAATTTTCATCGAAGATTCTGGTAAACAGGGTACATTCAAATTTAGAGGAAAAAGACGATTTACAAGTAATATTGTCTTTCGAACAGTACTTGATGACGAATCTACTGATATCGATGACGACGACGACAGATCACGACGCCAACGTACGGTAACAATGTGCCCAGATCCTTCTGATGATGATAATGATGATGATCATCCTAACGACGTTAGTGGTGATACTGAAGCATTACCGCTTACAACTGGAAATCCGCCAGAATTTCTCAATCTTCCTGGGCCTTCTGGATTGCGAAAACCTTACCAATTGGAAGAACATTCTACGAAGTTATTGATTCTTCGGATGATTCCGACTCTGATTAATTCACAAAAATTTCCATAATGCTACTTAATCTTACATCTGTAAGTATTTCATTCAGAAATATAATCAATGGTCACATTTCGCATTCTATAACAATTGCGATCCTCTTATTTCCACAAAGATATAATAACACTGTTCAAATAAATAATTATGTAGTATTGCACTGATCTCACAGTTTCTCAGTTATTTTATGATGGTTATGTGGATCATTAACATCAAACCAAATGCTAAAATGTCAGCCGCCTCATACGATAATGAGCACGCTACTAATAACAGCTTTGGCCCGTTAATTATTGATCCCGCCAACTAACCACATATTATACAAACTCGAATGAGATACTAAATCTGTGCAAGACTCATTTATACACATAACTACTACTACCGCAGCTAAATATATAATTTTATATTGTGATGTTCAGTTATATTCACATATTTTCGGATTGAATAGTTTTCGAAATGTTTCCATCGATTTCGAACTTTGAACATAATGATCAGGATTACAAATGTTTGATGGATATTTGAATTCAATTCAATAATATGAGTGCACAATTCATTTATCTATCAAATATTTGTGGCAGTTTATATAATATAAGTACAAATTGTATTTCACAATAAAATACAAATATAAACTGTCCGTGAGTGATGTTTTCGAACATCCGTCTGACGCTGACGAGGTCAAGGAAGGCCGAAACAGTTTATATTGAAGAATAAATAGTCGCTGTTCAAAAAAAGAGAGACAGATGCTGGATCGGTAGTTACGTTTACGATATATAAGGCGAGTTTATACAGCAACTAAAATAAAATAAGAACTAAAATAAAATAAGAATGTTCACTTGATGACAGCGTTTATACAGGAAATAAGCTAAAATAAGGAATAAGAATAAGAGATGGTCAACTTTATTCTTATTCTTATTCCTTATTTTAGCTTATTTCCTGTATAAACGCTGTCATTGAAATGCTTGAAGTGGACATTCTTATTTTAGTTCTTATTTTATTTTAGTTGCTGTATAAACTCGCCTTTAGATATAGATATATGAAAATGAATTGTAGACTTTATCGGGTACTCTTTATTTATCTTTTGTTTATAAGTTATAAGTGAATGGAAAATAAAAGATAAATGAAATTAAACGAATCGTGTATTTTATTCCCAACCTTAACAAAATATTTTTATCTTTTGTGAAATAGATTTCTGATCAAAATATAATTATGAAAAATACATATAACTTTACACCAATTCGATAATAATTGTAATTTATTCATAAAAATTATAAATTATAATTATAAATTGATGAAGTCGTATCTCAAATTAATTCTCTCATATCCATGAGATGAAACTTCTGGCACTTGACCAGCATCTATCATTTCTTGGCGATAATCTTTATTTATATCATCTGCAGTAGGAGCTTCAGCCTCATGCATCTCCAATGCAATATTCTGCAACACAGCAACTGCTACTATAATGGTTAACTTGGTTTGTAATTTTACCCTCATGCCATATGCTAAAATGGGGGATCTTCTTTTCAACACTCCAAACATTCTCTCCACACAGTTCCTTGTCCGAATGTGACAGGATTTCGGACTGGAGTAAAAAAGTAGGATCTCAGTGCACAACCGCTATCACCTAGAACAAAAAAAATATTAATTGGTTTGGTATATACAGGGTGATTCACGGTGGATGGCACATTAGACGTTTCTGGTGAACCAGATATAGGATCAGTTTGAAAATTTGCACGGGTGCATTATCGGACATTCTCTACCAACTAAAATATTTTCATATTGCCACTTCTATTAGAAAGTAGTAGCAACTAGGTACGCTTTTTCAAATGGAACACCTGGTATATTATATTATTTTTGGAATCTCCAACAACTTTTCTCAACACCTCCCTATACCTATCTGTTGCCGTTTTATAAATAAGTATAATTTATTTTAAATTTTTTTCACCGAAAATCATCACCTCTAAAAATGCGTATAACTTCGGGTTGATAGACACTATGGCATTGAAATTTGGTTTGGAATTAGGTGATACATGAATGCTTCCAACACCTTAGCTGATCTACGTTACTCACAATACAGGGTGGTAAAAAATACAGTATTTTCGTTTGCTTGAAAAAGTGACTGAAAGTTGATTATTTCAAATGGAACGCCCTGTATATTATTAGAAATTCAGAAAGCTGATGAAATTTTCTTCCATTCTATGTATATCATGCCTATACCTAACTAGTCAAGTTTCGGACTTATGAGCATTTATTTCTCACAATGTCCCTTCAGAATGGTATTTCCATTCGGTATTTGGTAGGCAGGCCATGATTTCTATTTGATAACTATTTATATGAATTATTATTAAAAAGTAGAACAATCATGTCGAATATTTCAAAGTATGTTCGAATCGCTGGCCGTTCACTTCCAAGCACTTCAAAATTCGGGTGTTGACTGCTTTCGTCGTGGCAGATCGTATTTCTTTGAAATCCAAATCTTCAAATGCTTGGGTAATCCTTCCGAACAATTCATTTCTGGAATGCACGGGTGTTTTATAAACTTTTTCTTTCAACATTCCCCACAGATAATTAATCTAATGGACTAAGATCGGGTAATCTTGCTGGCCAATTCCACGGTCCCAAGCGCCTTATCCACCGATCGTCAAAAAGTCTCTCCAGTTAATAATAATATACAAATTCATGAGCAATTCGTTCGAATAGTTTTCTTCCATCGTTTCGAGGGTTTTTGCAACTTCTGAAATGACGAAAATGTCGAAATTCAAGTTTCTTGGTGCCTTTATTATTAGGAGAATGTCAAAAGGTACTGTGAAATAGTAATCATGGCCTGCCTACCAAATACCGAATGGGAATACCATTCTGAAGGGACATTTTGACAAATAGATGCTCATGAGTCCGAAATTTGACTAGTTAGGTATGGGCATGATATACATAGAATAGTGTCAAATTTCATGAATAAGAATACACAGACTTTGATATCTATTTTGGAAATGTTTATGGTAGATGTTAAGGTAAGTCAACCAACCAGAATAACTGGTAATTCTGCAACTTGTCTAGATAACATCTTTACCAATATAGAAGGTGGAGTCGTTAAAGTTGAACAACCGCATTTGTCTGATCATTGTTCTCAAAGCTTTGTTTTCGACATTACCAACTGCTCAAAACATATTACACAGAGTCATATACCTCAATTACACTCAGCCACTTCCACTGCTACTCGCGCTGCCAGAAATATTTCCCGGAATACTTCTGCGGCAGTATGGAAAGGCAGCGAGTATTTACACTCAGCTCAAACATTTCTCTCCTGATCAAGTTTTGGCAATGGCGGACGACGAAATTGCACCTGATCCTGACATCAGAAGAGGTCTGAATGTCGCCCTAAGTGACTTTTTTCTCACTTTAATTCCTCAATTCCAAACATCCTTCCAACCATCGTGCACTTTGTGCTTAAGTTTATGGTTTTCATCAGAAGAATCCCATATCACTCTTTCACTCTCAAGGTATTCTAGAAATGATATTATTTTTCCGTTGCTCCACTCCGTCGACATTTTTCGCAACAATTAAAGACTTTTAATCAATTAATACGACAACGTACACAATGCAGGCACGACAGTAACTGGGCTGAATGTGATCACTCCATGCCACTTGCGCTGCCGGTCCTTTGACTGCCGCACGAAAAACCGCTAATTTAGGGAGTGACCGGCAACGCGAGTAGCAGCACGAGTGGCAGTAGAAGTGAGGTGATTACATTCTCACCATGCTCATTTCCCTGCTCACTTCCCTGCTCCATGCCGTGGAAGTGGGCTGAGTGTAATTGACGGGTTAAACCTATTAGGATATACAGTGCCACTGCCTTTGAGAATTTCGAGGTTATGTTAACTGATATAAATTGGGACAAGCTATACAGTTTCAAATACAGCGATATTAATGGAATGTGGAACTATTTTTTTGAGATGTTCAGGACTAGATTTGATAAATGTTTTCCAAGAGTACTAGTACCTACTAAAATAAGTCAAAAAAAATTAAGTGTTAATAGAACAGAAATACAGATCATAAAGGACAAATTAGACATGCTATTTGTAATTTCTAGAATAGATTCGAAATATTTAGAACTATATAAGCAGACAAAAAGGGAATATGACAATTTTTTAATTGTCCACAAACACAAACATTTTGAACAAAAAATATTAAATTCAGATAACAAATCAAAGGCCACTTGGAGTATTATAAATCAACTGACAGGTAAATCGAAGAACAATAACATTGAAATTCGACTTGAAGAAGCAAATAACATTGCAGATAGATTTAATGATTTCTTTGTTAGTATAGCTCATAATATCACGAGAAATTTAAGAAAAAGTCATCAGGAAGTAAATATTGCACGCAATGAAAGGTCTTTTTTTATGTTTGATATCTCATCTGATGAGCTCATCAAGTTAGTTAAAACTTTAAAAAACAAGGCTTCGTATGGATATGATGAGACACCAATGTCGGTCATAAAAAAGAGTATTCACATAATTGCCAATCCACTGACATTCATTATGAATAGAGCATTTGTGCAGGGTATTTTTCCAGGTACTTTAAAATTGGCTGTGATCAAGCCTTTGTATAAAAAGGGTCCTCATGATGAAGTTGGGAGTTATCGACCAATTTCACTCCTCACTTCATTTTCAAAAGTTTTTGAGAAATTGCTAGCCAACCGCCTTCTAAATTTCTTTATGAAATGTAAGATCTTCAGTAACCACCAGCATGGTTTTACTAAGAATAAGAACACGGAAAGTGCTATTTTCGAGCTTATTCAATCTGTTCTGACTGCCTTCGAGGATGGAAGTTTACCAATTGGTATATTTTTAGACCTCTCGAAGGCATTTGACTGCGTTGAGCATAATAGATTGCTATCAAAGTTAGAAACATATGGTGTGCGTGATAGACAACTGAATTTAATTAGAAGCTACCTGGATAATCGTAGACAAATAGTGGAACTGAAAATTGGTAACAGAGTCATTACATCAACGGCTAGGACATTGACTATGGGAATACCGCAAGGTAGCATTTTGGGACCACTTTTGTTTATAGTTTATGTCAATGATTTGCCGGATATACTTCGTATGACGTCACATAGGTGTGTTCCCACAATTTATGCTGATGACACTAATGTAGTGGTTACCCCCTCACATCCCGAATATTTGGAGTCTGGTGCAGGGGAAATTTTCGTTCTCATTAATGGATGGTGTTCTGATAATAATTTAATCTTGAACATTGAGAAAACAGAGTGTATGATCTTTCATACTGATCGGTCAGTTGTCGATTTTCCACAGGATATTGAACTCGATAATTGTGCTATTACTGTCGAGAATACTATCAAATTTTTGGGTGTTCATATTAACTCTAATTTGAAATGGGACGCACATATCACTTCATTGAATAAAAAATTGACATCTGCTGTTTATTCATTGAATGTACTGAGGAATCACGTTGGACCAGATATACTAAAGACTGTATACTATGCAAATTTTTACTCCTTAATGGCCTATGGTATAATCTTTCGGGGTAATAGTTCACAAGTTAATAGAATTTTCATTACCCAGAAGCTTGCTTTGAGAACAATGCTCAGGAAAAAATTCAGGGAATCATGCAGAGGATGTTTCAGAGAAAACAACATTCTGACGATCAGTGGTCTATTTGTGTTCAAATGTTTATTATTCACAATTAAACATAAGGAATATTTCATACAGAATAAAAATTGTAATAATACAAGACGCATGCATACCTATCTTTATTCGCTCCACACGTCATCTCTAGCCCAAAACAGTGTTCATGGTGTATCCATGAGATTATTTAATGCTCTTCCTATAAGACTCCAGAGAGTTTGTGAGAGGAGGTCTTTCAAACAAGAGATTCTAAATTTTTTGATAAAATGTGAGCCATATTCGTTGGCTGAATATTATGATTTCTGTAAAACACAGGATACTTTATAGTTTCATATTGTTTTTTGACTTGTTTCTCTTTTATTGTTAGCGATATTTTGTTACTGGCAATAATTTTTGAAATAAATCTGTCTATCTATCTATCTATCTATCTATCTATCATTCAATCTATTTATAATATCCATATTTTCCATTATTGAAAACCACAATCACAAAAACAAATACAGTTTCTACTCTTTGACAAATAAGTAGTTGATTGTTGATTTGATACGGCGAAAACTGACAGAGAAGTTCTTTTTTGAGGTTATGAATCTTTGAGACGGGCCTAAGTCTAAGGACCTTGCCGTGCAGATGACCTTATACTATCGTGAATGGGTTGGGAGTTCCAGTTCGTGACAAAAAGATATAGTTGGTCTGAATGGGGGTACTGAACATGCACTTCAATAAACAAAAAATGGTGGAAAGCTAGATTACACATATGGGACCTCAAAACACCAATTTCTTCCATCACCCGAGTCAGCGCACTGAAAAAGTTGGGCGCACACTATAATGCCAACAAAGCCCTGCCCAACAAGTCCAAATGGCCAAAATAAGTCCAAGCCCACAACAAGGCCCAAAAACACCGGGAAAGATCAAAAATGGCCATCCGCTAACATCTCATCCTACCCCGATAAATCCAGCCCCCCACCCGAGCATCAGGCTGGAAAATTTGGCAAAACTCCGACTGCGCATGTGCAGACTAAAAGTTTGATATCTCCTGAACCGCTGGGGCTAGGACTGCGCGGATAACACCAAACTGAACTGAAGCCTGTAAGACCTGCTTTCAGCCTGTATGCAATAGAACACGATACGCCTGCGCAGTACAAAGTTGCAAATAACTCCGGAACCGGTCATCACATGGAGCTCGGAGTTCCACCATCGTAATGGGCAGTGGACAGGGATCCCAGCAACACCCCCTCACTGCGCGTGCGCACAAGAAAATTTTTCCATCTCCCCAACCGGTGCAGCTAGAGGAGCGGGAAAAAAAGGCCTCACACTAGGACCTCCCAATGGACACGTTCCGTTGCGTCGGAGTCACCCAGGTGCCCCTCAGACTGGTTGCCAGGCGTCGCAACGCCCCAGATGCTCTCAATATCATCCATTGTTGGCCCGCGTATGCCTCCGCGTTGCCTTCGTTGCTGCCGCGCCACTCGAGTCAAATTATCCCACGTCCAGGTACATTCTTATTACACTGAAAACTGAATGAATTGTGTGCGCTTAGGCGAGAACAATTAAGTGGTGTGATAGCTAGAAAATTGTTTTTAAATACCGTAGTGAGTCTTTTCTCTGAAAAATTTTCCACTCGGTTACACCACCTACCATGTCTTCCACGTTCCCGTGCGCATGTGGGAAGACCTACAATTCAAACATCAGGCTTAAAGATCACCAGAGGAGATACTGCAAGGGTCCTCCAACTGGTAACGAGGGAAACTGCCCGTATTGCCCCCGAACATTCGCCTCGTATCAAGCTGTTCAACTGCACAAGAAGTCCGCACACCCGACGGAGCATAACGATGAGCTGGTCCAGGAAATCGCGGGAGGAGGCAGAATACATTGGCACTGATCTCCTCGCCCACCTGGCCCTGATGACGGGAAGACCGAAAGAGGCGATACGAAAGAAACAGTAACAGCAGAAATACAAGGACCTGGTCGATAAATTTAAGCAGAAAAGAGCCAGAAGGCTCTCACGACATTCCCACCCCAACAACCTCTCCCCCCCCTCCGCGGGTAATATTACTAACGTCACAAAACGCCAGGGCCTAAGCAGTACACCACCACAACCAGGCCCCAGTGGTTGCCAATACGCCTGCGCCATCCCTCCCTTGTCCGACACAACCCGGCCCTCCACCCCTGTCCAGGCTGCCACCGTCTCGCCCCCCAGGGTTTTGGCCAGCAGTCCTGACTTGTTCGAAGACACCCCGAACGTTGACAATGAATAATATACCCCCCTACACCACTCCAGTTAGAAGAAGAACGGGGAGTCCCCTCCGACCCTCCCCACTGGTTGACGGGCACGGAGGGGTGGCCCCCGGAACGCCGATGCCTGCCGATGACCAGTTTGAGGACCAAGTCCAGAAACACATCGCCCAGGTCTGCACAAACCTGACCGATACCAAGGATGTGGAGTTTAGGAAAGCAATATGTCTGAGGATGGCACACCATCGCGAAATTATGGACGCGTGGACTGAGCAACTCTGCCAGAGATACGGCCGAGCACTTCGCCAAAAGACCAGACCAAACCTGCCGCCCTTACCAGCCTGCAAGAGGAAGAAATGGCCTGCCGAATATAAGCGGATGCAGGAGATGTTCGCTAAACGGAAGCGGGCTCTGGCCGCCGAGCTTATTGACAATGTCGACCAATCTAGAACTGGAGACACCCCGGATGGCGTCGACGTCTTTAGGGCTTACCAGTCTATATTTGGCTTCCCTTCAGCCTGCGATGACCACCCCATAGATGACACACCCCACCAGCAAGTGAGCATCTATAGCCCGATCAATGAAGAAGCAATCACGGCATTCATTGAAAAAACTGACAAGTCAGCACCGGGACCGGACGGTATCACCCTCGACGCGCTGAAGGCCATCCTCCCTCATAAAATAGAGCTGCTCTTCAACTGCATCCTCTACATACAGTACGTCCCGACCATCTTGAGGAAGAGCCGCACAACATTAATACCTAAGACTAAAGAAAATTTGAGAAATGTCGACAACTGGAGGCCAATCACAGTCACCTCCCTCCTCCTTCGATTGATGAATCGTATAATGGCATCTCGCCTTCAATCCGGCCTCTCCCTTAATGAGCTGCAGAGGGGCTTCTCGTCGATTGACGGATGTTTTCTCAACAACTTAACTCTGCAAACCATAAAAAAACAAAGAAGAAGCCAAGGAAGAGGCCTGTCCATGATATCACTAGATTTGAGAAAAGCCTTCGATAACATCTCCCACGAGTCTGTGGCACGAGCCCTCAAGAGACTAAAACTTGACAAAAAGTCGGCTGCCTACCTCATAGCTAACCTGAGGAATGGCACAACCACCATCTTCTGTGAGGGGGATTCCATCGGTGATGTACCCATCAATAGAGGCGTCAAGCAGTGCGATCCACTCTCGCCTATAGTCTTTAATATGGTGATGGATGAATTGCTGGAGAAGCTTTCGATGCATAGAGGTGTCCACATTGAGGGAGAAAATATTCCAGCTCTGGCCTACACAGACGACTTAATTATACTGGCAGAAAATGTGCGTGACTGCCGTAGTCTGCTGAAGGTCGTCACGAAATTCCTCGACGACAAAAGCCTAGAACCCAACGTGGCAAAGTGCTCCTCTCTGACACTCGGCGTGGTCCCTTCTAAAAAAAAAAAGGATTTGTCAACAGTACTCCGCTGCACTTTATAAGAGGGCAACCAATATCACCCATGGACATTGACACTACTTTTAAATACCTCGGGAAATATTTCTCCGCTCAAGGAATTGCGAAGTGCAGCATTTTCACTCCTCAAATCACACCAAAAAATGCAAATAATCAGACAACACCTGGTACCGCGATACATTCACGCTATGCAGAGTCCCTCTATCAATAAAAAAATCCTCAAGGAGTGCGACCTAAAACTCAAAAGGGCCACAAAGAAAATCCTGCACCTACCATCACACGTTATAGACGAATTCCTTTTTACTCCAATAAGCATGGGTGGAATAGGGCTGTTCCATTTCGAGCGGAAGATCCCGATTATAATGAAGGGAAGAGTCGACGGTCTGGAGGGCAGATCGGACCAGGTTGACGCAGTGCTGAGGGCCGCTGAGGAGTGGAGACAGAGGCTGGGGCGAATGATCTCGCTCGGAATGACCACCAAAGATCGGGTTGACCGTACCTACGCCGACACCCTCAACGGATCCTATTACGGTACTGGCCTCAAGCAAGTGAGTAACGATGCCTCTTCTACTAACTTCATAAGGAGACCGCCACCCTACTGGAAGACCGCTGACCAGATCAAAGCGATACGTCTGCGTTTCAACTGCCTCCCTACTAAAGCACTCCCATACAACCCTCCCTCGGAACGGATGTGCAGGGCGTGCAATAGGAATGAGAGCCTCAGCCACGTGCTTCAGAAATGCCCACTGGGGCACACAAAAAGAATGCAGCGCCATAACACCATCGTGAGGCGCATAATCCAACAGGCATCCAAAAAGAACTGGGCGATCGAGGAGGAGCCTAACATAAGGGATGAGAGAGGGATCCTACAGAAGCCGGACCTGATCCTGTCTAGGGGCGATGAGGTCGTGGTCATGGACATTGGGGTCTCCTGGGAGGCGCCCCGAAATTTGACTGAATCATTTGAGCTGATGAAAAACGTTTATAGCCAACCCGGCTTCCTTTCGGTACTCTGCGACAGATATCCGGGAAAACGAATTACGGTTACACCCTTCGTAATCGGCGCAAGGGGAATATGGTGTAAAGAAAGTACCCAATCCCTGTAAACTCTGGAAATTAACACCCAAAACTTCCGAGATGACCTGACACACACCACCATGCGTGGTGGCTGGTATAGTGCTACCTCTGGCAACCAATACAGAGCGGAAAGTCTCCAGTTTGTGTCGGGAGTGCAAAAAGCAGAGCATCCGTCAGTGTCGGAGCGCAGTAGGTGTTGTGACTCGTGTACGGTTGTGTAGAGCAGAGTACCCGACTTCCGTACAGTGTTGTTCAGTGCAAAAAAGAAAAAAATGTATTTTATTAATTGGTTGTAACCTTCTATTTGTTGTGTTTGTTTTATTTTGTAACGCGACATAGTTATAGTTGTAGTAGTTCACATGGGCGCCCGCAGGGGGGGCCGTGGCCCCCCTGAGATTTTGATGGCCCTAACGTTTTTCAGCACGGCACCTCAATATTACCTTCTAATTTCTATTTTGGCCCCCCCTGAGAAAAATTTCTACGGGTTTCTGCGGGCGTTTATGGTAGTTCATTCTTAGCAGCACACAGGCGGGACCAGACCACCAGAATCAACCAGGGCCATGGCCTCCTCAGATTTCCTGATTGTGCGGGAGTGAAAAATAAAAGCAGAGCATCCGTCCGCGCAACGACGTGAAAGTGCCTTGAAACGCGTACGAGAGTGAACTATGGCAGAGCACCCGACATCCGCTCAGTGTTCAGTTCTCAATGTGCAGGGGCTATGCCCCCCAATCCTTCTCATTGTTTCTTTTCTACTTACTATGCTAATGTATAAATTGAAAAAAGAACTGTTAAAATGTTAGACTTGTTTTGTTCCATATACTGTAAATTATTATAAGCTTTTATTTTTAATAATGTAAACTGGAAAACACTTTTTTGTACACACCGACATTTACTTGATCAATAAAGAGATTCAAATAGCCATGAAATGTGACGGCTTAAAATAAGAAAGCTTAACCTGTACTCAATCTGTGCTGCAAGAGAATTTGTGTCTCAAACCCTACTCAAAATTAAAGACGTCCTTAAGGGGCAGTATCACCTTTTGAATCGTGGCAAATCTCCATTCAAAAAGTGGTCTCTTTCTCTCACGAGTAACTACCCTAATTTACGACGTAGAGACTTGATTTTTTTTTTAATTGAAGTTGAAGAACGTCCCGAGTGCAAATAGTTTTCTTTTTTTCGATTTTATTAGTTTTTCAATTAAAAAACCCAGGGTAATCGTTAGATCTGGGGTTATTGAATATGTTTTTCGTTTTTCATGAGTACAAGCCATACTTTTCAAATGATAATCATAAAAATTTTTGTAGTTTATAGAAGATTAAATTGCCGAGGGCACGTAGTTGCGATTTTTGCCAAAATATGATGAATAACCGTCGGAAAAAAATCATTAAGTGTAGTTTCCAAAACGCTGAAATTCAACCTGTTTTTTTAATTGAAAAACTAATCAAATCGAAAAAATCGCAACTATTTGCCTTCGGCAATTTAATCTTCTATAAACTACAAAAATTTTCATGATTATTTTTTCAAAAATATAGCTTGTACTCATGAAAAACGAAAAACATATTCAATAACCCCAGATCTAACGATTACCCTGGTTTTTTTAATTGAAAAACTATATAAATCGAAAAAAAGAAAACTATTTGCCCTCGAGATGTTAACGACTTCAATTTAAAAAAAAATCAAGTCTCTACGTCGTAAATTAGGGTACTTACTCGTGAAATAAAGAGACCACTTTTGAATTGAGATTTGCCACGATTCAAAAGGTGATACTGCCCCTTAAGGCAGGCTTAGATTCGACGGTGCAAGTGGGCATAAGAGAAAGCCATATATGCGATCTTATCGAAAAGAAAAGAGATGAACCAAGTGTGTGGTCAACTTGTCAAAATCATATGGAAGATGTAAACAAATATTTATGTGACCACAGGCTTGCTTTGCCCACAAGCTCTGACCACAAGAAGTAGATGCGTTGAATATAATTCATGTTAGACTAATTTCTGAATTAAAGTCATATATGTTTTTATATATTTCATTTGGAATATATCTATTTGGTGTTAGTGACGATAATCAAAAGAATTTCTGTGAAGTATTCCGGAAATTTCTCAAATTTTTTTAGGGACTTGGATCAGAAATATATTAGAAATGATTTACCTCACGTTTATGCAACCAGGCTTAGTAGTGCAAATTGAAAAGTTGTCTGGTTAGTTACATGCTACATTCAATTTGTCTGATATAATTTTTTTCCACATCTGGGGAACGTATTCAATCATTGACGACGAATTTCAGACAGATTGCTATGAGTCACTTAGGTCAGATTTGTTGACATTTTCGAAATGCTATAAAAATGTAAGGCGACATGTTTTGTGTCTGAAAATTGATCTTTTCACATCAATTGACACGACTTATTTTTTTTATTGGTCTCCTGGGTACGCGCTACAATCTTGGTGTCTGAAAACTGTGTTATTGGTATCTCAGGGCTATTATCTAACTTTATTCCGGAAATCAGACGGGCTGCTATGAGTCACTCATGTCATTTTTTGACGTCTTTGAAAATGCGCTCAGATCATACGCTACGCGCAAAATGTCTGAAAATCGCATTTCTGGGTACAGGGTCATATAATCTATCGATTCCGTGCGGTTTTAGTCGAGCCCCTATGAGGCAAAAATCTTGGTCGCCATCTCTCGCACTATGGGTTTTGTGACCGATAACGGAAGAAATACCCCTACCAAAAATTGTAATTCAGCCAGTAATCCGAGAGTACCGAGGTCACCCTCTACGAGAACAGTACCTACAGTCTGTTATAAAAAAAAACCAAGTACTGAAGCCCCTCGGCCTGAGACAGTTACCGTCAAGGACGGTTCGGTTCGGCCATAGGCTTTTCGCCTTTCGGTGATAATTAATTAAAATCAAAGTTCTTGTGTCCATCTACAACGAATCAAGAAGAGGCCAACCCTTCCAAACTCATTTGTGACTAACACTAAGGTAGATGTTAATGTCAATGTGTTATCATTGTTAAAGGATCTTCTACTGATTCTTCTATTCGACAATTTTTTGATATAAACCCATCGTAACATTCGTAACACTGGATTATCGACTTATCTGGATTACAGAAAAGAAATTTATGAATTATAGTATCAAGTTGCATATTTCATTTGTCCCTTGAAGCCGATATTTTCTTCATATTCACCAAAATATTCAGGTATACAGGGTGTTACACCATAGGCCGTGTAGATGACATCGAGAAAGTAATGTTTGCCCCATGATATACACCCCGTTTTCGAAGCATAAGGGAGATGCAGGGTGTTTTATGTCAACTTTGAAATTTTTATTTTCGATGGCCGAATTGGAAAGCATTATTTCAATGTACCGGCTGTCCGGAATTAGCTATCAAGTGAGCTAAAACAAAATGAGTGGCACATTTTCGGGCTCCATTTTTGGGAGAATTATTTTAGTGAAAACTGCAAGAGCCCAAATTAAATCGTTTTCGAGCTATTAGAGAAAATTGGAAAATGGCGTCAAATGAAAAGTTCTCCTAACTTCTTCATTAGCTACTGATGCTATAAACATGAAACAAAAACATTATACGGGCACTTTTTTCAGTAGGATTCATTGGCATAATCATTTCTTTTCATTACAATTATTTTCGAAGTTATAAAAAAAACTTGTGTTTTTTCAAAATTTAAACCATACAAATCTCTATGACAGATAAGATTGCTTTTTTTTTTCAAAATTATATAGGTATGCTATATAAACTTCTTATCAAGCTATGAAAATAATCAAAAGTTTCATTTTCACAAGACAAATCAACCAGGTGTCCTACCTAATAAACTGTAAACTTCAGATAATCATTATATTATTCGATTGTTGAGAGCAGAATACTTGGGAATCCAATTTCCTCATGCTCTCATAATCTGTGATTCACATATACGTATAACAAAGCTTGTTAAGTTAATAATTTCAATTAGGAATCTTTTGAAAATGATTTCCCCATTCAAACGCAAAAATATTTTACCTGCCGAAGTCATGTGCAAGCAAATAATGAAATAATGCATACATGTAATTTCAAAATACAATTTTTTTGAAATTCCCTGAATCTTCATCAAAACCCTTCAAAAAAATCAAATTAGCAAATATTTTCTTAAAAGCAATTAAATAACGAATAAACAATAAAACTAGTTCAAAATAAGAACATAAATTGTCGAAACATGAAGTACAGGTCAAAAATATGTAGATATATCAATGTTTATAAATATTGTTCGAAATGAAGACGTTGAGGTGAACGCAAAGCTCACACCTTCTTCTGACGTTACGGAAAGCGTTTTGGACGTGTATATCCTGGATACATTTCTTAACGCAATTTCGGTGTTAATTAATCATCAACATTTCTACATTTTCATTTTCAAATTTATAAATGTTGTTCTTCATAAGTGACCAAAGAAAAAAGCTAACTACCTTTTGAACCAGATACTTGTCACTTTTAACTGATCTGTCTCCGTGAACTATAGAATGAGAAAACATGGGAAAAGCTAATTCTGCTCTCAACCATCGTATATTATAATTATGAGTTTACAGATCATCAAAGATGGGCACCTGGTTGGTTTGTTGTGTGAAAATGAAACTTTTGATTATTTTCATAGTTTGATTAGAGGATTCGAGGAAGGAATTGCGATACAAATTAAAAATTTTGTATTTTTGTTTTAGAGCACATGAACACAATTTGTCAAATATTTTCAAGCGGAATCTACTTCCGGTTCTACCCGAAACGAATGTGAACTTCGTTTTTCCAAACGCAACACTCTGTATATCTATACATATTTGAATTCTTCGTTCAATTCTGCAATGATTTGATGTATGATATGTGCAACCACATCAAGCGATTGTTGAGTTATAGCCTGATTCTCAAATTTTTGGACAGAAAGATTGTCACAAATTAGTATTTATATCTCCAAAATCTCTCGTTTTTCGTAACACTGGAACAAAAGAAAGTACGCTGATACTGCTTCTTGTATAAATTATGTGGACATATTATACAAGGTGTCTGAAACAGGGCTTCAAAGTTAGCCTCAACAAAACTATGGAATCTCATTTTTTGCAAATGGGAACCATATAATTTGGTAATTCCGATCGATTGCTCGTCAAAAACTAGCTAGAGTGTTCCAAACATTTCATGTCTTCAAAATCAGTAGTTTGGCTGTTATCGAATAAAATCCGAATTTCACGACTAAAGCCAGGTTTCGCTCAGTCAAATTCATTGCTACGCACGTCTTTTACAAAGTAGGCTATGTTAGGAATTAACAGGTAAATAAAATTCAATTTCCACAAACAAATTGAATTTTATTTACCTGTTATTGAACATGAATTTCCATCAAGTAAAGACTGAATCCATCAAATATATGTTAGGAATTGTCATTCTTACGTATTTTTATTGATCGGCACTATGGAAAACATGCAATAATAATTGGGTACACTAGAATGGAATGATATATCAAAAGCCTGTTCTTTATATGCAGCGAATGTGACAAATAAACAAAGCAGATAATGAATGATGGCTGAATAAAAAAAAAGGAAGTTCGAAACTATCACAACAATTTGCCCAACAACAAAAAACTTTGACAGAAATTGAATAATCGCTATTACAATAAATTTTCAAAATGTTGGCCCCCTTCCTCCAAACATATATGTATTTATGATTCTTCTAAGAACTCTGATTTTGTTAAAGGTGTTAAATGTGGATTTCTTTCGTTAGGAATGCCGACTACCCTTTTTTACATTCACCATAAATGAAGAAAAATTGAAAGCAAAAAAATCCTTTGTGAAAAAAGCTTTTATTTAAATGCTCTGAAAAGAAAAAAATAAAATTTTTCTTTAAAATTTCAACTATCAACTTATAACCTCATTATACACAATTTATATGATCATAAAAGCTTGTCGCGAGGTCTGTGCAAGTACCTGTAAGTATTTAATCAAACTGATAAAAAATTGCATTTTGCAGAAATACTCAATTGAATAGTTCATTCACACAAGTTAATCGCGCGACAAGCTTTTATGATCATATAATTTGTGTATAATGAAATTGATAGTTGAAATTTTAAAGGAAAATTTTATTTTTTTCTTTTCGATGCATTCAAATGAAAGCTTTTTTTCAAAAAGGATTTTTTTGCTTCCAATGTTTCTTCATTTATGGTGAATGTAAAAAAAGGTAGTCAGAATTTCTAACGAAAGAAATCCACATTTTACACCTTTAACAAAATCAGAGTTCTTAGAAGAATCATAAATACATATATGTTTGGAGAAAGGGGGCCAACATTTTGAAAATTTATTGTAATAGCGATTATTCAATTTCTGTCAAAGTTTTTTGTTGTTGGGAAAATTGTTGTGATAGTTTCAAACTTACTTTTTTTATTTAGTCATCATTCATTTTCTGCTCTGTTTATTTGTCGCATTCGCTGCAAATTCGCTATATTCTATGGGAGTTTTGATTCCTATTAAATTCAAACGTCGTACAATACCTACGCTAGGATGGAGAGCCGACCCTAGGGTGGAGATTGAATCGCATATTAAGAACTGGATTAGGTCAGCTTCATAAAGTAGCAAAAAGCGGTTGATGTGTTTTTTCGGTTTTCAGCTCATTCCATAAAATTTGATGGCACAGTTGGGGGAGGTAGTATCAAATAACGTTTTGGGTTAAAATAGGGCTGTAGGAGAGAAGTAAACTTAATTCTTGTAGTTTTGTCGTATCAGCTATATATTTCGAGAAAACCTTTGTACAGGGTCGTCAGGGATGAATATCAAAACTACCCTTGGGTTAAGCTATCCTTTATTCGGTAATATGCCCTTCAGGTGGTAACGTTGATATGTGTCAACAAATAGTTTGTCACTACAATTTATGAATGTGGTGAATAAATTCATTGTTAGTTTTGACACATCATATCAAACTCCTGTTCAGTTAAATATCTTGTGAAGTGCAGATACTATGAGGAAAAATTTGAACACAATTGTAGTTCGAAAAGGCAATGTTTGCACTTTCTCCATCAAATTATTCAAGGAATCTCCCCTTAAGATGTGAACCTTCAATTAAGGAACACCATGTATAGGTACATATTGGGTCTATGGCCAACTCACACCTAAAGGAACACAAGCCGTCACTGGTTTCGAATTTCTTTTCACACCATCCACAAAAACATAAATAAAAATAACACCATGAAAAATCTCTTGTTTAGATGTTAGTCTCAGTTGCGAAGAATTCAGACAAGATAATGAAATGAAAATAAAATATTTCAAGAACAAATAACTACCTCAATAATCAAGCAGGGAAAACTATACTCCATTCAATTTCAAGAAGTATCCCGGTTGGCCATGATTTAGGTTTATCAAGTTCTTTTACTTAAAACTGGGGCAGGTTGGCACTCGTGAAAAATAAATAATTCTGGGAGACGTTGCCGATGCTACTTTCTATTTACCCTTTTTTTTACTCTGTAAATGGAGTTAGTTCTTTTAAGATTCAACTGTGACACAGGATTCGTAGTAATACTATACATTTACATATATTTTCACATATTTCACGTTGTGCGAAAAGGTATTTGAATGTCGTCTGTAGGCTTATTTCTTGAGAATTTTGGAAAGTGGGGAATTCCATAGGTCCGTCTGTTCTGTTCGTTTAGAAGTTTTTGTATCGGGTTATTCGAGCATACTTTTATTCTTTTTTCGAATGAACTCTCACAAAGTAAAGAACTATTCTGTCCATTTTTCAGTAAAATTTCAACTCCCGTTTCTTGATTTCCGTAAAAGAAACTAGCATAAGTGAATCTTCCAACCATGTTTACCTATACATATACGTGAAATATTTCCATTATGAACAGAGAAGAAAGTTTTTTCAACATTCGCCAGGTCTTTGGAATTATGGAATTCACATAATATTTCCTCAAATTCATTATTTTGCCAAAGTCAATAAAGATTTTGATAAATACGTAATTACTACGACTTCTATGTAGAAATGACAACGTTGCTTATTCATCTGGCAGTAAAATGACTATAACCTAACATTTTCAAAATATACGCGGTGAAATGAGTCAGAATTTCATGGCCAACCGGAATACTTTATAAAAGTGAAATGAGTATAAGCATGTGTACAGAAATAAGTTCACTGCTGAAATCACTAAAGAAAATAACGAGCAAACTGAAAAACATGGAATAGTCTATTTTAAATTTCCTTCATTAGAGCAGTGGTTCCCAAATGGTGGTCCGCGGAACCCTAGGGTTCCGCGGAAGGGCTATAGGGGTTCCGTCCTATCCGAGTGTTGTATGTTTTGATCATTCGTAACACCTTTAAAATACTATCGGACTTACGAGCTGTGCCACAGCATTATGCTCGTGAAAGCACTCGAAGCCCTTTTGTAACTGAAACACTTCAACATTCAACTCGTATTTTTTCGTTATTTCTCTTCAGACTGTTAATTCTTAAATATAATTCCCCATTTGAAATTTTATAATTCTTGAGACGAACTTTGCATTCAAAATTTCATTATTTCAAATTACGGAATCCGGAGTCTTCAAAAATTTTGTTTCCAACTCTCATACATAGTTCTATCGAATTCGAGACACTGTGTATATTTTTTGTTACTCGTCAATAATCACACATATGCCAGCTAAGATAAATAGTATTAATTTTTATTCCGATTAAAATAACTCCAAGTTTAACAGTTCCTAAAGAAGTGTTTCTAGGCCTTAGCTCTCGAAATATCGAATTACTTTGCCAAGGTGCTTAGTATTCGGGAGGCTTTTGTGGAAATTGGTACTTAGTGCTCCCGAATTGGGAGCTTTTTTTCAAGTGATTAGTACTTGAAGCACTATTTACCTATCAGTGCTCGGCACAGCTCTGTTGGACTTCATATCAAGTTCAACTTGCAATTTTTTTTAGTTTATAACATGGATAAATGGATTAAGACGAGTCAAAACCTACAAACCTCAACAATCCACAAAAAGAATGAACCTCAGGAAAAATCCATTTAAAAAAAAAATTGATGAATCCTATTTGTCTTTTGGGTTTATTCCTGTAGGAATGGCTGAAATGCTGAAAACCCAAATGGACAATGCGTCATTTGCAGCAAAATTTTGTGTAACAGCTTATAATATTCCAAGCATACAATTTGTTCTTCCTATTCAAGTTGAAGATGAAAATAGTCAAACTTAACATTGGATCAAAATAGGGTTCCGCCATAAAAAATGTTGCCGATTAGGGTTCCGTGGCAAAAAAAAATTGGGAACCACTGCATTAGAGGATTATCGCAAAATATCGAAACTTTGAGGAATCAGGCTGGCTCTGTATCCTGTATATTTTTGTAGTCGCGGTTTTTTCAGCAAACCTCTCGACCATATTTTCATTTTTTTTAATCAGACGTACTCTTTCTTTGTAAAATGCAATCATAGAAACAATCTGGGAAAAATTAGAAAACATGATTGTCTACCAATATAAACATGACAGGAAATCGCATTTTTAAATTATTAATACCATATGAAATATGAAAATGCAATTGTCCGACAAAAAAATGTGGCTTTTTTCTTGTCCGACAGATGAAAATCGACGTTTTTTTTTGAGTTTTCAAATTCATTAATATTTGTTGGACAAGAATGAATTTATATTTCAGAGAGATTCATTTCATAGAAAAAACAACTGTCCACCATATAAAATGCGGCAAATCCTTAGTCTAGTGGAATATCATGATTTTGTTTCAGAATCTTATCTCGATTATCATTGAAATGAAACTATTGATTTTGATTGAAAATGAAAGTGTATAATTCAAATTGTTTACTGACATTTTTATTAAAATCAAATAAAAAACAATGAAAATACCTCTTCCCCACATTTAATTCATTGTAACAAGACGAATGGTATCCAGTAAAAGTATCACACCAATCGTCAGGTATATATCTGTGATTATGATGTTCTCTTGATGCCAAGAATATTTTGCACAGTTCAAGGATGCCACTTCCTCCTTGCTCGTTTAAAAGCCACGGATATTTTGTGAATGTTTGCACAAAAAAAACTTCATCACTACTAAGAATATTATATCGGCCAGTGGCGGCTCGTCGGGGTAGGCAAGGTAGGCGGCGCCTACCTTGGAAATCTTCTTATCGAAATTATAAAATGATTCATATTCATTTTACGTATCAGATACCCCTCTTTAATTATAATACGTTATTAGAGAATTTTTCATCCAAAAATCTCGCACGCGATTGAGATATTTCAACCTAAGCCCGGGCTCTGCAGCCCTGCCACGACCATTTCTCGCTCATTCTCATACTTCTTTAATCTATGCTCATTCTAAACGGAAGGCGATCTATCCCAGCGCCTGCGATTCGATCACTACACGTCAGCCCTGCCGAGTGCCGCGGAATCTATCAGCAGGGTCACTACCACTACCTTACTATACTCTGTTCAAATATAAGCGACTACGACGTAAACAAAGTCGCGCACACGAAGGATGGGCTTCGTTCAGGTAAAGACTTGCTTTCAGGGCTCCAGGGTCGGATCGAGGATAGTTCACACAATCATATAAACTTGATATTATTCTCTGAATGGAATACACATGATTTGAATAGACAAATGTGAACGTTTCGTTCTTTTTCGTGGATGGCCCAATATACCACCTTCAGATGCAGTGTCCGTTTCTGAATTCGACATTATTGTCCGGAAAAGATAACTGTGAAATCGTTCTAAGCTTTAAGTACGATCCTGGCAGTCTTTTGGGGGCGTGAAAAGAATTATACAGCCGACCGTTTCACCAATCATATGTTAGTAATGCGCAAAACAAACCGATTTGGTTTGTTTGTTTACATTCTCTTATATTTGAACAGACTATAGAACTGTTCTAGTAAGGTATTGTATTGGCAGGGTCCTGGCACTTCCTTTCCCCCACCATTCAACGAGTTTTATTTATGTGGGCATACACCAGGAGCGCTGCATACACTTTTAATAAGTTCAGTCGCCTGTAGACGGCGCTGTATATGTCGTTTCTTTCGTTGTTTTGATTTCAGCGTTTGAGGTTCTTTTTGGTTAGAACTTAGTTTATTTGCTTTTAAGAAACAAGATTGCTCTTGTAACACGTGGAATTTTTAATAATTTTAAGTTAGTCAACTACAATAATATAGTGAAAAATGCCGTCGAGAATAAGGAAATGCTGTGTACCTGGGTGCAACGACGAACGACGATGTGGGCAAAAAACATCGTTTACCGAAGAGCAATCCAATTTTGTTCAAAATTAAGGAAAGAAATAACGGCATGCAGACAAGCGAATATTTTTCAAATTCCGGAAAAAGTCACACACCGTGCAGGAAACGAACCTACGTCTCCCTACTTTCCGGGCATGGGGCCTTGACCACTGGGCTAACGATGCATATGATACTTTTCCCGGAATTCAATATCCTGAGGTTCACCTCATATGTTGGTGAGAGGGGGGATCCTAGTTGGGGAGCAATGATTCACCATCATTGGTCAGGGGATTCCACTTATCCTTCACTCCACGTCATCGAATTTTTCGATTTCAGTTTTAAGATCGGATTTCGGATTCCGACCAATGATGTTATTTTAATAAGCCGAGAATAAATAATACATGAGAATAGTTTAACGTCTGTAAATATAATTAAGGAAAGAAATAACGGCATGCAGACAATTGAATATTTTTGAAATTCCGGAAAAAGTCACACACCGTGCAGGAATCCCCCCTCTCACCAACATATGAGGTGAACCTCAGGATATTGAATTCCGGGAAAAGTATCATATGCATCGTTAGCCCAGTGGTCAAGGCCCCATGCCCGGAAAGTAGGGAGACGTAGGTTCGTTTCCTGCACGGTGTGTGACTTTTTCCGGAATTTCAAAAATATTCAATTGTCTGCATGCCGTTATTTCTTTCCTTAATTATATTTACAGACGTTAAACTATTCTCATGTATTATTCTCGGCTTATTAAAATAACATCATTGGTCGGAATCCGAAATCCGATCTTAAAACTGAAATCGAAAAATTCGATGACGTGGAGTGAAGGATAAGTGGAATCCCCTGACCAATGATGGTGAATCATTGCTCCCCAACTAGGATCCCCCCTCTCACCAACATATGAGGTGAACCTCAGGATATTGAATTCCGGGAAAAGTATCATATGCATCGTTAGCCCAGTGGTCAAGGCCCCATGCCCGGAAAGTAGGGAGACGTAGGTTCGTTTCCTGCACGGTGTGTGACTTTTTCCGGAATTTCAAAAATATTCAATTGTCTGCATGCCGTTATTTCTTTCCTTAATTATATTTACAGACGTTAAACTATTCTCATATGTTCAAAATATGGATAGAAATTATTAAACCTTTGAATTGGCAAAATTTTACAATGATCAGATTTACAGCAGGTATTATGTCTGCCATGCACATTTTTCTGAGGCTCATAGTTTGCCAGAATTTAGAAGGGGTCTTACAGTTGATGCGTTCCCTACTATAAAATGTTCCTGGTAAGTTTTACAAAAACAATATTCAGTTCTTTGAAATTCATCAATTGCATTGTTTATTTTAAAAGATGATTATGTTTCGTTAGATCAACCAACATATTCTGGAGCTAATTAGTGTTGAGGAGAACATAAGTGATACTTCTGTTTATTTTGATGAGCCAACATGTTCTGATGCGATGCAGGTTACAGAGGAGGAAGCACTAAAAGGTTTGTAATATTATTCCAACAATAGGTTGTTTCTGGTAGTTATGAAGTCATATGAAAAAAATGATCCAACTAAGTTTTTTCTTTCTGAAAAAAGAAAGTGATAGTGATACATATATTTTTCATTTCAGATATAAACAACGACTTCAAGCTATCTCCAGAAGCTGCAGACACGGCAGACTTAATACTATTTTTGGATAAATTGTTTGATTCCTTGAATGTTAACGTAGCATATAGGCCAACAGCAAAACCTTTGAAGAGGGAAGTAAACAGTAATTCAAATCATGATAGTTTCTGGCAGCATACTATAGAAGTCTTGAATAGCATGACTTTTTACTGTCCCTTGAAGAAAAGTTTTGTTGTTGTACCCAGTGGAAAGAACATGGTGCAAAGTTTGAGAGCATTTCTCTATTTATGACCAAAACTTCTGAACAGAAAGGGTTTTAGCTACATCTTGACAAGGGCTTTTAATCAAGATTGTCTGGAAAATTTTTTTGGCTACATCTGATCTCATGGGGTAAGGTACACCAATTCAGATGTTGCACACTTTACTATGTCATTCAAAACTTTACTAATCAATAATTTCTTATCTGTACACTCTGCTGGCTCAAATTGTCGGGAGGATTTGTCCACAGAGTGTTTGGATAATCTTAAATCTTTTCTTACACGGAACATTCCATCAGCAGTTAGTGCCCCATTAACTGTTGATGAAATATCTGCGGTTATTCCTCCAAGCGTAGCACTTTATAAAAGAAGTAAACTTGGAAGATGCACTCTCGTTTATATGAGTGGTGCAATTTGCAAGATTCTTCTAAAAAATAAATTCATTAAGGACTGTGAATCTTGTAGGAATAACCTGCTCAGTAATAATGAGTTGGGACAAGATCTAGATTTTATTGATTGTAGAGAGTATGAGTTTGGGCATTCAATCAAACCAGGCAAATGCAAATTCTTTCCTATTCACTCATTCATTCAATTATTTGTTTTATTTAATCCCTAGAATTTGCGAAACAAAAAATATTTCAAAATAACTTCAAAAAATCCTTTTAACAAATTTCAATTTTAAAATTATTGAATACCCAACACACAACCTTGACGAAGTGATGTGTGAAACAATTGTTAGGTGTTCTTTGTTTTGGTGGTGTAATCAAATAAATAAAATTTGCTAATTAAGGCGATTCAAAATTTTTCAAATTTCGCTCAAGTAATCCAGACAAACACTTGATAGATAGGTTCAAGCCAAAAATTCTTTCGATTCAAGAAGGAAACGTAGATAGAGAGATGCTCTCGAAATATTTTGTAAGAAATTAGGCTCATCAATTTATTTATTTATTTATTTATCAACAATGACACCTAGATGCTTAACATCTGTATGTATCACATGCAATTATAAGTTGTTTTACTTTTACAGAAAGAAATATGATTGATATGTAAGTTACAATCATTGAACAATTCAAATTTTCATGAACGAGGAGCAGATTTTTAATATGAATTTATTTTGTACACTAGGTGCCTTTGATGAGTATAGAAGTCTTGTAGGATATCATCTGTCAACATCATATATTATTTTTTAAGGGTATTCATGTTCGTCTTCTAATTTATATAGTGCCTTGTTGTAAAGTCCTCATTACAAAAGTATTATAATCTGAGTATTGATTCCTCTAGGGCTTCTAAGACGAGACTGTTTGTTCTCAGAATGTTCCTACTGAAGTAAATCATATGTGTCAGATATTCATTTCCAATATTTATATATATATACATAATTAGTTGACTTCATTTGGCTTAGCAGTCGGTAATAAAAGAAACACTCTTTTCCTTGTTTCTCAAGCTTTCGGCTTTATTTAAGCTTTCTTCAGAAGACGCTACAATATGTTGATAATCAGAAATGTAGAATTAAATTGATATGTATACAACTTACATATATAGGTGAAAATCATAATTTTGCATTCGATTGTATCATTATGTATGAATAAATAATTATATTATTAACAGCAATTTTCTTTACTATTCAAAATTCCACCTATACTATTAGAAATTCATTCTCAATGTAATTTAGACAACTTCAACAAAATTGGAGTTTGTTGATTACATTGAAAATGAATTTCTACCAACTTCAAGATATTTTTTTACCACCAAGAACCCAAAGGCAAATTCAAATTTTCGCGCCATTCATCGATAAAGTAGATTTCTATATCTCTATTTATATACTGCTAGTTCTGTTCGCATCCGCCGCGAAATAGCGCTCAACCATTTTCCGCCTATTAGAGGGGTGGTGTCGAATCTATATAATTCTTTAATCTATGTCTATCAGTAAAGGAAGCATACGAAATAGAGGAGAAAGTAGGCGATGAACTCGTCCGCCTTCGGGTACTTTCGAGAAAGATCGCTTGGCGATTCCGCTCCCGCGCTCTCGTATGATTGCAACGATTCCACTCGAGTTCAGTGATTATGGATATCGATAAATTATAATATTTGAGGTTTGAATTCTGTGTTCGCGCATTCGCATTTGTGTTTTATAACCCTCATTTGATTTGAACATTATTCGAAAGCAGGAGAACCCGATAAGTATGTTCGTATATAAATTTAATTGTTTTAGTTTATTTGGAACATTAGGTCGTTTTTCCAAATTCTTGAGAAATAGAACCCATTCATGATATTATTTGTTCCTCACTGGAATGGTAATTAACGTAACAAGTCCGGAAAATAGAGTTTTTTTTGGACGAATAGACAAAATTCTAGGACGAGCTGGAAGTCTGTGAGTGCAAAAAAAACTATTTTCGGGCGTGTTACGTACAATTTTCTTTCGGCAACCGTGTAGAACTACAAATCAATGAGACGACACATTTCTTTATTATACATTTTGATTATTATTTGAATTGAACAGAACAGAACTGTCATCCGTTATTTCGTTGCTATTGTGATGATCATCACAATGACAACAACGACGTGAGTTTTTCCGGCCTAGTCCGGGAAGTACGTACTTTCCGGACTAGGCCGGGAAATGTTACTTTCTCAAAGAAAAAGCGTCCGGGAAGTGGGTACTTCCCGGACGGTTGCCGAAAAATTCCTTTTTCGCGGTTGAACTATAATATTCGAAAAGAAATTGTTTCAATTCGCCGTACGACATTATCTCTTTATCTCATAAAATCCCCGAAATACTCCAGATTTGAAATTTTCACGGTCTTTCAAAATCTATGTGTCGCCTTACCACATCCAAACCTCACGAGCCGCCGCTGATATCGGCAACAACTGAAATTGCCGAACTTTATTCATCGGACACCTGGATGAATTCAGCACATCCTCCTTAAATGGTCCTCAAAAAATCAAATATTTATTTGTAACATGAGCAAAGTTATATCCGATAAATGCATATAGTCTATTCATAACCAAATGAGAGCAGTGAATTCTTTAATTTTTGAATGAACGCCACATTTTTTTGTCGGACCACTGGTGCACTACATTGTATTTTCAAGGTGGAGAGAGAATAAGAAGAAAAAACATTATTCATAATTTTTTATCCCAAGAAATCTTCGCATGGAATTTTGCCGGCAAAATTTCTCTCTTGTAATATCCAAGTTTGTTGCTCGGAAATTTCACGAATAACATTTTGTATCAAAATCACGAGCCGTCAGGTGAGTGATTTCGGAAAAAATGTCATGAGCGAAATTTCCGAAAAGCAACAAACTTTCATATTACAATCGAGAAATTTTGCCGACAAAATTCCATTTCTAGTGGTATTACAGATGAAAAAATTGAAAATATGGTCGACTTACGAGAGGTTTGCTGAAAAAAAGCCGCGTCTACAAAAATGTTGGGTTCTTCGAGTTGGGTACCAGCCATTTACTATCGACCATTTTTTCCCCACCCTGGTTCGTTTTATTGAAGAGATGATTGCACTCTTCCTAAAAAGTAGGATTTTTTAAAGTCAGTTATTTTAAAAACTATGTATTCTACATGTGTTTATCCCAGAATTATCCACTTCCTCTTCAAAATAATGAACTTTGCAATTGGCTGCTTCTCCACCTCTCCAGGCAAGTTGCACTGAAGCGATATGGTAAAATTTTCGCTGGAGTCCTGCTAGAGTGTGTTCGTCCCATAATAAAACCATTGCATAATACTCATCCAATTATAAGCCGAATTTTTGCGTGACAATATTTTAAAACTATTTCGTTCGATTTGAAATATTCCTGTTTTCGCGTCGAACTGGTGACGTAACGCACCAAATGGTTCGAAATAATTTGAAGCGGTTTGAAAGCAGGTAATGGAATAGTTCGAACTGAAGTTTGAAATCAGCTGATTGAAGAATATAGATTGTGTTTGTTGGATTTACTTTGTTTTCACCGTTTTTATTTTGAATATTATTAAAATATGACAGCTTTTTTTAAGAATGCAATGTAACCTGTGAAGTTATAATATATAAATCACTTCCAGTAGAGCATACCTTTATTTGAGAATTCTGAAATATTATTTAGTTGTGAAAATATGTATATGTTCAAATTTTTATAATTTATATTACGGCTTCTTTCTCTTGATTCAACCAATATGAATATTCAGAATATTGCATATATTTTTTTCAACAACTCATTAATCAGGACGAGAATATTTGAATCATTCATAAACTGATTGGAATCCAATTTGAAAATACAAGATTTGTCCTAAGGAGAAAAAATTAACAAATAAACAAACCTAAAATTATAAATATTATTATATAATTATGTGCGTGTATCGTGTTTCTCACTTTTAAATTTATGAATTGAATTGACATTTCTATGATGACGTCACCGTTTTGAAATTGTGGCATTTTAGCGATGCATGCGAACTGGTGACGTTTACTTCGAAATAGTTTTGAACCGTGATTCACGCGCAAAAATGGCTTTGATGAAGCAGAGCTCGACTTCCTTTTGTTTGCGCACATCTGCAAATTTCTTCGTTTCGCATTACGAGCTTCCCTACTAGTCTTAAAGATAATATCTTTGAATGGATCAGAAATTATTTTTTCTAATTTTGACATATAAAGTGACACTTTTTAAAACTCATCGACGTTTTGAAACGTCTTACTTTTCGCAACTGGTTACGAAAAGTAAAATATTTCGCAACTCTTGATTTAAAGTATATTTCGCGATAAATTGTGAAAAATACAGAATCATTTTAAGACTAAACTATTCGAATAATGTACTTCCATACTTATATTTATGGTTACTTCAGCAAATTCCTCCTGAAATACTTCATATTCTACGCAAAGAAAAGTTAATTCACTTTTTCGATGCTACCTTATTCATTATTATAATTAATTGTTGCTCATCGGAAGCTTCTTTCAGAAAATGGGCAATGTTTTCTTCACTAAAAACTTTTGACTTTTTAGGCTGGTAACCTTCAGAATGTCTTTTCGAAAACGTCAGTAAATTTGTATACTTCTTGACGTCAATATTTCTTTTCAAGCACAATTCGAATATAAGCTCCACAAGGTTAAATTCTTCATTCCTTTTTTTTGTTCTTGGGAATATGCTAGCAAAACTTTTTCGTTCAAATGAGTGTTCACACTGTAAACTAAATTTGGCATTGGACAAATCATATTGCTCCTCGACTTCTTATGAATAATTGTAGATAACGCAGATTGAGCCGCTTCCTCAATGTCTCTCATCGGTACGTCGTTCTCAGAATCGGACATTGCAGTATACTCTCTGTATAAAAAGTACCCGGAAAATGTTATTTAAATGAACCGCCAAAAAGGAATCGGTAATTTTTTTTTCTTAAAGTTGGTAGGACCTTCCTTTATTACCAAGCCAAATTTGAGCGCGATCTGTCAACTAGTGTGTTTACAACAGCTGTCAGTATCAGTCGACCTCAAAAGTGCTCTGCGAATTTTACAATGGAAAAAATAGTTGATCAAAGAGTTTGCCTCAAATTTTGTCTTGCAAACGAATTTTCTTGTGCCGATTCATTGAAAATGTTAAAAAAAGCCTTTGGTGATAATTGTATGTCAAAAACACAAGCATACGATTGGTACAAATCATTCAAAGACGGTCCGAAGAAACCACGTCAAAGTCGATCGAAAATTAAAGTTTTGCTCACTGTTTTCTTCGATTATCGTGGTGTTGTGCACTCAGAATTTCTTCCTGAAGGACAGACAGTGAATAAGGAGTATTACTTGGGTGTATTGAGGCGTTTGCGTGAGAATGTTCGTCGTAAACGGCCAGATTTATGGAAAGACAATTCGTGGATTTTGCATGATGATAACGCGCCGTCGCACCGAGCCATAATTATTAAGGAATACAAGACCAAAAACTCAATAAATACCATCGAACAACCGCCGTATTCACCTGACTTAGCTCCGTGCGACTTTTTTCTATTCCCAAGACTCAAATTGCCCCTACGTGGAACGCGTTTTGAGTCCATTGAAGCCATCAAAACAAATTAGCAACGAGAACTGAAGGCCATACCTTTGGCGGCGTATGAGCGGTGCATGGAAAAGTGGGTTCGCCGATATCATAGTTGTATTGTAAGCAATGGGGACTATTTTGAAGGAGACAAAATAAATATTGATGATTAAATTTAAATTTATGTGTTTTTTTTACAATTCCGGGTACTTTTTATACAGAAGGTATATTCTTCTACTTCAAGAAATTGTTTGCGAAAAAAAGAACGATTTTTATTTAAATTATTTTCCACTTTTTTGACAATCAAAATCATAGACAAACTCTATCGAAATTATGAATAACACGATACTTCCATAGCAACGAAGTGAAAAATAAATATCTCCGACTCCACTAGATGAGTTACGCTTATTGGCATTTTTATACTTTCAATTTGAATTTAAATAGTCACATCCTATTAAAAATTAGAAAAAATATTGTGTGAAACACGTTGTGAAACACTATTTTTCGTCATTCGCGTTCTTTTGCGCAACTCGCTCCGCTCATTACGAAAAATGATGCTTTTCCCAACTGGTTGCACAAAAAAACTGTTTCACTTCAGAAAATACATTTCTTGCATTTTTTTGCGACGGTGTTCCACATTGTTTTCACAACTAGTTCTTAGTAATTTCCACCGTATTCCTTCTTCATATTCCATGCCCAATCTTTCAGGATTAGGATTATATTTGATCTAAACTTGTAGTATCAATAAGCTCATATTTCTTTGCCGTGCAGAATTCCGTTATAAACTGTTTCCATATTGACGTATGGGTTTTGACGGTATTGTACGGTAAACTGTTTCAATCGCCAGATCAATATTAGTCAAAGAATCACTTCCAAAGGGACTCATTTTCACTACATAAGCTGATTAGCACTGTTCAGAAACAATATTACGAAAATTCACAATAAAATTAGGAAAATTGTTAAGCGTCGTTTTCTGGTGTCCTAGGAGATCCTAATTACTTTTTTTTTCGAAGGTATTGTGAATTTTGGTGACAACAACTGTGAAGTTTTGCCGCGGGTGAACTCGAAAAAACTCGGAAAATCTGCTGACAGCTACTGCCATACAGTTTCTTCATATGTAATACCACTAGAGATGGAATTTTGCCGGCAAAATTTCTCGATTGTAATATGAAAGTTTGTTGCTCGGAAATTTCGCGAATGACATTTGTATAAAAATAACGTGCCGTCAGGCGAGTGATTTTGGAAAAAATGTCATGCGCAAAATTTCCTAAAAGCAACAAACATGAATATTACAAGAGAGAAATATTACCTGCTTAAATTTCATCTCGAGTGGTATTCGGCATGACTATTCCACGATAAAATACGGTAATATGTTCACATTTGACGCGTATTGCGCTATTTGGCAAATTAGAATTCATCATAGATTGACTAAACCACTAAACGTTGTTTGTTTTCTCTTTGATATTTATTTCCGAAGCTACCTATGAATTCGAGAAACGTCCAAAATGTTGTCGCTGAAAAACCAACTTGTTAGTTTTGGCGGCTTGAAAATTTTGTCGAGATGAAAAGATCTTTGCTATACGGATACTTCCTCACTACAAATGGAATGAGTGGAATCATCTAGAAACCATTTGTAATTCAAAATTGCGTATATCTGATTGGTCAAAATCGATACGATGGAAATAGTCCGTGAAAAAGTAAATTTTGCCACTCATATATTTAAAAAATATGAGATGTGTCGCTACATTGATCTCAACTCAGCGAATCAACTATCCGAAAAATGATTTCAGCAGAAATTGAACTAGCTCAGCTTTTTCAATGATTTATCCGTGAAGAAAAAAACATCGCCACTCTCGAATTTGAAAAAATATTGGATGTTTCGCTAACTGGATATCAACTTGGCGGAACAAGTTTTCAAAAAATGTTTTCAACAAGAAACAAAGTATCTCATCTTTTTCAGTGATTCATCTGTAAATTATACTTGAAGAAAGAATTTTCGTATAATTCAAGGTTTTGAAGAAAATGACAAAATCTGATGGGTCGATCAGCAGTCGACGAAACATAAATCATGCATTTTTCTCGAAAACTATGAATACAATATTGTTGAAATTTGAGAGAAAGATTAAGCTTTCCATCTTTGATTCATCCGTGAAGGGAAAAAAATTGCCGCTTCTGTTTTCGAAAAAGTATCACTCCAGGTACTTTACATTTCTTGCTACCGGTGGCCTGGTTATGACAGCAATTACTTGTTTACCATTTTATTACAGACAGTTATAGTTATATTTACGAAATGTTCAAAGAGTACCTACCGCTGCAGAAGCCCCTCCGTACAGATGGGTTTCCCCACAATATGCAACAAGTGGAGACAGACTGTGTAGTCGTTAAATTTAATCTATAAAACTCAGATGTTTAGAATAAGGGCTGGGAATCATGAATGAATAATTTGAATATTCAGTGAATACTTGAATATTCATTGAATAGTTGAATATTCAGTGAATATTTGAGTATTCAATGAATAGATGATTATTCAGTGAATGGTCAAATATTCATTGAATACTCGACTATTTAATGAATATTCAGCTAATGAAAGAATACTCCAAAAATGAATATTTATTAATATATTTATTCAGGACTGAGCTTAGTAATTATTCGTGATGTTACGAATGAAAGTTTGAATGATCATTCACCTGTCTATTCAGGAATAATTCAAACAAGTTTTTGTGATTTACTACGGACAAATTCTTTGATATTCACATTATGTTCACATCAAACCTTCTTGAAATGGGTCCATAGATTGCTTGTTGGACCTTTGAAGATTTTTTATCACTTCGACACCACTACTGCTTCAAAATTCAGAACAAAGTGAAATATTCTTAGCTTCAGAGAACTTCGAGATCAATATTCTACACCCGAATATGACGAATAAGTCCATTCCAGGTTGAGTGCCACCACTTTTATTTATTTATGGGGTAATTGTTCAATTGTTGGTCTTACAAACGAATCTCATTGCTAGAAATATCACCGTCTTTCTGATGGTAAAACCAGAGTAGTAGGTAGAGTACTCCCAACCTAAATAGTTTTAAACTTCATGTAACGGATAACAGTAAACTGTGTTCTTCATCAGCGGTCCCTTAAATGGATCAGAGCTTGTAAACAAACTTATGCAGGTATAAATATTAAAATGGGTGTGCTTTCCAAAATGTTCTTTGAAATGTGTGCATTTTATTGTTATAAAATGCAAACTCATCCCCATTGTTGAATATTTTCCAAAAATTTGGGAATCCCAGGCGGCAAAAGTTCAATATAAAAAGATTTTATTAGGTCTCTTTCAGTCTTCATGAAATTACTGTCAACGTTCAAACTTTTGTACATATTATATGAGTTTGAGTAAACCCTACAGGCTCTGATTCGTTTCAGGTGAAATGTAAAATGTACCTGTACCTGATGAAATTGAACAAGCTCCTGCAATCCCAAATACAACATCCTTGGTCATTGAATAAACATCGCTGCCAGCATTATTTGAAAAATCATTAATTTGCTTAGATACTCATAAAAATCGGGCGTGTTACTTTTCCAGATTATTTTCAGAATAGCTATTTATATCATTTAGGTTTTTTGTATTGAATATTCGAATACATATTCACTGAATGTTTATCGAATAATCACTGAATAACTAACTATTCATGACTACTCATGAATAGTTGAATATTCATGAATACTAATGAATAATCAACCATGAATAATTGTTCGAATGAATTATTCGAATAATCAGATAAATTGAAGAATGAATTTCCGAATACAAAAAGGCGAGAAAATCCCAGCCCCAGTTTAGATTCATAAAAAAGTATATTTTATCAATTTTACGACAACAGGTTCGTTCAATCGTTCTCACAAATAAAAAGGTTCCAAGAATTTTGGGAATGATTCGATATTTCTCATGCAAATAAGCTGTTTATAGCTCGAATAACTTTTTGGATATGTGACCTTCCAATTTGATATCAATTAGGCAAGGCAAACATTTTTTCAGCATGATGAGGGCTCCATATTGTCCGAAACGTCGCTAACAGAATAAATAAATTATTAGTTCCAGTGTCCGTTATTCTTCCCGTAATATCAAACATATAAAGAACGGTTCTGATATTTTTTTTAAAACAGAAGCAGCAAAATTTTTCTCTTCGCGGATAAATCAAAGATGGAAAGCTACATCTTTCTTTCCAATTTCAACAATATGGCAGAAAAATGCATGATTTATGTTCCGTCGGCCGCTGATCGATCAATCAGATGTTGTCATTTTTCTACAAACCCTTGTGGTCTAAGATCCGGTATAAGAAATATATACCCTCATCTGTTATTTATTAGGGATAAGAAATAAATGATAGATAACATTTACATCGACACATTGCACATAGGTTGCCTAATTAAATCTGGTGCGGATAATGTTAAATTGTTAAATCTTTAACAAAAATTTTTCAATAAATTTTCCTCATCTGGCATTTGAAAAAATCGTCAACCAGTTATGAGAATGGACCCTAAAGAATTGAAAAAGTAATGGTTGCCTGCTTTTTTCCGGCTACAACTGTAGTATTTATTGCCATCAGGTTTGAAGAGGTGACTCGCAGTAGTGAAATTACCCTCATCTGTTATTTGATCGTATCTGATGTCAAATGAAAGCTTATTTTATTCTCAATCTGACTGTATAGGCCTTACTTAAAAATTGATTCAGTCTACTAGGGTTGCCTCAATTCTAGATGTAGATTTAAGACAGGAGCGATGACAGATATGAGTTGCGCGCTCAACTCTAGGTGACAGACAATGATGAAGGGAATTCCTATGATGATGATTTTTCTCATTATATATAATAGCATAAGCGCGTTATGAATTGAATTAAATCGGACTAAATATTAACAAAAGTATACAGCGAGCGCAAAGAAGTATAACTTCAAAATATAGAGTTATTATCGAACACTTATTTATGGAGAAAGTATATAATTTTGTTAATGTTCCTTTCATTTTTTCCCTACGGTATTTTGAGTACATCCCCAACTTGTAAAGGTCTGGGATCCCCTACGGATGCTCTTAATTCAAATAGCCATCTGAAGACCACTCACAGTCTTTTGCATCTATAGTGTGGTGTGGTACATCTCTCATCAATTGCATGAAGCCACATAGAATATACATATATCTTTCGTAATATTTTCTGCTGGGGAGACTTCCAGCATGGTGGAATCATGTTTGAGTCAATACCTCTAATGTTTTTATAAGCTTTTATTTAGTTTCACCTGTCCCGGTGTCTGTCTGTAATCAAATCTTGCAAGTTAAATATGACACACTTCTAATCGTCCGATTGATTTGAAATTTTGCAGGTGTACCTAATTCTGGTGACAATACATCATGAAATATTTTTTATAGAAAAAAACAAAATGGCGGATGAGTTTTGTAATTATGATCCGATTCCATTCAAAATTAGTATCTGGGGGTATTTGGGTTCGAAAATGATGATACTATTGTCAAAATTGGGAAATTCAAGATGGCGGCCACAATATGGCGGACGAGTTTTGTAATTATGATCCTATTCTATTCAAAATTGGTATATGGGGGTTTTCTGGGTCGGAAATTACGATTTTTCGAAATTGAGGAATTCAAGATGGTGGCTTCAAAATGGCGGATGAGTGTTGTTATAAAAGCTTGTCTTCAAAAAGTTTTTTTGATCATTAGGCTTGTTTCAGTCCATGATAACCTCCATTTTAGATGTAAATAATAGTCGCAAGCAGCGAGAGTGACAGAAATGCATTTCGTGCGCCTAATAATATAAGAATTGTTAGTCCACGGCTTTTCTATAATCCGTAGATTTCGAATGAGTTTTCAGAAGCATTATGATAGTCATATCACAATCCAGTGAATAATGTAGAATAATGAATCATTATTCAACATATCGCTAGGATCACAAAAAGTCAGCACCCATAAAAATTCCTTATCTCAGCTATTATATATAATGAGAAAAATCATCATCATAGGAATTCCCTCATCAGCGCGCAACTCATATCTGTCACCGCTCCTGTCTAAAATCTACATCTAAAATTGAGGCAGCCCTAGACTGAATCAACTTTTAAGTAAGGCAACCCTATAGCCTATACATTCAGATTGAGAATAAAATAAGCTTTCATTTGACATCAGATACGATCAAATAACAGATGAGGGTAATTTCACTACTGCGAGTCACCTCTTCAAACCTGGCAACCCTACAGTTGTACCCGGAAAAAAGCAGGCAACCATTACTTTTTCAATTCTTTAGGGTCCATTCTCTTAACTGGTTGACGATTTTCTCAAATGCCAGATGAGGGAAATTTATTCAAAAATTTTTGTTAAAGATTTAACAATTTAACATTATCCGCACCAGATTTAATTAGGCAACCCATGTGCAATGTGTCGATGTGAATGTTACCTATCATTTATTTCTTATCACAAATAAATAACAGATGAGGGTATATATTTCTAATACCGGATCTCATACTATTGAATGATACGAATTCTCGTTCTTCACGGATGATTTACGGATAGATCACTGAAATTATGAGCTACTTTTTTTCTTTCTGAAAACAATTTTTGGATAGTTGTTTCGCCAAGTTATCGAAACATCTAATATTTTTTTAAATACAAGAGTGGCGATGTTTTTTTCTTCTGTGCACGTGATATTTTTTTTTTTAAACAGAAGCGGCAAAATTTTTCTCTTCCCGGATAAATCAGAGATGGAAAGATACATCTTCCTTTCATATTTCAACAATACATATTGTGCATTATGTTCCGTCAGCCGCATGCAGATCAATCAGATTTTGTAATTTTTCTTCAAAACCTTGAATGATACAAATTTTCTTTCACGGATAATTTACGGATGAATCACTGAAAAAGATTATCTACTATGTTTCTTACTGAAAACATTTTTTGAATAGTTGTTCCGCCAAGTTGATATCAAGTTAGCGAGACATCCAATATTTTTCTAACTACAAGAGTGGCGATGTTTTTTTTTCATGGATAATTTACGGATAAATCATTGAAAAAGATGAGCTAGTTTGATTTGCGCTTCAAACAATTTTAGGGTAGTTGTTTCACTGTGTTGATATCAACCTAGCGACACATCTCATATTTTTTAAATATAGCGGAAAATTTTATTTGTCACTGATAAATTATGGATAAAAAACGCCAAAATTCCGAGTTTGACTCGCGAGAGTTGTTTTGCTAACTTTCAACTCATTTTACTGGAAACACATACCTTTTTTCTCCGCTCGTGGGAAAAGTGACACTATTTTGACCTGTTTTCTATGCGCAAAGCTCAACATTCCAGCAGGGGGCAGTTGCAAGGCAATTAGAAAATAACAGTGCGGCAATATTCTTACCGCACTGCTGTAGCGTGCGGTAATGTTACAAATAAATTATTACAATAAAATGAAACAAAGTATGGTTTTAATTTTAATATTGATAAATTTGTTATAAAAGAAATAAAAGAACCATCTAATTTATAACGATATTCTTGAACACCAATTAATTGTTGTTAATATTTACATTTATTGTACAGTTTGTACAATTTGTAAATTGTACTGGAGGGCAATGAGAATTTATAGACATTGAAGCTGCATGGCTAATTGTTTGGTTTATCTCGTTTCGATCATTTTCATTTGAAGTCGCGGCAGGGCACTCTACTTTATTATTAAGTGATTCGTCAATATATTCGTCCGCCACATGGGAAGATTTCCATCTTCCGCGGCGCTTTAAAGAAATGAATATCAGCTCCAGCATCTACCAAATGTGGTGCCGATCATCTTCGGAAACAATGAGGAGTATATTCTGTCGGATTTGGCAACTGTAAATAACTTGCAACAATTTGCGGCATTTTTCCAAATTGATTTATTCCAATGATTGTCTTCCATCCTTTTCCCTTGTTGAATAAAAAAAAATCTGGGATTTTCAAAATCATTAGGCCTGAATGATACGTACTTTTTATAAACATTTAAATAGGTTTCGTTAATGATAAATGATCTAGGTCTATTTGTTCTTGTTTCTGGTATATTTACCAGTATTTTTGACCGAAATTTTCTATATCCTGAACTTTTATTCGGACAAGTTCATCCCGTCGACAGGCTCCTGCTATTCCAAATATTAGAGCTACCTAAAAATTAATCAGAAATTGTATATTTCGTATTTTATTTAATTTAAGTACCTTGGTGTGGCTAAACCAATATAAAACCTCTTTAATTCTCAAATAATAAATAATGACTTTTCTTCTATTATATATTTGACAACTATTCTCCTTCAACCCTTTTCACACACTATGTTTTTACACAACAATATAAAAATGATATTTGGAAACACCAGCCAGAACATTCTCCGCGGCCACAAAAAATTAATAGAACGTTGCTCTTCTTCCGATTCCGAACTGGAATAAGACGATGACCCGGAACTGGAATCATCTCCGTGCGGGACCTTAGGAGGCTTGTGCTTCTTCTTGAACACATTCTTCAGAAATTTGGAGAACTTGTTGTCGTGGATCAGCTTGTAGAACTGCTCGTGTATCAAATCCTGCTGTTCCAAGTTCTTCTGCGACTTCACCCCGTTTATCACATCCTCCATGTCTAGCACGCTCGTCATCCTGGCAAACACCTTCTCCTGGAGGACCTCTTGGTGCGCCTCGAAATCTCTCAGAATTATTAGCTCTTGGTGTAGTCTGTGGATGGAGAGGTCGCAGAATAAACCACCCACCAATGGCTCGGCTCGTTCGTTGTTCAAGTTCTCATGTCGATCGTCGAAGTCTTCTAGAGCGTCGTTCATCTTTTTGATGATTTCTTCTTGCCTGAAGGGTATTCTTTCTAGACAAAACTCTCGTATTTCTACCTCCCAAGGGGTCGCTTGTGCTCTGGACGTGTCGAGCAGTTCTGAGATGGAGGACTCGCATACGTCTTTGCTCTTTCGTAGAAACTCCGTGTCTTGGAAGAAATCGTCGATGCTTTGATCGCTTTCCAGGCCAAGAATTATTTCACGTTTAGCGCTGTCAGCTTCTGGTTCAGAATTAGAATCTAATGGAGAAATAACTTGATTGTCTGTTGACTCATTTCCATGATTTTCAATATTCACTTGATCCAGCCATATTCGAATTTTCTCTTTATTTCCTTTGGTCAATGTTTGGAAATTATTTTCGATTGGGGCTTGAATAGTTTCAGGTACCTCTTCATCACAACTATTTATAGAGGCTTCGGAACTCGATCTCACTGACGAATTTTGTGAAACTTGTTCGACTTCCACTGAAGCTTGAATATTAGTAATTTGTTCCTCTTTTTCCATGCATTTCCTCATCTCAGCTGCTTCTGCTGCTCTTGCTGCTTCTACTGCTTCTGCTGCTCTTACTGCATCTACGGCCTCTGCTGCTCTTGCTGCTTCTGCTGCTCTTGCTACTTCTGCTACCCTTGCTGCTTCTGCTACTCTTGCTGCCCTTGTTGCTTCTGCTTCCTTTAGTATTATCGCTTTCAGAGCTTCTAATCTTCGTAATTCAATTCGTTTCAATTGAATAATTAAGGGAGGTTTTCCTGCATTTTTTCTTGTGGTCTTCCTTAAAGATTCTTCCCGATCTGGCATATCGAGAAGATTGAAATTTATGCTCGTGGCTTAGAGCACAATTTCTTTTTTATCTATCCGGCCCGAAGGACCAAAAAATGGTGTGGCTAAACCAATATAAAACCTCTTTAATTCTCAAATAATAAATAATGACTTTTCTTCTATTATATATTTGACAACTATTCTCCTTCAACCCTTTTCACACACTATGTTTTTACACAACAATATAAAAATGATATTTGGAAACACCAGCCAGAACATACCTAATACCATTTTATCTATATCTACTTACTTTCGTCGATAAAAATATATCATCTGATGCCTCTAAAACGAATTTCTGAACTTGTTTCTGGGTTAAAATTTTGGATTTTTTCGGTTTGTATCCTGAAGCTTGACGTTTCAAAAATGCTCTCAGTTTTTGGTACTGGGCAATATTAATATTATTTTTAACAGACAAAGTTGATCGAAGCATGGAATAATGTGCCCGCAACGTCGAAGATTTCATTGTTTTTGCCAATTCAGCAACATACGCCATCAGTACATTCTCAGAAAAGGATACACTGTTATTTTTTCTGCAAAAATCCATGAAGCGTTGGTACGCAAGTTCATACTTCTGTCTGGTAAATTAAGTGAAGCCGCGTTCGCGGTTTCTACAAGTTCAGTCGCGTCCTTAGTTTTTTTTCTACGGGGTGGCTTTGCTAACTTACCGTTAAGTTAGCAGAATTACATTCACAAAATCTACCAAATATCATGAAAATGGTTATAAATAATTGTCGAGTAATTGTCGAAGTCCATAAGAAGTGAAAAAAAACACAAAAATTTCATTACTTCTTGTTTATTTTACGTCTTTTTCCCGCGAGTTCGAGATATTTTTGGAATTATCGCATTTTTGGCAACAGCGCATTCGTAATTGACTCCTTTTCCACTTCATTAATTGTCGAATATCTGCCTCGAATTTGTCGTGAAAGAAAAAAAATTGTCGCGACCTTCGTTTTTTTTCTAGTAGGTGGCTTTGCTAACTTCATATTAATTTAGCAATAAGTGGTCGTATATCATCACGATGGTCATAAAAGATTGTCGGGTAATTGTCGATGTTCAAATGAAGTAAAAAAACACAAAAAATTTAATCTTTTTAGCAATTTCCACTCAATTTTCTCGCGATTTCCCTATAATTCTGAAAATGTCGCATTTTGGCAACACCGCATTCGTTTTCGCCTTTTTTCTATTGCATCAATTGTCGAATACCTGTTCCGAATTTGTCGTGAAAGAAAAAAAATTGTCGTGTCCTTAGTTTTTTTTTTATACGGGGTGGCTTTGCTAACTTAACGTTAAGTAAGCAGAACCACTTTCTCAGTATCGACCAAATATCATGAAAATGGTCATAAGTAATTGTCGAGTAATTGACGAAGTCCATCTGAAGTAAAAAAAAACACAAAAAATCCATTCCTTCTTGTTTATTTTGAGTCTTTTTCCGAGAGTTCGAGAAATTTCTGGAATTATCGCATTTTTGGCAACAGCGCATTCGTTATTGACTTCTTTTCAATTGCATGAATTGTGGAATATCTGTCCCGAATTTGTCGTGAAAGAAAAAAATTTGTCGTGTCCTTAGTTTTTTTTTATACGGGGTGGCTTTGCTAACTTAACGTTAAGTAAGCAGAACCACTTTCTCAGTATCGACCAAATATCATGAAAATGGTGATAAATAATTGTCGAGTAATTGTCGAAGTCCATATGAAGTAAAAAGAATACAAAAAATCCATTCCTTTAGTTTATTTTACGTCTTTTTCCCGCGAGTTCGTAGATATTCTGGAGTTATCCCATTTTTGGCAACAGCTCATTCGTTTTTGCCTTTTTTTCGATTGCATATACGTACCTTGAATTTGTCGTGAAAGAAAAAAATTTGTCGCGACCTTATTTTTTTTTTCTACTAGGTGGCTTTGCTAACTTCATATTGATTTAGGAAATAGTGGTCGAATATCATCACGATGATCATAAATGATTGACGAGTAATCATCGATGTTCGAATAAAGTAGAAAACACACAAAAAATTTAATCTTTCTAGCAATTTCCACTCTACTTTCTCGCGATTTCCCTATATTTCTGAAAATATCGCATTTTTGGCAACAGCGCATTCGTTATTGACTTTTATTCGATGTAATCAATCGCGTGAAATAAACTAAACGGAATGGATTTTTTATGTTTTTTTTTTACTTCATATGGACTTCGCAATTACTCGACAATTATTTATAATCATTTCCATGATATTTGGTCGATATTGACAAAGTGGTTCTGCTTACTTTAAGTTAAGTTAGCAAAGCCACCCCGTAGAAAAAAAATTAAGGACGCGACAAATTTTTTTCTTTCACGACAGATTCGGGACAGGTATTCGACAATTGATGCAATCTAATAAAAGTCAATAACGAATGCGCTGTTGCCAATAATTAGATATTTTCAGAAATATAGGGAAATCACGAAAAAATGGAGTGGAAATGGCTAGAAAGATTAAATTTTGTGTGTTTTTTACTTTATTTGAACATCAGCAATTACTCGACAATCATTTATGATCATCGTGATGATATCCGACCACTATTTGCTAAATTAATATAAAGTTAGCAAAGCCACCTAGTAGAAAAAAAAACAAAGGTCGCGACAAATTTTTTTCTTCCACGACAAATTCGAGGCAGGTATTCGACAATTAATGCAATAGAAAAGGAGTCAATTACGAATGCGCTGTTGCCAAAAATGCCATAATTCCAGAAATATCTCGGACTCGCGGGAAAAAGACGTAAAATAAACAAGAAGGAATGGATTTTTTGTGTTTTTTTTACTTCTTATGGACTTCGACAATTACTCGACAATAATTTACAACCATTTTCATGATATTTGGTAGATATTGAGAAAGTGGTTCTGCTAACTTAAAGTTAAGTTAGCAAAGCCACCCCGTAGAAAAAAAACTAAGGACGCGACAAATTTTTTTCTTTCACGACAAATTCTCGACAATTATTCGACAATTAATGCAATAGGTTTTATTGATTTCCTCGCAAGTGGCACTGCTAACTTCATAGACATATCTCAAGCTCTACTGAGATATACTATATAAAATATATAAATATAAAAATCTCTTTTGTCAGGATACCATTTGAAATACAAAATTGTTTTATGATTGAATATTGATAAGTCCCTATTATTTGAGGAAAATATTCGGACACCACTGAGTGGTACATGAAAAGTTCCACAGAAACGCAGAATTTTCCGAAGGAAAAAAGTTACGGCCATTATTCGAAAATGCATATTTACAAGAGAACAACCTCTAAAGAGCACTCTACACTTATGGAACGAATCACGCAAAGAATTCTTGCCGTGAACTTGGCCAAGACTTCGCGGGAAAATTCATCCTCCACACAAATATTCACACTTTGGTTCGCGGCATCCTCGCTGTCTACGAAGACTTTTGGCCTGTTTAGCCAGGAAGCCAAGCATAATATTTATTAATCATCCTCTTGGTGTTCTGATCCCTATTTCTAAAGATGTTGCAGAAAGAACAGAACAGTTGTTTGGAATAACGTATGGTCCTGAATTTTTTGGAAAATTTTCACCTGGTCTGAGTGAGAAGCAACGTGTCAGGGGAATTATTAGGCAAATCGAAAATAATGATCCCCTGTCTGTTAGTTGAATTTTGATTTATAATAAGGATAGTTGAGTTAAATTTTTGAATAATTCGATAAAAATATAGGATTATTTAAGTCAGAGTTATATGCTTTTGAAATTTTTCCCAAAACTTTGGGACCATACGTTAGTAATAACAGTTATTTTAAAATAACGGCACTTGTTAACTGTTCCTCGAAATATAAACTAATTTTATCCATTCGGCGAGACGTTCCTGGTTCGAGATTCACGTACTTGTTCCATTACGAATGTGTTCGTTATTGGGTTGATATTGCCTGTTATTTCAAGAGCGAAATATGGGAATGCAGCAAACATCTGGCAGGAATTTGTTTGTGTACGGTTTTCTGGTGGTTGTTTCGAATGCACCACTTAATATTTTTCATTACAATTATTTGCATAAGCTCACGATAATAATTTGAGAACGAGTTTCTACTGATTAGAGCCGAATTTTCGCGTGACAATATTTCGTGTTTTCGCGTCGAACTGGTGACGTCACGCACCAAATGGTCAAAATAATTTGAAGCGGTTTGAAAGCAGGTAGTGGAATAGTTCGAACTGAAGTTTGGAATCAGCTGATTGATGAATATAGGTTATGTTTGTTGGATTTATTTTGTTTTCACCGTTTTCATTTTGAATATTATTTAAATATGACAGCTTTGTTTTTAGAATGCATTGTAACCTGTGAAGTAATAAATCACTTCGAGTAGAGCACACCTTTATTTTATAATTCTGAAATATTATTTAGTTTTGAAAATGTACCTATGTTCATATTTTTTCTCTTGATTCAACCCATATGAATATTGCTTATATTTTTTTCAACAAGTCATAAACTTATTGGAGTCCAATTTGAATACAAGATTTAATAATAATATACAAATAAACACACCGAAAATTATAAATATTTTTATTATTATGTGCGTGTATCGTGTTTATAACTTTTAAATTTATAAATTGAATTGACATTTCTATGATGACGTCACCGTTTTGAAATTGTGGCATTGTAGCGATGCATGAACTGGTGACGTTTACTTCGAAATGTTTTTGAAATAGTTTTGAACCGTGATTCACGTGAAAAATTGGCTTAGGTCAAATAAAAACATGAATGTACAGAGTGGACATATTTGGATGTTTTAGCACTACAACTTTTAGTCTTTTAAACCAGAGGAGATATAGTCTGGGTGCCGGTGGGACAAATTGCAAATTATCAATAAAGTTTTCATACTTTCTGTATAGCTTAATTAGGTAGAGTCTACCCCATTTTTTCTCTGTGGAAATTTTGGTGGACGCGGTTTTTTTTCAGTAAACCTCTCGTAAGTCGACCATATTTAAAATTTTTTTTAAATCATAGGTACATAGTCTTTCTCTGTAAAATGCAATCATAAGAACAATCTGGGAGAAATGAGAAAACATGATTGTCCGACAAAAATAGTGTGGCTTTGAGCGTGTCTATCAAGTTGAACATGACTGAAAATCGCATTTTTCTAAATTATACACATTCCTGATTTCTTCAGAATCAGTTGATATAACCATATGAAATATGAAAATGCAATTGTCCTACAAAAAAAATGTGGTGTTTTTCTTGTCCGACAAATCGAAAACGACGATTTTTTTTAGTTTTTAAATTCATTAATACATGTCGGACAAGAATGAATTTATATTTTAGAGAGATTCGTTTATAGAAAAAACAACTGTCCACCATATTGAATGCGGCAAATCCTCAGTCGGACAAAAAAACACTTATAAATATTATGCTTTCGTTTCAGAATGTTTCTTCGAATATTATTGAAATAAAACTATTGATTTTAATTGAAAGTGAATAATTCAAATTGTTAACTGACATTTTTTTCGAATCTAATAAAAAAAACAATGGAATTAGATTAAATTAGGGAGCAGAGTTCAATCCCTATCGGAGTCACTGTCATTCTCATCAGAATCCGGCGTATCCGATGAATCTGCTGAATCGTCAGTCTGGCCATCCTCATCGTCATCATCTGAATCTGAAAAATTATTGATTATAAATTCTAGAAAGCTATGGAGAACTTTCCACGCCATACCTATGTTTTCCGTTGTTACTTCTTCAAATGACGGACTTTGAGGTCTATTGAACCACCGGTATGATGTGTTCATGTTGGTAGACACGCTCAAAGCCACACTATTTTTGTCGGACAATAATGTTTTCTCATTTCTCCCAGATTGTTCTTATGATTGCATTTTACAGAAAAAGACTATGATGTATGATTTAAAAAAATCGAAAATATGGTCAACTTACGAGAGGTTTACTGAAAAAAGCCGCGACTATCAAAATTTTCACAGAGGAAAAATGTGGTAGACTCTACCTAATTAAGCAATACAGAAAGTATGAAAACTTCATTAATAATTTGCAATTTGTCCCACCGCCACCCAGACTATTTAACCCGTCTACGCAGTTACAAACTACAGAGGACTGGAGTGCAAAACCGAAAGAGCACTCATACTCATAGGGAAAATTACCAAACTATTTTACAACCCTTGGTATTCCGCAAACGAAATCCCATAATACCGTCACTTTCTTTTCGAAGAATTTGCGACTTCGACCTGGGGTGGAATTTCCATATTCAACTGAGGCAACAAAAACAAAATTCAGTTTGTGCATTTTTATTTCGCTAGTCCACTTTCCCTTATTTATTTTTACAGCTTGAGCCCCTTGAAGAACTCATTAAGTAAATAGCTACAGCTATAAACAATTGTAAACATTATTTTCATAACCCCAAAGTTATTACAGAAAAGGTATCCCAGGCAGCTTCTACCACTTCGTGCAACTGATTCTGGGAATTCTTTGAGAAATGCAAATTAAATTAGCTTCATGAAAGCCACAAAGAGTATGAAAAAGGCAACTTTCATCGAAATATTAAACTCAAATAAATGATTGAAAATGTTAGTTATGAAAACGGAGTCTCACGAGACCACTGACTTTCATTCGGTGGACTAAGAAATTGCCAAACTTTTTTTGTCGGACACTTGAATGATATTATTCAGCACATCCTTTTTGAATGATCCTCAAAAAATAAAATGTTTATTAATAACACAAGCAGAGTTATATCTGATAAATGCATATACTCTATTCATACCCAAATTAGAGCATTGAATATTCAATTTTTGAATGAAAGCCACATTTTTTTTGTCGGACAACTGGTGCACGACATTGTATTTTCAAGGTAAAGAGAGAATTAAAAAAAACATTATGCCAAACAAAACAGTATTTACGCGATAGGATGAAACAACATAAATATGATAGTGAAAATATTGCAAATTTCAACAAAACTGCTTTAACTTTACATCAAATGACTATGGGCCATAGGACCCCGCACTTTTCATAGGTAAAGTGGCGACCGGTCAAATTTTCTGAAAGTTTGGTATGTTGTTGTACCCGACTCAGTGACCAAAAGTGTCAATGGGCCCAACCCAATCCTATGGCTAGTTTTTGAGATACAGGGTGTTAAAGTGGAAAATTGCCCAGATTTTCGGATTTATTCTTTGATTATCAAGAGTTAGATTGGATGTCTGTTGCATAGGCACGTTTACTACATGTTCTAGTAATGAAATTGATGGATACGTATGATCAAAAATATTTATATTTACAGGGTGATTCACGTATATATGACGGTAGTTTTTTGCCAAAATTCACTTTTTCTACTGTGAGGTCAGGAAGGCATATTTATATGACGACCAAATATTGCACAGTGCATATTTTTTATACAGGGTGTTTCACAGAGAGAACCACTAGACATAATCATTTTTTTTTTGGGATTAATTCGAAACCCTGTATTTTTGAATTGATTTTTGGGAAAAGTAATACCACAAACATATGTGTGTCTCTAATCTCCAAAATATCCATGATAGTTTATTCATAGGAAGGTATTCCATTTTGGGAAAAAGTCGAAAAACATGAACACCCTGTATTCGAAAATTTCCTCGGTCAAATGCAACTATTTTGTCACTATATATTGATTTCTACAACATCTCCAAAGGTATGAATTCTGAATCCGATACTATGACCAGTTTTCGAGATACAGGGCGTTGAAGTGGAGAATAAATGATTTCATCAGTTTTCTTTTTCCAATTGAAAAGGCGGATCGATTTTATGTTGTGGCCATGAGTTCAACATGAGTACATATAAGATGCGCATGGAAAGGTTCAGCTAAAATATTTACTGTTACAGGGTGATTCATATGAATAAATCACAACAGCTTTTGCAAACACTCGATAATTCTACAGTTACGTCACAGAGAAATTATTCCATGAAGTTAATACCTAGTCGTTCAGAATTTTCAGTCTGAAATACTTCGTTATGATTAATTGTCATACAGGGTGAGCCATAAATAATATACTTCGAAATAATTGAAAGTAGAACTTTTCTAGTGAATTTTGGATAACTGTCTAACATTATATCAAGTAAGCATAAACGTAAGAATTTTAAATATACAAGGTGATTTAGAAATTATCACCTACCAAAAATATATATGTCTATATAATTATGTTTTTCGGGGAGAAACCTATGTTTTTAAAAACAACTGAAGGGACATCTCTGATATTTATAACATTATCAATTGAGTAGGCGATAATGGCCGATTACACGTGCCATGGAATGTACGCAAATAATTACCACCTGCCAGTGGCGTATATAGGGGGGGGGGGCAGGGGGCCCGGGCCTCCCCCGAAATGGATAAAGAAAACTGAACTACTATAATAAATTAAACAGGCTCGAGAAGCATGGCATCTAACCTAATCTAACCATTGGATCATTTGATGGTGTAAGCATCTCGCCCCCCCCCCCGAAAATATTTTCTATATACGCCACTGCCACCTGCAAGTCTAAACAAAGAACAATGAAAAAGCTTACCATGCTGTTTTTATAATATGGTAATATACAGGCTGAATAGTATATAGAATATAAATCAATCTAATTAGAATGGGGTAGTTTTACATAATTATATATTTGTCCGATATAAGTAATCGACAAGCTTTTATATACGTGGCAACAAAGATGATAATAAAAAGTTTTTTCATTTACTCAAAACATTATAAACAATAATAATTCATCATTTAATGATTCTCTTATGATATAGGTACAATAGTCCGTATTCATAAAAAAGAAGCATTTACTCACAAGTAAAAGGTAGAAGCAGAAGGTAGAAGTAAAAGGTTTTGCTTTAATTCGTATTTATAATCTCCGCCTTTTCCTTGCAAAGAAATGCTTCGGATAAGTGGAGTAAAAGATACAGGGATTTTTATATCCGTCTCCAAATTGGTCTGGCTTTTCAATGCGAATACTGAAAAGAGTGAAAAAAGTTGTTGTGAACGTAGATTCCTATTTTGGAAGCTAGTTCTTTAGTTTTTGAGCAAATGCTTCTTTTTATAAATACGGCGAAAGTATAACCTTTCACTTCAAAGCAAACTCCTCGAAGACAAACCTTTTCCTTCAATTTTTTTATGCATATACCTTGAAGGAACTGCTTAATTTTTTTAAAGGAAAAGGTAAGGCTCCTTTTTATAAATACGACCTAATATCTACGAAGTACATATTTTGTTCTTAATCAGCATCAGAGTGCTGGTAACGGAATATTACAATCTTAAGTGTTTTTCACGTGAAGCTATAGAAGTTAACATACAATATAACAATAATAACTAATCTGGATGAATAATATTAATAATTTCATCTGAAATATTCACAATAATGCAAATAAATGGGGTAATAAGTGATTCTACATGAAGAAATGTTTCGAAACAGAAGTGATCAGCTACTGATATTTTGAATAATTTCTGGCAGATCCCTTTCCCCTGAATCGTCAATACAATTCAAAAGTTTGGTTGAAGGATATTTGATATTTTGCTGATGTCTAGCATATCCTAAAAACCATACAACACTAGCAACATGATCTAATGTACCCAATGTCCTGGCTCCTGATTTACAGGTACAGTAGTATCCTATTATTGGATCTTCTCGATTCTCATTTACGTTGTTATTATATGTCGCAGTCGGATACTAAAATCCGTCAGTTTGCGAAATGACTAGGAAGTTTGTAATCTGACGAACGTTTTCTAAAACGCTCTTGAAATGAAGATCGTTTTACAATCGGTCTGAAATTTTTAGTCAGATTGTAAACATGCGAACAACGCATCCGACGGATTGTCAAATCATTTGAAGCGTATTCTGAAAACGTTTCCTGTCTTGTTGCAAATTGAATAACTGTTATATTCGTATAATCAGCTGTACTTCATTATTCTGGATACAGAAATAATAATTATTCACACTTATTCTTTCAATATTTCATTATCGAAAGACCACAAAAAATAAAACTATTATTGCAGCAGAGGCCGCTCATATGGCACCTGCTGTTGCATTTTTGATATGCTTTGAAACAAAAGCACCTCCTTGCCTTACACTGATTTTTGTTCGGAAGGCAAGCACATTTTTTGAGACCTTGGCCGCCGAACTTTGAGGAATTCGCTACTGCTTCCCTTAATGTTATTGTTTTTTCAATTGGAACATTGAATTGTACAGAATTGAGTGACCTGTTCGGTATCAGCTACTCCCTCGAAAACCACCGGTTCAAAACGCCATTTTCGGTAGGACCTATTTTTTGATAAACGTCATTTTTTCTATCGATAATTGTAGCTTATATATTTTTCGGATCAAGCAGTTTCAGGTGGAACGTTTAAAAGGATGTAGGATATGACAATCCGTCTGATACGTTATACGCAGTTTACAAACCGACTGAATATTTCAGGCCGATTGTAAAACGATCTGTATCTTGAAAGCGTTTTAGAAAACGTTCGTCAGTTTACAAAATGACTAGTCATTTGGCAAACTGACGGATTTTAGTATCCGACTGCGACATATACAACCCAAAGTGTATGTTTGGCAGCATTCACAAACCTAGAGTATATTCTGAATCTCAACCAATAGGGTTCCTGATTTAATTCGTCGATTTGAATACAATTGTGGTTTTGTATTTGAACAGTATCTTGAATGTAGGATCCTGCTAAATGAATATGATAGGGACCAGTGACCAGTTAATTTTGTTAAATACTCTAAGTTTAATCTAGGAAATTGAAGTACATGTTCGTTGTTTAAAGGATTCCACTGACCATTCCGCCGTAAAAGATTTTCATATTGAACACGAATTTGGACCCTATTATTTTCTTGCAACTTTTCCAGCATTTCATTTGCTAATTCAGGTGTTCCACTCATTTCTATCAAGGGATGATACCGATTTATTAATGCACCAGCAATAAGATAAAATTCTTTCAAATGAGCTGCATGCGACGTGGATATTTTTCCGGAAAAAAATTTAAAAATAGTCTTGAAGTGACCGTTTCTAGATTCTACTATCCATCTAGTAGTCGTAATGATTCTGTTTTGGTTAGCCTCAAGAGTAGTGAATTGTTTTTGGTGCGGTGGAAGGAAACTTGGCATATAATATTGAATACCAAGATTATCACGATGTTGCCGTGTTGAAACCAGTTCCTTATTCCATTTAAATCATGTTCTACAGCATGGTTCAGAATCGCTGCATCGTTATTTGATATGCATCCGAAAAATATGGTCCACGTACTTCTAATATGCAACCATCGGGAGCTACTATTATTTCTGGTTTCACAAGGTTCTCTTTTTTGTGGAAACAGTAAGATTGCCGTAATATTCTAAAGTTACTACTTTTATCTATTTTATTGTAAGTACAATCTATGTACACTATTGCTTTTGGCAGATTGGGAGTAGGATTGTACAACTGATTTATAAATGGAGGTACATGTCTAGTTATGAAATTCTCTCTTGTAATAGCATTAAAACCAATATTTGTCGGTACAAACCGCCTGAGAAGTGATAACCGAAGAACCGAACATTAGATATTGTCAGGCTCACAGCTGTGTCTGGACGAATTAAGAACAATCTTTAGAAATTCATCTGTTATCCCATGTCTCAATTTTATTAAAAATGTAAGCAAATGCTTTCTATTGATTTTTCGTGCATTGCCATATTGCTCTACATCATCACAAAATGTACATAACTCCTCAAAGTTATTTTTGGATATAGACGTTAAGGTTTTGAATTCGTCTTCGGTAAAACTTTCTGTGCTTTCCCAATTTTTCATTTTGTAACTTGCATTCGCTTGATTCCTCAAGCAAGATATAAATCGTTGAAGGTTTGGAACTAAATATGGTTTGTTAACAAAACGTAAACCTTGTATCAAATCTGGTAACACAAAACCATTATCGTCAAGATGATGATCACATATTCTTAAAAATTCAGGTACATAAATGTCAGAAACAACGAACACATTGACTCTACATTCTAGAGACATTCTATGTAGGTTTTCTTGGGCATTACATATTATGCAAGAATGCCTACGAGCTGGACAAAGCACATTGAAGCGTAGACAGTTCGGTGTAATTGGTGTGTAATTTAGTTCATCTCTCACAGCCTTAGAACAATTTAGGCAAATTCTTGTATTTTCACCTATATCTATTGCAGGAAATCCAGCAGCGTGCCTTCTGAACGAAGCAACTTGCAAAACATCAATGTTTTCTTCTTCGTTTAAGCGACTCAACTGTCTACATGGAAACGGTCTTTCACATACGTAACACCTTATCCTATATGCAAACGCCATTTTCTAACAACAACAAAAACAACAAATAGAAAAATATCACCACAATATTGATAAACGCAAAGATAATAACTTTGAAAACCACAAGACTAATGTATTGTCGAAAATATAGGAGACCAATGTCACAAAATATGACACCTTATAAGATGTTTCATCACATAAGCCCACTTCGATATAAACCAAAAATATTTAGATCCAACTTGATGCTGTAAAAATATTGAGTCAGACAGACGATTTCAAGGAATTTATCTAATATTTATCACTATATTATATGCATAACTGTGGAGCATACAAGGTGATTTATTTCTTATCTTTTTGAATAAAAATTTTCAAAATCTACGAGGATCAGAACGAATGCTGGGCAAACTGCAAGAAAGCATTCGAAAGAGCTGCTTTGTTGATTACAATACAAGTATTTTTGGTATGGTTGGCTGTATGGCTCACCCTGTATGACAAGTAATCATAACGAAGTATTTCAGACTGAAAATTCTGAACGACTAGGTATTAACTTCATGGAATAATTTCTCTGTGACGAAACTGTAGAATTATAGAGTATTTGCAAAAGCTGTTGTGATTTATTCATATGAATCACCCTGTAACAGTAAATATTTTAGCTGAACCTTTCCATGCGCATCTTATATGTACTCATATTGAACTCATGGCCGCAACATAAAATCGATCTGCCTTTTCAATTGGAAAAAGAAAACTGATGAAATCATTTATTCTCCACTTCAACGCCCTGTATCTCGAAAACTGGTCATAGTATCGGATTCAGAATTCATACCTTTGGAGATGTTGTAGAAATCAATATATAGTGACAAAATAGTTGCATTTGACCGAGGAAATTTTCGAATACAGGGTGTTCATGTTTTTCGACTTTTTCCCAAAATGGAATACCTTCCTATGAATAAACTACCATGGATATTTTGGAGATTAGAGACACACATATGTTTGTGGTATTACTTTTCCCAAAAATCAATTCAAAAATACAGGGTTTCGAATTAATCCAAAAAAAAAAAGGGTTTTGTCTAGTGGTTCTCTCTGTGAAACACCCTGTATAAAAAATATGCACTGTGCAATATTTGGTCGTCATAATACTAAATCGAAAAGAACATTTCAAAAATATGCCTTCCTGACCTCACAGTAGAAAAAGTGAATTTTGGCAAAAAACTACCGTCATATATTCGTGAATCACCCTGCGAATATAAATATTTTTTATCATACGTATCCACTAATTTCATTACTAGAACATGTAGTAAACGTGTGTATGCAACAGAAATCCAATCTAACTCTTAATAATCAAAGAATAAATCCGAAAATCTGGGCAATTTTCAACTTTAACACCCTGTATCTCAAAAACTAGCCATAGGATTGGGTTGGGCCCATTGACACTTTTGGTCACTGAGTCGGGTACAACAACATACCAAACTTTCAGAAAATTTGACCGGTCGCCACTTTACCTATAAAAAGTGCGGGGCCTTTAATTTTGGAGATGTAAAAATTCTCGATAGAGAAGAGGTTGGTTATAGACGTAATATAAGCGAGATGATTCACATAAAAAGAAATAACACCGTAAATCATAGGGAAGATGTATAACATCTAAGTACGATTTATAATAATATACTCAGAAAATAATAATTGATGGCTGGCCTCGTCAATAGTGTTACGTCCATTCCAGATCAATATTTTCTGATCATATGTTAATGTCATAGTCATAAATATAGAAACTGATAGGATGATAAGATAGATATTTGCATTGTGTACCTGTTCTCTTGTTTTTGATTTCTTTAGAGAGTCTAAATGTTTTTAAAAAGCGTACAATATTGTTTATCGTAACTAGGTAATTTATTTTCATGTTATGTCATATTGTATGTCTTATAATATATTTTGTATTTCCATATTTTTTTTCCTCGAAAAATCGTCGTTTTCGATTTGTCGGACAAGAAAAACGCCACATTTTTTTGTCAGACAATTGCATTTTCATATTTCATATGGTTGTTTCAACCGATTCTGAAAAAATCAGGAGGGTAATAATAATTTGAAAAAATGCGATTTTCAGTCATGTTCATGTTGGTAGACACGCTCAAAGCCCCACGATTTTTGTTGAACAATCATGTTTTCTCATATGTCCCAGATTGTTTTAATGATTGCATTTCACAGAAAAAGACTATGTATGATTTAAAAAAATTGAAAATATGGTCGACTTACGAGAGGTTTACTGAAAAAAAGCCGCGACTACCAAAATTTTCACAAAGGAAAAATGTGATAGACTACCTAAAAAAGCTATACAGAAAGTTAGAAAACTTTATTAATAATTTGCAATTTGTCCCACCGGCACCCAGACTAATAGACAAAATATGATACCCCATTCTCGATCTCTTTTTTGGATAAACTAACCAGAGTGGTATTCATTTTTGGCTACCTTCTTTGGTTTTCGAGTTATAAGCGAATACTGATGATAGAGCTCTGAAATCAAAACATTATACAGGCACTTTTTTACGTAGAATCCAGTAGCGTGTTCGTATGTTTTGCACCATTTTTAATTACGATGCTATGGCCCAAAGTTATGTTTTTTAAATGGGAACACTAGATTTCTGCGCCATTTTTTGAAAGCTTATTTTTTTCTGATTTCAAAAATATCTTACATTGTATGGTTTGTATCAATATGAGTATAGAAATTGGTCAAACACCTATTTTCATCTGAGTCTCAATATTCTTTATGATTTCAAACGTTGATGAGCACACATAACTTCCATGTTCAATCAAATTGTTCTTGAGTCGTCTAGATATTGACTTGTGCGGTTGAATTCTTTCCGGCAAACTATTCAAATAGTCTTGTGATGCTTCATCCTCATTATAATTGCATCTAATGTAACATTCGAGCATGTTGAACTTTTCAGACCTTTCATAATTCATTTTAAAATGAACAAATATATGTACGTATTTCGAATCAATGATATCGCTGATTTGAATTCAAACTTTCGAATTATTTGACGGTCAAAAGATGGAATCTCTATTACAGTAGTCCATTATTCTTTGATCTTGGAGAAATTGAGTAAAGAGCATAGAAATGAAAAGACTACTATAAAGATATTGTGGTAATTATTCAATGCTAAATTTTTCTGTGCCTATCGACAATTGAAACCATAGAAAATATTGAGACCCAGATGAAAATAGGTATTTGATCAATTTCTATACCCATATAGATACAAACCATACGATGTTATATATTTTTGAAATCAGAAAACTTAAGCTTTCAGAAAATGGCACAGAAATCTAGTGTTTCCATTCAAAAAAAAATATTTCTTTGGGTCATAGCTTCGTAATTAAAAATGGAGCAAAGAAGAATGGCACTGGATTCTACGTAAAAAAGTGCCCGTATAATGTTTCAATTTCAGAGCTCTATCATCAGTATTAGCGGAGATATTAATGTTTTTCGATATGGCCATTTGTCCAATTTTCGCTTATAACTCGAAAACAAAAGAAGGTTCCCAAAAATGAATACGACTCTTGTTAGTTTCCCAGGAAAAGAGATCGTGAATGGGGTATCAGATTTTGTCTTTCTCCTATCCTCTGCTTTAGTAGCTTAGTACTAAACCATCGAAATTTGGTCACCTTGTATACAGAGTCGTCCAAATTGGACACTTTTGATTGGAGATTAGAGAGAGTTAGAGAAAAACTAGCCTACATGCTACGAGATCGATTTTTGTCAGAAAATTATTGCCGAAAACCGCACATTGATATCTCGACTTGTTCGAAAGATACAAGGTGTTTTTAAATTTTGTGCATTTCTGAACCAACCCCGAAACATTCTTCAGGCACTTTTTTGAAAGGAATCCAATGGTGTTCCTAGTTTTTTATTAAAAAATATTGTTTTGAAGCTATAACATGAACTTGTATTTTTTCTTATGGACCACTCTATATTTTTTTACATATTCGTGTTCGAAATAAAATTCTCTTTTCAAATATACAGGGTGTTCCACCATAAACTGAACAATCATATACAGGGTGTCCCAAGATGTTCCAAAGAGCGAATATCTCGGCTCTCAGACAAGGTAGAATATTCAACCAAAAGTTTTTCAAATGGCATGAAAAATTCTACCAGAATCCGTCGTTAAAATTTTGTTTCTGATTACCGCCCCTGAAAAAACTACCCTCAGATATTTTCTTCAAATGGCACCCTTATTTTTTTCTCACTCTAAAAGATTTCTTAGTGAAAGATGAAATATTTTTCATAATTCTACAAACAAAATAATTGTAATTTTCGGCACATTCACCATTCTTGTCAGCCCATTGTCTATATGTATAAATGTTCTATACTCAATAATTATTCTATACTCAAAGGTTGCCACCGAAAACAATGCCAGTTTTCGAAAAAAATAAGTATAGAACATGGACATAGAGAATGGACTGAAAAAAATGGTGAATGTGCCAAAAATTATAATTTTTTTTTAAGGTTTGAATTTATGTAAAATGATGAAAAATTGTTCTTTCACTAAGAAATCGTTTAGACTAAGAAAAATATAAGGGTGCCATTTGAAAAAAAAATATCTCGGGGTGGTTTTTTCAGGGGCGGTAATCAGAAACAGAATTTTAACGACGGATTCTGGTAGACTTTTTGAGGCCATTTGAAAAACTATTTGTTTGAATTTTTTACCTTGTCTGAGAGCCGAAATATTGGCTGTTTGGAACATCTTGGGACACCCTGTATAGCCGTTTGACACCCTGTATAGCCGTTTATATGACACCGAGGAAGTCATTTTTGCCTTATGACATATACCTCGTTTTCGACGCATAAGCGAGATACAGGATGTAATGTTCCTTTCTGGATGGAATTATATTATTTTCATTCATCTCCATAGATCGGTTTGGATTTCATGATATTTATCGTGACAGTTCAAAATTTTGAATTTTTTTATGGTCATTATTCGAATACTATATTTCATAAAGAATATCTGATTGCATATTATTAATCTACGCCCTCGAATCAGTGAATCCAGCAACTTTGATGGTGATTTTTTTCTTCTCAAAATACGCGAAATTTTCCAACCTATGGAAATTTTGCCGGAATTTCATTTTCTCAGATAGCCACCAAAGTTACTGTATTCACTAATTCGATGTTGTAGATTACGATTCTGTAATTATGTAGTTCCTTCCTAGGTTTGAGTTTGACACTTCGGGAAATTTTCAACTTTTCCTGAAAAATTTCCGTAAATTTAGTCATACCTATTGTTAGGGCTGTCTCTACCGGAAAAATTGCACTGGACGAATGCTGCTTTCTATTTATTATCATGGGCGCCCGCAGAAATTTTTTTCAGGGAGGCCGTTTTTCCTTGCCCTTTGTATCAAGAAAGTAATATTGAGGGTGTTGTGCTGGAAAACGATAAGGCCATAAAATTCTCAGGTGGCCATGGCCCCCCTGGCCCCCTCTTGCGGGCGCTCATGAGTTTCAGCATTGTTGTTTCATCTAGCGCTTCTGAAGTTCTTATTTATATCACATCATCAAAAGATGCAATTTCTGTATTTCCTCGTTTGGGCAATGATTTGAACTTTCGTTGTGAATATTATTTCTTTCAAAAAAACCAATATTTTTTCTTGAAGGAATTTTTTTTGCCACTCATGGAAGCATCCATTACTGTTATCAACAGGTTACATAAAACTTTATGTTATTGTCATCAAAATCATCTAAGTATCTACATACTTTTCATTTTTAATTTAGCAGAGAAATCATTCTAGAATCAACAAGTTTCGCATAACCCACTCTTGGTCCGAGTGATAATAAAGCTAATATTTCCTAAATCAATTTGGAGCTTACAATAATTCTGAGATATCCAATTCTATGGCCAGTATGGCCTCTGTTGGCTGGAAGTGAACAAGGGCCGTTTCCTTTCTCTATGGAAGTGAATCAAAGCCCGCTAGTATTTTGATGAACGAAAAGTGTCTTTTCGAAATTTTGGATGTTACAGGGTGTCAACTAATTGAATGTCAATATTTATGTGGGTGATTCTTGGGCCCATTCTGAGAAAAAACTTTATATGAACATATGTCCTAACCGCCTTACCTTTTGAGATACAGGGTGGTAAAGTTTTCAGAAAAAAATCATTCATTATTAATATCTACAATACCACTTCAGATATTTTAATGAAATTTCTCATACATTTACAATGAACCAATAGGCATTTTTTGTGTACTTATCACTTTTTTATTTCCGCCAGTGGCGTTCGTACGTAATTTAACTTGCCTATTTTGGTATACATTGATGGTACGCCATAGATTTTTCCATAAAAATTATTTTTGAAATTTCCAATAATTTCTTACCATGTTGATCACTTAATTTTGTTCAATCCGATGCACGGTTTCGCTTAAAAAAACCGTTTCTTTGCATGATCATAAGAATATCGTTAGTACATATACTCCATTCACTTTTATAAAGTATCGCGGTTTGCCTTGGAATTCTGACACATTTCACCGCGTATATTTTGGAAATGTTAGATTATGGTCATTCCTCTGTCAGATACGCTCACACCGTTGTCGCTTATGCATAAAAATCGTAGTAGTTACGTATTTATCGAAATATTCATTTACTCTGAGAAAATAATGAATTTGAAAAAATATTATGTGAATTCAATATTTCAAAGACCTGGCGACTGCTGAAGCAACTTTTTCTATGTTAAACTGGAAATATTTCACGTATATGAACATGGTTGGAAGATTCAGTTATGCTATTCTTTCTTCTTGTTCGGAAATAGTGAATCTATTGTTGAAAATTTGAAATTTCACTGAAAAATAATGGACAGAATAGTCCGTTACCTTGTGATAGTTCATTCGGAAAAAGAATAAAAGAACTCGAAAAACCCATAGAAACGAACGGAACAGACGGACATTTAAATACGTTTTTGCACAACTTGAAATATTCCAGTATGAAAATGTAGTAGTTCTACGAAACCTGCGTCACAGTTAAACCTTGGAAGAACTAACTCCATTTACAAAGTTAAAAAGGAGTAAACTTGGCAATGTCGCTTGATTTTCACGAGTGCCAACCTGCGTCAGTTTTAAGTGAAAGAACTTGATAAACCCAAATCAAGGCTAACTGCGATACTTTATAAAAGTGAATGGAGTAATAGTATACATATGACATATCTACATACGTAGATTTAATTTTTTTTAGGTGGAACTCGTGATATTAAAAAAATGCCTCTTGATTCATAGTTCATGTATGCCAAATTTCATTAAAGTATGTATCTGAAGTGGTACTGCAGATATTATTAATAAATGATTTATTTTTGAAAACTTTACCATCCTATATCTCAAAAGGTAAGATGTTTAGGACATATGTGCTTATGAAGTTTTCTTCTCAAAATAGGCCCCAAAATCATCCCCATAAATATTGACATACAATTAGGAAACATCCTGTATTGTGAACTCAGTATTACCATGATATATATTTTTGAAATCGTTTGAGAAAGATCAATTTGTTAATACCATTACTCATTATGGTTTCCATTTGAAAGAAAAAAATTTTTGATATCGCTCCAAAATCTCAGCCGATACGAAAATTCCAATAGCAGCACTGAAAAGCAGTAACAAAAGTGCCCGAAAGAAATGTTCATTTCGAGAGCGTAATACGGAAGTTATAGTCAATTATAATAATGGACCCAATACCAAAATCCCCTATAGCTCGGAAAACAGATGCCGTAGCAACTTGGGGTTTTCTCAAAAAAAAGGACATGGCATGTATATTACTTTTCTCTATCTCTTATAGTTTAGGAGTTGTACTACTAAACCATCCAAATCTGGCCACCCTGTACAAAAATCTAGGGAGAAGACAAGCTCAAATTTTCGAATATATTATACAGGGTGTTCCTAGATTGGAGGTGCAAACGAAAAATGAGATTCCTCGAATAATTTGAAGGAAAAAAAGTAGCATTGACATGGCACAACAAACGTTCCCTTTTCCAGATACAGAATTTCAAAGTTTGAATTTGATATATCATTTTCTCACAATATCTGCATTTCACAAGATATTCAACTGAAATTTTGCATTGAAATTTACACACTATGTAACATGCCAATTTCGATTGCAAATCTACTAGGTAGTATTTCATCTGGAACACTCTGTTTTCGTCCGAGACTTATACTGGTGATCCACTATTAGTTGTTGTACTTCACTTTATGGTTACATCTTCCGATTTCGAGAAAACAATTCTCCAGATAAACATCCAGTTAGTATAAAAAGAAATCACAACTATTTAAGTCTGGGGATCTCGCGGGCTATGACTGATGTCCTCCCCTTTCAATCCATAATTCCATTTTCATAATTTTTGTTCAAATACTACCCAGTACACCCCGTATCTCGAAAACGAAACGTTTGCGGTCCCATGTATATAGGACTTTTTTGTAATTATGCAAGGAATCTCCAATTTTCGTTTGTATCTCCAATTTAGGAACACTCTGAATAGTCCTATATGAACAAGGTATGAGAAAAAATTACAAATCGAACTAGATCGCCAACTCGAATGAGAAGTAAGTCAACAAACATTTTTTTATAATAACTGTAGTGATCTGCTCACTACAACAGTCCTCAACACTAAACAAAATGAAATGCACCCTAATATTCTTATTCGTACGTGACCAAAACTCGTCCGAAAGTACGAGTAGGTACTCATAAAATTATAAAACAAGAAATATGTACTTACACTGCTACCATAAAACAAATCTGCCGCCGAGATCCTGTTCTTCCGTACCTAATAGCATTTTAACATTGGAATAGCCATGCTGGAAGAATGTATTTTTTCATCATGGGAATAGCAATGTAAAACGAGACCGTTTTACGTTTCGATCGAGATAATAGCTCCGGATCTAGGGGGGGGGTCAACTCAGGGGGCTTGCCGTGGGCGCCAGTTTGAGGCGGCGCTAAAAGCATTTGAGAAATAAAAAAATGGTTTTATTATTTTCATTCATTTTTCCGGTTCCTGGAATGACCTTTTCTTCGTCATATTATTCCTCATTCACCAATGATGAAGAACAGAGGGCACCAATTTGCATTTTTCGTCATAATTTTCAAATGCAATGTCCATTTTTCACATTTTTGAAGAAACACTTCGTCCGAGTACAAAGTATACAGTTTTTGGGGGTTCGAATTTGTAGGAAAAAGGGAAGATGTACAGTAGTTTTAAATTGCGTGTTATAAAAATCCATTTGCCCGTTTTCTTTTTTTTTTTGTGTTTCGCACGAAATGAGTCTATTCATATACAGGGTGTCCCAAGTTCGAGTGCCTATTAGACGTTTCTGGAGAACTGGAAATATTTGAAGCCTGAAAATTGTAAATTATCAAGAGTCGACTGTATTTGTGTTTCTCTTGGTGTGGTGGATTTTTTTTCCAATAATCGAGTGTACCTTATCCCCAATAAACACACAAACGTATAATAAACGTTTATTTCTAGTGGCTGAAGTTGATGTAACGTTACACGTTGAATTTTCTACGTTACATCCGAAACGAAAATTCCACGAAACGTTGATTATACACATAATATACGTACCCAATTCAACTGTTTGACTCATCCACCATTATGAAACGTATATTTATTACATTTTTTCAAACGTTCTTTCAACGTGAGCTCAGTAACATTGAATAAACGTTAAATGAGTCACTCTTCATCAACTCTGACGTAAACCAACTTTAATTCTACTAATTACATCCTAAACACAAATTCAACGAAACGTTGAATATACATATAATATACGTACCCAATTCAACTGGTTGATGAACCGTTATAAAACGTATATTTATTGTATTTTTTCAAACGATTTTTCAACGTGAGCTCTTTAACATTGAAGAAACGTTTAATTAGTCACTCTTTATCAACTTAGACGTCAACCTACTTTGATTCTACTTGTTACAACCGAAACACAAATTCAACGAAACGTTGATTATACATATAATATACGTACCCAATTCAACTGGTTGATTCATCCACCGTTATGAAACGTATATTCATTACAGTTTTTTAATTGTTTTTTCAACGTGAGCTCAGTAACATTGAATAAACGTTAAATGAGTTACTTTTTATCAACTCAGACGTTAACCCACTTCAATTCTACTTATTACATCCGAAACACAAATTCAACGGAACGTTGATTATACATATAATATACTCACCCAATTCAACTGGTTGATTCATCCACCATTATGAAACGTATATTTATTACATTTTTTATTTATTACATGTATTGTATTATATCAGCTTCTTATTTATTCGAAGGAATATTTGACAGCATATTATAATGAAGGTAGGTACCTAAATATATCTTTTTGAAACGCTTTTAATGTTTCTTTTATAAAATCTTTCATTTCGAAAGGATGGAGAAATATTATCATTTTATGTGAAGTGATATAGTGATTTCATACCTACCGAAATGTCCGAACTTATTTCCTGCATTCTTTACTTTGAATTTTTCATTCGTTCAAAATATGAAACCCATTATTAGTAATAACCTTATATTCGTAACATACATCGTCTTTGCTAAAATCAATTAATAGAAAATTATGAAGTTTCTTGAAAGATAATAATTAATCAACCTAGGCAACGGTGCACTAGAGTCGGCAGGGGTTGTGATGACGTGATACGTGATAGTGCCGGCGCCATATAGGCCGGCGCCTGCGATCCTGCTGTGATCGAGTTGAGTTGAATCCTGCATTCGTGCATTCCACATATTGAAGAGCTAGTGCCGCAGTCACCCGATAGTTCCCTTCGCTATTTTCGACGTGGTACTGGTAAATCGAGTTTGCTAGGAAAATTATCTGATTTGTTTAGAAGTGCGACAACAAAGATTTTGGTAAGTACCTATCAGTACCCTAAAGTTTCATATTGATTATTGATTGGTGAAAGAAGATTGGAAAGCTTCCAGAGCTCTTCTGAAGAATCGGAGAACTCGAATATGGAACATTTAACACCACCGATTTTTTTGGATGAATCAGTTCCTGTTTCATCAGCAGAGGATACCGAAATAATTTGTGAGTAAATGTTAATTTTTGGACATATCTACATAATATGAAAGCTTTGTCATTCCTAACATAGTTAATTGTGAAATTTGTTAGATAAATAATGTTAGTTTGTTTTTTTACGAAGGCATAAATTGATATAGTAATGCTAAAATTATTACCCCAGTTCCCTGTAAAAATAATTATTCTCGTTTTTTTTAAGGTTAACCGATATAAGTCAATGGGAGGTAATGGTCCCGAGGACCATACCAGAAGCATTCTCAGATTCATATTGAGTAATGATTTAGATTGCCAATATAATTGGAAGGGCAGGGAGAAAAAACCTTTTAGAGATAAGAAGTCGACGGAACTCATTTATGGTAAGGCTTCATTTTATAGACCTATATTTTCAAAATATCTAATGAGCATTATGGGTTTTTTCAGTGGCTGTCAAGAAAGAATTTGCGGCAGCCACAGACCTAAAAATTGCAGACGCAACAAAAGATTGGCTGGAATTTGCGAAAGAAGACACAAGGACGCTGCATTAAGTAAAGTAAAAAAAAATGAAATTTAAAAATGTTTTTCAATATGTAGGTACATTTAAAAATCTATAAATTTTTTTGTTTGTTCCCTTTATATTTATAGTTATGTTTTTTCTTTCATATTTTACTTATTCTGTTTATTTTTTTATTATTACAAAATATTGATGAATCTGTGTTTAATTGTCAGCATTTTGAAATTGTTGTCCACTTGAATAGATAAGTACTTGAATATTTCCCAAAATTTTCACCCATTATAAATAACAAGAGTCCACAGAAATAATGTTGTACTACTAACGATAACTACACCTATACTCGTATATCTGACCAAAATTATATCTCCAATGAGAAACATTTCTTGTGATAATACTTCATTTAAAATTTGGACCAAAATTTATTTCCTGTTCTTTATTTTCATATTCATGAAAAAAACATTTGAATATCTTGAAAGTTTTAAGAATATTTTTCAAGATGTAGATGACAAAGGTTTATAAGTTTCCTTAGTTTAGGACAAATTATGCTGAAATTCAAATAATAACAATTCAAAAATATTTTTACTCAAGATTAATTCATTCTCTAAAATCAACGTTACCTTGACACTTGCAATGAACGTCGAATATTTGTGGTATTTTGGTATTAACATCAACGTTGAGAATTCGTATACCATCAACGTTATTTCCGAAACGAAAATACGTCGTTACGTTGAAACTTAAAAATAACGTTATATCAAGGTATTTTCATTCCCTAAAATCAACGTTACCTTGACACTTGAAATGAACGTTATTTATTTGTGGTATTTAGGCATAAACATCAACGTTGAGAATTCGTATACCATCAACGTTATTTCCGAAACGAAAATACATCGTTACGTTGAAACTTAATAATAACGTTATATCACGGTATTTTACTTATGACAATAGGAGGTTTGCAACGTTGAATCAACGTGCAGGGAAAACGTTACGATGAAACCAAAAAGAAACGTATTTCATAACGACATTTTACCGTTTTTTCAACGATGAAATATAGTGACGTTACCTAAAAAATACAACGTTTCTTAATGGTTACTGTGTTTATTGGGTCGTAATTGAAGGTTTTGCAAAATCAAAAACTCACCGTCTATGCCTCTATTATCACACTATAGTCTGTTCAAATATAAGAGAATGTAAACAAACAAACCAAATCGGTTTGTTTTGAGCATACTAACAGCTTATTGGTCAAAGGGCCTTCTCTACAATTCTTGTCACGCCCCCAAAAGACTGCCAGGATCGTACTTAAAGCTTAGAACGGAATGTCGATAGTAGGTACAGGACAGTTATGAAATTTGAATAAAAGTGAATGTTTTGGATGTCTTTGTTACACCCTTGTAACCCTTGTAATTAGGTCCTTTAAAATTCGCAACGGTTATTACCTGATATATCTGACGAGATTTCTGAAAAATAATATAAACTATCCTCGATCCGACCCTGGAGCCCTGAAATAAAGTCTCTACCTGAAGGAAGCCCATCCTACCTCTGCGCGACTTTGTTTATTTTGATGTCTCTTATATTTGAACAGAGTATAGTGCAAATGGTTTGCAATTTTTCAATCTCATTTTTTTTATTGCATTTATGTATTTGATACTTACTTTTCTGTTCACTTATTTGTGTTTCACTATTTCATAGAGACCCACAATTTGTTTTTGATGTACAAAGTAATTTTAAGAAATTGAAACTTTTCAAACTTTCAAAATGTGAAATAATATATTCGTTTCAATCTTTCTTGTGATATTCAAAAACTAAAACATAACTGATAATTCGATTTACTTTGAGACTTTTCCGTTTATGAAATTCTCCATCTTTTGTGGTCCACATTTTTAAAATCAGAAGTCCAACTAAATACAGTTTTCATGGGCGCCCGCAGAAATTTTCCTCAGTGGCGGCCATTTTTCCTTGCCCTTTGCATTAAGAAAGTAATATTGAGGGTGTTGTGCTGAAAAACGTCATCAAAATCTCAGGGGGGTAGGGCCGGTAGGGGGGCTGGGCAATGACACCTTGTTGGCGCCCATGTTTATCATAAAGTGTGCTTCTGTGAACGGAATTATATAACTTTCATTCATCTCCACAGATCAGTTTGGATTTCATGATATTTTTCCTGACAGTCTAAAATTTTGGATTTTTTGATGGTCATTACCCATTTTTTATAAAAAATATCTGATTGCATATTCTTAATCAACGCCCTCGAATTAGTGAATCCAGCAACTTTGATGGTAATCCGAGAACATTTTTTCTTCTCAAAATACTCAATTTCAAATGCTTCATTACTTCAGTACATAATCTCACCCCCAACACCGCAGCTAGCAGTTCTAACTTGGGAATCGTTAGTGTTTTTAGGGGTGAGACTCGTGCTTTCGAAGCAATAAGAATGACCTCGATATGATTGTTGAATTCAAGTCTCAAATAAATTGCAGTAGAATATGCAAGTTCACTAGCATCTGAGAATGTATGGAGTTCTATTCGTATACTTCTCTTCAGCTCCCAAGAATAACATCTTGGTATTTCTATCACAACCGTCTATAGAGAGAGCCCGGAACACAATCTGACAACCGCGCTCAGATTCGGCGACCGGAGGCCTACTCGTATTCGAATACGTAGCGCGGGATTTATGATTTTAGAATGGATATCACTGTTTTAAACGTTTGCAAAATCATTAAACGAATTTCCTTTGATGGGATACCTATAAAAAGACCACGTAATTCCCTACTTAGTCAATAAATCGAATAAATAATGCTTTGAAAAGTACCAATTATCCCAATATTCATGCAATAGCATTAGAATGGGAGCTTCTTGCTTTTATATTTGTTATTCGATTTATCGTTCAGCAAGAACCACGAGAAGGTGTAGGGCCATCTCTTGCCATAAAAATGTTTGAATGAAATTGTTAAAATAATTTAAAATTATTGAGCGAGAATGATATAATTGGGATAGAAGTTAATTGATGGATAGTTGGCAGCCCAAGTTCATTCATACACTTCTTAAAATAAACTCAAATAAAATTCTTCAAATAAAAAATATACTCTAATAAAAAAATAACATAAATTCCAACGATAACAATAAAATGCATGAACATTGAATGAAAATTCATCTTTCACTTTAGAGTATCTAACTTTCTATTTTTTATCAATGGCATGCTACGATTACGTTGAATCAGATAAAAAAGCCTCTAATAGAGTCAATGATTCTTTCAATAATTCGGAATTATCTCTAGAATCAAGGCTCTCATAGTTTACATTTTTGTAGCGGGTAAGTAAATTTGATAATTGAGACCATCTGCTGAGGGTGAGCTCAAAGGGAAGAATCCATTTCAAATCGTTATAGGACAACTGTACATTTTTCAAAAAAATCTTCACTCTTAGATCTTTACTAATCATTATTGAAGCATCAACAGATAATGAGGTACTGAAATTAAGAATATAAAAATAAATGGCATCGTTAAGTTTTTTAGTTTCCCATCCAGATAAATCAATATTACTGTTAAAGTTAGTTATCAAGTCGTCGAAATCCTTTATAATGTCGGAACTCAAAAAGTGTTCAATTTCATCGTTATTCCTATTGAAAATTGCATCTCTTCTTGCTTGAGGATCGATCATTCGATCCTCTTAGTCTTATTGGGAGTTGACGTTGAAAGATATTTTGGTAAATTTGGAAAAATTTTGGGAACAGCGGTTTCTGTTAGTTTGGGATTTTTTAAAAGCAAAAGTTTAATTGTTCCATCCGGTTGCAAATGTTTATCGAATTTAATTATATCGCATTCTTCAAAATGTTTTTGGCAAACTACATTATTCGCGGTAGGAATGAAATTTTTGCGCGGTATAGATTTCAGCCATAAAAGCTTCCGTTCTTCATTTTTTGGGAATCTAAAACAACTGACATAGCCATCGGTTGCTGATGAATAATTACTATTACAGGAAGGCACACAGCATTTCCTAACCATGATTGAAAATGAATTCTTCAATACAATGTTTCGATATAACTTTATGTACTCAACTCACCAGATTGCAAAGTAATCCAAAGAACAAAACAAGAATTAAGACACTATCACAAATCACACTTTCCGCGGGTTTATCACGTTTTACCCTATTATTGCACCTGCACTGACAACACGGAAGCACTACGATGAACTGAAATGGAACTAAATTCGCAACAAGTGCATGGGGTCGAGTGGAGGGGCGTACCGGGGTAGATATTCTACAGCCTCCGCGCGTTGTTGCCATGTTCCATGTTCCAGGCTCTCTTAGCGGAGGTTACGTTTCTATGCACATAGCGCTTTTCAGTGCTCGCAGCCAAATGGACCATTTCTTGAAAATGTTGTCTGTGATGAAATCATCCCAGCCAATGCCCAAACGCCATATTTCTTGCAGTAGTATCCTTATTTTATCGGTGATAACAGTCCAATTGGATCATAAACTGATATATGAGTTTTTAACACTTGTCTTTTGGTAGGTATTTTTGTGCCATTCAATATTTCCTTGGATATTTTGTGAAATTTTAAGTTGAAAGTGAAACAATCTTTCTGTGAATTCCATAGCATACCCAAAATTTTTTCCTCATTTGCTTGTCTATCTACCGCAGAGTTGATTTGTTTGGCCACAAGGTTTTCTGGGAGTTGTTTCAGAACTCTAGGAGAATTCGAGATAAAATTCCTAATTTCGAAACCTCCTCTACTATGAACATATATAACGTCTTCGATAAGTTTCACCGCTTCTTCTTCATTTTCAGTCCCATCCAAGTAATCATCTACATAGTGATCATGAATAATTGCTTCCGCGGCTTTTCCGAAATACTGTTGGTGTTGATTTGCATTGTAATTTTTCACAAATTGCGCCAAGAACGGTGATGATGTAGTACCAAATAGCATAGCAGTCATCCTATAGACATCTGGAGATTTACTGAAGTCAAGATTACGCCATAAAAAACATTGTGAAAAATTATCTTCGTCTGAAATTCTAATTCTATTGAACATCTCTCGAATGTCGCCGGCAAAGGTTATTTTATGTAGTCGAAATTTCAAGAGAATACCGAAGAGGGATGTCAGCCAATCAGGTCCAGGCAAAAGACAATCATTTAGTGACAAACCATTCATTTTGGCGGCTGCATCAAAAACAACTCGAACTTTATCAGGTTTATTTGGGCAACTGCAAGATGAGGTAGAAACCATACTCTTTTTGCATTTTGGAGCTGTTTTGCGGTTACTGGGACAGCATACTTTTTCTCCAGCAGCTTTTGGATTTCATCTCGATATGACATCGCCAATTTTTCATCTCGAGACAAACGTTTCTCGAGACCCTTTGGTTCGCCATTGAAAAAGAGTCTGGCAAGACAAGGTCATTTTCTTTCCACGGCAATCTTAATTCATATTGATTCCTATATCGCTGAATGGAATTTTCTGCTATCAAAATCGCTCTTTCTTCCTCTTTCGTCTTTTTTTTATCTAGTTTTGTGATTACTACTTCAAAATTTTCCACTGTCATGTAACTCTTCACCAATTCATAAAGCTTCTCATCCGCTTCTCCACAGCATACAAAAGATACTTCTGTGTTTTCCTCATTTCTGTCTGGACATCCCACTGAACCATGGATTGTCCATCCTATTTGAGTTTCAGATAAAATTGGGGCATTTGGATTGGGCTGAATGACCCAAGGCCGTAGCTAGAAAAAAATTTCGGGGGGGGTCCGTCCGAGGCCGTAGCTAGAAAAAAATTTATTCGAAGAATTTTCGGTGAAATGATTATCTGGCATTTCTGAAAAAATAAATTTCGGGGGGGGTCCGGACCCCATCGGACCCCCCCCTGGCTACGGCCTTGGAATGACCTGCCTGGAGACGATAAGATGAGCATTATTTTGTCCAATCATTAATACAGGGTTTTCAATTATTTCAGATGGAGAAAAGGCTTGTTGAAGAAAAGGAAACATTTGTATCAAACTAGCGAGGTCATAAGCCTGCTGTGGTAGATCTAAATGATCTACGGTTCTGACGTTTTTCAATTCATGAAATATAGTTGTTTTTTTCCTGCGATCTCCGCTTGAACAATCTGAGAATTATTTTCATACCGAAAAATATCGCCTGTCCAACGAACAGATTTCATTGGACACCTTAAACTGAGAATAGAAAATGGGCCATTTTAGGTACGACGAGCCATCGAACGTCATCAACTGGTTTCCTATTGTTTGTAGGGAAAGCATATTGTTGTTTGATTTAGTCAGGCATTCAATCTCATTTTTTTGCGTCGAAGAAGTTTCATCATTTTGAGCATATTGATTCTGCACTTCATTTGTCCACTCTCGAACATAAGATGTACGGGTTTGTACTGATTTCCTACTTTCAACCTCCTCTTCAGAAGAACTTTCTGCCAAACTAGACTCAACTTCTAGAAATTCTTGATATTTGGAAAGTGAATTTTCCTTATTTTTCAAACGCGCTTTACCTATCTTCAAAAGCTTCTGTTTTCTGTCGAGTTCTCTCTGTTTCGCTTCAATTTCCTCAATAGGTTGTGCTGTTTTTTTCATATCTTCAACTTCACATTCTAATTCGACAATTTCTTCCTGATTCGAAAAAAGGTTTTCTGAAGTGAATCTATTTCATTCTGTTTTTCAAATAGTTTGGATCTCAGTTCGTATTCATTTTGAGAATGACTAATTTGAGATTTTGTTTTTCCACTTTTTACTGACATGGATTTACTTCTGTTTCCTGCCTCATCGTTTGAAACATCGAATTCTTCCATGAAATATTTGAGGAACATGTTGGATAAATCACTTGCATTGGAACTATTCGGGTATTTGTATTCGAAAAAGTCACACAATCGTTGTAAACTGAAAAAGCTGCGTGATTTACTCAATAATTCACAGTGCTGATCATATTCTGTGGAGTTTTTTCGGAATTCAAATCCAGAAAACGATAATATATGTCTTCTTGCGGATCTTCCTTTGACATCTTCTCCATATAACGCAAAATGAATATCGTTTAGTAAATTCTTGTCACCAGCGGTTCTCAATTTCGCCTCTAACCTTGGTATATCTCGAAGCACCAATTTTGGTGAAGACATGTTGATTTTTATGTGAATTCTGACTGTGTACCCTAGTGCTGGAACTATCCGGCTCGAAGGACCGCACTTTGTCAATGAATTACTTCTTTTAAAGAAATTATAAGGTTTTTTTATTTTGCTAATACACTGACAATACTATTTTTAAAATCTTTTTCTGTCAACTACTTGTCAAATAAAGAATACAATAATAATGTGAATCTAACAATCTGTAACAGTGGTCATTAACTATATTTCATGAAGAAAATCTGATTGCATATTCATAATCTACGTTCTCGAATTAGTGAATCCGTGAAAATTTTTTTTCTCAAAATTCGCGAAAGTTTCCAACATATCGAAATTTTGCCGGAATATCATTTTCTCAGATAGCCAATAAAGTTACTGTATTCACTAATTCGAGGTCGTAGATTACGAATAGGTAATCAGATATTTTTTATAAAATATAGTTCTCGAGTATTGACCATCAAAACATTTTTCCTTGCCCTCTGTGTTAAGAAAGTAATAATGAGGGGGTTGTGAAGAAAAACGATAAGGCAATCAAAATTTCAGGGGGAGGGAGGGTGTATGGCCCCCCTTGCGGGCGCCCATGACAGTTTCTGAATATTTTTGCAGATGGTGTTGATTTACTACCGCCATCGCCTAAAAAGTTCCCCCCCCCCCCAATTCGGGCCTGGATCTGCGCCTGTATGAATGTGTTTGTTATTGGATTGATATTGCCTGTTATTTCAAGAGCGAAATATGGGAATGCAGCAAACATCTGGCAGGAATTTGTTTGTGTACGGTTTTCTGGTGGTTGTTTCGGATGCACCAGTTAATATTTTTCATTACAATTATTTGCATAAGCTTACGATAATAATATGGGAACGAGTTTCTATTGATTAGTTCAAATGAAAACATGAATGTACAGGGTGGTGGCCAGATTTCGATGGTTTAGCACTACAACTTCTAAACCAGAGGAGATAGACAAAATATGATACCCCATTCTCGATCTCATCTTTGGATAAACTAACAAGAGTGGTAAGTATTCATTTTTGGCTACATTCTTTTGTTTTCGAGTTATAAGCGAAAATTGGAATAATGGCCATATCGAAAAAATTTTATCTCTCCGCTAATACTGATGAAAGAGCTCTGAAATCAAAACATTATAGAGGCACTTTTTTAGGTAGAATCCTACGAGAATCCTACGAGCACGCTACTGTATGTTTTGCACCATTTTTAATTACGATGCTATGATCCAAAGTTATGTTTTTTAAATGGGAACACTAGATTTCTGTGCCATTTTCTGAAAGCTTATTTTTTTCTGATTTCCAAAATATATAAAATTGTATGGTTTGTATCAATATGAGTATAGAAATTGGTCAAAAACCTATTTTCATCTGAGTCTCAATATTCTCTATGGTTTCAACTGTTGATGAGCACACGAAACTTCCATGTCCAATCAAATTGTTCTTGAGTCGTCTAAATATTGATTTGTGCGGTTGAATTCTTTCTGGAAAACTTTTCAAATAGTCTTGTGATGCTTTTTCCTGATTATAATTGCATCTAATGTAACATTCGAGCATGTTGAACTTTTCAGTACTTACATAATTCATTTCAAAATGAAAAATATGTACGTATTTCGAAACAATGATAACGCTGTTTTAAATTCAATGTTTCAAATTATTTGACGGTCCAAAGCTCGAATAGAAATTCGAAAAATAATGGACTGCTGTCATAGAAATGACAGCAGTCCATTATTTTTCGATCTTGGAGAAATTGAGTAAAGAGCATAGAAATGAAAAGACTACTAGAAAGAGATTGTGGTAATTATTCAATGATAAATTTTTCTGTGCTTATCGACAATTGAAACCATAGAAAATATTGAGACCCAGATGAAAATAGGTATTTGACCAATTTCTATACCGATATAGATACAAACCATACGTTGTTATATATTTTTGAAATCAGAAAACTTAAGCTTTCACAAAACGGCACAGAAATCTAGTGTTTCCATTCAAAAAAAACATAACTTTGGGTCATAGCTTCGTAATTAAAAATGGAGCAAAAAAGAATGGCACGCCACTGGATTCTACGTAAAAAAGTGCCCGTCTAATGTTTCAATTTCAGAGTTCTATCATCAGTATTAGCGGAGATATAAATGTTTTTCGATATGGTAATTTTTCCAATTTTCGCTTATAACTCGAAAACAAAAGAAGGTACCCAAAAATGAATACTACTCTTGTTAGTTTCCCAGGAAAAGAGATCGTGAATGGGGTATCAGATTTCGTCTTTCTCCTCTCCTCCGCTTTAGTAGCTGTAGTACTAAACCATCGAAATTTGGTCACCTTGTACAGAGTGGTCCAAATTGGACACTTTTGATTGGAGATTAGAGAGAGTTAGAGAAAAACTAGCCTACATGCTACGAGATCGATTTTTGTCAGAAAATGAATGCCGAAAACCGCACATTGATATCTCGACTTGTTCGAAAGATACAAGGTGTTTTTCAATTTTGTGCATTTCTGAACCAACCCCGAAACTTGTTTATTTTTGAATATTTCTTGTTTCTGTGAAAACATTCCTAGATTTTTATTAAGAATAATTGTTTTGAAGCTATAACATGAACTTGTATTTTTTCTGATGGACCACTCTATATTTTTTTACATATTCGTGTTCGAAATAAAATTCTCTTTTCAAATATACAGGGTTTTCCACCATAAACTGAACAAATATATACAGGGTGTCCCAAGATGTTCCAAAGAGCGAATATCTCGGCTCTCAGACAAGGTAGAATATTCAACCAAAAGTTTTTCAAATGGCATAAAAAATTCTACCAGAATCCGTCGTTGAAATTCTGATTCTGATTACCACCCCTGAAAAAACTACCCCCAGATATTTTTTTTCAAATGGCACCCTTATATTTTTCTCACTCTGAACGATTTCTTAGTGAAAGAAGAAATATGTTGAAAAAATTTTTCATTATTTTACAAAAAAAATAATTGTAATTTTCGGCACATTCACCATTCTTCTCAGTCCATTCTCTATGTAAATGTTCAATACTCAATAATTATTCTATACTCAAAGGTTGCCACCGAAAACAATGCCAGTTTTCGAAAAAAAATAGTATAGAACATGGACATAGAGAATGGACTGAAAAAAATGGTGAATGTGCCGAAAATTATAATTTTTTTTAAGGGTTGAATTTATGTAAAATGATGAAAAATTGTTCTAACATATTTCTTCTTTCACTAAGAAATCGTTTAGACTAAGAAAAATATAAGGGTGCCATTTGAAAAAAATATCTGGGGGTGGTTTTTCCAGGGGTGGTATTTAGAAACAGAATTTTAACGACGGATTCTGGTAGAGTTTTTGATGCCATTTGAAAAACTATTGGTTTGAATTTTTTACCTTGTCTGAGAGCCGAGATATTGGCTGTCTGGAACATCTTGGGACACCCTGTATAGCCGTTTATATGACACCGAGGAAGTCATTTTTGCCTCATGACATACCTATACCTCGTTCTCGACGCATAAGCGAGATTCAGGATGTAATGTTCCTTTGTGGGTGGAATTATATTATTTTCATTCATCTCCATAGATCAGTTTGGATTTCATGATATTTATCGTGACAGTTCAAAATTTTGAATTTTTTTATGGTCATTATTCGAATACTATATTTCATAAAGAATATCTGATTGCATATTATTAATCTACGCCCTCGAATCAGTGAATCCAGCAACTTTGATGGTGATTTTTTTCTTCTCAAAATACGCGAAATTTTCCAACCTATGGAAATTTTGCCGGAATTTCCTTTTCTCAGATGGCCACCAAAGTTACTGTATTCACTAATTCGAGATCGTAGATTACGAATCTGTAATTAGTTCCTTCCTTCGTTTCATACTTCTGAAAGTTTTTGTATTTTTTGATGGTCATTACTCGAAAACGATATTTTATAAAAAATTACTGATTGCATATTCTTAATCTACGCCCTTGAATTATAGGATCCAGCAACTTTGGTGGTGATCCGAGAAATTTTGTTACCCGAAATACGCGAAAATTTCCAACATACCTTTGGAAATTTTGCCGAAATATCATTTTCTCAGGTAGCCACCAAAGTTACTGTATTCACTAATTCGATGTTGTAGATTACGATTCTGTAATTATGTAGTTCCTTCCTAGGTTTGAGTTTGACACTTCAGGAAATTTTCAACTTTTCCTGGCAAATTTCCGAAAATTTAGTCATACCTATTGTTAGGGCTGTCTCTACCGGAGAAATTGCACTGGACGAATGCTGCTTTCTATTTATTATCATGGGCGCCCGCAGAAATTTTTTTCAGGGAGGCCATTTTTCCTTGTCCTTTGTATTAAGAAAGTAATATTGAGGGTGTTGAAGAACGATAAGGCCATAAAATTCTCAGGTGGGGCCATGGCCCCCCTGGCCCCGCTTGCGGGCGCCCATGAGTTTCATCATTGTTGTTTCATCTAGCGCTTCTGAAGTTCTTATTTATATCACATCATCAAAAGATGCAATTTCTGTATTTCCTCGTTTGGGCAATGATTTGAACATTCGTTGTGAATATTATTTCTTTCAAATAAACCAATATTTTTTCTTGAAGGAATTTTTTTTCCCCTAATGGAAGCATTCATTACTGTTATCAACGGGTTACATAAAACTTTATGTTATTGTCATCAAAATCATCTAAGTATCTACATACTTTTCATTTTTAATTTAGCAGAGAAATCATTCTAGAATCAACAAGTTTCGCGAAGCCCCTCTATTGGTCTGAGTAATAATAAAGCTAATATTTCCTAAATTAATTTGGAGCTTATAATAATTCTGAGATATCCAATTCTATGGCCAGTATGGCCTCTGTTGGGTGGAAGTGAACAAGGCCCTTTTCCTTTCTTTATGGAAGTGAATCAAAGCCTGCCTGAACGAAAAGTGTCTTTTCGAAATTTTCGATGTTACAGGGTGTCAACTAATTGACTGTCAATATTTATGTAGGTAATTCTTGGGCCCATTCTGAGAAAAAACTTTATATGAACATATGTCCTAACCGTCTTACCTCTTGAGATACAGGGTGGTAAAGTTTTCAGAAAAAAATCACTTATTATTAATATCTACAATACCACTTCAGATATTTTAATGAAATTTCTCATACATTTACAATGAACCAATAGGCATTTTTTGTGTACTTATCACTTTTTTATTTCCGCCAGTGGCGTTCGTACGTAATTGAACTTGCCTATTTTGGTATACATTGATGGTACGCCATAGATTTTTCCATAAAAATTATTTTTGAAATTTCCAATAATTTCTTACCAAAGTTGATCACTTAATTTTGTTTAATCCGATGCACGGTTTCGCTTAAAAAAAACCTCTTCTTTGCATGATCATAAGAATATCGTTAGTACATATACTCCATTCACTTTTATAAAGTATCGCGGTTTGCCTTGAAATTCTGACACATTTCACCGCGTATATTCTGGAAATGTTAGGTTATGGTCATTCCTCTGTCAGATACACCCACACCGTTGTCGTTTATGCATAAAAATCGTAGTATGTAGTTACGTATTTATCAAAATGTTCATTTACTCTGAGAAAACATTATGTGAATAAAATAAATTCAAAGACCTGGCGACTGCTGAAAAAACTTTTTCTATGTTAATACTGGAAATATTTCACGTATATGAACAGCGTTGGAAGATTCAGTTATGCTATTCTTTCTTCTTGTTCGGAAATAGAGAATCTAGTGTTGAAATTTCACTGAAGAATAATGGACAGAATAGTCCGTTACCTTGTGAGAGTTCATTCGGAAAAAGAATAAAAGAACTCGAAAAACCCAGAGAAACGAACGGAACAGACGGACCTATGGAATTCCCCACTTTTCAAGAAATACCTACAGAAGACATTTAAATACCTTTTTGCACTACTTGAAATACTCCAGTATGAAAATGTAGTAGTTCTATGAAACCTGCGTCACAGTTAAACCTTAGAAGAACTAACTCCATTTACAAAGTTAAAAAAGAGTAGACTTGGCAATGTCGCTTGATTTTCCCGAGTGCCAACCTGCGTCAGTTTTAAGTGAAAGAACTTGATAAATCCGAATCAAGGCTAACTGCGATACTTTATAAAAGTGAATGGAGTATACATATGACATATCTACATACGTAGATTTAATTTTTTTAGGTGGAATTCGTGATATTAAAAGAATGTCTCTTGATTCATAGTTCATGTATGCCAAATTTCATTAAAGTATGTATCTGAAGTGGTACTGCAGATATTATTAATAAATGATTCATTTTTGAAAACTTTACCATCCTGTATCTGAAAAGGTAAGATGTTCAGGACATATGTGCTTATGAAGTTTCCTTCTCAAAATAGGCCTCAAAATCATCCCCATAAATATTGACATACAATTAGGAAACATCCTGTATAGTGAACTCAGTATTATCAGGATATATATTTTTGAAATCGTTTCAGAAAGATCAATTTGTTAATATCATTGCCCATTATGGTCAGAAAAAAAATTTTGATATCGTATAATAATGGACCAAATACCAAAATCGCCCTATAGCTCGGAAACCAGATGCCGTAGCAACTTGGGGTTTTAAGCCCAAGGTTTTCTGAAAAAAAAAAGGACATGGCATGTATATTACTTTTTCTCTTTCTCTTATAGTTTAGGAGTACTAAGTACTAAACCATCCAAATCTGGCCACCCTGTGCAAAAATCTAGGGAGAAGACAAGCTCAAATTTTCGAATATATTAACAGGGTGTTCCTAGATTGAAGGTACAAACGAAAAAGGAGATTCCTCGAATAATTTGAGGGAAAAAAAGTAGCATAGACATGGGACAACAAACGTTCGCTTTTCCAGATACAGAATTTCAAAGTTTGAATTTGATATATCATTTTCTCATAATATCTGCATTTCACAAGATATTCAACTGAAATTTTGCATTGAAATTTACATACTATGTAACATGCCAATTTCGATTGCAAATCTACTAGGTAGTATTTCATCTGGAACACTCTGTTTTCGTCCGAGACTTATACTGGTGATCCACTATTAGTTGCTGTACTTCACTTTATGGTTACATCTTCCGATTTCGAGAAAACAATTCTCCAGATAAACATCCAGTTAGTATAAATGAAATCACAAATATTTAAGTCTGGGGATCTCGCGGGCTATGACTGATGTCCTTCCCTTTCAATCCATAATTCCATTTTCATAATTTTTATTCAAATACTACCCAGTACACCCCGTATCTCGAAAACGAAACGTTTGCGGTCCCATGTATATAGGACTTTTGTGTAATTATGCAAGGAATCTCCAATTTTCGTTTGTATCAACAATTTAGGAATACTCTGAATATTCCTATATGAACAAGGTATGAGAAAAAATTACAAATCGAACTAGATCGCCAACTCGAATGAGAAGTAAATCAACAAAAATTTTTTTACAATAACTGTAGTGATCTGCTCACTACAACAGTCCTCAACACTAAACAAAATGAAATACACCCTAATATTCTTATTCGTACGTGACCAAAACTCGTCCGAAAGTACGAAAGGTGCCTCTCGGTAGGTACTCATAAAATCATAAAACAAGAAATATGTACTTAAACTGCTACCTTAAAACAAATCTGCCGCCGAGATCCTGTTCTTACGTTTCAAGATAATAGCTCCGGATCTAGGGGGGGGGTCAACTCAGGGGGCTTGCCCTGGACGCCAGTATGAGGCGGCGCTAAAAGCATCTGAGAAATAAAAAAATGGTTTTATTTTTTTCATTCATTTTTCCGGTTCCTGGGATGACTTTTTCTTCGTCATATTATTCCTCATTCACCAATGATGAAGAACAGAGGGCACCAATTTGCATTTTTCGTCATAATTTTCAAATGCAATGTCCATTTTTTCACATTTTTGAAGAAACACTTCGTCTGAGTACAAAGTATACAGTTTTTGGGGGTTCGAATTTGTAGGAAAAAGGGAAGATGTACAGTAGTTTTTAATTATTGAGTGTCCGTTTTCTTCTTTTTTGTGTTTCGCACGAAATGAGTCTATTTATATACAGGGTGTCCCAAGTTCGAGTGCCTATTAGACATTTCTGGAGAACTGCACATATTTGAAATCTGAAAATTAGGATTATGATTTTGGCAATTTTGCGTGTCTGATATGATTGAGTGTTCAATGCTGAATATATTTGTGTCAAAACCATCCTATTCATTCAAACGGTTTTCAAAATAACGAAAAAAAAAACTGAAAAAATATTCATAGTCAGAATTATGTTAGTTTTTCTTATTCTGAACATCGCGAGTGTAAAACGTTCTCACAACGTCAGAGTAGAAGAATGTGGAAAGGTCATGCATCTTTTGAATTTCATAAATATCATCACAGGGAGTTTCGAATTTTGTGTCGAAAACTGTAACCGAAAATGGGCCATAACTTCTGTTTTTCAAATTAGAACCCTGTTTTTTATGATTGCGTTGGATTCTGCGAAGAAAAATGATTGCACTATCATCAGATGCTCCTAAACTCAGTTATTTCTGAGTTATTTGAGATTTTCTGGATTTATGTTGTACGTTGAGTCAAATTCATCTAATTTTTTGCCTGAGAATATTCTATGACCATATTTTTTTTTCACAGTTTTCGACATAAAATATGAAACAGCATGTGATGATATTTTTGAAATTCAAAAGATTCATGACTTTTCGACATTCTTCTACTTTGACGTTATGAGAACGGTTCACACTCGGGATGTTCAGAATGAGAAAAATGAACATAATACTGACTTTTTTCAGGTTTTTTCTCGATATTGTGAAAACTATTTGAATAATTACAATGGTTTTAACAGAAATTTATTCAGCATTGAATAATCAATCATATCAGGAATGAAGAAATTGAAAAATAAATTTTCAACAAATTTAGTGTCACTCCTTGTATAACCGGAATTGCTCAGGCTCCAAAAGTATTTTAGGTCTGTAGACTGTAGAGAATTTCGAACAATATCATAATCCCAATTTTCAGATTTCAAATATGTCCAGTTCTCCAGAAACGTCTAATAGGCGCTCGAACTTGGGACACCCTGCATACATCCTATATATATTTATATATTTTGTAGGTGCAGTTTTCTTGGGTTTAGAGCACAGTACAACTTTAGATATTCATATTTAATTACTTTTTCATCGACATATGTATCCCTTTTTGCCCCATGCCATGTAGATATATTTTGCGCTGCTCCTAGCCTGTATTTAAGTTTTATTCAGATATCAAATGTTTTCTCTTCAGAAACAATCAAGCATGAAGAGAAAAATATCAAATTAGTATAAAAATATTTTGGTATATTTTTGGTCAGCGGTTTATAATTACCTAGTGTCTATCTTCGATTCTAGCCTGAAACGATTGGTTAAATTCGTTTATACGAAAATTCGACCCGAAGAATATCACCCTTATCACAAGTAGATTAAGAAGAAGGAACACCTTCTGTGTTCTGTAACCAATCCTGGAAGGAATACCCCTACCAATAATGGTAATTCAGCCAGTAATCCGAAAGTACCGAGGTCACGCCCTCTTCGAGAAAGTAGTTCCAGAAAACCCAATTATTCCAGTTCTGAAGCCCCTCGTCATAAGGCAGGTACCTCAAAAGACGGTTCGGTTCTGCCATCCGTGTTTCGGTGATAATTTGCAAATTATAAAATTTCCGAGACATCCCTGAGAGAATAAGTGTTTTAATCAATGTTCGTTGTGCCGGAATTCACCTAATTATCAATGTTCCTGAGCTCTACAACGATATCTTCCGGAATCAAGAAGAGACCAACCCGTCCAAACTCATTTGTGGCTAACCCCAAGGTAGGTGATATCATTTGTTAAAGGATCTTTTACTCATTCTCCTATTCGACAATTTTTTGATATAAACCCATCGTAACACTGGATTATCTCCGTTAAGTGACGAGTCAACGCGACTTATCTTGATTGCAGAAAAGAAATTTATGAATTATATTACTCAGCTACATATTGCATTTGTGCTTCAAGGAATATTTTAATTAAATTCACCAATATAATTTATTAAACCAAGATATTCAGTTAAATATTGAAGTCATATTTTGCGTGACAATTTTTTTAAACTATTTCGTTCGTTTTGAAATATGGGGCATTTCACGTGAAGCGGACAGCGAAAAAAGTAACCTCTTGAAATTTTTTCATATTCGGCTTAATTGTACTTCTAGTAATCTAGTAGGTATGAATATGGACACACAATATTTTTTTCGTATGATGTTTATTTGTCTAGTTATTGGCTTCTGAAAAATTGTCATTATGAAAACTCGAATTTTGAGGAGAATTTTTATGGGGGTGAAAAATTTTTTTTCAAAATATCAAAAATTGCGATTCAAATAGAAAATTTGCTATTCTTCTCGAATACAAGATGAATTGAACTTTTAATTTTTTTTTAATATGAAAAACCGGAAATGAACTTTTGAAATGAGAATTTTGGTGACTTCGGCCAACTTAAAAAAAAATTATTTCAAAATATAGCCTAGACTGCCTAGAGTACATTCATAATACACCCGAAGTTTCAAAATGGGATCTGCAATAGTTTAGGAGATAAATGAATCAAAGTACATACGTGTCGCACAGAGCGTCGTACTTCAGCTACATTATGTCGACTGGTTTTCGCGATATCACACTTGAACGTTGCAATATTTATATTTACTATCGTATTTGAGCGTTTTTAAAGCTCTCACAATTTTGTGGCTTCTTTATTATACAAAACAAATTATCATTTATTGAAAAATAGTAGACTAAAAAACAGATTTTGTATTAAAATGACAAATAAAAGATTTATATTTGATCATTGAGTATAAATATACAGGGTGTTTGGAGGGTGAGAAGCCATAGGTAAATGGTGGATAGGTGATGCTCTTGGCTACTTGTTGCGCCTAACAAAATAACATTTTGCCCAAAGTTCAAAATGTTATAATTTTTTTGCCATTTTTCTAGAAATTTCCCATTTTTCTCATTAAAATCTTGAATTTTTTTAAATTTAATGCTCGAGGTGTCTATTAAATGATTCATTTTTTTAGTCTAGTCTTGTCTTATTCAGATTGAATCATAATTTCATACAAACGTCTTCAAAAGACCTGACAGCGTCGTATCAAACATTAAAATGAAAAAAAAAATAATGTTGTGTCCACTTTACAAAGTAAAATAAAAAGAATTTACATAGTGTTGTGTTTTAAAATGGTTTTAAAACATCTCTAGTTAATACTCTTTGCAGTGGTATGTAACATGTACCATTAATAAACAGATAACTCAAGAAAAAGCTATGTTAGATTAATTTCACCTGCTCAATGGAATAGTTTTGTCGTCACCCTTTTTAGGCATCCTTGAAGACAAAACGGTTTTTTTGTTGAGTTATCTGATTATTAATGGTACATGTTACATGCCATTGCAAAGAGTATTGACTAGAGAAGTTTTTAAAACCATTTTAAAACGCAACCCTATGTACATTTTTTTTTATTTTACTTTGTAAAGTGGACAAAACATTATTTTGTTTTCATTTTGATGTTTTTGATATCACGCTGTCAGGTTTTTTGAAGACGTTTGTATGAAATTATGATTCAATCTGAATTAGACAAGACTAGACTAAAAAAATAAATCATTTTATAGGCACCTCGAGCATTAAATTTTAAAAAATTCGAAATTTTAATGAGAAAAAGGGGAAATTTCTAGATAAATAGCAAAAAAATTATAACACTTTGAACTTTGGGCAAAATGTTATTTTATTAGGCGCAACAAGTAGCCAAGATCATCATCTATATCCACCATTTACCTATGGCTACTCAACCTCCAAACACCCTGTATATTTATACTCAATGATCAAATATAAATCTTTTATTTGTCATTTTAATACAAAATCTGTTTTTTAGTCTACAATTTTTCAATGAATGATAATTTGTTTTGTATAATAAAGAAGCCACAACATTGTAAGAGCTTTAAATGCGCTCAAATACGATAGTAAATATAAATATTGCAACGTTCAAGTGTGATATCGTGAAAACCAGTCGACATAATGGAGCTGGAGTACGACGCTCTGTGCTCTGTACTCTAGGCTATATTTTGAAATATTTTTTTTTTTAAGTTGGTCGAAGTTACCAAAAATCTTATTTCAAAAGTTCATTTCCGGTTTTTCATATTAAAAAAAAATTAAAAGTTCAATTTCATCTTGTATTCGAGAAGAATAACTAATTTTCTATTTGAATCACAATTTCCATAATGACAATTCTTCAGAAGCCAATAACTAGACAAATAAACATCATAAGAAAAAAATATTGTGTGTACATATTCATACCTACTAGAAGTACAATTAAGCCGAATATGAACAAATTTCAGAAGGTCACTTTTTTTTCGCTGTCCGCTTCACGTGAAATGCCCCATATGCCAAATGCCCCATATCGTATTTCGCGTCAAATTGGTGAACCCACGCACCAAATGGTTCGAAATAATATGAGGAGGTTTGAAAACATGTATTGGGGTACTTGAAATGTTTTTAAGACCTTCTGAAATCAGTATTGCAGAATATTGGTTATGCTTGTTGGATATATTATTTTGTTTTCACCCTTATTATTCTAAATAATATTTAGTTCCACAAATGCATGTTCGAATTCTCAAAATTGGTACTTTTTCTTCTTGATTCGACCACTTCGACCAATAAGATTATATTGCATATTTTTGCATACAGGGAGTCCCAAACAAGTGCCTTTTAGACGTTTCTGGATGAGAACTGGAGATATTTGAAACCTGAAAATTGGGATTATAATATTGTTTGAAATTCTCTACAGACCTAAAATATTTTCTATATAACTCTGATGATACAAGGAGTAAAAATAAATTTGTTCGTTTTGATATGATTGTGTATTCAATGCAGAGTACATTTCTGTTGAAAAAATTGTATTCATTCCAATACTTTTCAAAATTTCGAAAAAAAAAGTCAAATATTCATAGTCAGTAGGTATTATGTCCATTTTTCTTATTCTGAACATCCCGAGTGTAAACAGTTTTCATAATGTCAAAGTAGGAGAATGTGGAAATGTCATGCATCTTTTGAACCATGAGCGAAAATGTCCATAACTTCTGTTTTCCCAATTAGAACCGTATTTTTACGATTGTGTTAGATTCTGCGAAGAAAAATAGTGATAGCGCCCTAAACTGCTCTTGTCCTTGAATTCAGTAGTTTCTGAGTGAATCGAGATTTCTTGGATTTATGTTTCATAAAGAGTCAAATTCATCCAATCTAAACAGATTCTATGAATATTTTTATGAAACCATAGTAACTACTAATGATTAGACCTGTCACTTCTGAATAATTAGGTAATGGGATCATTTATTTTTTATGGTCACAGAATATTCTCATGCAAAAGATTAGATGAATTTGACTCGTTGTCTCAGAAACCCCATGAGCTAGAACAGAATGAGTGGCACATTTTCGGGCTCAATTTTTGAGAGAATTATTTTGGTAAAAACCGCAACCTTCTAAGTCAAACCGTTTCCGAGCTATTGGAGAAAATTGGAAAATGGCGTCAAATTGAAAGTTCTCATAACTTCTCTATTACTGGTGCTATAAACATGAAACAAAAACATTATACAGGCACTTTTTTATTAGAATTTATTGGCGTTGTCAATTTTTTTATTTTACATTTTGTATTTCCGAAGTTATAATACAAACTTGTATTTTTTGAATATGAACAATATAAATCTCTTTGACAGATGAAATTGCCTCATTTTTACTTTTCAAAAATATACAGGGTGTTTGGAGGGTGAGTAGCCATAGGTAAATGATGGATAGGTGATGCTCTTGGCTACTTGTTGCGCCTAATAAAATAACATTTTGCCCAAAGTTCAAAGTGTTATAATTTTTTTGCCATTTTTCTAGTTATTTCTCATTTTTCTCATTAAAATCTTGAATTTTTTCAAATTTAATGCTCGAGGTGGCTATAAAATGATTTATTTTTTTAGGCTAGTCTTGTCTTATTCAGATTGAATCATAATTTCATACAAACGTCTTCAAAAAACCTGACAGCGTCGTATCAAACATCAAAATGAAAATACGACGATGAAAATGTTTGATACGACGCTGTCAGGTTTTTGAAGACGTTTGTATGAAATTATGGTTCAATCTGAATAAGACAAGACTTGACTAAAAAAATAAATAATTTTATAGGCACCTCGAGCATTAAATTAAAAAAAAATTCAAGATTTTAATGAGAAAATGGAAAACAACTAGAAAAATGGCAAAAAAATTATAACACTTTGAACTTTGGGCAAAATGTTATTTTATTAGGCGCAACAAATAGCCAAGAGCATCACCATTTACCTATGGCTACTCACCCTCCAAACACCCTGTATAACATGATACATATTATAAATTTCTTGTCAAAATATGAAAATCATCAAAAGTTTCATTTGCACACGACAAACCAATCAGGTGCCTATCTATGATGATCTGTAAACTGATAATTATAATATTCCATGGTTAAGAGCAGAAGTCGCTTTTCTCATGGTCTCTTTTTCTATGGTCCACGAAGTCATAGAAGAATATAGCAGAATATGAGAGCATGCGAAAATTGAATTCCCAAGTATTCTGCTCTCAACCATCGAATATCATATTTATCAGTTTAAAGATTTTCATGTATTGTATAGGTACACCTGGTTGATTCGTCGTGTGAAAATAAAACTTGTGATGATTCTCATAGTTTGAAAAGAAATTTATATATCATGTTTTATATTTTTGAAAAGGAAAAAAAGGCAATTTCATCAGTCACAGAGATTTGTATGGTTTACATTTAAAAAAACAAAAGTTTGTATTATAATTGATGAAGCCAATAAATTCAAATGAAAAAGTGCCTGTAGAATGTTTTTGTTTCATATTTATAGCCTCAGTAATACAGAAGTCATGAGAACTTTTCAAGTGACGCCATTTTCCAATTTTCTCTAATAGCTCGGAAACGGTTTGATTTAGGTCGAGGTTGCAGTTTTCACCAAAATAATTCTCCCAAAAATCGAGTCCAAAAATGTGCTACTCATTTTGTTCTAGCTTATCGGGTTTCTGAGATCCCCTCACTAGACAACGAATTCTGGACACCCGGTACTCGATTTTCTAAGATTTCTCGTGAAAACATTTTTCCAAAATTCGAACTCAACTTTTTTTAACATGTCTACAGTCAAATATTATGTATATTTCAGAAAAAACAACGTTTTCGTACCGTGCAATAGAAGTGATTTTCTTTCTGACCATGAGAAAACGTATCCGCTAATTTCATTACTAGAACATGTAGTAAACGTCTGCATCTCTGCATGCAACAGAAATAAAATCTAAGTCGGGTAAAACAACATACCTACCAAACTTTCAGAAAATTTGACCGATCGCCTCTTCACATAGGAAAAGTGCGGGGTCCTTAAGAGTTAAATAAAGTTCATTATACTTTTTCTTAATGATTTATTTTGATAGCTTATATCTTGAAACATTTTTGTCATGCATTTGATGTGCATGTATACATCATTTGTTTTTTTATGATACATTATATGTTTCATTCCGAAAATCTCTTTCCCATATACTCAATCGAGTGGAGGGAATTGAATTTAATAAATTTAGTAAAGTTACATGTCCATTTTCTATCTAAAAGTGGCTGTGACTTTTTTCATGTGAAAAATTCTTTATTTCTGTGAAAACTTTTCTGTGGCACTTGTTTATGTACCATTCAATCTGTATATTTTTCTAAAATAATGCTTATACATATTTATTCAAAATACAATATGATATTTCAAATGGCCAATGGGATTCTGACAATAGAGATTTTCGAATTCGAATAATTCATTAGATCTTCAGGTTGCCATTCCAAAAATATACGAAACTTGATATTGTGCCTGAAATCTTCACTATCTTAATCAGAATTCATGGGCGCCCGCAGGGAGGGCCAGGGGGGGCATGACCCCCCCCTGAGATTTTGATGATGAGATTTTTAAGCCCGACACCTCAATGTTATTTACTAATTTGGATTTCTGCGGGCGCTCATGTCAGAACTTAAAATGCACCATTAACTCCAAGAAATATTCTAATTCTAATCTTCATCATTTCAAAGATAAAACTCGAGAATACTTATAATCCTGGATTTCAGGTCAGTGGCATATTTTTGAAATGGGAATTTCAAGCTCTACCGAAATAATAAAGAGGGTATGTGTTTCCAGTATAAATTATGCCATCTCTATCTCACTCCAAATATTTTACACCCCATTCGACCATTGTCCCGTGTCCGCCAGCAAAATATTTTTCTATAAATATCTGATTATATGTGAGATTATTGGAAAAACTACTGACACCATTAAATTTCATGTGAAAAAATGCTTCAGAAACATTGGTTTGACAAGGAAACCGTTATAGCAACAGCAATTTTGACAAAATGCACATTTGCGAAAAACACCCTATAACTCCAACATAGAATTGCTGTTTTCACCATGAAAATTAACTTCCAGGTATCAGATATCGACATCAGTTATCTAGCAGGGCCTATATTTCCAGCTTATTTTCTTATGAATATATTTATTATTTAGGTAGTGCTTTTTCCAGGATCAGATACTAAACATGAGATGAATTCGGAGCATTCCATGTCCTTTGTCTGCATTCATTGTCGAATCAATATTAAATTATTTTGTTTCATTCGAGTTCGTTTGAGATTCACGTACCTGTTCCATTATATGAAGTCTTAATGGATTGATATTGCCTGTTCTTTCAAGAATATGGAATTGGTAACATCTGGCAGGCATCTGTTTTTGTTTTCGTAATAGGGAATGAGTCGGCGGTAGAGATTATATTGGTTCGAATGGTTCGATTACAACCCCTATTTATTATTCGTACGTGACCAAAACTCGTCGGAAAGTACAAATGGTGCCTCTCGGTATTCATAAAAAATCATAAAACAAGACATTCGTATTATAACTGCAACTATAAAAACAATGAGTAGCCGAGATCCTTTCATCTCGTCCTCTCGTACCTATAAAAGCATTTCGACAATGGAATAGAAACGTAAAACGAGACCGCTTCTAGACAATATTAACAGGCACAGGTTATCGCTAAGGAACTGTTACCTGAATTTACTTCCGCAACATTTCTACTTCATTCCTTCACTCATTTATTTCCTGAAATTGGATTTCGAGTTGGAACTTGGAACGCACCCCTAGCGCCCTCTCTATGAAGAACTCTGATTCAGATTCCCTTATAAAGAGGTTCCTGTTTGCACTCATTTAATAATTTTCGCCACCTATGGTTGGCCCACCTATCTAGGAGCTTATCTGAAGATATCAATGGAAACTACGTCACTAATACAGATCGTGCTACCTACCACATTTACCTGAGTAGAGCTTTTCGTGAGAAATTTTCGAGCTGCACAACGCCCACTCACATCTTACTCATTATCTTCTTTAATCATAATTCGTATTTTGTCAAATGCTTATATCAACGAAATTGGATATTTTTCCAAATTTCAATCAATACTGTCGAGTAAACGCTAAGAAATAATCGGGAGCGAAAGAATATTTCACTGGACAAAACAATGATATATTTGCCTCATTATTGGAATACAGAAATATAAGATATTTTGGAAACAATTTTTATAAATATATTTGGAGAGAATCGAATATTGACCAGCACAGAAAAGGTATTACTTTCTGGTGCATTCTTCATTTCTGAATAAAGTAGATTTTGATGGTAAATGGAAATATTTCGCTAGAAACTCGTAGACTTTTGGACCCAGTAAATAGATTGTTGAGGCAAATTGTTTGTAATCATCTGAATACCTCGAACCCTTGGGATGTTTGCCAAAGTGTTCAAGTTCAGTTTCTAAAATGGTTGCCAATACCGGTGAACAATTCTTTTTCACATATTCCACCACTTCTCTTCTTGAAACTTGATGCTTTGAAGGAATTTTTCGCTTTCTTAAATTTGCTTGAAGGACTCTTATTTTATTTCTCAAGTGAATTTCACGTGGCGAGTTCCTGCTTAGCCTTGTTGATGTCTGAGTACCCACATCTGAAAATGAACCCAAATAAACCAATTATTCAAAGAGAACCCCTGATTTCTAAATCAGTGATGGTTTCCTTCCTCGAGATTTATGTTCGAAATTTATATTAAATAAAAGGATTTGTATTTTTCTTAACATTCTCGAAACTTCTTTGTGCACAAATTTCAATTATTGTAAAATTTGTAGTCAATAATCAAATGAAAAATAGTACCTTCTGAATATGTTTCAGCAAAGCTAGTCGTAGGAACACATTCTATCTCTGTAAAAAAAATTATCATAAATATAGCCTTTAAGAATAAGCAATGTTATAAAATCATGGGGGCTGGAAAGATGTTCTGGTGTCCCAATCCACAAGGTTTCTGGCATTCACTTGTACAACAACTTAAAGTGGCACACACATACAAAATCACTACATAAACGCCTAATGTCGACTATATGCTTTCAAACATCATGTTCCACCTGACATTTTGAGAGTGGTCTACTTTGCGTGTTTTCATTCAGTTGTGGCATATGGAATTGTTTTCTGGGGTGGAAATGCAAATATGGTAACAATGTTACCATATTTGGATTGTAGAGGAAAGTTTAGGAGGTGTGTTCTCTTGTCCTGCTTGTCCATCACTGGGTTAGTTTTGTATAGATCACTCATTTTTATTTGCACTCTCAGTGACTATTTTGAAATTTTTGAAAATGTCAATATCACCAGACAAACACACACTTACTTATACCCAGTACACATGCTGACTCTATCTCAAGTCAACACGAGATTACTAGATATAGATGCATGCAAGTTTACAACTCACTGTCAAAGAGGTTTAGAGAGATTGAAGATCTGAAAAGTTTCAGGAGGGAGGTCTGTAGATTTTTGTGAGAGATGGAGCCATATGATCTCAATGAATACTATACTTGAATAATTAATAATGAATACTGTACTAGGTGCAACTGCTCATAGATCGTAGGGAGTTTGCTGTGATGAAAATATGTTAGTATTGTGATTTCAACTGATTCTCTTTTCATTGTGACATCTAATCTGTGATAATTCTGACAATAAATTATTGTATTTATTATTATAAGTGCAATTGGAATTTGCAAAATACAGAAGGATATTACCACAGCTCTATCTTAGTTAGAACTTGTTGAAATTCGTGTTGCAAGATTCGAGGCAGGCAAAAAACAAAACAAATTAAATAAAATGAATGATTACCTTCAAAATGAGGATCCACAAAGCTACTGGGAATAGAATGCTCTGACGCTGAGGGTATTCGCTCTGTAAAAAAAATAAGTATATAATTATAAATTTTGTGGAGCAAACAATGTTTTTAAAAAACAATGTATTCACTGAATACACAACTATTAACTTAACACTAATGAATTCAAACTACTTCTCAAGAGTGCAAGTCTATATTACAAGCGCACATCTACATATTTCCAAATTGAAAACAAGGAGAGAGCCATTTTTACAGTTACAGCTTATCTGAAGATGAGACTCAGCACTGCAGGTGTTCATGCTGACTTAGCAAGCTGCAACATATATGCGAAGCTTATGGAAAAGATAAGAAGGTACATCGTATCTATATGGGGTGCGGCTAAGTAATTATAATTGTAAATGTAATTTTTTATGAATAGAACACTGCCTTAAACGCCTCGAAAACATAAACATAATTGCAAATATCTAATAAATTTCAATGCTCTATTCTATTAAAACTAGATGTTTTGTTAGAATTGAAGCAAACAGAATACATTGAATAAATACCTTTTGAAGTATGTTCAGCAAAGCTGGTACTGGGAACAGAATATCCAGTCATTGTTTGCATACGAATTCCTAGAAAATATTATGATAGTTATTCTTTAACATTATCAATATGCAATATCCCTCTTACAAAAATGAAAAAATTTCTTCATACACCACATTCACAAACACTGAATTTTAGTCAAATAATTACCACAGGTCTTTCATTAGGACTTCGAATAATGTAGAGTGAGTTTGTATAAAAAAGTTTAGTAATTTTTTGTTACTTTTGATCTAGAGCCATTTTTATGTTTATATTCACTGTTGTGGGGGCATGTTTCAGATGATTGATCAACTATGAATGGGGATTGATTTGTTGATATAACAAGTTGGAACTCGAAATTGCCAATGTCGAGTGACTTAGCCGATTATTTCCCTGTACTGTATGGACTAAGCCTGGTTTTTCCCCTGCATATGATGTTTTTGATCGTATGCCATAGCTTACTTAACCAATTTTTCCCATGTTTTGATATGGTGAAAAGAATCCTTTGATTTGCTTTAATTTGCGCGCCTTATCTCAAATCTTGCCAATGAATGACTCAGCCGGTTTTTCCCCTGTACCCTTCAATTGTTTTTGAGCACGAAAACTACTGTTTTAATGTTCATATTTACCACAAGGTGCTTTCTCCACTTCAACGGTTTGTTTCGTTCTGTCCAATATAGGGACAGCATCCCTTTTAAGTCTATTTTTTTGAATGCTCGAAAACATCCTATCTTCAAAATGTGCACTACAGACTCGGAACCTTTTATAAGATTGTTCTGGTGTATAGGAATTGAGTCTCTCTATATTGAGAACATTTTTCCACACTTTACACCTAAAAAAGAAGAAAATATTGTATACATCCTGCTGAAAATGTTGGTCACATATTATAATATCATCTACATATATAGATTTGAACTTACCTTTCCTCGTCTTTAGGAAATCTGAAATAGCTGTATTCTGGATTGATCATGTTGTTATTGGAACAAACTACACAATAATCCGATTGCCTCTCAGAAGATCTGAACAAATTCGCCATTTTTGATTATCCTAAAGCAAATTCGATCATCAAACAAATAACAAACTCAATAAGAATCGAAAGAACTGGTGGCTGGTGCAGGATGCTGGAGCTGGTGGTTATCCCGTTGTTTACACAAGTGAGATTTTAGAGCCGAATAGCGCATGCTTGAACCGCGTCATTCGTGAATTTTGTTGCCAGCTTGTGCAAGACCGTAACCTCAGAATAATTCATCCTCTTGCACATAATCTGTGAATACCCGAATAATCGTCCGAACTGGCAGCGCTGCTGCCATGACCATAATCTCACTTGATTAAACAACAGGATTACCTACCTGGCTATTGAATTTTGCGATAGTGGCTTCTTTCACCAAGTCTGCCATCGGCAGAAGGGTTTCTCCTTCTCTGATTATCGGGGAGCCACCCTTCCGGGAAGATTTTAGGGCTCCATCAACTAGATGAGGTGAATTTTGACAAGAAAAGGTGTCTAAGAAGTTATTGCGGATTCACGAGATTTTCGTTGTTTACGGCCATACCACGCTGAGAATGCCAGTTCTCGTCAGATCACTGAAGCCAAGCAGCGTCGGGCGCGGTTAGTACTTGGATGGGTGACCGCTTGGGAACACCGCGTGTTGTAAACCTTTTTGGCTTTCGAGAAAGATTGAGACCATAATTTTTTGAATTATTGACCCATATAAGCCACCAACATCGCAAAATTTCGATTATCCTGGCCGTGTTCAACGAATGCATAGAGTATTTTATGCATCCTGTATTACCCATTGAAATTTTCGCCCAGATGACGGAACTAGAATAATTATCATCAAACATTGTTCTACGTATACTCTGTAAACGACGCTTGCCCTAGACATAGATGCATAGAAATACCTGGTGTTGGCACTGATTAGATTTTGTTTAAGACTTTCTTGTCGATCGAAAACGTGATATTTTGTGAAGCTTTTCATTTCTCCCGAAAGGGGTCGCGTTTTTTGTCGTTGCCGCAGTAGCGCCACGACCGATAAATATTGCGGATTTATTCCGGAACTAGTCCAAAATCTGAAATCTAGGATGCCGTTTTGATCTACAAATTATGGTCACGATTTTTAGTAGGGAGTCGTTACACCAGGTGTTCTATGCATCTATCCCTAGACTCTAGACTAGAGACAATGTTATCGCCGGAATCGCTCGGTTCGGTAAAAGCCGTTAGCCGAGGAACAAGAAGGACCGCCCGCCGGCCAGTGCTATTATGACGTCTGGCGAAGGGAGGGGGTGGTTGGGTAGAATGGTACCTGCACGGATCCCGTTATCGTAGTCGTTCTGTCGTTCGTGTTGGGTGAGCATCTATCGCCTACTCGAGTAACCTGCCCCTTGAGATCAGATACGTTCAAAGCAGTTCCATCGTATCGTTATACGGGGGTAACGAATAACCTCACCCCTCAAGTGAATTTATTGGGTTCAACATTCCTACGATGTCTCGGTCCATTCACCATTTTGCAGCTTTTTTTTTTTTTGCGATAGTGGCTTCTTTCACCAAGTCTGCCATCGGCAGAAGGGTTTCTCCTTCTCTGATTATCGGGGAGCCACCCTTCCGGGAAGATTTTAGGGCTCCATCAACTAGATGAGGTGAATTTTGACAAGAAAAGGTGTCTAAGAAGTTATTGCGGATTCACGAGATTTTCGTTGTTTACGGCCATACCACGCTGAGAATGCCAGTTCTCGTCAGATCACTGAAGCCAAGCAGCGTCGGGCGCGGTTAGTACTTGGATGGGTGACCGCTTGGGAACACCGCGTGTTGTAAACCTTTTTGGCTTTCGAGAAAGATTGAGACCATAATTTTTTGAATTATTGACCCATATAAGCCACCAACATCGCAAAATTTCGATTATCCTGGCCGTGTTCAACGAATGCATAGAGTATTTTATGCATCCTGTATTACCCATTGAAATTTTCGCCCAGATGACGGAACTAGAATAATTATCATCAAACATTGTTCTACGTATACTCTGTAAACGACGCTTGCCCTAGACATAGATGCATAGAAATACCTGGTGTTGGCACTGATTAGATTTTGTTTAAGACTTTCTTGTCGATCGAAAACGTGATATTTTGTGAAGCTTTTCATTTCTCCCGAAAGGGGTCGCGTTTTTTGTCGTTGCCGCAGTAGCGCCACGACCGATAAATATTGCGGATTTATTCCGGAACTAGTCCAAAATCTGAAATCTAGGATGCCGTTTTGATCTACAAATTATGGTCACGATTTTTAGTAGGGAGTCGTTACACCAGGTGTTCTATGCATCTATCCCTAGACTCTAGACTAGAGACAATGTTATCGCCGGAATCGCTCGGTTCGGTAAAAGCCGTTAGCCGAGGAACAAGAAGGACCGCCCGCCGGCCAGTGCTATTATGACGTCTGGCGAAGGGAGGGGGTGGTTGGGTAGAATGGTACCTGCACGGATCCCGTTATCGTAGTCGTTCTGTCGTTCGTGTTGGGTGAGCATCTATCGCCTACTCGAGTAACCTGCCCCTTGAGATCAGATACGTTCAAAGCAGTTCCATCGTATCGTTATACGGGGGTAACGAATAACCTCACCCCTCAAGTGAATTTATTGGGTTCAACATTCCTACGATGTCTCGGTCCATTCACCATTTTGCAGCTTTTTTTTTTTTTGCGATAGTGGCTTCTTTCACCAAGTCTGCCATCGGCAGAAGGGTTTCTCCTTCTCTGATTATCGGGGAGCCACCCTTCCGGGAAGATTTTAGGGCTCCATCAACTAGATGAGGTGAATTTTGACAAGAAAAGGTGTCTAAGAAGTTATTGCGGATTCACGAGATTTTCGTTGTTTACGGCCATACCACGCTGAGAATGCCAGTTCTCGTCAGATCACTGAAGCCAAGCAGCGTCGGGCGCGGTTAGTACTTGGATGGGTGACCGCTTGGGAACACCGCGTGTTGTAAACCTTTTTGGCTTTCGAGAAAGATTGAGACCATAATTTTTTGAATTATTGACCCATATAAGCCACCAACATCGCAAAATTTCGATTATCCTGGCCGTGTTCAACGAATGCATAGAGTATTTTATGCATCCTGTATTACCCATTGAAATTTTCGCCCAGATGACGGAACTAGAATAATTATCATCAAACATTGTTCTACGTATACTCTGTAAACGACGCTTGCCCTAGACATAGATGCATAGAAATACCTGGTGTTGGCACTGATTAGATTTTGTTTAAGACTTTCTTGTCGATCGAAAACGTGATATTTTGTGAAGCTTTTCATTTCTCCCGAAAGGGGTCGCGTTTTTTGTCGTTGCCGCAGTAGCGCCACGACCGATAAATATTGCGGATTTATTCCGGAACTAGTCCAAAATCTGAAATCTAGGATGCCGTTTTGATCTACAAATTATGGTCACGATTTTTAGTAGGGAGTCGTTACACCAGGTGTTCTATGCATCTATCCCTAGACTCTAGACTAGAGACAATGTTATCGCCGGAATCGCTCGGTTCGGTAAAAGCCGTTAGCCGAGGAACAAGAAGGACCGCCCGCCGGCCAGTGCTATTATGACGTCTGGCGAAGGGAGGGGGTGGTTGGGTAGAATGGTACCTGCACGGATCCCGTTATCGTAGTCGTTCTGTCGTTCGTGTTGGGTGAGCATCTATCGCCTACTCGAGTAACCTGCCCCTTGAGATCAGATACGTTCAAAGCAGTTCCATCGTATCGTTATACGGGGGTAACGAATAACCTCACCCCTCAAGTGAATTTATTGGGTTCAACATTCCTACGATGTCTCGGTCCATTCACCATTTTGCAGCTTTTTTTTTTTTTTGCGATAGTGGCTTCTTTCACCAAGTCTGCCATCGGCAGAAGGGTTTCTCCTTCTCTGATTATCGGGGAGCCACCCTTCCGGGAAGATTTTAGGGCTCCATCAACTAGATGAGGTGAATTTTGACAAGAAAAGGTGTCTAAGAAGTTATTGCGGATTCACGAGATTTTCGTTGTTTACGGCCATACCACGCTGAGAATGCCAGTTCTCGTCAGATCACTGAAGAGATTAGACGTGCCCGAGCGCTCCGAAAACTACCTGAGTTGGTTGCCGCCGTGCCGGTCGTAAACAACCATTGTGACAGTGCCGTTTTTATTCGAACGAACTTGTGCGAAAACAACGTGAAAAGATAGTGACTTTTGTGAACGTGTGTGAAATCCTGGTGCAGGAAAGACCCAAATATGGCGTCGAAAGACTGCCTAAATAGTGTCGATAGTGATGAGGATTTGCCGTCAAATCCTAAACGATCGCGTATTGGGGACTTGGACAATCCGAGTTTCACCCACCCATCGACGACAGTGAAGCCGAAAAGGATTACCCCACATCAGGTGATCTTAAAGAACAGTTTCGGAAAACTAAAAAGTGACGAGACAGACGCGAGCACGAGCACGCAAAAGACTAAAATAGTGGCCAAACCCAAAAGACCTCCTCCCATTGTAGTGCATGGCACTTTTAAAAATCATAAAAACTTGATTGAAGAAATCAAAATGACAATTACCGGTGAATTTCACATCAAATACGGAAAAAACACTTCGAACATTTATTGCGAGAAGAGTGACGACTTTCAAAAAATGTTGGTTTATTTTCAACAATGTGGTCAGGAGTTCCACACATATACTCCCAAGAAAGAAAAGACGCACGCGTTTACCCTGAGAGGACTGGAGTCCGAACCAGAAACAGAAGAAGTTCTCGACGAACTTAAAAATAAGCACGGAATTCCTGTAAAATCCGTCTTCAAAATGAAAGGAACGGTACATCCTGCATACCTTGTAATCACTGATAACACAGTGACACTCAAACATTTAGCAACAAGTGTTAGAGTGATTAACCACACCGGCATCAGATGGGACAGATACTCATCAAATCGCGAAATAATTCAGTGCCACAGATGCCAAAACTGGGGACACGCAACCGCGAATTGCCACAAAAAAGTGGCATGTCTGAAGTGCGCGGAAAATCACGCGACGAAAGAGTGCGTGAAGCCAAAAACCACGCCAGCCAAATGCGTGAACTGCAGGGGAGACCACCCTGCAAATAGTAGAAACTGCCCCAGCTTTTTGACAATGCTGGAGAAGAAACAAACAGCGAATATGATGAATAAGCAGACGACAAAGATCCAGTACACCGAAGCCCCAATCCCAAAAACCAACATATGGGAAGAGAGAAGAAAAGCCGCGGAACAGAAGAGGACCCCCGTGCAGCCACAGCCACAGTCAGAAGCCAGGCCAACCCAACAAAAAACAAATCAGGTGATAAATTCCAATTCTCATCCTAATCCGAGTCCTAATCCGTTTTTTGAAATAAACAACGAATTTCAAAAATTGAACGAACATATCAACATCAAAAGTTTCCTAGAGTCTCTTAAAAAACTAAATCAAAAATTAGATAACGCGAACGGTCAGTCTGAAAAAATTCATATTATGTTCGAATTTTTCAACAATATAGCCATCTGCAATGCTTTCTAAGTTGAAAATTGCTACCTGGAACGCGAACGGGGTGAGCCGGAAACATCTAGAAATTTCCAACTTTCTCAATTCCAATAGAATAGACATCCTGGTCATAAACGAAACCAGACTCAAAAGTTCCGACAAATTCTTCATAACCGGGTATCAGGTAGCAAGAGAGGACAGACCCTTTGACACTGGTTACGGCGGCGTTGCAATATTATTGAAAAACAATTTATCTTTTACCCTCATTCCAAGAACTAACTGCACAATAGAAAACGTAGGGATTAAACTCCTAAATAACCTTACCATAATAGCGGCATATAATAGTCCGTCAAATAAGTTGACCCAAAATTGTTTGAGAAATCTGCTCAAAGGACAAAAATCTCTTCTCGTCGGCGACCTCAACTCGAAGCACGAAGCTTGGAATTGCAACGCCAGAAATACAAACGGTAACACTCTATTCGCTTTCCTTGAAAACAACATTGATTGTCACCTTCATTTTCCAAATCGGCCAACGCATTATCCAACAAATAATTCAACGCCAACCACAATCGACGTGGCTATTTCAAAAAATATACGGAATATATCGGAGCTAGATTCAAGTTGCCAACTTTCCTCTGACCATAACCCGGTAATTTTTACATTAGACACCGACGAAATCGAAAGAACCCCAAATAAGTTAGTTTATGACTATTCAGCCACCAACTGGGGTACATTCCGTGAGATTATTGATAATAAATTGATAATCAATAATCGTATCGATACTCCCGAGTTGATCGAGTTAGAAGTGGAGAATTTTACGAACATCCTTATCCACGCACGAGAAAAAACAACCCCAAAACTTCCATTCAAATTACCTCAAGATAAACTTCCGCAACATATTCTAGAATTAATAAAATATAGAAATAAAACACGAAAGCGCTGGCAAACTTATAGATCTAGCACCGATAAGGAAATGCTCAATTATCTAACCCGAGAAGTTCATCAACAAATTTCAATTTTCAAAAACGAAAAGTGGGGTGAGAAATTGAATAAATTGAATACCAAGGATAATTCTCTCTGGAAAACAGCCCAGACGTTCACAAAAAAGTACAATCCCATTCCCACCTTGAAACAAAATTCATCAACGTTTTCTACGGATGCGGAAAAGGCAGAAATACTTTCGGAAAACTTCAAGAACGCTCATATCATCTCACAGTCCGATGATGATGAGCAGAAGAACATAAAGAAAACTGTGGCGGATTACTTAATTGAGCACACGATCGAGGACCTTCATCAAAATTTTCTTACGAATCCGAGCGAAATATTGAAGATAATTAAAAGTTTAGCTAATAAAAAAGCACCGGGCTTAGATGAGATTGACATCAAACTTATCAAGAACCTGTCGAGAAAAGCCATTGTCCAGTTCAATTATATAATTAATGCAATTATGTGTTTGCAACATTGGCCTAAGTCATGGAAAACTGCGATTGTATCGCCTATACCTAAGTCGGGAAAGGACAACACATCACCGGCCAATTACAGACCGATAAGTCTGCTGTCAAACCTAAGCAAGATCGCAGAAAAAATTATTTTGAAAAAAATAAAAATTTGTATCAGAAAACTCAAAATTAAGGATGACCATCAATTTGGGTTCAAGGAAAAGCATTGCTCGACTCATCAAATTTGTAGAATAATAGTTGACACCATAAATAACTTCAACCGCAAAAATCATACCGTCATGCTGTTGCTAGATATCGAAAAAGCCTTTGATAAAGTTTGGATTGACGGCTTGACATATAAAATGATCAAACTAAACTTTCCTGCATTCTTAATTAAACTGGTCCATTCATATCTCAGTGACAGAATTTTCAGAGTTAGAATCGGCAATAAACTTTCGAATCCTAAAAATATCCCCGCGGGCATCGTACAAGGATCAGTTCTCGGACCTAGACTGTTCAACATCTACGTCCAAGACATTCCCAAGCACCCAAACACCAACATAGCCCTTTTCGCAGATGATACTGCAATTTATGCACACTCACGCTGCGCTGAAGACGCTAACAATCAGATCAAAGACCATCTCGAAGTTTTACTTGAATATTTTGACAGATGGAAAATAAAATTAAACGAAAGCAAATCCGAGCAAATCGTGTTTAGCAGAAGAGTAAACGACAAAATTATCAATTCTCCGTTGAAAATCAAAAATGTCGACATAACTCCAAAACCCACTGTCAAGTACTTGGGTGTTGAACTTGATAGTAGACTAAATTTTCACACCCACATCCAGAAGTCCGTTAGCAAAGCATATGCAGCTAAGAAAAATTTATATCCACTATTGTGCAGAAAAAGCAGATTGAGTCAGAAAAACAAAACCCTCATATACACGTCCCTGATAAGGCCCTTGATTTCATATGCGGCACCTTCCTTCTGTCATCTTCGCCCATTTCCTCTCAGGCCTCTTCAAAATTTCCAAAACAAAGTTCTTCGACTCATCACGAACAAAAACAATTACACGCGAATCACCGACCTACATGAGATGTCGGGACTGCCTACAATCAGAGAATACTTCGACCAAATTTCTAGCAACTTCTACGAAAAACAGTGTCAAATAAGCGTCCTCACTAGAAGCATGATCAAAACGAGGAGTCACAATATAGATCCTCAAAGTCCCCATCCACTTCCCTACCAACATCTCCCCATTTTCCTCAAACCCATCCCCCCACCCTCTCAGATAACTAATTAACCTGTTGTTGCAGAGATTTAAGACGAGATCACTTTAAGAAGAATCGTTCAGCGACACTTGGAAACACCGACAACATTGCGGACGACGCGCTTGGCTCTCTTTCTCCATGGAACCAAATCAACCACAAGGGTTTTGACCCGCCAAGCTGGATTGTGAAGGCCCACTGGGGGAGAGATCCGCCGCGTCTAGCAAATGGCGTTTGGAGCGACGGGTGAAGAGGCACGATTAGGAAAACTTGATTCTCACAAAAAAAAAAAAAATCATATTCATTGTATATAGTGTAAATAATGTAAATAATATTGTACATAGACCCTTCAACCCCCCTGCAATTACCCAGAGCAGGTTTTTTACTTTTATTTTCCTGTAGAGCCATAACATAACACTGAAAAAGTAACCATATCTTAGTGATAAAAAATTCAATAGCTTCAATTATCTTAAGTTTTTACATGACCCTATGTCAACTGTGGCTAATACTCTAACAAGTAGGAACCCCAATGAGATAAACAATTATTTTAAATGAGTGTAACAAAGATCACCATATGACATGTAACATAAAAGTTTAAATAAATGTTTTTGAATTGAATTGAATTGATCACTGAAGCCAAGCAGCGTCGTGCGCGGTTAGTACTTGGATGGGTGACCGCTTGGGAACACCGCGTGTTGTAAACCTTTTTGGCTTTCGAGAAAGATTGAGACCATAATTTTTTGAATTATTGACCCATATAAGCCACCAACATCGCAAAATTTCGATTATCCTGGCCGTGTTCAACGAATGCATAGAGTATTTTATGCATCCTGTATTACCCATTGAAATTTTCGCCCAGATGACGGAACTAGAATAATTATCATCAAACATTGTTCTACGTATACTCTGTAAACGACGCTTGCCCTAGACATAGATGCATAGAAATACCTGGTGTTGGCACTGATTAGATTTTGTTTAAGACTTTCTTGTCGATCGAAAACGTGATATTTTGTGAAGCTTTTCATTTCTCCCGAAAGGGGTCGCGTTTTTTGTCGTTGCCGCAGTAGCGCCACGACCGATAAATATTGCGGATTTATTCCGGAACTAGTCCAAAATCTGAAATCTAGGATGCCGTTTTGATCTACAAATTATGGTCACGATTTTTAGTAGGGAGTCGTTACACCAGGTGTTCTATGCATCTATCCCTAGACTCTAGACTAGAGACAATGTTATCGCCGGAATCGCTCGGTTCGGTAAAAGCCGTTAGCCGAGGAACAAGAAGGACCGCCCGCCGGCCAGTGCTATTATGACGTCTGGCGAAGGGAGGGGGTGGTTGGGTAGAATGGTACCTGCACGGATCCCGTTATCGTAGTCGTTCTGTCGTTCGTGTTGGGTGAGCATCTATCGCCTACTCGAGTAACCTGCCCCTTGAGATCAGATACGTTCAAAGCAGTTCCATCGTATCGTTATACGGGGGTAACGAATAACCTCACCCCTCAAGTGAATTTATTGGGTTCAACATTCCTACGATGTCTCGGTCCATTCACCATTTTGCAGCTTTTTTTTTTTTTGCGATAGTGGCTTCTTTCACCAAGTCTGCCATCGGCAGAAGGGTTTCTCCTTCTCTGATTATCGGGGAGCCACCCTTCCGGGAAGATTTTAGGGCTCCATCAACTAGATGAGGTGAATTTTGACAAGAAAAGGTGTCTAAGAAGTTATTGCGGATTCACGAGATTTTCGTTGTTTACGGCCATACCACGCTGAGAATGCCAGTTCTCGTCAGATCACTGAAGCCAAGCAGCGTCGGGCGCGGTTAGTACTTGGATGGGTGACCGCTTGGGAACACCGCGTGTTGTAAACCTTTTTGGCTTTCGAGAAAGATTGAGACCATAATTTTTTGAATTATTGACCCATATAAGCCACCAACATCGCAAAATTTCGATTATCCTGGCCGTGTTCAACGAATGCATAGAGTATTTTATGCATCCTGTATTACCCATTGAAATTTTCGCCCAGATGACGGAACTAGAATAATTATCATCAAACATTGTTCTACGTATACTCTGTAAACGACGCTTGCCCTAGACATAGATGCATAGAAATACCTGGTGTTGGCACTGATTAGATTTTGTTTAAGACTTTCTTGTCGATCGAAAACGTGATATTTTGTGAAGCTTTTCATTTCTCCCGAAAGGGGTCGCGTTTTTTGTCGTTGCCGCAGTAGCGCCACGACCGATAAATATTGCGGATTTATTCCGGAACTAGTCCAAAATCTGAAATCTAGGATGCCGTTTTGATCTACAAATTATGGTCACGATTTTTAGTAGGGAGTCGTTACACCAGGTGTTCTATGCATCTATCCCTAGACTCTAGACTAGAGACAATGTTATCGCCGGAATCGCTCGGTTCGGTAAAAGCCGTTAGCCGAGGAACAAGAAGGACCGCCCGCCGGCCAGTGCTATTATGACGTCTGGCGAAGGGAGGGGGTGGTTGGGTAGAATGGTACCTGCACGGATCCCGTTATCGTAGTCGTTCTGTCGTTCGTGTTGGGTGAGCATCTATCGCCTACTCGAGTAACCTGCCCCTTGAGATCAGATACGTTCAAAGCAGTTCCATCGTATCGTTATACGGGGGTAACGAATAACCTCACCCCTCAAGTGAATTTATTGGGTTCAACATTCCTACGATGTCTCGGTCCATTCACCATTTTGCAGCTTTTTTTTTTTTGCGATAGTGGCTTCTTTCACCAAGTCTGCCATCGGCAGAAGGGTTTCTCCTTCTCTGATTATCGGGGAGCCACCCTTCCGGGAAGATTTTAGGGCTCCATCAACTAGATGAGGTGAATTTTGACAAGAAAAGGTGTCTAAGAAGTTATTGCGGATTCACGAGATTTTCGTTGTTTACGGCCATACCACGCTGAGAATGCCAGTTCTCGTCAGATCACTGAAGCCAAGCAGCGTCGGGCGCGGTTAGTACTTGGATGGGTGACCGCTTGGGAACACCGCGTGTTGTAAACCTTTTTGGCTTTCGAGAAAGATTGAGACCATAATTTTTTGAATTATTGACCCATATAAGCCACCAACATCGCAAAATTTCGATTATCCTGGCCGTGTTCAACGAATGCATAGAGTATTTTATGCATCCTGTATTACCCATTGAAATTTTCGCCCAGATGACGGAACTAGAATAATTATCATCAAACATTGTTCTACGTATACTCTGTAAACGACGCTTGCCCTAGACATAGATGCATAGAAATACCTGGTGTTGGCACTGATTAGATTTTGTTTAAGACTTTCTTGTCGATCGAAAACGTGATATTTTGTGAAGCTTTTCATTTCTCCCGAAAGGGGTCGCGTTTTTTGTCGTTGCCGCAGTAGCGCCACGACCGATAAATATTGCGGATTTATTCCGGAACTAGTCCAAAATCTGAAATCTAGGATGCCGTTTTGATCTACAAATTATGGTCACGATTTTTAGTAGGGAGTCGTTACACCAGGTGTTCTATGCATCTATCCCTAGACTCTAGACTAGAGACAATGTTATCGCCGGAATCGCTCGGTTCGGTAAAAGCCGTTAGCCGAGGAACAAGAAGGACCGCCCGCCGGCCAGTGCTATTATGACGTCTGGCGAAGGGAGGGGGTGGTTGGGTAGAATGGTACCTGCACGGATCCCGTTATCGTAGTCGTTCTGTCGTTCGTGTTGGGTGAGCATCTATCGCCTACTCGAGTAACCTGCCCCTTGAGATCAGATACGTTCAAAGCAGTTCCATCGTATCGTTATACGGGGGTAACGAATAACCTCACCCCTCAAGTGAATTTATTGGGTTCAACATTCCTACGATGTCTCGGTCCATTCACCATTTTGCAGCTTTTTTTTTTTTTGCGATAGTGGCTTCTTTCACCAAGTCTGCCATCGGCAGAAGGGTTTCTCCTTCTCTGATTATCGGGGAGCCACCCTTCCGGGAAGATTTTAGGGCTCCATCAACTAGATGAGGTGAATTTTGACAAGAAAAGGTGTCTAAGAAGTTATTGCGGATTCACGAGATTTTCGTTGTTTACGGCCATACCACGCTGAGAATGCCAGTTCTCGTCAGATCACTGAAGCCAAGCAGCGTCGGGCGCGGTTAGTACTTGGATGGGTGACCGCTTGGGAACACCGCGTGTTGTAAACCTTTTTGGCTTTCGAGAAAGATTGAGACCATAATTTTTTGAATTATTGACCCATATAAGCCACCAACATCGCAAAATTTCGATTATCCTGGCCGTGTTCAACGAATGCATAGAGTATTTTATGCATCCTGTATTACCCATTGAAATTTTCGCCCAGATGACGGAACTAGAATAATTATCATCAAACATTGTTCTACGTATACTCTGTAAACGACGCTTGCCCTAGACATAGATGCATAGAAATACCTGGTGTTGGCACTGATTAGATTTTGTTTAAGACTTTCTTGTCGATCGAAAACGTGATATTTTGTGAAGCTTTTCATTTCTCCCGAAAGGGGTCGCGTTTTTTGTCGTTGCCGCAGTAGCGCCACGACCGATAAATATTGCGGATTTATTCCGGAACTAGTCCAAAATCTGAAATCTAGGATGCCGTTTTGATCTACAAATTATGGTCACGATTTTTAGTAGGGAGTCGTTACACCAGGTGTTCTATGCATCTATCCCTAGACTCTAGACTAGAGACAATGTTATCGCCGGAATCGCTCGGTTCGGTAAAAGCCGTTAGCCGAGGAACAAGAAGGACCGCCCGCCGGCCAGTGCTATTATGACGTCTGGCGAAGGGAGGGGGTGGTTGGGTAGAATGGTACCTGCACGGATCCCGTTATCGTAGTCGTTCTGTCGTTCGTGTTGGGTGAGCATCTATCGCCTACTCGAGTAACCTGCCCCTTGAGATCAGATACGTTCAAAGCAGTTCCATCGTATCGTTATACGGGGGTAACGAATAACCTCACCCCTCAAGTGAATTTATTGGGTTCAACATTCCTACGATGTCTCGGTCCATTCACCATTTTGCAGCTTTTTTTTTTTTTGCGATAGTGGCTTCTTTCACCAAGTCTGCCATCGGCAGAAGGGTTTCTCCTTCTCTGATTATCGGGGAGCCACCCTTCCGGGAAGATTTTAGGGCTCCATCAACTAGATGAGGTGAATTTTGACAAGAAAAGGTGTCTAAGAAGTTATTGCGGATTCACGAGATTTTCGTTGTTTACGGCCATACCACGCTGAGAATGCCAGTTCTCGTCAGATCACTGAAGCCAAGCAGCGTCGGGCGCGGTTAGTACTTGGATGGGTGACCGCTTGGGAACACCGCGTGTTGTAAACCTTTTTGGCTTTCGAGAAAGATTGAGACCATAATTTTTTGAATTATTGACCCATATAAGCCACCAACATCGCAAAATTTCGATTATCCTGGCCGTGTTCAACGAATGCATAGAGTATTTTATGCATCCTGTATTACCCATTGAAATTTTCGCCCAGATGACGGAACTAGAATAATTATCATCAAACATTGTTCTACGTATACTCTGTAAACGACGCTTGCCCTAGACATAGATGCATAGAAATACCTGGTGTTGGCACTGATTAGATTTTGTTTAAGACTTTCTTGTCGATCGAAAACGTGATATTTTGTGAAGCTTTTCATTTCTCCCGAAAGGGGTCGCGTTTTTTGTCGTTGCCGCAGTAGCGCCACGACCGATAAATATTGCGGATTTATTCCGGAACTAGTCCAAAATCTGAAATCTAGGATGCCGTTTTGATCTACAAATTATGGTCACGATTTTTAGTAGGGAGTCGTTACACCAGGTGTTCTATGCATCTATCCCTAGACTCTAGACTAGAGACAATGTTATCGCCGGAATCGCTCGGTTCGGTAAAAGCCGTTAGCCGAGGAACAAGAAGGACCGCCCGCCGGCCAGTGCTATTATGACGTCTGGCGAAGGGAGGGGGTGGTTGGGTAGAATGGTACCTGCACGGATCCCGTTATCGTAGTCGTTCTGTCGTTCGTGTTGGGTGAGCATCTATCGCCTACTCGAGTAACCTGCCCCTTGAGATCAGATACGTTCAAAGCAGTTCCATCGTATCGTTATACGGGGGTAACGAATAACCTCACCCCTCAAGTGAATTTATTGGGTTCAACATTCCTACGATGTCTCGGTCCATTCACCATTTTGCAGCTTTTTTTTTTTTTGCGATAGTGGCTTCTTTCACCAAGTCTGCCATCGGCAGAAGGGTTTCTCCTTCTCTGATTATCGGGGAGCCACCCTTCCGGGAAGATTTTAGGGCTCCATCAACTAGATGAGGTGAATTTTGACAAGAAAAGGTGTCTAAGAAGTTATTGCGGATTCACGAGATTTTCGTTGTTTACGGCCATACCACGCTGAGAATGCCAGTTCTCGTCAGATCACTGAAGCCAAGCAGCGTCGGGCGCGGTTAGTACTTGGATGGGTGACCGCTTGGGAACACCGCGTGTTGTAAACCTTTTTGGCTTTCGAGAAAGATTGAGACCATAATTTTTTGAATTATTGACCCATATAAGCCACCAACATCGCAAAATTTCGATTATCCTGGCCGTGTTCAACGAATGCATAGAGTATTTTATGCATCCTGTATTACCCATTGAAATTTTCGCCCAGATGACGGAACTAGAATAATTATCATCAAACATTGTTCTACGTATACTCTGTAAACGACGCTTGCCCTAGACATAGATGCATAGAAATACCTGGTGTTGGCACTGATTAGATTTTGTTTAAGACTTTCTTGTCGATCGAAAACGTGATATTTTGTGAAGCTTTTCATTTCTCCCGAAAGGGGTCGCGTTTTTTGTCGTTGCCGCAGTAGCGCCACGACCGATAAATATTGCGGATTTATTCCGGAACTAGTCCAAAATCTGAAATCTAGGATGCCGTTTTGATCTACAAATTATGGTCACGATTTTTAGTAGGGAGTCGTTACACCAGGTGTTCTATGCATCTATCCCTAGACTCTAGACTAGAGACAATGTTATCGCCGGAATCGCTCGGTTCGGTAAAAGCCGTTAGCCGAGGAACAAGAAGGACCGCCCGCCGGCCAGTGCTATTATGACGTCTGGCGAAGGGAGGGGGTGGTTGGGTAGAATGGTACCTGCACGGATCCCGTTATCGTAGTCGTTCTGTCGTTCGTGTTGGGTGAGCATCTATCGCCTACTCGAGTAACCTGCCCCTTGAGATCAGATACGTTCAAAGCAGTTCCATCGTATCGTTATACGGGGGTAACGAATAACCTCACCCCTCAAGTGAATTTATTGGGTTCAACATTCCTACGATGTCTCGGTCCATTCACCATTTTGCAGCTTTTTTTTTTTTTGCGATAGTGGCTTCTTTCACCAAGTCTGCCATCGGCAGAAGGGTTTCTCCTTCTCTGATTATCGGGGAGCCACCCTTCCGGGAAGATTTTAGGGCTCCATCAACTAGATGAGGTGAATTTTGACAAGAAAAGGTGTCTAAGAAGTTATTGCGGATTCACGAGATTTTCGTTGTTTACGGCCATACCACGCTGAGAATGCCAGTTCTCGTCAGATCACTGAAGCCAAGCAGCGTCGGGCGCGGTTAGTACTTGGATGGGTGACCGCTTGGGAACACCGCGTGTTGTAAACCTTTTTGGCTTTCGAGAAAGATTGAGACCATAATTTTTTGAATTATTGACCCATATAAGCCACCAACATCGCAAAATTTCGATTATCCTGGCCGTGTTCAACGAATGCATAGAGTATTTTATGCATCCTGTATTACCCATTGAAATTTTCGCCCAGATGACGGAACTAGAATAATTATCATCAAACATTGTTCTACGTATACTCTGTAAACGACGCTTGCCCTAGACATAGATGCATAGAAATACCTGGTGTTGGCACTGATTAGATTTTGTTTAAGACTTTCTTGTCGATCGAAAACGTGATATTTTGTGAAGCTTTTCATTTCTCCCGAAAGGGGTCGCGTTTTTTGTCGTTGCCGCAGTAGCGCCACGACCGATAAATATTGCGGATTTATTCCGGAACTAGTCCAAAATCTGAAATCTAGGATGCCGTTTTGATCTACAAATTATGGTCACGATTTTTAGTAGGGAGTCGTTACACCAGGTGTTCTATGCATCTATCCCTAGACTCTAGACTAGAGACAATGTTATCGCCGGAATCGCTCGGTTCGGTAAAAGCCGTTAGCCGAGGAACAAGAAGGACCGCCCGCCGGCCAGTGCTATTATGACGTCTGGCGAAGGGAGGGGGTGGTTGGGTAGAATGGTACCTGCACGGATCCCGTTATCGTAGTCGTTCTGTCGTTCGTGTTGGGTGAGCATCTATCGCCTACTCGAGTAACCTGCCCCTTGAGATCAGATACGTTCAAAGCAGTTCCATCGTATCGTTATACGGGGGTAACGAATAACCTCACCCCTCAAGTGAATTTATTGGGTTCAACATTCCTACGATGTCTCGGTCCATTCACCATTTTGCAGCTTTTTTTTTTTTTGCGATAGTGGCTTCTTTCACCAAGTCTGCCATCGGCAGAAGGGTTTCTCCTTCTCTGATTATCGGGGAGCCACCCTTCCGGGAAGATTTTAGGGCTCCATCAACTAGATGAGGTGAATTTTGACAAGAAAAGGTGTCTAAGAAGTTATTGCGGATTCACGAGATTTTCGTTGTTTACGGCCATACCACGCTGAGAATGCCAGTTCTCGTCAGATCACTGAAGCCAAGCAGCGTCGTGCGCGGTTAGTACTTGGATGGGTGACCGCTTGGGAACACCGCGTGTTGTAAACCTTTTTGGCTTTCGAGAAAGATTGAGACCATAATTTTTTGAATTATTGACCCATATAAGCCACCAACATCGCAAAATTTCGATTATCCTGGCCGTGTTCAACGAATGCATAGAGTATTTTATGCATCCTGTATTACCCATTGAAATTTTCGCCCAGATGACGGAACTAGAATAATTATCATCAAACATTGTTCTACGTATACTCTGTAAACGACGCTTGCCCTAGACATAGATGCATAGAAATACCTGGTGTTGGCACTGATTAGATTTTGTTTAAGACTTTCTTGTCGATCGAAAACGTGATATTTTGTGAAGCTTTTCATTTCTCCCGAAAGGGGTCGCGTTTTTTGTCGTTGCCGCAGTAGCGCCACGACCGATAAATATTGCGGATTTATTCCGGAACTAGTCCAAAATCTGAAATCTAGGATGCCGTTTTGATCTACAAATTATGGTCACGATTTTTAGTAGGGAGTCGTTACACCAGGTGTTCTATGCATCTATCCCTAGACTCTAGACTAGAGACAATGTTATCGCCGGAATCGCTCGGTTCGGTAAAAGCCGTTAGCCGAGGAACAAGAAGGACCGCCCGCCGGCCAGTGCTATTATGACGTCTGGCGAAGGGAGGGGGTGGTTGGGTAGAATGGTACCTGCACGGATCCCGTTATCGTAGTCGTTCTGTCGTTCGTGTTGGGTGAGCATCTATCGCCTACTCGAGTAACCTGCCCCTTGAGATCAGATACGTTCAAAGCAGTTCCATCGTATCGTTATACGGGGGTAACGAATAACCTCACCCCTCAAGTGAATTTATTGGGTTCAACATTCCTACGATGTCTCGGTCCATTCACCATTTTGCAGCTTTTTTTTTTTTTGCGATAGTGGCTTCTTTCACCAAGTCTGCCATCGGCAGAAGGGTTTCTCCTTCTCTGATTATCGGGGAGCCACCCTTCCGGGAAGATTTTAGGGCTCCATCAACTAGATGAGGTGAATTTTGACAAGAAAAGGTGTCTAAGAAGTTATTGCGGATTCACGAGATTTTCGTTGTTTACGGCCATACCACGCTGAGAATGCCAGTTCTCGTCAGATCACTGAAGCCAAGCAGCGTCGGGCGCGGTTAGTACTTGGATGGGTGACCGCTTGGGAACACCGCGTGTTGTAAACCTTTTTGGCTTTCGAGAAAGATTGAGACCATAATTTTTTGAATTATTGACCCATATAAGCCACCAACATCGCAAAATTTCGATTATCCTGGCCGTGTTCAACGAATGCATAGAGTATTTTATGCATCCTGTATTACCCATTGAAATTTTCGCCCAGATGACGGAACTAGAATAATTATCATCAAACATTGTTCTACGTATACTCTGTAAACGACGCTTGCCCTAGACATAGATGCATAGAAATACCTGGTGTTGGCACTGATTAGATTTTGTTTAAGACTTTCTTGTCGATCGAAAACGTGATATTTTGTGAAGCTTTTCATTTCTCCCGAAAGGGGTCGCGTTTTTTGTCGTTGCCGCAGTAGCGCCACGACCGATAAATATTGCGGATTTATTCCGGAACTAGTCCAAAATCTGAAATCTAGGATGCCGTTTTGATCTACAAATTATGGTCACGATTTTTAGTAGGGAGTCGTTACACCAGGTGTTCTATGCATCTATCCCTAGACTCTAGACTAGAGACAATGTTATCGCCGGAATCGCTCGGTTCGGTAAAAGCCGTTAGCCGAGGAACAAGAAGGACCGCCCGCCGGCCAGTGCTATTATGACGTCTGGCGAAGGGAGGGGGTGGTTGGGTAGAATGGTACCTGCACGGATCCCGTTATCGTAGTCGTTCTGTCGTTCGTGTTGGGTGAGCATCTATCGCCTACTCGAGTAACCTGCCCCTTGAGATCAGATACGTTCAAAGCAGTTCCATCGTATCGTTATACGGGGGTAACGAATAACCTCACCCCTCAAGTGAATTTATTGGGTTCAACATTCCTACGATGTCTCGGTCCATTCACCATTTTGCAGCTTTTTTTTTTTTTGCGATAGTGGCTTCTTTCACCAAGTCTGCCATCGGCAGAAGGGTTTCTCCTTCTCTGATTATCGGGGAGCCACCCTTCCGGGAAGATTTTAGGGCTCCATCAACTAGATGAGGTGAATTTTGACAAGAAAAGGTGTCTAAGAAGTTATTGCGGATTCACGAGATTTTCGTTGTTTACGGCCATACCACGCTGAGAATGCCAGTTCTCGTCAGATCACTGAAGCCAAGCAGCGTCGGGCGCGGTTAGTACTTGGATGGGTGACCGCTTGGGAACACCGCGTGTTGTAAACCTTTTTGGCTTTCGAGAAAGATTGAGACCATAATTTTTTGAATTATTGACCCATATAAGCCACCAACATCGCAAAATTTCGATTATCCTGGCCGTGTTCAACGAATGCATAGAGTATTTTATGCATCCTGTATTACCCATTGAAATTTTCGCCCAGATGACGGAACTAGAATAATTATCATCAAACATTGTTCTACGTATACTCTGTAAACGACGCTTGCCCTAGACATAGATGCATAGAAATACCTGGTGTTGGCACTGATTAGATTTTGTTTAAGACTTTCTTGTCGATCGAAAACGTGATATTTTGTGAAGCTTTTCATTTCTCCCGAAAGGGGTCGCGTTTTTTGTCGTTGCCGCAGTAGCGCCACGACCGATAAATATTGCGGATTTATTCCGGAACTAGTCCAAAATCTGAAATCTAGGATGCCGTTTTGATCTACAAATTATGGTCACGATTTTTAGTAGGGAGTCGTTACACCAGGTGTTCTATGCATCTATCCCTAGACTCTAGACTAGAGACAATGTTATCGCCGGAATCGCTCGGTTCGGTAAAAGCCGTTAGCCGAGGAACAAGAAGGACCGCCCGCCGGCCAGTGCTATTATGACGTCTGGCGAAGGGAGGGGGTGGTTGGGTAGAATGGTACCTGCACGGATCCCGTTATCGTAGTCGTTCTGTCGTTCGTGTTGGGTGAGCATCTATCGCCTACTCGAGTAACCTGCCCCTTGAGATCAGATACGTTCAAAGCAGTTCCATCGTATCGTTATACGGGGGTAACGAATAACCTCACCCCTCAAGTGAATTTATTGGGTTCAACATTCCTACGATGTCTCGGTCCATTCACCATTTTGCAGCTTTTTTTTTTTTTGCGATAGTGGCTTCTTTCACCAAGTCTGCCATCGGCAGAAGGGTTTCTCCTTCTCTGATTATCGGGGAGCCACCCTTCCGGGAAGATTTTAGGGCTCCATCAACTAGATGAGGTGAATTTTGACAAGAAAAGGTGTCTAAGAAGTTATTGCGGATTCACGAGATTTTCGTTGTTTACGGCCATACCACGCTGAGAATGCCAGTTCTCGTCAGATCACTGAAGCCAAGCAGCGTCGGGCGCGGTTAGTACTTGGATGGGTGACCGCTTGGGAACACCGCGTGTTGTAAACCTTTTTGGCTTTCGAGAAAGATTGAGACCATAATTTTTTGAATTATTGACCCATATAAGCCACCAACATCGCAAAATTTCGATTATCCTGGCCGTGTTCAACGAATGCATAGAGTATTTTATGCATCCTGTATTACCCATTGAAATTTTCGCCCAGATGACGGAACTAGAATAATTATCATCAAACATTGTTCTACGTATACTCTGTAAACGACGCTTGCCCTAGACATAGATGCATAGAAATACCTGGTGTTGGCACTGATTAGATTTTGTTTAAGACTTTCTTGTCGATCGAAAACGTGATATTTTGTGAAGCTTTTCATTTCTCCCGAAAGGGGTCGCGTTTTTTGTCGTTGCCGCAGTAGCGCCACGACCGATAAATATTGCGGATTTATTCCGGAACTAGTCCAAAATCTGAAATCTAGGATGCCGTTTTGATCTACAAATTATGGTCACGATTTTTAGTAGGGAGTCGTTACACCAGGTGTTCTATGCATCTATCCCTAGACTCTAGACTAGAGACAATGTTATCGCCGGAATCGCTCGGTTCGGTAAAAGCCGTTAGCCGAGGAACAAGAAGGACCGCCCGCCGGCCAGTGCTATTATGACGTCTGGCGAAGGGAGGGGGTGGTTGGGTAGAATGGTACCTGCACGGATCCCGTTATCGTAGTCGTTCTGTCGTTCGTGTTGGGTGAGCATCTATCGCCTACTCGAGTAACCTGCCCCTTGAGATCAGATACGTTCAAAGCAGTTCCATCGTATCGTTATACGGGGGTAACGAATAACCTCACCCCTCAAGTGAATTTATTGGGTTCAACATTCCTACGATGTCTCGGTCCATTCACCATTTTGCAGCTTTTTTTTTTTTTGCGATAGTGGCTTCTTTCACCAAGTCTGCCATCGGCAGAAGGGTTTCTCCTTCTCTGATTATCGGGGAGCCACCCTTCCGGGAAGATTTTAGGGCTCCATCAACTAGATGAGGTGAATTTTGACAAGAAAAGGTGTCTAAGAAGTTATTGCGGATTCACGAGATTTTCGTTGTTTACGGCCATACCACGCTGAGAATGCCAGTTCTCGTCAGATCACTGAAGCCAAGCAGCGTCGGGCGCGGTTAGTACTTGGATGGGTGACCGCTTGGGAACACCGCGTGTTGTAAACCTTTTTGGCTTTCGAGAAAGATTGAGACCATAATTTTTTGAATTATTGACCCATATAAGCCACCAACATCGCAAAATTTCGATTATCCTGGCCGTGTTCAACGAATGCATAGAGTATTTTATGCATCCTGTATTACCCATTGAAATTTTCGCCCAGATGACGGAACTAGAATAATTATCATCAAACATTGTTCTACGTATACTCTGTAAACGACGCTTGCCCTAGACATAGATGCATAGAAATACCTGGTGTTGGCACTGATTAGATTTTGTTTAAGACTTTCTTGTCGATCGAAAACGTGATATTTTGTGAAGCTTTTCATTTCTCCCGAAAGGGGTCGCGTTTTTTGTCGTTGCCGCAGTAGCGCCACGACCGATAAATATTGCGGATTTATTCCGGAACTAGTCCAAAATCTGAAATCTAGGATGCCGTTTTGATCTACAAATTATGGTCACGATTTTTAGTAGGGAGTCGTTACACCAGGTGTTCTATGCATCTATCCCTAGACTCTAGACTAGAGACAATGTTATCGCCGGAATCGCTCGGTTCGGTAAAAGCCGTTAGCCGAGGAACAAGAAGGACCGCCCGCCGGCCAGTGCTATTATGACGTCTGGCGAAGGGAGGGGGTGGTTGGGTAGAATGGTACCTGCACGGATCCCGTTATCGTAGTCGTTCTGTCGTTCGTGTTGGGTGAGCATCTATCGCCTACTCGAGTAACCTGCCCCTTGAGATCAGATACGTTCAAAGCAGTTCCATCGTATCGTTATACGGGGGTAACGAATAACCTCACCCCTCAAGTGAATTTATTGGGTTCAACATTCCTACGATGTCTCGGTCCATTCACCATTTTGCAGCTTTTTTTTTTTTTGCGATAGTGGCTTCTTTCACCAAGTCTGCCATCGGCAGAAGGGTTTCTCCTTCTCTGATTATCGGGGAGCCACCCTTCCGGGAAGATTTTAGGGCTCCATCAACTAGATGAGGTGAATTTTGACAAGAAAAGGTGTCTAAGAAGTTATTGCGGATTCACGAGATTTTCGTTGTTTACGGCCATACCACGCTGAGAATGCCAGTTCTCGTCAGATCACTGAAGCCAAGCAGCGTCGGGCGCGGTTAGTACTTGGATGGGTGACCGCTTGGGAACACCGCGTGTTGTAAACCTTTTTGGCTTTCGAGAAAGATTGAGACCATAATTTTTTGAATTATTGACCCATATAAGCCACCAACATCGCAAAATTTCGATTATCCTGGCCGTGTTCAACGAATGCATAGAGTATTTTATGCATCCTGTATTACCCATTGAAATTTTCGCCCAGATGACGGAACTAGAATAATTATCATCAAACATTGTTCTACGTATACTCTGTAAACGACGCTTGCCCTAGACATAGATACATAGAAATACCTGGTGTTGGCACTGATTAGATTTTGTTTAAGACTTTCTTGTCGATCGAAAACGTGATATTTTGTGAAGCTTTTCATTTCTCCCGAAAGGGGTCGCGTTTTTTGTCGTTGCCGCAGTAGCGCCACGACCGATAAATATTGCGGATTTATTCCGGAACTAGTCCAAAATCTGAAATCTAGGATGCCGTTTTGATCTACAAATTATGGTCACGATTTTTAGTAGGGAGTCGTTACACCAGGTGTTCTATGCATCTATCCCTAGACTCTAGACTAGAGACAATGTTATCGCCGGAATCGCTCGGTTCGGTAAAAGCCGTTAGCCGAGGAACAAGAAGGACCGCCCGCCGGCCAGTGCTATTATGACGTCTGGCGAAGGGAGGGGGTGGTTGGGTAGAATGGTACCTGCACGGATCCCGTTATCGTAGTCGTTCTGTCGTTCGTGTTGGGTGAGCATCTATCGCCTACTCGAGTAACCTGCCCCTTGAGATCAGATACGTTCAAAGCAGTTCCATCGTATCGTTATACGGGGGTAACGAATAACCTCACCCCTCAAGTGAATTTATTGGGTTCAACATTCCTACGATGTCTCGGTCCATTCACCATTTTGCAGCTTTTTTTTTTTTGCGATAGTGGCTTCTTTCACCAAGTCTGCCATCGGCAGAAGGGTTTCTCCTTCTCTGATTATCGGGGAGCCACCCTTCCGGGAAGATTTTAGGGCTCCATCAACTAGATGAGGTGAATTTTGACAAGAAAAGGTGTCTAAGAAGTTATTGCGGATTCACGAGATTTTCGTTGTTTACGGCCATACCACGCTGAGAATGCCAGTTCTCGTCAGATCACTGAAGCCAAGCAGCGTCGTGCGCGGTTAGTACTTGGATGGGTGACCGCTTGGGAACACCGCGTGTTGTAAACCTTTTTGGCTTTCGAGAAAGATTGAGACCATAATTTTTTGAATTATTGACCCATATAAGCCACCAACATCGCAAAATTTCGATTATCCTGGCCGTGTTCAACGAATGCATAGAGTATTTTATGCATCCTGTATTACCCATTGAAATTTTCGCCCAGATGACGGAACTAGAATAATTATCATCAAACATTGTTCTACGTATACTCTGTAAACGACGCTTGCCCTAGACATAGATGCATAGAAATACCTGGTGTTGGCACTGATTAGATTTTGTTTAAGACTTTCTTGTCGATCGAAAACGTGATATTTTGTGAAGCTTTTCATTTCTCCCGAAAGGGGTCGCGTTTTTTGTCGTTGCCGCAGTAGCGCCACGACCGATAAATATTGCGGATTTATTCCGGAACTAGTCCAAAATCTGAAATCTAGGATGCCGTTTTGATCTACAAATTATGGTCACGATTTTTAGTAGGGAGTCGTTACACCAGGTGTTCTATGCATCTATCCCTAGACTCTAGACTAGAGACAATGTTATCGCCGGAATCGCTCGGTTCGGTAAAAGCCGTTAGCCGAGGAACAAGAAGGACCGCCCGCCGGCCAGTGCTATTATGACGTCTGGCGAAGGGAGGGGGTGGTTGGGTAGAATGGTACCTGCACGGATCCCGTTATCGTAGTCGTTCTGTCGTTCGTGTTGGGTGAGCATCTATCGCCTACTCGAGTAACCTGCCCCTTGAGATCAGATACGTTCAAAGCAGTTCCATCGTATCGTTATACGGGGGTAACGAATAACCTCACCCCTCAAGTGAATTTATTGGGTTCAACATTCCTACGATGTCTCGGTCCATTCACCATTTTGCAGCTTTTTTTTTTTTTGCGATAGTGGCTTCTTTCACCAAGTCTGCCATCGGCAGAAGGGTTTCTCCTTCTCTGATTATCGGGGAGCCACCCTTCCGGGAAGATTTTAGGGCTCCATCAACTAGATGAGGTGAATTTTGACAAGAAAAGGTGTCTAAGAAGTTATTGCGGATTCACGAGATTTTCGTTGTTTACGGCCATACCACGCTGAGAATGCCAGTTCTCGTCAGATCACTGAAGCCAAGCAGCGTCGGGCGCGGTTAGTACTTGGATGGGTGACCGCTTGGGAACACCGCGTGTTGTAAACCTTTTTGGCTTTCGAGAAAGATTGAGACCATAATTTTTTGAATTATTGACCCATATAAGCCACCAACATCGCAAAATTTCGATTATCCTGGCCGTGTTCAACGAATGCATAGAGTATTTTATGCATCCTGTATTACCCATTGAAATTTTCGCCCAGATGACGGAACTAGAATAATTATCATCAAACATTGTTCTACGTATACTCTGTAAACGACGCTTGCCCTAGACATAGATGCATAGAAATACCTGGTGTTGGCACTGATTAGATTTTGTTTAAGACTTTCTTGTCGATCGAAAACGTGATATTTTGTGAAGCTTTTCATTTCTCCCGAAAGGGGTCGCGTTTTTTGTCGTTGCCGCAGTAGCGCCACGACCGATAAATATTGCGGATTTATTCCGGAACTAGTCCAAAATCTGAAATCTAGGATGCCGTTTTGATCTACAAATTATGGTCACGATTTTTAGTAGGGAGTCGTTACACCAGGTGTTCTATGCATCTATCCCTAGACTCTAGACTAGAGACAATGTTATCGCCGGAATCGCTCGGTTCGGTAAAAGCCGTTAGCCGAGGAACAAGAAGGACCGCCCGCCGGCCAGTGCTATTATGACGTCTGGCGAAGGGAGGGGGTGGTTGGGTAGAATGGTACCTGCACGGATCCCGTTATCGTAGTCGTTCTGTCGTTCGTGTTGGGTGAGCATCTATCGCCTACTCGAGTAACCTGCCCCTTGAGATCAGATACGTTCAAAGCAGTTCCATCGTATCGTTATACGGGGGTAACGAATAACCTCACCCCTCAAGTGAATTTATTGGGTTCAACATTCCTACGATGTCTCGGTCCATTCACCATTTTGCAGCTTTTTTTTTTTTTGCGATAGTGGCTTCTTTCACCAAGTCTGCCATCGGCAGAAGGGTTTCTCCTTCTCTGATTATCGGGGAGCCACCCTTCCGGGAAGATTTTAGGGCTCCATCAACTAGATGAGGTGAATTTTGACAAGAAAAGGTGTCTAAGAAGTTATTGCGGATTCACGAGATTTTCGTTGTTTACGGCCATACCACGCTGAGAATGCCAGTTCTCGTCAGATCACTGAAGCCAAGCAGCGTCGGGCGCGGTTAGTACTTGGATGGGTGACCGCTTGGGAACACCGCGTGTTGTAAACCTTTTTGGCTTTCGAGAAAGATTGAGACCATAATTTTTTGAATTATTGACCCATATAAGCCACCAACATCGCAAAATTTCGATTATCCTGGCCGTGTTCAACGAATGCATAGAGTATTTTATGCATCCTGTATTACCCATTGAAATTTTCGCCCAGATGACGGAACTAGAATAATTATCATCAAACATTGTTCTACGTATACTCTGTAAACGACGCTTGCCCTAGACATAGATGCATAGAAATACCTGGTGTTGGCACTGATTAGATTTTGTTTAAGACTTTCTTGTCGATCGAAAACGTGATATTTTGTGAAGCTTTTCATTTCTCCCGAAAGGGGTCGCGTTTTTTGTCGTTGCCGCAGTAGCGCCACGACCGATAAATATTGCGGATTTATTCCGGAACTAGTCCAAAATCTGAAATCTAGGATGCCGTTTTGATCTACAAATTATGGTCACGATTTTTAGTAGGGAGTCGTTACACCAGGTGTTCTATGCATCTATCCCTAGACTCTAGACTAGAGACAATGTTATCGCCGGAATCGCTCGGTTCGGTAAAAGCCGTTAGCCGAGGAACAAGAAGGACCGCCCGCCGGCCAGTGCTATTATGACGTCTGGCGAAGGGAGGGGGTGGTTGGGTAGAATGGTACCTGCACGGATCCCGTTATCGTAGTCGTTCTGTCGTTCGTGTTGGGTGAGCATCTATCGCCTACTCGAGTAACCTGCCCCTTGAGATCAGATACGTTCAAAGCAGTTCCATCGTATCGTTATACGGGGGTAACGAATAACCTCACCCCTCAAGTGAATTTATTGGGTTCAACATTCCTACGATGTCTCGGTCCATTCACCATTTTGCAGCTTTTTTTTTTTTTGCGATAGTGGCTTCTTTCACCAAGTCTGCCATCGGCAGAAGGGTTTCTCCTTCTCTGATTATCGGGGAGCCACCCTTCCGGGAAGATTTTAGGGCTCCATCAACTAGATGAGGTGAATTTTGACAAGAAAAGGTGTCTAAGAAGTTATTGCGGATTCACGAGATTTTCGTTGTTTACGGCCATACCACGCTGAGAATGCCAGTTCTCGTCAGATCACTGAAGCCAAGCAGCGTCGGGCGCGGTTAGTACTTGGATGGGTGACCGCTTGGGAACACCGCGTGTTGTAAACCTTTTTGGCTTTCGAGAAAGATTGAGACCATAATTTTTTGAATTATTGACCCATATAAGCCACCAACATCGCAAAATTTCGATTATCCTGGCCGTGTTCAACGAATGCATAGAGTATTTTATGCATCCTGTATTACCCATTGAAATTTTCGCCCAGATGACGGAACTAGAATAATTATCATCAAACATTGTTCTACGTATACTCTGTAAACGACGCTTGCCCTAGACATAGATGCATAGAAATACCTGGTGTTGGCACTGATTAGATTTTGTTTAAGACTTTCTTGTCGATCGAAAACGTGATATTTTGTGAAGCTTTTCATTTCTCCCGAAAGGGGTCGCGTTTTTTGTCGTTGCCGCAGTAGCGCCACGACCGATAAATATTGCGGATTTATTCCGGAACTAGTCCAAAATCTGAAATCTAGGATGCCGTTTTGATCTACAAATTATGGTCACGATTTTTAGTAGGGAGTCGTTACACCAGGTGTTCTATGCATCTATCCCTAGACTCTAGACTAGAGACAATGTTATCGCCGGAATCGCTCGGTTCGGTAAAAGCCGTTAGCCGAGGAACAAGAAGGACCGCCCGCCGGCCAGTGCTATTATGACGTCTGGCGAAGGGAGGGGGTGGTTGGGTAGAATGGTACCTGCACGGATCCCGTTATCGTAGTCGTTCTGTCGTTCGTGTTGGGTGAGCATCTATCGCCTACTCGAGTAACCTGCCCCTTGAGATCAGATACGTTCAAAGCAGTTCCATCGTATCGTTATACGGGGGTAACGAATAACCTCACCCCTCAAGTGAATTTATTGGGTTCAACATTCCTACGATGTCTCGGTCCATTCACCATTTTGCAGCTTTTTTTTTTTTGCGATAGTGGCTTCTTTCACCAAGTCTGCCATCGGCAGAAGGGTTTCTCCTTCTCTGATTATCGGGGAGCCACCCTTCCGGGAAGATTTTAGGGCTCCATCAACTAGATGAGGTGAATTTTGACAAGAAAAGGTGTCTAAGAAGTTATTGCGGATTCACGAGATTTTCGTTGTTTACGGCCATACCACGCTGAGAATGCCAGTTCTCGTCAGATCACTGAAGCCAAGCAGCGTCGGGCGCGGTTAGTACTTGGATGGGTGACCGCTTGGGAACACCGCGTGTTGTAAACCTTTTTGGCTTTCGAGAAAGATTGAGACCATAATTTTTTGAATTATTGACCCATATAAGCCACCAACATCGCAAAATTTCGATTATCCTGGCCGTGTTCAACGAATGCATAGAGTATTTTATGCATCCTGTATTACCCATTGAAATTTTCGCCCAGATGACGGAACTAGAATAATTATCATCAAACATTGTTCTACGTATACTCTGTAAACGACGCTTGCCCTAGACATAGATGCATAGAAATACCTGGTGTTGGCACTGATTAGATTTTGTTTAAGACTTTCTTGTCGATCGAAAACGTGATATTTTGTGAAGCTTTTCATTTCTCCCGAAAGGGGTCGCGTTTTTTGTCGTTGCCGCAGTAGCGCCACGACCGATAAATATTGCGGATTTATTCCGGAACTAGTCCAAAATCTGAAATCTAGGATGCCGTTTTGATCTACAAATTATGGTCACGATTTTTAGTAGGGAGTCGTTACACCAGGTGTTCTATGCATCTATCCCTAGACTCTAGACTAGAGACAATGTTATCGCCGGAATCGCTCGGTTCGGTAAAAGCCGTTAGCCGAGGAACAAGAAGGACCGCCCGCCGGCCAGTGCTATTATGACGTCTGGCGAAGGGAGGGGGTGGTTGGGTAGAATGGTACCTGCACGGATCCCGTTATCGTAGTCGTTCTGTCGTTCGTGTTGGGTGAGCATCTATCGCCTACTCGAGTAACCTGCCCCTTGAGATCAGATACGTTCAAAGCAGTTCCATCGTATCGTTATACGGGGGTAACGAATAACCTCACCCCTCAAGTGAATTTATTGGGTTCAACATTCCTACGATGTCTCGGTCCATTCACCATTTTGCAGCTTTTTTTTTTTTTGCGATAGTGGCTTCTTTCACCAAGTCTGCCATCGGCAGAAGGGTTTCTCCTTCTCTGATTATCGGGGAGCCACCCTTCCGGGAAGATTTTAGGGCTCCATCAACTAGATGAGGTGAATTTTGACAAGAAAAGGTGTCTAAGAAGTTATTGCGGATTCACGAGATTTTCGTTGTTTACGGCCATACCACGCTGAGAATGCCAGTTCTCGTCAGATCACTGAAGCCAAGCAGCGTCGGGCGCGGTTAGTACTTGGATGGGTGACCGCTTGGGAACACCGCGTGTTGTAAACCTTTTTGGCTTTCGAGAAAGATTGAGACCATAATTTTTTGAATTATTGACCCATATAAGCCACCAACATCGCAAAATTTCGATTATCCTGGCCGTGTTCAACGAATGCATAGAGTATTTTATGCATCCTGTATTACCCATTGAAATTTTCGCCCAGATGACGGAACTAGAATAATTATCATCAAACATTGTTCTACGTATACTCTGTAAACGACGCTTGCCCTAGACATAGATGCATAGAAATACCTGGTGTTGGCACTGATTAGATTTTGTTTAAGACTTTCTTGTCGATCGAAAACGTGATATTTTGTGAAGCTTTTCATTTCTCCCGAAAGGGGTCGCGTTTTTTGTCGTTGCCGCAGTAGCGCCACGACCGATAAATATTGCGGATTTATTCCGGAACTAGTCCAAAATCTGAAATCTAGGATGCCGTTTTGATCTACAAATTATGGTCACGATTTTTAGTAGGGAGTCGTTACACCAGGTGTTCTATGCATCTATCCCTAGACTCTAGACTAGAGACAATGTTATCGCCGGAATCGCTCGGTTCGGTAAAAGCCGTTAGCCGAGGAACAAGAAGGACCGCCCGCCGGCCAGTGCTATTATGACGTCTGGCGAAGGGAGGGGGTGGTTGGGTAGAATGGTACCTGCACGGATCCCGTTATCGTAGTCGTTCTGTCGTTCGTGTTGGGTGAGCATCTATCGCCTACTCGAGTAACCTGCCCCTTGAGATCAGATACGTTCAAAGCAGTTCCATCGTATCGTTATACGGGGGTAACGAATAACCTCACCCCTCAAGTGAATTTATTGGGTTCAACATTCCTACGATGTCTCGGTCCATTCACCATTTTGCAGCTTTTTTTTTTTTTTGCGATAGTGGCTTCTTTCACCAAGTCTGCCATCGGCAGAAGGGTTTCTCCTTCTCTGATTATCGGGGAGCCACCCTTCCGGGAAGATTTTAGGGCTCCATCAACTAGATGAGGTGAATTTTGACAAGAAAAGGTGTCTAAGAAGTTATTGCGGATTCACGAGATTTTCGTTGTTTACGGCCATACCACGCTGAGAATGCCAGTTCTCGTCAGATCACTGAAGCCAAGCAGCGTCGGGCGCGGTTAGTACTTGGATGGGTGACCGCTTGGGAACACCGCGTGTTGTAAACCTTTTTGGCTTTCGAGAAAGATTGAGACCATAATTTTTTGAATTATTGACCCATATAAGCCACCAACATCGCAAAATTTCGATTATCCTGGCCGTGTTCAACGAATGCATAGAGTATTTTATGCATCCTGTATTACCCATTGAAATTTTCGCCCAGATGACGGAACTAGAATAATTATCATCAAACATTGTTCTACGTATACTCTGTAAACGACGCTTGCCCTAGACATAGATGCATAGAAATACCTGGTGTTGGCACTGATTAGATTTTGTTTAAGACTTTCTTGTCGATCGAAAACGTGATATTTTGTGAAGCTTTTCATTTCTCCCGAAAGGGGTCGCGTTTTTTGTCGTTGCCGCAGTAGCGCCACGACCGATAAATATTGCGGATTTATTCCGGAACTAGTCCAAAATCTGAAATCTAGGATGCCGTTTTGATCTACAAATTATGGTCACGATTTTTAGTAGGGAGTCGTTACACCAGGTGTTCTATGCATCTATCCCTAGACTCTAGACTAGAGACAATGTTATCGCCGGAATCGCTCGGTTCGGTAAAAGCCGTTAGCCGAGGAACAAGAAGGACCGCCCGCCGGCCAGTGCTATTATGACGTCTGGCGAAGGGAGGGGGTGGTTGGGTAGAATGGTACCTGCACGGATCCCGTTATCGTAGTCGTTCTGTCGTTCGTGTTGGGTGAGCATCTATCGCCTACTCGAGTAACCTGCCCCTTGAGATCAGATACGTTCAAAGCAGTTCCATCGTATCGTTATACGGGGGTAACGAATAACCTCACCCCTCAAGTGAATTTATTGGGTTCAACATTCCTACGATGTCTCGGTCCATTCACCATTTTGCAGCTTTTTTTTTTTTTGCGATAGTGGCTTCTTTCACCAAGTCTGCCATCGGCAGAAGGGTTTCTCCTTCTCTGATTATCGGGGAGCCACCCTTCCGGGAAGATTTTAGGGCTCCATCAACTAGATGAGGTGAATTTTGACAAGAAAAGGTGTCTAAGAAGTTATTGCGGATTCACGAGATTTTCGTTGTTTACGGCCATACCACGCTGAGAATGCCAGTTCTCGTCAGATCACTGAAGCCAAGCAGCGTCGGGCGCGGTTAGTACTTGGATGGGTGACCGCTTGGGAACACCGCGTGTTGTAAACCTTTTTGGCTTTCGAGAAAGATTGAGACCATAATTTTTTGAATTATTGACCCATATAAGCCACCAACATCGCAAAATTTCGATTATCCTGGCCGTGTTCAACGAATGCATAGAGTATTTTATGCATCCTGTATTACCCATTGAAATTTTCGCCCAGATGACGGAACTAGAATAATTATCATCAAACATTGTTCTACGTATACTCTGTAAACGACGCTTGCCCTAGACATAGATGCATAGAAATACCTGGTGTTGGCACTGATTAGATTTTGTTTAAGACTTTCTTGTCGATCGAAAACGTGATATTTTGTGAAGCTTTTCATTTCTCCCGAAAGGGGTCGCGTTTTTTGTCGTTGCCGCAGTAGCGCCACGACCGATAAATATTGCGGATTTATTCCGGAACTAGTCCAAAATCTGAAATCTAGGATGCCGTTTTGATCTACAAATTATGGTCACGATTTTTAGTAGGGAGTCGTTACACCAGGTGTTCTATGCATCTATCCCTAGACTCTAGACTAGAGACAATGTTATCGCCGGAATCGCTCGGTTCGGTAAAAGCCGTTAGCCGAGGAACAAGAAGGACCGCCCGCCGGCCAGTGCTATTATGACGTCTGGCGAAGGGAGGGGGTGGTTGGGTAGAATGGTACCTGCACGGATCCCGTTATCGTAGTCGTTCTGTCGTTCGTGTTGGGTGAGCATCTATCGCCTACTCGAGTAACCTGCCCCTTGAGATCAGATACGTTCAAAGCAGTTCCATCGTATCGTTATACGGGGGTAACGAATAACCTCACCCCTCAAGTGAATTTATTGGGTTCAACATTCCTACGATGTCTCGGTCCATTCACCATTTTGCAGCTTTTTTTTTTTTGCGATAGTGGCTTCTTTCACCAAGTCTGCCATCGGCAGAAGGGTTTCTCCTTCTCTGATTATCGGGGAGCCACCCTTCCGGGAAGATTTTAGGGCTCCATCAACTAGATGAGGTGAATTTTGACAAGAAAAGGTGTCTAAGAAGTTATTGCGGATTCACGAGATTTTCGTTGTTTACGGCCATACCACGCTGAGAATGCCAGTTCTCGTCAGATCACTGAAGCCAAGCAGCGTCGGGCGCGGTTAGTACTTGGATGGGTGACCGCTTGGGGAACACCGCGTGTTGTAAACCTTTTTGGCTTTCGAGAAAGATTGAGACCATAATTTTTTGAATTATTGACCCATATAAGCCACCAACATCGCAAAATTTCGATTATCCTGGCCGTGTTCAACGAATGCATAGAGTATTTTATGCATCCTGTATTACCCATTGAAATTTTCGCCCCAGATGACGGAACTAGAATAATTATCATCAAACATTGTTCTACGTATACTCTGTAAACGACGCTTGCCCTAGACATAGATGCATAGAAATACCTGGTGTTGGCACTGATTAGATTTTGTTTAAGACTTTCTTGTCGATCGAAAACGTGATATTTTGTGAAGCTTTTCATTTCTCCCGAAAGGGGTCGCGTTTTTTGTCGTTGCCGCAGTAGCGCCACGACCGATAAATATTGCGGATTTATTCCGGAACTAGTCAAAATCTGAAATCTAGGATGCCGTTTTGATCTACAAATTATGGTCACGATTTTTAGTAGGGAGTCGTTACACCAGGTGTTCTATGCATCTATCCCTAGACTCTAGACTAGAGACAATGTTATCGCCGGAATCGCTCGGTTCGGTAAAAGCCGTTAGCCGAGGAACAAGAAGGACCGCCCGCCGGCCAGTGCTATTATGACGTCTGGCGAAGGGAGGGGGTGGTTGGGTAGAATGGTACCTGCACGGATCCCGTTATCGTAGTCGTTCTGTCGTTCGTGTTGGGTGAGCATCTATCGCCTACTCGAGTAACCTGCCCCTTGAGATCAGATACGTTCAAAGCAGTTCCATCGTATCGTTATACGGGGGTAACGAATAACCTCACCCCTCAAGTGAATTTATTGGGTTCAACATTCCTACGATGTCTCGGTCCATTCACCATTTTGCAGCTTTTTTTTTTTTTGCGATAGTGGCTTCTTTCACCAAGTCTGCATAGGCAGAAGGGTTTCTCCTTCTCTGATTATCGGGGAGCACCCTTCCGGGAAGATTTTAGGGCTCCATCAACTAGATGAGGTGAATTTTGACAAGAAAGGTGTCTAAGAAGTTATTGCGGATTCACGAGATTTTCGTTGTTTACGGCCATACCACGCTGAGAATGCCAGTTCTCGTCAGATCACTGAAGCCAAGCAGCGTCGGGCGCGGTTAGTACTTGGATGGGTGACCGCTTGGGAACACCGCGTGTTGTAAACCTTTTTGGCTTTCGAGAAAGATTGAGACCATAATTTTTTGAATTATTGACCCATATAAGCCACCAACATCGCAAAATTTCGGATTATCCTGGCCGTGTTCAACGAATGCATAGAGTATTTTATGCATCCTGTATTACCCATTGAAATTTTCGCCCAGATGACGGAACTAGAATAATTATCATCAAACATTGTTCTACGTATACTCTGTAAACGACGCTTGCCCTAGACATAGATGCATAGAAATACCTGGTGTTGGCACTGATTAGATTTTGTTTAAGACTTTCTTGTCGATCGAAAACGTGATATTTTGTGAAGCTTTTCATTTCTCCCGAAAGGGGTCGCGTTTTTTTGTCGTTGCCGCAGTAGCGCCACGACCGATAAATATTGCGGATTTATTCCGGAACTAGTCCAAAATCTGAAATCTAGGATGCCGTTTTGATCTACAAATTATGGTCACGATTTTTAGTAGGGAGTCGTTACACCAGGTGTTCTATGCATCTATCCCTAGACTCTAGACTAGAGACAATGTTATCGCCGGAATCGCTCGGTTCGGTAAAAGCCGTTAGCCGAGGAACAAGAAGGACCGCCCGCCGGCCAGTGCTATTATGACGTCTGGCGAAGGGAGGGGTGGTTGGGTAGAATGGTACCTGCACGGATCCCGTTATCGTAGTCGTTCTGTCGTTCGTGTTGGGTGAGCATCTATCGCCTACTCGAGTAACCTGCCCCTTGAGATCAGATACGTTCAAAGCAGTTCCATCGTATCGTTATACGGGGGTAACGAATAACCTCACCCCTCAAGTGAATTTATTGGGTTCAACATTCCTACGATGTCTCGGTCCATTCACCATTTTGCAGCTTTTTTTTTTTTTTGCGATAGTGGCTTCTTTCACCAAGTCTGCCATCGGCAGAAGGGTTTCTCCTTCTCTGATTATCGGGGAGCCACCCTTCCGGGAAGATTTTAGGGCTCCATCAACTAGATGAGGTGAATTTTGACAAGAAAAGGTGTCTAAGAAGTTATTGCGGATTCACGAGATTTTCGTTGTTTACGGCCATACCACGCTGGAGAATGCCAGTTCTCGTCAGATCACTGAAGCCAAGCAGCGTCGGGCGCGTTAGTACTTGGATGGGTGACCGCTTGGGAACACCGCGTGTTGTAAACCTTTTTGGCTTTCGAGAAAGATTGAGACCATAATTTTTGAATTATTGACCCATATAAGCCACCAACATCGCAAAATTTCGATTATCTGGCCGTGTTCAACGAATGCATAGAGTATTTTATGCATCCTGTATTACCCATTGAAATTTTCGCCCAGATGACGGAACTAGAATAATTATCATCAAACATTGTTCTACGTATACTCTGTAAACGACGGCTTGCCCTAGACATAGATGCATAGAAATACCTGGTGTTGGCACTGATTAGATTTTGTTTAAGACTTTCTTGTCGATCGAAAACGTGATATTTTGTGAAGCTTTTCATTTCTCCCGAAAGGGGTCGCGTTTTTTGTCGTTGCCGCAGTAGCGCCACGACCGATAAATATTGCGGATTTATTCCGGAACTAGTCCAAAATCTGAAATCTAGGATGCCGTTTTGATCTACAAATTATGGTCACGATTTTTAGTAGGGAGTCGTTACACCAGGTGTTCTATGCATCTATCCCTAGACTCTAGACTAGAGACAATGTTATCGCCGGAATCGCTCGGTTCGGTAAAAGCGTTAGCCGAGGAACAAGAAGGGACCGCCGCCGGCCAGTGCTATTATGACGTCTGGCGAAGGGAGGGGGTGGTTGGGTAGAATGGTACCTGCACGGATCCCGTTATCGTAGTCGTTCTGTCGTTCGTGTTGGGTGAGCATCTATCGCCTACTCGAGTAACCTGCCCCTTGAGATCAGATACGTTCAAAGCAGTTCCATCGTATCGTTATACGGGGGTAACGAATAACCTCACCCCTCAAGTGAATTTATTGGGTTCAACATTCCTACGATGTCTCGGTCCATTCACCATTTTGCAGCTTTTTTTTTTTTTGCGATAGTGGCTTCTTTCACCAAGTCTGCCATCGGCAGAAGGGTTTCTCCTTCTCTGATTATCGGGGAGCCACCCTTCCGGGAAGATTTTAGGGCTCCATCAACTAGATGAGGTGAATTTTGACAAGAAAAGGTGTCTAGAAGTTATTGCGGATTCACGAGATTTTCGTTGTTTACGGCCATACCACGCTGAGAATGCCAGTTCTCGTCAGATCACTGAAGCCAAGCAGCGTCGGGCGCGGTTAGTACTTGGATGGGTGACCGCTTGGGAACACGCGTGTTGTAAACCTTTTTGGCTTTCGAGAAAGATTGAGACCATAATTTTTGAATTATTGACCCATATAAGCCACCAACATCGCAAAATTTCGATTATCCTGGCCGTGTTCAACGAATGCATAGAGTATTTTATGCATCCTGTATTACCCATTGAAATTTTCGCCCAGATGACGGAACTAGAATAATTATCATCAAACATTGTTCTACGTATACTCTGTAAACGACGCTTGCCCTAGACATAGATGCATAGAAATACCTGGTGTTGGCACTGATTAGATTTTGTTTAAGACTTTCTTGTCGATCGAAAACGTGATATTTTGTGAAGCTTTTTCATTTCTCCCGAAAGGGGTCGCGTTTTTTGTCGTTGCCGCAGTAGCGCCACGACCGATAAATATTGCGGATTTATTCCGGAACTAGTCAAAATCTGAAATCTAGGATGCCGTTTTGATCTACAAATTATGGTCACGATTTTTAGTAGGGAGTCGTTACACCAGGTGTTCTATGCATCTATCCCTAGACTCTAGACTAGAGACAATGTTATCGCCGGAATCGCTCGGTTCGGTAAAAGCCGTTAGCCGAGGAACAAGAAGGACCGCCCGCCGGCAGTGCTATTATGACGTCTGGCGAAAGGAGGGGGGTGGTTGGGTAGAATGGTACCTGCACGGATCCCGTTATCGTAGTCGTTCTGTCGTTCGTGTTGGGTGAGCATCTATCGCCTACTCGAGTAACCTGCCCCCTTGAGATCAGATACGTTCAAAGCAGTTCCATCGTATCGTTATACGGGGGTAACGAATAACCTCACCCCTCAAGTGAATTTATTGGGTTCAACATTCCTACGATGTCTCGGTCCATTCACCATTTTGCAGCTTTTTTTTTTTTGCGATAGTGGCTTCTTTCACCAAGTCTGCCATCGGCAGAAGGGTTTCTCCTTCTCTGATTATCGGGGAGCCACCCTTCCGGGAAGATTTTAGGGCTCCATGCAACTAGATGAGGTGAATTTTGACAAGAAAAGGTGTCTAAGAAGTTATTGCGGATTCACGAGATTTTCGTTGTTTACGGCCATACCACGCTGAGAATGCCAGTTCTCGTCAGATCACTGAAGCCAAGCAGCGTCGGGCGCGGTTAGTACTTGGATGGGTGACCGCTTGGGAACACCGCGTGTTGTAAACCTTTTGGCTTCGAGAAAGATTGAGACCATAATTTTTTGAATTATTGACCCATATAAGCCACCAACATCGCAAAATTTCGATTATCCTGGCCGTGTTCAACGAATGCATAGAGTATTTTATGCATCCTGTATTACCCATTGAAATTTTCGCCCAGATGACGGAACTAGAATAATTATCATCAAACATTGTTCTACGTATACTCTGTAAACGACGCTTGCCCTAGACATAGATGCATAGAAATACCTGGTGTTGGCACTGATTAGATTTTGTTTAAGACTTTCTTGTCGATCGAAAAACGTGATATTTTGTGAAGCTTTTCATTTCTCCCGAAAGGGGTCGCGTTTTTTGTCGTTGCCGCAGTAGCGCCACGACCGATAAATATTGCGGATTTATTCCGGAACTAGTCCAAAATCTGAAATCTAGGATGCCGTTTTGATCTACAAATTATGGTCACGATTTTTTAGTAGGGAGTCGTTACACCAGGTGTTCTATGCATCTATCCCTAGACTCTAGACTAGAGACAATGTTATCGCCGGAATCGCTCGGTTCGGTAAAAGCCGTTAGCCGAGGAACAAGAAGGACCGCCCGCCGGCCAGTGCTATTATGACGTCTGGCGAAGGGAGGGGGTGGTTGGGTAGAATGGTACCTGCACGGATCCCGTTATCGTAGTCGTTCTGTCGTTCGTGTTGGGTGAGCATCTATCGCCTACTCGAGTAACCTGCCCCTTGAGATCAGATACGTTCAAAGCAGTTCCATCGTATCGTTATACGGGGGTAACGAATAACCTCACCCCTCAAGTGAATTTATTGGGTTCAACATTCCTACGATGTCTCGGTCCATTCACCATTTGCAGCTTTTTTTTTTTTTGCGATAGTGGCTTCTTTCACCAAGTCTGCCATCGGCAGAAGGGTTTCTCCCTTCTCTGATTATCGGGGAGCCACCCTTCCGGAAGATTTTAGGGCTCCATCAACTAGATGAGGTGAATTTTGACAAGAAAAGGTGTCTAAGAAGTTATTGCGGATTCACGAGATTTTCGTTGTTTACGGCCATACCACGCTGAGAATGCCAGTTCTCGTCAGATCACTGAAGCCAAGCAGCGTCGGGCGCGGTTAGTACTTGGATGGGTGACCGCTTGGGAACACCGCGTGTTGTAAACCTTTTTGGCTTTCGAGAAAGATTGAGACCATAATTTTTTGAATTATTGACCCATATAAGCCACCAACATCGCAAAATTTCGATTATCCTGGGCCGTGTTCAACGAATGCATAGAGTATTTTATGCATCCTGTATTACCCATTGAAATTTTCGCCCAGATGACGGAAACTAGAATAATTATCATCAAACATTGTTCTACGTATACTCTGTAAACGACGCTTGCCCTAGACATAGATGCATAGAAATACCTGGTGTTGGCACTGATTAGATTTTGTTTAAGACTTTCTTGTCGATCGAAAACGTGATATTTTGTGAAGCTTTTCATTTCTCCCGAAAGGGGTCGCGTTTTTTGTCGTTGCCGCAGTAGCGCCACGACCGATAAATATTGCGGATTTATTCCGGAACTAGTCCAAAATCTGAAATCTAGGATGCCTTTTGATCTACAAATTATGGTCACGATTTTTAGTAGGGAGTCGTTACACCAGGTGTTCTATGCATCTATCCTAGACTCTAGACTAGAGACAATGTTATCGCCGGACTCGCTCGGTTCGGTAAAAGCCGTTAGCCGAGGAACAAGAAGGACCGCCCGCCGGCCAGTGCTATTATGACGTCTGGCGAAGGGAGGGGGTGGTGGGTAGAATGGTACCTGCACGGATCCCGTTATCGTAGTCGTTCTGTCGTTCGTGTTGGGTGAGCATCTATCGCCTACTCGAGTAACCTGCCCCTTGAGATCAGATACGTTCAAAGCAGTTCCATCGTATCGTTATACGGGGGGTAACGAATAACCTCACCCCTCAAGTGAATTTATTGGGTTCAACATTCCTACGATGTCTCGGTCCATTCACCATTTTGCAGCTTTTTTTTTTTTGCGATAGTGGCTTCTTTCACCAAGTCTGCCATCGGCAGAAGGGTTTTCTCCTTCTCTGATTATCGGGGAGCCACCCTTCCGGTGAAGATTTTAGGGCTCCATCAACTAGATGAGGTGAATTTTGACAAGAAAAGGTGTCTAAGAAGTTATTGCGGATTCACGAGATTTTCGTTGTTTACGGCCATACCACGCTGAGAATGCCAGTTCTCGTCAGATCACTGAAGCCAAGCAGCGTCGGGCGCGGTTAGTACTTGGATGGGTGACCGCTTGGGAACACCGCGTGTTGTAAACCTTTTTGGCTTTCGAGAAAGATTGAGACCATAATTTTTTTGAATTATTGACCCATATTAAGCCACCAACATCGCAAAATTTCGATTATCCTGGCCGTGTTTCAACGAATGCATAGAGTATTTTATGCATCCTGTATACCCATTGAAATTTTCGCCCAGATGACGGAACTAGAATAATTATCATCAAACATTGTTCTACGTATACTCTGTAAACGACGCTTGCCCTAGACATAGATGCATAGAAAATACCTGGTGTTGGCACTGATTAGATTTTGTTTAGACTTTCTTGTCGATCGAAAACGTGATATTTGTGAAGCTTTTCAATTTCTCCCGAAAGGGGTCGCGTTTTTTGTCGTTGCCGCAGTAGCGCCACGACCGATAAATATTGCGGATTATTCCGGAACTAGTCCAAAATCTGAAATCTAGGATGCCGTTTTGATCTACAAATTATGGTCACGATTTTTAGTAGGGAGTCGTTACACCAGGTGTTCTATGCATCTATCCCTAGACTCTAGACTAGAGACAATGTTATCGCCGGAATCGCTCGGTCGGTAAAGCCGTTAGCCGAGGAACAAGAAGGACCGCCCGCCGGCCAGTGCTATTATGACGTCTGGCGAAGGGAGGGGGTGGTTGGGTAGAATGGTACCTGCACGGATCCCGTTATCGTAGTCGTTCTGTCGTTCGTGTTGGGTGAGCATCTATCGCCTACTCGAGTAACCTGCCCCTTGAGATCAGATACGTTCAAAGCAGTTCCATCGTATCGTTATACGGGGGTAACGAATAACCTCACCCCTCAAGTGAATTTATTGGGTTCAACATTCCTACGATGTCTCGGTCCATTCACCATTTTGCAGCTTTTTTTTTTTTTGCGATAGTGGCTTCTTTCACCAAGTCTGCCATCGGCAGAAGGGTTTCTCCTTCTCTGATTATCGGGGAGCCACCCTTCCGGGAAGATTTTAGGGCTCCATCAACTAGATGAGGTGAATTTTGACAAGAAAGGTGTCTAAGAAGTTATTGCGGATTCACGAGATTTTCGTTGTTTACGGCCATACCACGCTGAGAATGCCAGTTCTCGTCAGATCACTGAAGCCAAGCAGCGTCGGGCGCGGTTAGTACTTGGATGGGGTGACGCCTTGGGAACACCGCGTGTTGTAAACCTTTTGGCTTCGAGAAAGATTGAGACCATAATTTTTTGAATTATTGACCATATAAGCCACCAACATCGCAAAATTTCGATTATCCTGGGCCGTGTTCAAACGAATGCATAGAGTATTTTATGCATCCTGTATTACCCATTGAAATTTTCGCCCAGATGACGGAACTAGAATAATTATCATCATAACATTGTTCTACGTATACTCTGTAAACGACGCTTGCCCTAGACATAGATGCATAGAAATACCTGGTGTTGGCACTGATTAGATTTTGTTTAAGACTTTCTTGTCGATCGAAAACGTGATATTTTGTGAAGCTTTTCATTTCTCCCGAAAGGGGTCGCGTTTTTTGTCGTTGCCGCAGTAGCGCCACGACGATAATATTGCGGATTTATTCCGGAACTAGTCCAAAAATCTGAAATCTAGGATGCCGTTTTGATCTACAAATTATGGTCACGATTTTAGTAGGGAGTCGTTTACACCAGGTGTTCTATGCATCTATCCCTAGACTCTAGACTAGAGACAATGTTATCGCCGGAATCGCTCGGTTCGGTAAAAGCCGTTAGCCGAGGAACAAGAAGGACCGCCGCCGGCCAGTGCTATTATGACGTCTGGCGAAGGGAGGGGGTGTTGGGTAGAATGGTACCTGCACGGATCCCGTTATCGTAGTCGTTCTGTCGTTCGTGTTGGGTGAGCATCTATCGGCCTACTCGAGTAACCTGCCCCTTGAGATCAGATACGTTCAAAGCAGTTCCATCGTATCGTTATACGGGGTAACGAATAACCTCACCCCTCAAGTGAATTTATTGGGTTCAACA